>JAZKJV010000308.1:539624-1197124 GCA_037367405.1 Ottelia alismoides
TGGCACCAATACGAACCCCCTCTCACACTACCATTGTCGTGAAGGTCCTCCTTCTCGTGTCCTCCTATGTATCACAATATCGATCTATCCAAGCTCTGAAGATGCCTCGATGTAGTTGTTGAGTTATTGTTGTTACTCGTCGTTTACCTCTTATGCATTCTCGTGCTAAACCTAGTCGACTTGGAGGTCTGTCATCAACCACCAAAAACTTTTATTAGGGTGTCAATCTTGATGCAACCATAATAGCACCGACTCGATAGCTAGTTCCAACCCATATATTGTCATTTTAGCCTCTCCATTCGAAACCACGAAAGCATATTTTTATAGTACATCCACATGTCAACGCTTCCATCAAGATTCCATTAGCACCTTCACTGATGAGCCTCCAACTCTTATCCCTCAATGAGATAAGTCATAATATGCATATTGTACATGCTTATTTACAACAAAGTGAATGGTAAGCTTCTGACACACCACATGGCAACGCATATGCAGACAAGACAAACAATGGTGCTAACAAGTATCCCCGCATCACCCTTCCAAGATCCCCTAGGAACCAACATGAAAAGGGTGACATTGTGATAAACCTCTTTATCCACGATGATGACACCACTTTCACTCCACAAGAAAGACCAATCCAAAGTGGCATATGCCTTATCAAATTTGACTATCATTGATCTTTCTGAAATAAATGAAAGTGGACCAGGTAGGACTCACCAAGTCGCCTAAAACCTCTCGGAGCCTCTTAGAAAGAACCTTTGCAATGATCAAGTGCATAGAGTTGGATAGCACAATCATCTTGGAATCCTCCCATCGTTCTAAAGAGTCCCGCATTGACAACATGAATGGGAAGAAAATGGTCAACCATCGAACTTAAAGTTCCCTGCAAAAAGGAGACATGAATATCACATCAAGGTCCACCTACCCAAAACTCTATACAAGAAAACCAAAAACACATCTGAACTCGAAGATCCTTCCTGTTTCGAAGTCGACAGCGCAAACTTTACCTCCTCTATGATTGGTCGAACTAGCATATTGATTGTGCCTTGATACCCAGATGACATGTTGGCTGACGTGTTGCAACACTGCCACTCTCCACGAGGTCTCCCTACTATAAAGTTTCACTTTACCACCAACTTATCAATTATAGTCCTTTTCCTCTCTAAACGTCACAAGAAAGAAGCGAGTGTTGGGGTCTCCCTTCGGAAGCCATGTCTGGCAATATCCTTGTCTCCACTATATCTTCCCCTTCAGTCCACCTCCCTGGCCACCTCCAATAGTTAGTAATATACTACTATCTACGTTGGTTACTATTCATTTGCTTTTAAATTTTAATAACTTGATGTCTAATGTATATTGACTCAACTACATCTGTGTATATGTATCTCGTTTGGATTGTATTGTGGGTTAAAGAATCCAAACACAGGTTCAAACTTTGATTCAAAGTCATCTACTACTGAGATTCAAATATACAATGAGTGGATAGGATGGTGGTACATCTCTGCATTCGATGGCAACAAATGTAAGAATTTGTTCTTATTCTTGCTTGTTTGTATGCATTATGATGTCTTTCAAGCAATGAACATGCAGTATACGATACATACTAATGTTGATGTCCTAAATACACTCCTCCACACATATATGAGTGTGGTTATATCTTATTTATTGATTTAAGAATAACGGAAACCTTAATTTAAAAGAAAACATCATTGAGCTATCCATGATTTTCATTGCATCTGCGACATTCAGATGTATTCCTTTCCAAACTTATCGACATAGGATCAATATTTAAATCCTTAGGTTTATTTGCTAGAAGATTGGTTCTATAATAACTTGTTTTGTTATAAATGAATAAACTTGGACATTAAATAGGTCTGTCTGAACAAACAAATAAAATCTGGAGGTGATACGTTTCTTAATGTTTTGTTTGTTTAGGACCATGACAATAACGGTTTAAGTTCCAATGTGACAATTAGGGGAATGCAGTCATTACTACAAAAAAGGTGTGACAAACAATATGAGGATAGCTAAGCACAATAATACATTATATCTCAAAAGCAAGTAGGTTCATAATCCAAATGCTTCCATAGAAAGCTAATTAAAAGGGAGATAAATTTTAGGGGACTCGCCTTCATGGATGAGTTCATCTTGAAACTATCCTCTCGTTCTTTCCAACTTTGGTGTCCTCCGAAAAGAGGTTGGGTCTGATCGGCAGTATTTGGCATTTCATCAAACATAATAAAAGATAAATTTTGAAGGATTGAGTCAGGAATTTGTCTCTCTGGAATGACTACTGAATCTGGATCATCAGCAAGGGGAATAGGACAACCTGGTTAAGATAGGCAAAAAAAGTCAATCTGCATGTTAAAAATGCTAAGAAAAATTTAGCTTTTGTGCAGTTACAGTCTTACGATGTTGCAGTGGAGGTCCAAATCCCATTGTATCTAGTAAAGCCAGCAAATTGCTATCCTTCTTACATGTTGCTGAAATTTCAGGAGACGTTCCATAATGACGGCAAACATAAAGGAAGAGAATGTAATCAAAATAAAACCAATCGCCAGAACTTGATATAAATAAGTTTGAATATCATATATTAATAATATGATGTATATTAGTGTGTGTGTGTCTGTGTGTCAACAAATTAAAATTGGTTTTGATAATCTTATTATTTAAAAGTTGCGACGATTCACAACTCCAAAATTTTCCACATATGGATGCAGTATAACCACTCGATAGGATGGGAATGTTTCAACTTGTATAAGATAAGGATCCTACAATCTGAATAATTTCTTGCTCAAATTGGCAAAGCCTTCTCCCACTATAAGTAGGGTCGGCTACATGGATTCTTACTCAATCCATGTCGAAGGATTCGACTATTTTTTACGTTGGTTGTCGACTATCTAACGCAACCCCCACAAGAGGGGATTTGAACCCCTGGTCTTTTGGGTGGTAGGCACACTGCACTACCAGTAGACCATTTAAGTGGATGGTAGGCACACTGCACACTACCCACAAGGGGGGATTTGAACCATAGTCTTTCGAATAATTCCTTATATAAGAAAAAAATCAAATAATTTCCGATTTCTATTTTAATGTCAAACATCTTTTAAAAAGAGAAGAAAGACCAAGTTGCAGAGGTGTGTGCGCAAAACCTGCATCAAGAGATGAAGATGAATGTTGTGCCTACCATTGACAAGAATAAAGAATCTTTCATGGGCTAACTTTAAGAACGGACAAAGTAAAGATATCACATCTTGATAAGATTGTATTTCATTTTTAGTGTTCCTTCAACACCTTTCCTTTTTGTACAATTTTACTCCCGTGTAATTTTTCATTTGCTAAGTTGCATGCACGTAAAAACTACAAAAGCAGCTTTAAGTTAGCCCATGAGACAAGCTTATTGAAGCAAGATACAAAGTGAAGATTTAGCATTGTCAGCATTTCTTATGATCGGTTCCATGTTCTGTAATTTACCACTGTCGCAGTGAGAATGATTGAATCATGTTTATAAATAAATAAATAAACAAAACCAGAACAACATTTGCTTTATGTAATTAGAGTGCAATAGTCTTAGCTTATCATTCTCGGCAACAATCCTCCTGTAAACGCTGACCAAGAGTATTCATGTATATTTTATAGGGAATTGATGAAGTCCTATAACATAATAAGCTGATGGAAGCATAATAAGATGAAGGAAAGGAAACCTTCTTCAAGAGCCGAAGAATGATCACCCAATGCGAGATGTCATCCAAAGATACTAAAAAATATTGGATTGCAGCAGGACATCAGAAAACATGCCACCACCATTTACAACAATGGCTTTATCACCAAACTTCAGTGATATTTCATTCGAAATATTATTTCACCAGCTCGCCAATATCAATACCCTCTATGCTTTCAAATTTTAGGGTTTCATGCAATGTATATAGGTGTGTGTGTGTGGGTGGGTGGGTGGGTGTGTGCGTGAGCGTGCGTGCGTGTGCGCGTGCACGTGCACGTGTGCGTGCGTGTGGGTGTGCGCGTGCGTGCGTGGGTGGGTGCGTACGTGCGTGCGTGGGGGTGTGCGTGCGTGGGGGTGTGCGCGTGCATGTGTGCGCGTGCGTGCGTGTGTGCGCGTGCGTGCGTGTTTGTGCACGTGCGCGTCTGTGCGTGCGTGTGTGTGTGTGTGTGTCTATGTGTGTGCCTATGTTTGTGTCTGTGTGTGTGCCTGTGTCTATGTCTGTGTGTGTCCCAAAGTTGTCCCAAATAATACATGCATCATCTGTGTGTCTGTCTGTGTGTGTTTCGCGGCCAAAGAAGGAGGGTGGGCTGGGAGTGCGGCGGTTGGAGGTTGTTAACGAAGCCCTCCTGTTGAAGTGGGCTGCTAGGGTTTGGGGGCAGGAGGATAATTTCATGCTTAACATTTTGCGGGAGCTCCTTGGCGAGGAGTTGTTGGGCGCTACTCGAGGAAATGCCCACGGGCACCTATCTCTTTTCTGGCGTGGTGTGGTGGGAGTTTTTACTCGCAATCTCTACCTGTTTAAGCCGGTGTTGGGCATGGGTGATTCTTTTCGTTTTTGGACCGATGATTAGTCGGGGAAGGGTGTTCTAAAGGACTGCTTTTGATGCAGCGTGAAATGGAAATATAGGGCTGCATTTATTTAATTTTTATCCATTGATTTTATTTACGTTTATTTTGAGTCGTCGTATTTTTAATTAAATAAAAGAGATCGCTTGTGATCTCAATTAGTTAGAGATTTGAATTTCAAATTAGTCGGTTAGTCGGTTAGAGTCAAATTAGGATAATTAGTTTGAATTTGAATTTGATTTCTGTTTTTGTAATCTCGTCCCTCTTATATAAAGGGATAATGGCTGTTGTTATAATAAGTTCAGTGATATGAAAAATTGAAATTTTATTCTCTACCTCTCTCTCCCCTCACGTGGTCTTCATGTTTCTTTTCTCCAACCCCTCGTGTTCCTGACGAGCTTCTCCTCTCAACCCCTCCAATTTATTCCTCTCTCGTCTCTCTCCTCCCCTACGCGATCTCCGCGATTCTCTTCTCCAAAATCCCTCGTTTTTCCGACGAGCTTCTCTCCTCAACCCTTCCATTTCTTCCCCACCAAATATCTCCACCATCAAATAAGTTATTTTCCCGCCATCGTCAAATTTCATTTTGCATCATTTGGTATCAGAGCATGGCCTACAGATCGTCCTCACGATCTGACGATCCGTCCAGACATTCGCGCCGACCCCAGTTCTTCCATGGGATGATTGGGAACGCTAATTCGGATTTATCCACCTCCAAGCTTGTAGATCCAACAATTCGTCGGGAGACGAATTTTTTCAAGCGGAGGAGAGTTGATGCAGCGTGAAATGGAAATATAGGGCTGCATTTATTTAATTTTTATCCGTTGATTTTATTTACGTTTATTTTGAGTCGTCGTATTTTTAATTAAATAAAAGAGATCGCTTGTGATCTCAATTAGTTAGAGATTTGAATTTCAAATTAGTCGGTTAGTCGGTTAGAGTCAAATTAGGATAATTAGTTTGAATTTGAATTTGATTTCTATTTTTGTAATCTCATCCCTCTTATATAAAGGGATGATGGGCTATTGTTATAATAAGTTCAGTGATATGAAAAATTGAGATTTTATTCTCTATCTCTCTCTCTCCCCTCTCTCTCTCCCCTCACGTGGTCTTCACGTTTCTTTTCTCCAACCCCTCGTGTTCCTGACGAGCTTCTCCTCTCAACCCCTCCAATTTATTCCTCTCTCGTCTCTCTCCTCTCCTACACGATCTCCACGATTCTCTTCTCCAAAATCCCTCGTTTTTCCGACGAGCTTCTCTCCTCAACCCTTCCATTTCTTCCCCACCAAATATCTCCACCATCAAATAAGTTATTTTTCCGCCATCGCCAAATTTCATTTTGCATCAGCTTTCCTCGCTTGTTTGCTTTGGTGGAAGACAAGGATGCTTCTGTGGCATCGTGCTGGGTGGACGGATGTTGGAGTCCTCGTTTTGTTGCAAATTTCTCAAATCAGCGTGTGGATGATTTTCTCTCGCTTCTAGGCTTGCTTGCTGACGCGATCCAGCCTAATGTTGGCCACGATCATTGGTCTTGGAAGAATGGTACTTTTACCATGCGGAAGGCATATCATGCTCTTGCGGCCGGGACTCCGGTCTGGGACGCTAGTCTTGCGCGTGATTGTAGCTTCTTCTGGGCCTTAAAGCTTCCTGAGCACATTGGCTTCTTCCTTTGGATTATACGCAGGGGGAGGCTTCCAACGCGTGACTGTTGCGTGAGTTTTATTCCGAATGTGGATCCTAATTGCGGGCTGTGCGATGCGGAGCGTGAAACCATCGACCACTTATTCTTCGAATGCAGATTGGTTCGTGAACTCTGGGACGATCTAGATTGGGTTAACTCAGACAGCATGGTCGCTTTTTGCAGTAGCTTGGCGAGCATCAGGGGCAGAGATAGAAAGGAATTGTTGGCCCCGATTGCGAGGTTGTGGGGCATTTGGCTGGGAAGGAATGAGGCTGTCTTCAAGGGCCAGCGATTCTATAGGGAAAATATTATTATCATTGCTACGCGTCTTCTGGCAGACTGGTGTACTAGCTAGGTCTTCTCTGGTTCTTCTTCTTGTTTTGTAACTGGGGTGTTAGCCGTACGCTAACACGTTGGATCTTGGGTCTTGCTTCTTGTCTTGTTTTTGTACATTTTCTTTACGTTTCTTATTAATAGATTGGGGTGAACACCGCTGAGTGTCTCCCCCTTTTTTGGAGCCTAAAAAAATAATACATGCATCATTGATTAGTTTTTCCATCATTCTAAATAAGGAGACTTCACTTCCCTCGCACAAACACATATCATATATATTTTATGAATTCCTTTATTACAAAACTTGTAGAGTATTATAATTTCTTTCTTAGATATATATTTTACTTTCTAAGATATACCAATATTTCAGCTTGCAGCATATACGATTCAAACATTCTGATCACACCTCATTTTGAGCAAATAAACAAATATTTCTCTCTGTAATCTTATTGATGGAAGAACATTGCGAACTTTAATTTCCAAGATGGATTATTCTTTTACTCATTTCCGTAATTTATGATCATATCAACTAATTATTTCCTCAATGATCTCGATAAAACAACACTAAAATCAAATTTGAGGCCATGCTTACCACTCGAATTTTTTAAAGCTTATGACTCCATTACTAATGTAACGCCACCTACGATGTATCAATGTCTTCGTTCTATATCATGGCCTCAAATTTCAACGAAATTCCGCTGAATTTCTATAAAATTTACAGTTCTCTAGATGACTGAATTCGAAATACTTCCTTATTTCTTTTTGAGTAGATTACACAAAAGTCTCTAAACTATACACCCAATTTCAATGCCATACCTAAACTTTAAAAAGTGGCAATCTGATACATCAACTATTGATTATGTTATAATGTAGTCTTCTTCTAACGGAAGCACCTCACCACCATCATTTTTTTGATCTCATGGACAAAAATGCCCTGATAGATGAACACAACCCCATCCTTCGTCATTTTCTTCTCTTTGTCAATCAATAACCATTCTCTCCTTTACGGGGAAGGGGCATTCTTCTCTAGGCGATCGTGGATGCATGATGTCAAACCACAGGTGGAAGGTGGCAAATTCTGTCACCGTTCTACCTCATGGATGCCGCGACAGAGGATGGATGGTGGAGAGACCCTGCCTTGTGGTTAGTGGAGATGGCGGCTAGGGCAAACTCAACATAGGTTGGCACATCCTAGAGCAATGACCGTCATCGATAGAGATGGGACCACATAGGTACATGGCGGCTGTAGTCGGTAAAGGGGGATGGGGCCCGTCCTGGAAGGAGGTATGCTGCCCAGGGACTGCTTGACCAACAACTAGAGGGCCATGACTGCAGTCGCAGATGGCACAAGTCGAGCAGGATCCGGGAGGAGTATCATCTCTCATCCTTGACATAGTCATCGCCATATCTCTGTACCCTCCTCGAAGGGAGGCGAGCTTCCCACATTCGGAAGTGAAACCATGATGTTTTGTGAACATCTTATACTGAGTTATGTTTGTTGGAATGCTCAGCATCGGTGTAGTCGTGTTGCAGTGATATTTGGAATCACCAATGGACTGAGTACTGGATGACGTGATTTCGAAATCACGATATTGGTTGTGCAAGTGCCTGTGTTACACTTACTTTTGCTTCGATGTGGATTTATAATTTCCATGCTTCCTTCTCAGCATTGCGAGATCAGAATATGGTTAGCCAAATTACAGAAATGGGAATTGTATGCTTTGTAAAAATTGGGGCCTGAAATCTGTACAGTGGAAATTAATCATGAAAACTTTTTAGATTGGTTGTTGCCATAGTTAATTTGGCCGAAAAGATGTATTGCTTCGAAACAACAACCACAGGGCCACGCCGGCAGTCACAAACGGCACTAAGGCAAGCCGGATGCGAGGGCAGATCATCTCTCATCTTTTTAACTCCAGCTGTCCAGCAACTCAAGCATCCGATTCCAGCCTCATGGCCAGCCGCCCAGCACCTCTGCAGTCCCATCTCCAACAAAGAAAAGTGGTGCTCCAGGAAGGAGCCAACCTCCATCAAGCTCACCCCAACCACAGTTTTCACTCGATGTCGAGGCCTTGTGTCCTTTGCTGCATCCACGCACCAGAACCACCATCATGTCGGCTTGCCATCCATTGTTGCCTTGACATAGCATCTCAGCTGGTGATTGATGAAGATGAGTGAGGAAAGATGGGGTTTTGTCTTCATATATGGGGGCTCTTTTGTCCATGAGATCAGAAAAATGATGGTGGTGAGACACTTCCGTTAGAAGAAGACTACAAACAACAACAACAACAAAGTCTTTTCCCACAATTAAGTAGGGTCGGCGACTACATGGATTCTTTGCCTCCATTCAGATCTATCCTAGGTCAATCCCGGCTTATATCCACAAAACTAAGATCCCTTTGTACGGTCTCTTTCCAATACTTCTTGAGCCGTCCTCACCCTCTCATAGCCAGCTCAACATCCCAACACTCGTATCTCCTAAATGGTGCAACAGTTGATCTTCTTTGCAAATGACCAAACCATTTTAAGCGATTTTCTCGCATCTTATCCTCGATCGGAGCTACACCAACTTTCTTTCTGATTGCATCATTCTGAATCCGATCTTTACGTGTGTGTGTGTGTCCACACATCCACCTTAGCATTTTATTTTCTGCTACAACCATTCTCTGCACACGTCTATGGTTCACAGGCCAACATTCAGATCCATAGAGCATAGTAGGTCTCGCAGCTGCTTTGTAAAATTTTCCTTTAATTTTTAAAGGAATTTTCTTATCACAGAGAACAGCAAAGGCTCCTCTCCACTTTAGCCAGCCTGCATTTATTCTATTAGTAACATTTCCATCAATTTCCCCATCATGTTGCAAAATAGATCTCAGTATCTAAAGAATCTTTCTTTCAAATGTTATTGTCACCAATCTTCACCTCGATTCCTTAACCAATGTTTCCATCAAAGGTGCACTCCATATATTCCGTCTTAGCCCTACTTATACGAAATCCTTTAGGGTTCGTTTGGTTGCAGGGTTAGACAGGGTTGGGTTGGCCCAACCCGAGGTACCCCTCCTTCCAAACATCACAATCCTCCTCACAGTTTACTATTCAGAGCTTCAAAAAAAAGTTTACTATTCACAGGGGTACCCTAACCCAACCCAACTCTGCCCAACCCTGCAACCAAACGAACCCTTAGTCTTCAACTCATGTCTCCAGACTTCAAGCTTCTCATTGACTCCATCTCTAGACTCCTCAATTAACACAATATCATCAGCAAATAACATACACTAAGGTAACTCATCCTGAATGTGACTTGTCAACTCATCCATACTCAAAGTAAAAAGAAATTGACTCAAAACTGAACTTTGATGTAGACTAATGTTGATGTCAAAATAGCCAGTCTTCCCAGACGGGGTCCTTACACAAGATAAAGCCTTATCATACATGTCCTTTATGAGGTTAATGTATAGGACAGATACTTGTCTCTTCTCCAAAACTCTCCACAATATCTTTCGTGGGACAGAATCATAAGCTTTCTCCAAATCAATAAAGGTCATATGGAGGTTCTTCTTTTCAGCTATATAAATCTCCATTGTTCTCCTCATCAAATGGATGGCTTCAATAGTTGAGCGACTTGGCATGAATCCAAACTGGTTTTCTTTTACGTTGGAAACTTGGCTCAACCTTTTTTCGATCACATGTTCCCCAATTTTCATAGTAAGACTCATCAGCTTGATACCTCTGTAATTTGAACAATTTTGAATGTCTCCTTTATTCTTATAAAGAGGCACCACAATACTCCTCCAATCTTCAGGCATTTTCTTGCTTCGTTAAATAACATTGAATAGATTCGTAAGCCAAGTCAAACCACGCTCACTTAAAACTCTCCATACTTCTACAGGGATGTCATCCGGTCCTACACCTTTCCCAGATCTCATAACCTTCAAAGCCTCCTCTACTTCATTTCTTTGTATCCGTCTATAGCTTGCACGATTCAAGTAACTTTCACTACTAGCTAGATCACCCAAAGTGATCTCTCTATTTCCTTCCCCAATGAAAAGTTTATGGAAGCATTGTTCCCATCTAGTATCTATATCCTTCTGAGTAACAAGCACGTGACCTTCATCATCCTTAATGCATCTCACTTGAGAGAGGTCTTTGGTCTTTCTTTCTCTTGCTTTGGCCAACCTGAATATATCCTTCTGGCCCTCCTTAAGAGTCGAGTTTTTTATACAAAACTTCATAAGCTTGTGGCTTAGCTTCCTTACAGCCTTCTTTGCTTCCTTCTTCATTATTTTGTAGTTTGCGACAGTTTCCACTGTTCTATCCTTAGACATAACTTTAAAGCATGCTCTATTAATTTTTAGCTTCTTTTGCACTCCTTCACTCCACCATTAAGCCTCCTTTTGACCTGGAGCTCCTCCTTTTGACTCGCCTAGCATCTCTTTGGCTACCTTGCGGATACAAGATGCTACACATCTCGTTTACACTCATTAGAAGAAGACTACATTGTAACATAATCAATAAATGATGCACCACATTGTTACTTTGTAAAGTTCGAGAATGATTTGAAATTGGGTGTATAGTTCAGGAACTTTTGTGTAATTTGCTATTTCTTTTTCTAAGCTTTCAATGAAATATTGACGAAATGTCAACGAAATTTCATCAAATTTGCATGTCGTTTCAGTGAAACAACAAAATAAGGGAATATAGTCTTCATTTTCATCGAATTTGCATATATTAATGAATTTTTACTTATTTATTCGCGAATTTGTTGAGTTGTTAGAGTGTTTTACATTATTTGAAGAAGTTTCTTTAGTTAGTTTTAAATTTTTAGATTTAAATCCAAATCAAACCAATTTAAAATTTTAGATCTAGATCCAAACCAAATCAATTAGACACGAGATTTAAAAGTTAAATTCAAGTTTTAACTAAAGATCTTCATATATTTTTTGTTCTTTCTTTGTTTTGATATATATGTTTTGATTAATAGTTATTATACGTATCACCTCATTCTTATTAAAGATGTAATTATCATGACTTTTGCTTCCAGTTTAGCATACAGTTTTGACTTTAGGCAACACGTTTCTCTACATATCAACACGTGTTATGATTATGATGATAATATTACTTCAAAATTTATATTTACAATTATGTTTTACAAATAATGTGCATTTCTATTTTATTTATTAACATGAGAATATTAAAAACCTTGGTGTTTTTTGGAAAAAAAATCAATTTCATAGTCATTTCCAAGATTTCCAACGATTTCACCGAAATTCTTCGAAATTTCTCTTTCCGGATTTAGTAAAACTTAACCGAAATCAAAATTTAAGGTCTTGCTTTCTTGTAACTTATCTCTACTACAAGGAGTATGTGTGGTTGTGTGAGTGCTAGGTTGTTAACAACCTTACAGTCTTGTGGCTGTAAGTATTTGCCTACTATCATGTTAGATATAGATTGTGCCTGTGAATGCTATACAATTTCTTAGTGTTAATTGATTTGTTTGTCTTTTATATCATATATTTTACGATCACATGCTATATAATGCATTTATTAGACATACATATTATAAAGATTTGTGTGTGTGTGTCTACGTGTGTGTGTCCTTATTATTTCTAAAATTTAATATTTTTTAAGTTGAAAATATTTTGGTTAGATACAAGTTCTAAGCAATCATTTCGATCTTCAATTTCTTACATAAGATATCATTTTCCTAATACTCTTTGTAGGCTTATGTTTTTCTCCGTTATTATTGCATGTGTTAACATTCTCTTCATGTTCAAGAGGTGAAACTAATTGCTTCTAATTTCAGTTCCAAATCCGATTCTAATTCTGAGCAGCATACTACTTTTTTTATTGTTGGAGTGATTGGATGGAAATTTAACATAGCATATCTTCTTAATTTCTTATTATTAGCAAAAAATATGTATTTCTATCTCATTTATTGAGTTAAACAATATTAGAAAGCTTAATTTTAGAAGAAAAAATAGTCTTTAAAGTAATTTCCTCAATTTCCAGCCATTTCACCGAAATTCCACCAAATTTCTCTTTTCAAGCTTACTGAAACGAAATCGAAATTCGACATCTAAGGTCTTAGCTATATCTCAAGTTTTCAACACAAACCACTCTCATATAAAACCACTATAATCCTCGCACCCATAAGGCCCCATGAAACTACTAATTGCCTACTCCAGTTTCGATGTCTTCTATACATATGATCAACGTATTAATCCTTTTGGATATGAAGCTCATCTCGAAATTGCCGGAATTGCTCATATCAACCCACACAATCCCCACCACCACATATATTAACGTCGTGTTCAAACAAGTGAAGACCATGTGATACACATCTTCCTCCCCATCACCACAATACGACCAAATTATCCATACCTACACCTCATTTACTTCATCTTGATAACTAGCCTTACTTTACTGACTGCATGCAACCTCACTTTCAAGAGCATATTTACCTTCTAAATTGAGCACAAATAGCATCCACTATGAACGACAAATCCATGCTTAGCATCTTAAAAACTGTGTTTGGCATATGCTCCACCACTGCTTCGACGGCTCAGAAAAGCATGGCGTCAAATATCAATTTCAGTGTAGTTTTACTAGATGTCCGAAAAGAAATTTTGGGGATTTTACTGATAAATCGTTGGTATACCCTAAAACAATGGACACATATCTAAAATCCATTTTTGTCGAAGTGTTTTAAATGAATAAAAAATACACATAAATATGTGTTATGTGCATCCTTCATAACCTACTCAAAGATGCATATTTGAGTTGGATTTAGTAAGTAATATGTAGATATATGCTAAATGAGCTCTAAGATTATCGCAAATAGTTGTTTCCAATCTAGCAATTACAGAGATTATAAAAATATATGGATCGCTACCCACCTTATGTGGTCATCCTTTGCCAAAAAAAACTTTGATTCATTTACCGCTAATAACTAATATTTTCCCCCTTACTTCATCGTTTTCTCTAAGCTCTATAATAAAATAGGTTTTTGAAAGTGATCGAGCATAATTCAATGTTAACTCATCCTATTACTTCCAGCAATCCTATTGTTAGTTTCCAAGCTCCTTCAACCTAGCTTGTTTGCTTCCAAACTCCTCCTATCCACCTTTCTTATTTCCAAGGTCCTTCTATCTATTCAAATTTTTAGAGAAATCTTTTTTTAAGACGTTGCCTTTTTTTAATAAAAGTATGGGTGATCTTCCAGGATGGGATCCACATCGAAGTATATTATATATGTAATAGATATAGGAAACTACAATGTTACATGCTCCAAGATCTACAAAGGGCCTTGCAGTGCTCAGTTACATTCCCAGAACGGAACCCTTCCCCTCTAAACAAAGCAGCATTCCGCGTGCACCAGATCGTCCAGAGCAACACAAACGAAAGCATATAATCCTCGTGGCTGTTGCTACATATCACTATGATGTCCCTCCAAAAAGTCCCACAGCCCTGAGAATCAAGCCAAGAAATGCCAGCTCTGTCCCACACGTCAGAAGAACGAGAGCACGAAAAAAAAGTGCTCCACATCCTCCTCCCCGACGCCACATCTGTTGCAGAAAGTATCGTCCATTCGAAGAATTCGCCCCCAACGCACCCCGGTGAGAGTCCGTCCAAGCCTGCACAGCCAAAGGAAAACCTTGACGCGAGTGGGAACCCTGCTCCTCCAGATCAGCTTCACATCATCAGCAACCACCCCTGCGACAACCTCGTCCCCTTCCTTGGTGAAGAAGCCATAAGCCTTGTTAATCGAGAATTTTCCATCGCCCCACGCATAGTGGTCCCTACCCACCGAGGGTACCTCTCCCTGCGCCAGCGCAACCTGTAGCTCCAAGTACTCCTCGCATCTCTGGTATGAAAGCTCATAAACGAAAACCAGCGAGAATACACCTCCTAAACGAGCATCCTCCTATCCGTGTCAGTCTAGGATAACGATCCCCAAGGATCCCCTCCCCAAACCAGTCGTCCTCCCAGAAACGGAAACTCCCTCCATTCTCTAAAATGGGCCTCAGATTCGATCTCATCTCAGGGACCACCTGCGTGACACCTCTCCATAATGACGATGGAAGACGCCCTAGTTCCACTTCCAGTGACATTGTCACCGCATATATTCTTCTGAGCAACCTACACACCAGATCCTTCGAATCTCCCCAAATACGCAACATCCACTTTGCTATGAAGGCCTTATTAGCCTCACCCACCCTCCTGATCCCCAACCCTCCGTTTCTTTTCTTCCTTGTCAAAGTATGCCAGTCAACCGGGGGCAAGCCTCCTCTAGCCTGTCGTCCATCTGACCAGAAAAATCTTCTCATCAAGACCTCAATTTTCTTGCAAACCCCAATTGGCAAGATCCAAGTAGAGCGATAGAAAACCGGAATCGTCGATAGCACATGCTTCAGCAGAACCAGCTTTCCACCTTTCGAAAGCAATCTCGCCTTCCATCCAGCCAACTTACTCTCTAGCCTCATCATCATAGAGTTCCAGTCCCCCACCCTGGGGCAGCCAGCCACCAACGGCAAACCAAGGTAGGTCATAGGCAGGTGCCCATCGAACAACTGAGCATCGTGGAGGCCCTTTCCACCTCCAGGATTGATAGATTGAACGGCACAACCACTGATTTGTCCCTGTTAACATGTAGATCGGAAATGTCGCTAAAGATATTCATGACCGAAGAGGCCCTCCGGAGCCCCTCCTCATCCTCCCCAAAAACCAGCATTGTGTCGTCCGCATACTGCAACAGCGAAATTGTAGAGACTTATGTTATGTAATTTTGTAGTTTCTTATTTTCTGTTTCTATTCTGGACTCTTATGTATTTTACCCATGGGTTCTCTCTATAAAAGGGAGCCTAGGGTTCTATGGAATAACAATTTACTCGTTTCCACCAACATGGTATCAGAGCCAAAACCCTAACCCTACCCTCTCAAGCCCGTCGCCTACCCCCCCTCTCTCTCCTCTCTCCTCTCTCCTCTCGGCGGCGCCGCCCACCTTCTCCAGCCCTCGTCGGTACCGCCAGGCCCCACCAGCCCTCCGCCAGGCCCCACCAGCCCTCAACTGGCACAGCCAGACCGCCGCCGGCTTCACCAACCCTCCGCCGGCTACCGGACACCACCTCTTCCGGCCACATTGGCCGCACAAGCCCCCGCTAGCTGCTTCACCACTCGTCGTCCGATATCTTGACATGGATTTGAGTGCATAAAGTCTGCATATGCACTCAAATCCTATCCAGTTGATGTAGACATCGTTTCTTGTCTACAAACCCTAGTTTTCCTCTCCGGCTAAATGTCAGAAAGTAAAGTCGATATGCCCTCCATAGGCGCCTTAAAAGATCCTACGCCAATAGTCAAGACGGATGGGATTGGGACGAACTATGAGCTCTGGGCGATGTAGTTCATGAGCCTCATGAAGTCAAACGGTAAGAAGCATATACTTACCAAGGATGAGCCGGCAGAGAAGAGTGGGATCTATGCCTCTTGGGAGGCCGATGATTCTTATGCCAAGGTTTGGCTATCAGGCACACTATCGATGGAGATTGCCGATGATGTCCTCCATCAGCCAACTGCCAAGGCAATGTGGGATATTCCGGCCGCCACATATTCACAAGTGTGGAACGAGACCAAGATGTTACAGCTCCAGCATGATATTTTCACAATGAAGCAGAATGGGCAGCCGCTTCACTCGTTGCACACGTCCCTAAGGGGGATGTTCGAGAAACTATATAGCACTATACCACTTACGGTGACTCCAGAGCAGCAGAAGACCTTCCGGAATGCTACCATGGTGGGCGTACTACTTGCAACGCTCGATCCTGAGTATGAGGCAGCCCGCTCTCAGATACTTGCCGATGCGGTTATTCCTCCTATGGAGGACGTTTACCGGAGGCTCAGTCGCATCTTTGTTTCTTCCAGCATATCTACTCCACCTCCATCGACGATGGTGGTATCGCGTGGGAGAGGTGGTCAGTCTTCTAGTCGTGGACGAGGATCTCATGGTCGAGGAGGTCGCTTTCGCCAGCCATGTTCATTCTGTCATCGCACAAGCCACTCAGAGGATACGTGCTACTCTAAGCATGGGTTTCCAACATCGGCGCGTGTAGCCGAGCATGTCACGTTTCAATCGGCATCCACTACAGATAACCGCTTCGAAGAGCTTGTGGCACGTCTACGAGATATTATGCCTCAATCATCTACTGATTCTCCAGGTAGATCTTCAGATGTTGCTGCTACAGCTTCTGCTAGTTCGTCTGCCGCTGCCAGTACCTCAGATAGTGCCACTACCTTTACATCTTGTCATGATCTCTCCGATTGGATTATAGATTCCGGCATCATCCATCATCTCTGTCGTGACAGAGAGAGACTTGAGACATACAGGGACATCCCATATGGTCGCTCAGTGCTAATAGCAGATGGGACTCATTCCCCCATTGTTGGGCAGGGGGGATCACCTTATCACCTTCTATGCATTTACAGAATGTTCTACATGCTCATGAGTTCTCCATGAATTTATTATCGATCAGTCAAATTACAAAGGATTTGCACTGACGTGCTATATTTGACCCGTCTCTCATTTTTCAGGACAAACTAATGGGCAGGGTGATTGGATGTGGCTCTGAGCAGAATGGTTTCTATCGTCTGGTCCGGAATTCTTATGCTGGTGTCTCTTCACATTTAGCAGGATCAGTCTCTCCATACACCTGGCATCTTCGCTTTGGCCATCTCCCGCTCCAGAAAATGCGTCATCTCTTACCTCAAATCTCTCCGAGTTCGTCATTTCGTTGTGAAGCATGTCAGTTGGGAAAGCATCATCGTTCTATCTTTCCTAGTCATCAGAGTCGGAGCAGTAGTTCCTGTTTGAGTTGTTTCATATTGATATTTGGGGTCCGAGTCGTATACCTGATCATCAGGGACACAGGTTTTATCTAGTTGTGGTTGATGACTTTTCTCGTGTATCTCGGGTCTTTCTTTTAAAGAATAAATCTGAAGCAGGGGATGTTATTAAAAATTTGATTAATGAAGTGCAGAATGTTTTCTCTTCTACTGTCAAATATGTTCGTACAAATAATGCATTGGAATTCTGCACCCGTTCTCTCTCCCAGTTTCTTTCGTCTAAGGGTATTATTCACCAAACCACCTGTGCTTACACATCTCAACAGAATGGCGTGGCAGAGAGAAAGCATCGTCACCTTCTTGATATCACTCGAACCTTGCTTATCCAGAGTGGTGAGCATATCACTTTCTGGGGGGATGCTGTCCTTACAGCTTGCTATCTGGTCAATCGCATGCCATCCTAGGTTCTTGGTGAGAAAATTCCTCTTTCAGTTATTTTCCCTAATAAGGAATTATTCTCACTTACTCCTCGTGTCTTTGGTATTGTTGCCTTTGTTCATCACTTATCTCCTGGACTTGACAAACTCTCTCCTAGAGCTGTCAAGTGTGTCTTTGTAGGTTACTCTCGGACTCAGAAGGGTTATCGTTGTTATGACCCCATAAACAAGAAATATTTTGTCAGTGTTGATGTTACATTTTTTGAGTCCGTTATATACTTCTCACCTGCATGTGACAGGTTGGTCTCGTCCACTTCCAATGTGATGTCTATGTTCCTCCTCCTAGTCTGAATCCACCTGAGTCCAATCCAGCTCCAGTTGCTACGCCACCATCATCACCACCACCACCACCTCCACAACCACATATCCCACCTTTACCTAAATTCTATACACGTCGATCAGGTCCTGCTCAGACTACACGTCAGGCATCCATCACGTCTCAGGTATGTTCAGATGGTATTACTAATAATGGGTCAGATAATGTACATGTGCAGGATTCTTCATTGCAGGAGGAGGATGCACCATCTAGTACAGCGGATGATGACCTTGATGTCCCATTGCTATTCGGATGCAGAAACGGACTTGTGTGTCTTATCCACTTGCTTCCCAAGTGTCCTTTCACCGCCTTACATGAGATTTTCAAAGGTTTGTTGCGGCTTTGTCTTCCGTGGATATACCACAGACCTATCAAGAAGCTATGAAGATTGATTGCTGGTGATTGGCTATGGAAGAAGAGATGTGTGCTTTATAGTCTCGTGGTACATGGAGCCTGTTTAACGCTCCATCTGGCGCATCTATTGTTAGCTGCAAATGGGTGTTCACAGATAAATACCACGCTGATGGTAGTCTCGATCGGCACCAAGGCACGACTTGTTGCGAGAGGTTTCACACAAACCTATAGCGTGGACTATCTGGATACATTTTCTCCAGTGGCTAGGCACTCTACTCTTCGCATTCTCCTATCGGTTGCTGTGGTACGTGACTGGTCTATATCTCAACTTGATGCCAAGAATGCGTTCTTGTATGGAGATCTGCAGGAGGAAGTCTACATGCAGCAGCCACCAGGGTTCACTGCTGGGGGGGAGAATCATATGGTGTGTAGACTTCACAAGACGATTTGTGGCCTTAAACAGAGTCCAAGGGCATGGTTCCAAAAGCTTTCCCACTTAATTGAACGACAGGGATTCAAAAGATCAAATGTGGATCACTCGTTCTTCATTCAGAAGACTTTTGCAGGTACGGTTGTCATCATGGTATATGTTGATGATATTATGGTTACAGGAGATGACGTTCAGGGAGTAGAGAGGGCAAAAGCATTCTTGGGCCATCAGTTTGTCATGAAGGATCTTGGTACCCTAAGATACTTTATGGGGTTGGAATTTGCCAGGAATGCACAGGGTCTGGTGATGACCCAAAGGAAATACATTACAGATTTTCTGATTGAAACAGGCATGGTTGGATGTAGACCGTCGAGTACTCCTATAGATCCGAGCATGAAACTGTATGACAATGATACCGAGGAAGTAGACAAGAGAAGATATAGAGAGATGGTGGGTAAGCTTCTTTATATCACCATACTCGACCCGATATTGCTTTTGCAGTAAGCCGGGTGAGTCAATTTATGGAGCGGCCAAGACAAGTTCATATGGATGCCATATACATGATATTGAGGTATCTAAAGTCTTCTCCAGGCTCAGGGTTGCTAATTCGAAAAAGCACAGATTTATCTATTTCAGCGTGTGCAGACGCAGATTATGTAGGGTGTCCTAAGGATCGAAAGTCTACTTCAGGATTCGTCGTTTTTGTCGGGAGCTCTCTGGTTTCTTGGAAAAGCAAGAAACAAACTGTTGTGGCAAGGTCTAGCGTTGAGTCTGAATATAGGGCCATGGCGCAAGCGAGCACGGAGATGATGTGGGTTCGAGTTGTGCTAGAAGATCTACATATAGTTGTACCTTTACCCATGCAGTTTCAGTGTGACAATCAGGCGGCATTGTTTATTGCCAACAATCCAGTGTTTCATGAAAGAACAAAGCATATCGAAGTAGACTGCCACTACACGAAAGATATGATCCAGAGAGGCTTGATATCTACGTCTCACGTTAGCTCAGAGGATCAGACTGTCGACATATTTACCAAGCCGCTGCTCAGAGGACCCTTTCAGAGATGTTCTTCCAAGCTGAGCATGATAGACATCTATGCTCCATCTTGAGGGGGAGTGTAGAGACTTATGTTATGTTATTCTGTACCGTTTCTTATTTTCTGTTTCTATTCTGGACTCTTATGTATTTTACCCATGGGTTCTCTCTATATAAGGAAGCCTAGGGTTCTATGGAATAATAATTAACTCGTTTCCACCAACAGTAATAGAGATATCGTCGCAATTGTAACAAGACCACCACCCCTCTGTCGTTGCCAGTCTTGCCATCACCACGAGGGCATCAACCACAATAACAAGCAATAAAGGTGCTAGTGGGCATCCCTGCCAAATGCCCCTTTGGGGCTGGAAGAAACCCCCCTCCGATCGACCATTGACGAGCGCAGCAAGCGAAGCCGTCATGACGCACCGCTTGATCCACACCACCCACCTCTCCGTGAATCCCGCCTTAGCAGGTACGTCCAAAGAAATCTCTAATCCACACAGTCATAAGCCTTCGAGAAGTCCACCTTCTAAAGCATCCTCTTAGTCCTAGATCTCTATCAGTCCGGCATGATCTCGGAGGTCATGACCAGCCCATCCGCCATAACCCTCCCCAGGACGAACGTCGAATGTTCCGGGGAGACGATCTGATCCATCACTCGCGTCAATCGAATAGCCAGAATCTTTGCAACCAAGAGGTAGATAGAGTTAGATAAGGCAATTAGCCTGAAGTCCTCCGCTTTGGTCGGCTAAGTTCTTTTCTGTAAAAGAAAAATGTGCGCCTTATTCAGCTTCTCAAATCCATAGTTCCCATCCCTGAATTCAGCAGCACTGCCATGATATCAATTTTGAGAATCTACCACAACTCCCTGTAAAAGCAGACTGAGAAACCATCGAGGGTGGGGCCCCGTATACGTTCAACTGATGCAGTACTTTCCGTGCCTCATCTTTCGTAAAGTCCTGCGACAGATCCTCCACCTTATCCTCTGAAATAGTAGCCACCCCTTTCCCCTGCCATCCCCAACCACGACAAGGCCCACGTTGTCTAAACACCTGGAAGTTGGCCCTCAGCGCCGCCCCCACCTCCGCGTCCCCATCCACCTTCTCCCCGCCAATCTCGATCGAGTAAAAGTGATTCCTTCGCCTCCTCGCACTGGCCACCGCATGAAAGAAATGCATATTCGCGTCCCCCTCCTTCACCCACCGCTGCCTCGATCGCTGCCTCCAGGCGACCTCTTTCTTGTCCTCCCTAAAGATCTTAGCAAGAGCCTCACTTCTCACCTCCAACTCCTCCACCTCTAGATCCCACTCACCCTCCAACCCATCCAAGAGAGCCACTTCATCATGAGCCATCTGCATCCTCTCTCGACGCCTAGAACGAATCTCCTTGTTATATCCCATAAGGAACCTCCTGAGCGCACCCAAGTTGCTGGCAAACCTACTCATCGCAAAACCCTCTGGAGTGAGACCTCTCCAGACGTCCGCCACCACCTCTCGAAAATCCTCCTCCAGTAACCAAGCCTTTTCAAACCGGAAGCAGAAACGGTGCTTAGACCCCTCCTCAGACGACCACAAAATTGGCGCATGGTTCGAGTGTGCCCTCGGCAATGCCCAAGCCTCCACCATAGGGAACGACAAGAAGTCCTCAGACGAGAGTAGGAATCTGTCAATGCGAAAGCGAGCCCTGGAATTTCCCCACGTGTACCGACAACCCGCCGCATCAAAAATCTGCAACCCATAGTCACCCACCAACCCCCTCATCTCTTCCGATCCAGCATCCCTGCCACCCCTTCCTCTCGGACGGTCCTCAGGTAGCAGCGTAGCATTGAAGTCTCCAGCAATAATCCACAGCATCTCAGGATATGCTTCCCCTCACCCGCTTAGGTCCTCAATCAAGGGGCAGATACCCCCTCCTCCCGGGGGCCCGTAGACATTCGTGACTAAGATGTTTACCCCGTCCAACACCTGTCGCAACAACACCGAGATGGAGCAATGGTCGCGCAGCTCGTCACCCATCAATGCGAAAACCTCCCCATTCCAAGCAGCTACCAGACCCCTCGCCGCCCCAACCGCATCAATATATCTGAAGGAATCCAAAGAGCCTAGTCCCAACTTCCCTCCATGCCCCCTCTGTATCTCCCGAAAGCTTGGTCTCCTGAAACAATGCAATATCCACTCCGTGATCCCTCACCAATCTTCCAACCGCCATTCTCTCTGTCGCATGCCCCAATCTCCTCACATTCCAAGAGATGAGCTTCATTTAGGAACAAACAAAGCACCCTTCGGAGGCACCACACCAATGCACCTCAGCACCTCCCGCTCCAGGACCTTGATCAGGTCCCCCTCCTACGACAAGCCAGCAGCCCCGCTTCCCCTTCCGCCCCCACCTTCTCCGCTCCCCCTCGAGCCGAGTCGACAGCACCTGCCCCTCCCTCCCCCCAAACAGCAACCGACACGACCTCGGGGCTCCGTTCACCACCAGTACCCATCAACATTGGCGCCGAGTTGGATCCCCGAGGCACCTCATGCCCCACGACATCATAGACCCCCACCCTTCGTCGTCGCCTTCTTCCCCCCACGCCACCCCTGATATACAGCCTCCCAAACCTCCCAGCCGACTCCGTGACCACCGGGAGAGACCTCGAGCTGGAGCCCCACATCTTGCAGCCCCCCCCCACATGTCCCGAATGCATTACCAACTTGTCAGATCCACAGAAAGCAAAGACAGCTGATCTAGGTAAATGGGAGCCTCTTTCGCCCACTTCCCCTCCCAGGGCAGCCCCCTCGAGAAGATAACCCCCACCGATCGCCCTTGCGGGGCCCAACGAGTCCTCCCTCAGCCCAGGATTGAGCCGCTCCTCCGATCCCCGCACAGAAGAGAGCTGGCAAAACTCTGAAAGCTCCAAAGTTGTTCGTGGCCCCTACCTCGGAGGACCCTACACCTGCCAGCATCCCGGACCCACCAAGCAATGTCGCGGATCCCTGAAACGACGTGCCTGATCAGGTCTCCGAATCAGTCACACCGCCCGTTCCATCAATGGCCATACGGGTCTGCGGGAGCGCCTACTCCCCGAATCCGCTCTTGATTTGTCGGGTCATATTATTATCCGAGCTCCCAGATCCGCCCAATATCAAGTGTGACTGTATTTGGCCCGGAACCCCGGATCCATCCACCACCACATTAGATTGCAAAATTTCCATTCCCCCCTGAGCAGTCGCGCCCGCATGTGGTCGCACGTGACCCGACCCTCCTTGATCGCCCGCCACGATTTCCGAGAAAAGAGCACGCTTTCCAGGGATGTCCCCCGCACTGTCCAAGGAGCAAATCTGAACACCTACCCCGTTGTCGACGAAGGCATGCGTCAGGTTCTACGGCGAGACGGAACCCGAAAACGGTGCCTCCCTTCGAAATCCCCCGAAAGGCGCCTCTTCCCCATCCGCTTGCTTCATCACCTGCGAACAGGACATTCCAACCTCCGACCCTCGCCCGAAGTCCTTCGACATGCCCTTTGCCCGGACCTCCAAAGGAGACCTGGTGGTAGGCGGGGAAAGAGGCCACCGTCGTGCCCCTAACCACCAACCAGGGCTCCTGAACACACCTCCACCCACAAGAGAGCACAATTGAAGTCTTAACCACAGATTCGAGCATCTCGTGCACCACTTGAAAGCTTCGCGTAATGAGGGGTACACCTTTGATAGTGAATCTTGCCTCCCTTTGCGGCACCACACCACTGCCATCCCGCGGTAGAGGAACCCGTTGTGCACCTTCCCAAGGGCCTTGCGTGAAAAGTCAACCAACCTCCGAGCCTCCACCTGCGAGAGACCCCTAACGCACATCAGCGAGCCGTCTAACTGAACCACATTGCAACAGAAACTGATTCCGATCGCCCCATCGATATCAGACATGGTGTCCGCCAGACTTCGGGCGCGGTCCAGACACATGGTCTCGTCCTTTTCAGAGATAGATTTCTCCCAAACAGGACCGCCTTCTGCCAGATTGTCAGACTGAAACCCCAGCCTTCGTGTGGACAACAGCTGCTGACCACAGCAGAGACATCGAAAGCTTCTGTGGTCGTTCCCACCACAAGAGAAACAGCGCATCGGATCTCTGCACAAAGCTGCCCGATGGCCTCGCCCGTCACACCGCAAACATACTCCTTCGAATCGATGGTCGAACCGCCTCTCCATGCCAGGCAAGGGTCGCCCATGCCGCCCTATCATCCTCCATCCACCGCTCATCAGATCGTGTGGACTGGCGGTGGCGTTTCGGTGGACGGGAAGGGTTGATCGGGCAGAAGAGTCTAGGGTTCCAAGACGTTGCCTTTTGCTCAACAAAAACTCACTCTTTTTCCCTCCATATTCCAAAGGAATTTTAATACTTGGGACCCTCTGATTTCTCACAATTACACATATGCCCCTACTTTTTTGCAATAAGGGGTGTCCATGTCTTCTTGCACTTTTAATAGCTATACCCCTCGATTTAATTGTCATTTGTTTCCCTCTCAAAAGCGCATTGACTAAGGGCATATGCGTAATTGGAAAGAATAGAAAAGGGTACGAGTGTAATTACCTAGTGCAACATTAGGTTCCTTCTCACGTCGCATTGGGGTCCTTCTCAATGCATAAAATCTCTACACTAATACAACAATCAACATGCCAAACGTATAACCTCAACAAAAGAAAGAAGAATCTTAGATCTGACATTGGGTACTGAGGACGAAATTCTCTTCACAAGTGTCGATAATACATTGAGGGACATAAGGCAACTCGGGCTTATTTATGATAATGTGTATCAAGGAGAGCAGAGATGGGCCACTTCCTCTCACATAGGCCCTAGAAATCATGCTTGCTTCCTCTACCATCCAAGTCCTTAAATATCGATTCCGTCATATCACTGACCGACCAAAATGACATTTCAGCCAAAATTCGATGGAATGACAATCACCAACGCTTCTATTGGCATCCCTAAAGCTAAAATTTCGACTATTTCGGTGAATTTTGATTACATGTCGAAATCAAAATTTGATCGAAGCTCAGTGAAATTTGACGCTATGTTACCAATTTACCATCACAGAGATCTGTCGATTGGCTTCTATCGATGCCTGCAATATTATACAACACATCATATCATGTAAAGTGCACAACCAAAAAGGATAAGTTCTTTATGAATCTTTATGCTATAAACATATGAAGTGCGAAAAGAGACAAAAGCTTTGCAAAAAAAATGAGGGAAATGGAGAGAGATCAATTTCGTTCTTCAAGTGGATATATTCAGAATCGAATTTTTTGGCAAAAACAACTGAATGAAGTAGTGCAAGTCATGTGAAGTGTAAAAAAAGTAGGGAGAAAGTGGATACAAAATTTTGATCTTTTTTTGTAAGAACAAGCAAAGAGTAGGAGAATGCGGTTAGCCGGTTACGAGATTGCATGCACCAATGATGCAAAAGCGATATGTGATGACAAGGAGGATGAGGTCGGCCTTCTTATTGTCTGCACCTCTGAGGAGGAAGCTAGCATGACCTCCTCAGCCACCCTCCCCATCACTTCACCCCTCCTTCACCATCGCCCTTGCTCTAAGCACCTATGTCCCCCTCCCTACTCCTCCCACTTTATCTGCCCTCAAGTCCCCTCCAACCCTAGCTCCATAATCCACTATGTCGAACGGAGAGCAACCTTGCAAAGGATCCAATCTCCACTTGAAGCCACGAATATGGAGTTGCCACGATGGCCATCGTTCATACATGCTAATATGCATTCACCCAAAGCACCAGAAGAAACCCAACGAGCATAAACATAGCTGCACCTCATTTATAGCCTTCATTCGAAAGGGAGAGTAGGGATTGAACCTGTTGTCATCAACCTTCACTCATTCTTCTCTGGTATGACTTATAAGGTGACCAACAATGAAGTCCAACCTCCAGGACATCGTTGACGATATCTCATATGGGGTTGCACCAATTTGGATACTAATATGTGCACCAATGAGGTGATGATGAAGGTGTCAGTGATGATTCACCGAGACGGGGGCGAAGTACACAAGGCCTCTGCTAAACATAATAGAGTCAAGCAGGACAACAGTGATGGCAAGATAACGCCTAGAGATAGACCGGCAGTGTAGGCAATGGAGATGTTGGACTCTGTTGGAGGACAACTGTGAGGGAACCACGAGGGTCATGACTGGGAGCGGGTCGTGGTGGCTAGGAGTAGGACCTCCTTCAGGTTCAATAGGAAAGCTACCCCCTACCCCAGCTCCCCTGAAGCCCCTCCATGGCTAGCAATGATCGATTTTCTTGGGCTTCACAGAGAAGAAGATGAGTTGTTGCTACTTGAGGGCGAGATGGGTCTCTTGGAGGAGGGACAGGGAAAATTATTTCTTAATGGATGATTGTAAGGGTGCAATAGTAATAAAATTGTTCTTAACGAAACCTTTTTTTTTTTGAAAGATTAACCGAATCATTGTTGGAACAGACTATGGTCCGATTTATCTCATAGACGATCCAACTAACGGAAGGTAAAATTGCTCACGGTGCAAGAAGGAAGGGGCACAACTGTTATTGCGAAAAGGACATGGGCATGTAAGTCTAACTGTGAGAATTCACAGGGGCATAAGTGTGGAAATCCCTATTCCAACGAGCATAACAAAGTTCATCTCATCGGGAATGCTGTGCCGATCCACACGATTTCTAGAGCAAAATCCTGCAATCAATCTCAGTACTTGCCTACACTACATATGACACCATACCAGGGGGGCATTCGGATTAATTCTAGAGTTTCCACAGCTCAACTTGATCCCAACCAGATCACTTAAACTACGCCAAGCACATTATTCAGAAAACTAAAATCACACTCCGGTGCAACCAGATCACGAAGAAAAAAAAGGACTCCATCTTACCGGAGAAGAACGTGATCGAAGACCGGCAAGACCAGACGTGGAATGCAAGGGCGAAGAGGATCAGCAGGATCCACGCCACCACGGAAACGAGTATCAGACGCGCGAAGCACATCCTCCACACCATCCTCGGGAGCTCCTGCGGCGCCCGGTCCGCCGAGAACGGTCCGTTCCCCTCCGATTCTGCGGCACAAACACGAGCATCAGATCACAGCTCCAAATAGAAGGGAGCCCTCCCTCCCGCCCTTCTTCTTCTCCTCACCTTTGCTGTGCAGCGCTGACCTGCGGGCGCCTCTCAGGGAGAGCGATCGCTGGGCGTCGAGGTCCATCGCCCGCGGGCGACTAACGACTAACGTCGCACCGTGTGGGGTGTATGTTGTGCTGGAGATACGAGAGGTGATTAGGTTGCGTCGCACTGGAGATCTGCCGAGAAAGTTGGGGAGTAATGAGTGACGAACGGATGTGAAAGTGGGAGGAGGGGGTTGAGTCTGATCACACCTGTGTTCAGCAGTTAAGCGGTCACACTCACTTTGGAATTCTAAGGTTTCTTTAGTTGCTGGTGTGGGTTGAGCTGACATGAATAATAGTTGTTTGGGTTGGTTACCAGAGTTTGAGAAGGTTGGAATAAAAAAATGTGATGTGATATTATTATTTTGTGGTGAAATTCCAACTCAAGAATAGAGAGGGGTAAATCGAGTTACCAAACGGACTCTTAGTATTTGTTTTTTTAGCAAAATAAAAGGAAAACGTTCTATGATGGCCGTCTTATATATTTCAAAGGGTTTATATGGAGTAACATGAGTAATATTCTCGACATACAAGCAGTCCTTACCAAAAAATGGCCTCATTGTCAGCAATCCAAACTACAAACTGTTGCAATCGACGAGGGGTGCCATGTAATCGATTGCCCCAGAGGGAGCCTCAAAAATTGATGTGATTGAAAGAGTCCAACCAATCAAGATCAAGCACAATTCAAGTTTCTATTGCCTTGCCACAGGAGGGAAAGAAATGCTCCAGCAACTATGAATCTACCCATAAAAGGATGCAACCAGTGTAACTGCCCAAGCACAATCTTGACATTCTCTCCCTAATTAGAATTCTTCCTCGACGAAACAACCATAGGAGTGCCTTGATTCGTAGAGGAATGTGCAACTCCCAAATGAATCTACGAACACAAACTATGGGGTCTCACGATCCATAGTGAAAGCCTTGTAGGCTTGCTTAACAATGACTGTGCCATCCCTTTAAATCTAGTGATCACGACCTCTAGGTGTCCCCTCAATGGAACTCATGACATCGGCAAACTCTAAGCCCTCCTGAAATCATAGCTCGGGAAAATCCTACTCAAGAGTCAAGCTCCACATATAGTCTAGCAAGCTTCCAAAATCAACACACTTCGATCAGATGCTAAGGCAAACAAGTGCATGAAATGTTCCACTAGAGCCCCTCCACCAATCCAATCATCAATGCAAACTCAAAAAGATCCTTGTCTTAGAAACTTGGGTAGAATATAGCAGGGAGTTGTGGCAACACATGTCATAACCCTTTCTAGAATGCAAAGGAACAATCTTATATACGAGGAAATCGTAGATCATTGAGCGTGAATACCATATATTCCATGAACTGGTCTACATCAAAAATCATCACTACCCCCCTTAGGTGTGTGACGAATCTCTATTTCATCCTTTATTCTTTTTATTTTGGCCTTAAATCCATAGCTAAATGTGTGTATATATAATTAATTTGTTAAAATAAACATTCTTTAATTTGTATAAAATATTGTATAAAATAGTGTGCATTTATTGTATTTAATTCCAAAATTAAAGAATAGAGGAAAAAAGAAGCGAGACACCATAGGTGTTGAGTGACCCTAGCCCTCGAGACTCGATCATCACTATGACTTAGTCGACAAGAAATAAAGTAGGGAAAGATAAGGTGACCGATTGTACATATCACATGATCTGAAAACCGTTAAAAATATAGGTCAATAATTAACTATTGGGACCTATTTTAATCTTTATTCTTTATATATGCATCAAATCAATAAACTTTGTACATGAATGTTGTAGATAAAATTTATAGAAACATACAAAATCTTTTTCACATTAAAATAAATATACAATGTACATTTTTCACCCAGAATAAAAATCCAGAATCCAAATTTCGCAGCCTTGTATATCCTCAATATGAACTCAAATGCATCAGATCACAGTTAATTGTATATAACTTTTAATAACCTATTTAGTGATAGTGATTTCGTTTAATTTGGAGTTAAGATGTAAAAGTTAGGTTTTGAACCCCTGTTGTACAATCTACTTAAATAAAATATTCATTTTATTTATTCATTATATTTTTAATTATTTTATATTTCTATAATTTTGTAAATATTCTTCATAATAGTGTTTGTACATATTTAAAATCAAATAAAACCATAAAAATACATAAATAAAATAATCTATACATACATAAATGAATATACTAGGTGTATACCTTTATAATAAACACATTTATTTATTTAAAGGTTGCATATTATATCAGAACAATAAAATAGAAAAATATTTATGCATATTTAAATGAACTATAAATATATAAATTAAGTGTATAAAATAATAAAATATAAAATATAAAAAATATAAAATAAAATATTCAAAACATAAGTCAATATACTTATATCTATACTTATAAATATAAACTTGTAATAACAACATCAATAAAATAAATAAAAATATAAATTAGATACTACATCAAATGATAAATATTTTTTATTTTATAATATAAAATTAATAAATTCATCTAGTATTATTTATCGATTTAATAGATAATTTTTTACTATCTTTTTTCTGGTTGGTCGACGTGGATCAATCAGGGACCTTCGCCTGCTGACCCATGGTCAATTGTACTGGCCTACACAGCCTCCTGTCAAAACCCTCGGGCATGCCATTTTCTTGCAATTTTCATGCCTTCACCTTACTTCCATCCCTCTCAAAACCTCCACCATGTTGTAGCCTCATCATCCCTCACCTTCACCCATTCTAGAATCTTCATCAACCCATACGTCATTGCACGCCACCTCTCCTCAAAAATCGTCACTTCTCTATTTATAAATCCACCTCCACGTTTTTATCAAATTTGATCGTCATTCCTCTGCTCTTGGCCTCTCAATCTTTCCTAAAAAACCTAAACTTCATGATAGGGAGCTGTTGGTCGAAGATTGCAGTGAGGAGGACCTCTGGAATCGGTTAATCAATCACCTCTGGCCGTCGCCATCGAGGTTCAGTTCTCAACCCTTCAGTCTGATCGAGTAACCTTCCTATCGTTCTTAGGTAGAAATTATAGTATATATTTTATTTCAGCAATTAGTTTTAAGTTTTAACTACTAGTTTAGAGTAAAATCCATGTTTTGCATGGACCTCGAGCTGGAGCTCCTAGGCGATTTCACCGTGGTTTGCCCCACATCCGACTCATCCAAGCATCTCATAACCTGCCTCATCACGTTCTTCACCTAGTCAACCAATTTCCTTGTTGTATTACAAAAGTATTGAAGCACTATTTAATATTTACATGGATCAAATAGAAAATACAAAAGGCGGTGGGGGTTATATGTATTTTAACCACAAGGTGCCTCATCGGGCGACATAAAGATATCCATGCAGACCTCACTTAAATGGATCGATGGATGCGGAGGGCTTCGATTCACCTCAGTTTGAACGGTTGCGATAAGACCTGAATAGATGTGTGATCCGGCGACTATAAGACCCTTTGGATTAACGTCCAAGAATATGGCTAGGAGCGAACTTCGATCGGTGATTTCTCGCAGCTCCAACGTCTTCCAATGCTCATGAAAGTCCCAAATTGTTGTTGGGGGCTAGCCACACCTGCATGTGGATCCAATGGGTTTCAGGTCCCCTCGAACGTGACATGGGGCCGTCGATGGTTCAACATCGCCTGGAGCACAAAATAGGAATCGTCAGGGCTCCAGGAGGTTCCTCAGAGCTTGACACCTGCATAAAAACCTTCCTTGGCTCAAGGCGAAAAGTTTCAACCAAGGATTGAAGTTGTACAGACGATGGAATGATGCAGAGATGAAGCTCCGGGTGGCATAAGGAATTGAGTTCGATGGACCTTAATTTGTGTAGAATCAAGAGGAAAACAAAGGGGTCTGATAGAGAATGCGATAGGGATAAAAGAAGAGGTGAAATGGAGAGTCAAGGACAAGTAAATCACAATGATTTTGAGCTGGAGCCTAAAGATGCAACAAACTAAAGATCCAAAATTAGACTAACCTACTGGCTAATTGACTAAAAGAAGACCTAAACTAGGATGCAGAAATAAAATGCAATAAGAAAAACTAAAAAGAGCCGCTCATACCCGACTATTTCAGGGAGTAGAGGGTGGTCATCAGAGAAGCTCCAGTGAGGCCTTGGACCAGCTCAGGAACACCTCCTCCACGCTACGAACTGATGGTTTTCACTTCTTGTCACGAGGAACAACCACGGGACTTGATTCGAGGGGCTAAGATTGCTTCAAGATAGATAAAAAATCAAACAGGATATGACTTGGGTTTATTTATACACAAAGTTCGGACGAGGTTGATTACGAGATTAGGGGCGATGGCATGTATCTACAAAGGATTCAGAGTGATGGCGAGGTTGACAGAGGCATGGGGAAGGATTTTGGTGAAGGGCTTGAGATGTTTCGAGCAGTGGGATTTCTCCAAAAAAATCGGAGAAGAAGGGTTTGCATGCTTTTGATAGGAAAGGGGTGGAAGATTGTACAGTTGTCCCGCTGGGTCAACAAAAGATGCGTTCTGGTTGGTGCACGTAGACCAACAAGAAAATTAGGGGAATAATACCCTTAGTAATTAGTTAAAAAATAACAAATGATTTTATTAATCTTAGGTTAAAACATAATAAATGTTTCCATTTTATTTAGTATTTAATTATGATTTTTATTTATTTTTACAAGATAATTTATTAGGTGTTAATTTTTACATGTGTATAGGCATATTTACATGTATTTGAGGTATTTTATTTTTATTTTACATTTTATATTTTATTATTAGAATTTTTATCAGTTATGCCCCTCTGAGAGATGGCAATATCAGTTATGCCCTCTCTTTTTTGGAATATCAGTTTTACCCCTAACTTCTTGTGAAATTCGTAATTCTGCCCTTATGTTAAGGTAAAGTAGAGGCATAGCTGATATTATAAAGGATTTAATGGGGATGCCCCTTGGGGGCAGTCAACATGGATGCCCCGTCCCCTATTTTCGGCATTATTTATTTTTTTTTTGAAAAATAAAATCATGTATATTCATCACTATATCTCTCCTATATGCCATTCTAACTTCGTCAGAAACAGAGACTCCTACGGCCTCCATCGAGATGGTGTCGATTTAAAAAATCATGTTACCGTTAAAAAATGATTGTCTGGAAGGAGGCCGTAGGAGTCTCTGTTTCTGACGAAATTCGAATGGCATATAGGAGGGATATATGGATGAATATACATGCAATATTTTTCAAAAAAAATAAAAAAATGCTGAAAATGATGGAGGGGCAGCTATGTTGGTTGCCCCAAGGGGGCAGCTCCATTAACCTCTATTATAAAAGGGCAGAACTGTGAATTTTGTAAGAAGGTAGGGGCACAACTGGTATTCCAAAAAAGAGAGATGCATAACTGATATTGCAATATCTTAGAGGGGCAAAACTGATAAAAATCCTTATTATATAGTTGTTTATTCTATAGGTATAGTATACATATATATTATAGTACTTCATTTATTTGAATGTATTTTTAATGTTTTTATTTAATGTTTATATTTTAAATGTGTTTCAAATTTACAAGTATATAAAATTATAAGAAAGTTAAAAATACAAAGAATGAATATATTGAATATAATATATAGGTATACAATAGGGATCCAAAAGTCAACTTTTATATCTTAACTCTTTCTTTAATGAAACCACCTTCATTAATAGATAATTAAATTTTATGAATAAAGATGAGTTTGATCAATTTTGAGTATGTATGGAGGAGATAGAGGTTTGGGAAGTTTTGTTTGTGATGTTTTCTTCTATGTGTCCCAGGTGCATTGTGTGTTATTTTTATGTACAATAAATTTTGTATTTTTCTCTGTGTTTTTACGTACAAGTTTCATGTTTAGGGTTTTATTATTTGAAGTATAAAAATCAGAAAATAAAAGAGGGCCCAAAATGCCATTTATTGGCAAATAGATTATGGTTTTGAGGTGTTTTTTATACAATTACTTTATCCTATCTCCCCCTAATTTATTTCTTGTTGACCATGTCAATATTGACATGATCTCACAGTTTACGGTCACTCGATGTCTTTGACACTACATTCTTTTTTCTTTTCTTTTCTTTATTCTTTTATTTTGGATGCAAATACAATGTTTTGTGCAAGTTTTATACAGTATTTTATGTGATTTATTGAATGTTATTTTGTATAAAATAATACTATATAATGCAGTTAGCTAATGATTTAAAGCTAAAATGAAAGAATAAGGTTGATGAAATGGAGATTCATCAGTACCATGATTTGAAAAATTATGGCTAAGTTCAACTCGGTGATGGCTAAATTCAAGTGATAGAACTACAAAAAATCACGGGCACAACTGATATTCTCAAAAAGGGAAGAGCATAACTGAAATTGCAATATCTCAAGAGGATAGAACTAATAAAAACCCCTTATTTTTTGCGGGGAACTATGTATTTCCTGATCCTGCTCCACAAGTCTCAGACCGGCTCCACTCCTACACTAGTGACGCACCACATTCAAGACCTGACCTCGACTTCCCGTCTGCAACTCCATCAACATCCGCACGAGAAGTCTCATTCTCCATCACTTGAAATGAATACAATGTCGATGTCTACTGAGACATTCATTCTTCGTTACATAAATTAAGCATTGGGACACGATACATCCCTGAGATTGGGTGATCAGAATATAAATTGCTAATTTATATCAGAAGTGCATAATACTAAATAATTTAGTTCTCGGGGCCCATTTCCGTCAGGCGAAGCACTTGATTGAAGGTCGGAGGAGGGAGCGAGACGACGAACAGGATCTTTATTGACGAAGAAAACGTGGAACTGGAGCATACTATACCTATCGAGAACAAGTCTCCAAAGCGGCGTTGAAGACCTTGGCGAACTCCTCCATGATGCAGACGGGAAGCGCCAACCCGATCTCTACACCATCCTTCCCGTCGTCACTCTTGACCTCCGAGAGCCACATTTCCTTGTCGTTGTCGTTGTGGACAAACTCCATCTTCGCCGGCTTTCCCCACCCGAAGTCCGCCTCGTACAACCTCATCCTCGTCCCACCCGCCACTGCAAATGGCTCCATCATCTGAAACGTATGGCTGTTGTCGACCATAAATTCCAACTTCTCCTGCACTCTACTAACTTCGAACGAGAATCCCTTCAGTTTCTCCCTTATGGCCACTGCTGCCGCAACCAGACCGTCCTCTCCCACAAGTCTACTCCCTTCCGACTCCAATATGCATCCCGCAATGGCGTTCCCTAAGTAGGAAGTGGATTGAGGATGACCGAGCCTCGCGCGGCAGTCGACAGGGAACACTAGCCATTCCATCTCCTTGGGAGTGCGGCCTCGTGCCCTAAGGATGCACGTCCATGCCAGCGCAACCGCCAAAGTGAAGGAGGAGAAGCGCGCGCCACTATCGTTCGAGGCTCTGTCTGCGACCCACTTCCGGAGCTGCTCAAGCTTTGCCGTGGTAAGTTGGAACGAGGCACGCACAACGTCCGTCTGCGATGGCACCTTTGATCCCAATACGATGCTCCTCGTCTGTTTTAACTTCGTGAAAAGGGGGCTCTGCAGACTAATGGGCCCCGAAACATGACTCCGGTCGCAGAAAGGGGGTTCCTGCTCTCCTTGTGATCTGCATAAAGAGGCCCACGTCCGCATGAAGTGGCTTATGGAGGTGCCGTCCATGGCGGCGTGGTCTGCCGTGAGGCTGACGGCAATGCCATGCTCTGGGAACAAGGTCACCTGAAGTGCCAGAACTGGCTGGTTCGCCTTGAATAATGGTAGATTGGGGACGAGACGACGATACCGGACATTGTCCTTGGGTCCTTTGGACGCGATCAGCTCCTGCAGGTCGTCGTTGGACTCGGCGACGGCCAACACGACGGAGTCCCCCGCAGTCCCAGAGACGCGTATACATGGAGTATCCATGGCCGTGTCCAGCACGAGTCGACCGGCCAAGGGGTAGAAGAGCTCGAGGGCGAGGGAGAGGGATCGCTTGAGACTGGGAAGGTAGGTTGAGTGGAAAGCGGAGGTGGTGCAGCCGGGTATATGGTAGAGGAAGAGACACTCGACCTGGACGGGGGTCATGTACCACATGAGGTCGAAGAAGGTGAGGGGGAGCGTGCATGGCTGCACGCAACCTTGGGGTGGAGCCACGTCGCAAAGCTCGAGGATCCTCACGTCCATGTTCTCTCTCGAGCGTCTTTGCTTCTTGAGAGATGGTGATGGAGGATCTGATCTCGGTGATGGGTACGGATCTGTTGGCCATATATCCATTTTGTGATTCGTTGGTAGGGTTGTCACAAGTAGGTATGCCTGCATCACATTCGTTCAAGTTATGATTAGTAGTCGATAATAAAAATAAAAAAATCTAATATGGATATAAGTTAAAATTTGTTTATACAAACATATCGAAATTGAACAAGCTAGCGGATTCGATTCGTTAAAAGACTATCTATATCTAACATTCGAGCATGAAAATTCGTAGGCATGAATACACGTAGGTATGCACATGGAAGGGTGTATCGATTTCGATATCGTTTCGATACGAAATTTGACAATATTTCGACGATATATCGTCGAAATATCGTCCATATCAATGCACTTTTGTGAAGGATATGTCTGAAAAGGAGGATATACCACCCTATCGGTACTCATATCAGTCTCATCTCGATATCGTATATCGTTGATATATCACGGTATTTCCTTCCCTGGGTATGCATGAATGACTGCATGTATGTTGGGATAGAACATATAAAGACTTGTTTTCAAATTAACCTCATTCTAAATGAAAATGTGTATAAAATGAGTATATCCAAGGTTCATTCTAATACACCACAATCGAATCGAATCGAACCCGGAAAATAAAGATCGATGTTCATCTCATGGAACAAACTAGACCTTATTCTATAAATATGCTAGATCACTCCGACAAAATGACTATAGTGACTCTTTTTATCAACCGTTGTTATATATCATGACGATATTATTCACTGTTAAATTATTTTTTAAACTTGAAATTAGCAAAAAATATAATGTGTCATTACATCATTAGCGATGATCCATATAACGATGCGTATCCCTTGCTATTTACGTAATTTTAACTCAATGTCGCTAAATTTTTACTTCAAATTTTGAGATGGTTAGTTATTTTTTTTGAAAAATAACAACGAATAAGTATCACTTTATGCACCGTCGCTAATGTTATAGCGACGGATATTATATTGGTCGCTAATTTCTAGTACAAAAAATAATTTTACAACTAATATCGTCATTGTATATTTAACCACGACTGATTTAACGACGAATTATGAAAAAAACATCACTATAGCCAATTTTATTGCAGTGGACGAACCGAATCAATTGGACAAGTTAGCTTCGGCTAAAAAATAGTTAGCTTAGAATTCGGTTTGATTAGATTCAAGTCGTTGGCTCGGATCTTTTGTTTGCCAAAGCACCGCAAGTGCACTGTTATCGTGAGGATCATAATCCCGAGAAAAAAAAGAAACGTGAAGTTCTTTCTGATTGGCACGAGATTCTCGTGAATCACGTGTACATTCCAGGAGATGCAAACCTTCCTATTAATAAAATCTTACCCAACTAATCATAAGTTTTTTTTACAATTGGGCTCCTATAAGATTTTGCAATATAAATTTTGCCATTTTTTTGCAATATCAATTGTATTGCATGTCTAACTTCTTGCTCCATTATTGACCTATCACGTGTGCCCTTCCGTTAGTGAGATAAGTTAAAGAATGACTTGTATACAAACCAAAGACCTGTTCAGTAAAATGTTCTTGATGTTATGTCCCTACAATTTTAAAAAATTTACACTTGTATCCTTCTTACTCCTTTCTATTTTTTAGAAAAAAAGTGTCGAATTTAATTTCATTGAAAGGTTGGTAACGAGGTATCAATCCGAGATCACTACAACATGCTGATAAACCATGATCGAGATCTGAGGACAACAAAAAATAAACTAAAGTACTCCATACGGGCCCAACATTTAATACAAGTGGCTAACTCTGGCCCTGTTTGGTTGGAGAATAGGCTCTGGAATAAGGGGTCAATTCTCCTCCTGACACGGTTTCCAGTGGTACGATTATTCCACATTATTCTATCTTATTTCACTCTTATTCTTATCTTTATCCCATCTTACCTACCTTTATTTTACCTTATTCTTATTCTCCATCCTTATTCCTGCTTATTCTCCTACTGAACGGGCCCATAGAAGTGGAAAAATAACAGTAGAGTTTCAGTGTTTGATATAGCAAAAAGTAGACATTAAAAGGCAAAAAGTTTGTGCAAAATGCTCCATCGTCAGTTGAGGTAGCACTTCAGGATCTTTCAACACGTTGGCAAGGGGTATGGGGGTACGGACTGGCTAGGCTTCTTAGGTCATTTTTGCAACACATAAAATATGAGGGGAAGGAGAAACCAGTAGTGTGGAGGTAAGAAAGTGATGCTATTGGATGCAATCACATAAAAAATAGCATCTTTAGCGTTAACAGGGAGGCTTGGAAGTATCACGAAATAGCCTCGCAAACTACTCCTTCCAGGTCAACTACCATTTGATGCACTTTTGACGGTTATCTGCCAATGTGGTTTTGTTTAAGGCTACAGTTAAGATTTTCAAAGAAACATTGCAAGTTCATCCTTGGTGGTGAAATGTTAGAAAGTGCAAATATATACAAAGTATTGCAACATTTCAAGAATTGTTGTTTGAGTCATTCAATTGCCAAAATGGAGAGAGGGCACACATTTGTTGTGGGCGTGGTTAGGAAGCTAATCAGGTTTTGTGTTAAGGGTTTGCTATGGGAAATGGACCAAAGGAAGAAGAATACACGTGGGTCAAAGGGTTTAGACCAGAATTGCGCATGGAATTTGGGGCCTTACCCGTCATGAATCAATATTATGTAGAGGTATTTTGTTAGTTTGTAGGGGGTGATTCTGCCAGGGTAGGAGATGACATCAGTGTTGAAGTTCTTTATCTGAATGCTATGGAGAAACGACTCTAATTCGAGGATCTCATGGGACGGGCCCGCTCTTCTTGCAAATGTTATATGTAGATATAGATTATTCCGATGCATTATCTGAGTCCTTCTCTAAGGATCCCAGATAGTCTAGATAGTCATACTATCAGCACATCGATTTTTTGCAGTATTAGCAGTTATCCAACTCTTTGGATGTCATATGGAAGTCATAGAAGTACAATCAACTATTTGACTTTCCTTCTCACTTCCACTGCGCTCCCTTCATCTATAAACAATCATTGCTTAAAACAAAGGATCTCTCATATTGAATTCAAAAGCTTTCAATATAAGAGCATTTCAACATTTATACATGCTTCATTCAATTCATATAATATTAATATTATGAAGCTTCATAAATGACTAGATTATAGATATTATAATTACGACACTCGTCGTATCTACATTCATCTAAACTCTAAAAGACTTTTATTCAGGTAGGTACTCAAACATTTTGAGTGCATCATCTCTTATCGAGCCATTGTTATGCGTAATGCAGAGAACTATGTCATTCATGATTAAATGTTGAGAGCACGTATTTTTGCCAAAACATCTTCTTAGATTTTATAAAGATATTTTACAATTACGACATCATCAACATGTCACTTCCAAAGTACATTCGATGAGAGATCAAGACTATAGAGACATATAAACCCTAGATTGTAGTCCTATTGTCTATTTAATTGTCACTCCTCAACATTATGAGGAAACTTGTATATTTCAACTACTTGCATTATGTATCCAATTGCAGGTACAATATCATGATCATGGATCCAATCCATGATATTTTATTGGTTATTATTGAGTATAGTATTGAGTGAGTTTAATGAAGGATTATCTGAAATAAGAAATTTGTATAAATAAATATAAATATATATTTACTTTGATTTAGGAATTCTTATATCAAAGTTGTCTTGCCTTATCAACATTGAAAGTTCATTCCCTTAATTACTCTCAATGTAAGAGGTATACTTACCATTATATCTCAAGCAAGATCTGAGATCTCCTTCCTCATCTTTGTCACATCTCAATAATTTGAGAACCTGTAACTCGGATAAAAAGAAGCAGGTATACATTCAGCTTGCATTCCCAATTTGGTCTTTGACACCTGGGCCCACCACCCCTAAGGTGATGTTGACCCGTCGTTAATTGAATTAACCGTCAACCGGATTAGAACTCATTATGCGCAATCCAATATCGTCCCAGTAACATGAGGACCCAGTATTGGGGTCACTACGCATACGACCTTACTTTTTCGAGAAGCAAAGAGCCTGATCCAAATGCGCTGGTAAGAAGGAGCTGTCCCTTTGGACAGACGTCACCTACATACAATCCATGGTGACAGAACCCTTCGTCTTGACGGGAGACCGTGGATATCACTTATGTAGTCCTCCATATCATGTCCAAATTATAATTAATTATCATGAATCACATTCATATAATTAGTTCTTTCAAAGAAAATACATACATATTCATAATATAGTATTTTAATTGGATATAATTAATTTAATCACATTAAATTAATTATCAATCCATTCAATCAACCAACAAACTTGATTGTTACATGAAAGGATGGCCAAAAATACATATGAATCAAATTTTAATAATTAGAGAAATACATAATGATCCCTTAAATATTATCCCTTCCCTACCCATTGTCATGGCTAGTACCGACGGAAGTGGGACAGACAGCCCACGGAGCAACCTGCTATCCCAACACTCCCCGACTAGACTCCATATTCGCCTCAAGTTGGGATAATGTCAATTGATCACTTTGTACTTGAGATGATAATCGGTCTTTCAACTGAAGTTTTATCATATAATAATAATCGAAATATTTATTATTGACATTATAAGAATATTTTCTAAACAAATCTCCAATCCTATTCAAGCAACTTTGTTTGTTGGAAAGAAGATCATTTAATCAATTTGTGATCTAGATCATATTTAGTCAATTATCAAGGCAATACCATTTACAGAAATAATTATCATCAAATATTTCTCAAATATTTATCCATAATTATTTCAGGAAATTAAACCATTTAATTTCACTAGTCGATTAGATGACAATCACAAGGTTCTTGATTAGGAATGTAATTTCAAGCAGTGACCTCACTTACTAAAATTAGCATATCTCTATCAATTAAAATCCAAATCATGCAAAATAAGTTTCTAAAGTTTTCTAATTTAATTTATAAAAGAACTCAATGATTTTCATGTATTTCTAAGTTTTCAAAATCATAATTAACTCTTTAATTACGTCAAGATTCACCATCCTGAAACATTGGATACATGATCATTAAAATGATCATAATTTGAGCAATTGGATTCCAGATCAAGCAAACTCAAATCCCACGATTTCCTTATTTAATGGGAAACATAATCCAAGTGATAATTTTGTTTTGAACAATTTAGACAAGGCCTAAAATTTCACAAAGCGTGGCTATGTGAATTAAATGCGATAAAATTTTCACAAACCCTAATGAGCCATGTCCTCCCAGGTTTATGGATCGTATTCAAAGCCTCCGACCTATGGCTTTGATACCACTTTAAGGATATGGTATGATCCTTAAACGCATCACATAAGCGTGAGGTTTGCATCGTATGCGATTGGGAGCGACTAGTCGTAATAGTTTCTCGACGCAATGAAATTTAAAAAATTTTAAACGATGAAACCACATGATCCAAGAACATTTATCGAATCATTTCATCTAAACCACAAACAAGTGTTATGTTTACCTCTTGAAGCGTGGTTGCGATTGAGTCTCAAAAAGAAAGACCTCATGTCTTAAGTCTGATACCAACGGAGGAGACGCTTGCGAGCACGTTGGTGAGAAATATGCTCCCCGTAATCTATGTTGATGATCCAAGCGGTGAATCCCCTAATTTCATCACACGAAATCCGACATCTAAGCACACCAAAGGAGACAAAGATCCATGAGCAAACAATCCGGTAACATAACGACGCTGCTGCAGTGATGGCGTCTCTCTCTAGGGCATCAAGGTAGACTGCCCCAAGAGAGAGTGGGGGAGAGAGTCTTGGCATGTAGAGAGGGGGGAGCATATTTTTCACTGTATCTTGAAGAGCTATGGCTGCATCTTCTTATATAGTATTTTGGGAGACCATGGATCCAAATCTATGTGCACACAAATCTAATTAATGAGATTGATTTGTATTTCTTACAATGACCATGACGTTGTTGTAAAAACACAACAAAAATTAATTTAGTTAAATAAAAAATATATTGCATAATCAATATAAATCAATTTCAAATCAAATTAATTATCTATGGAGATAATTAGAAGGAGATAATTGAAAAATACACCGATCGAGTTGTCTAAAAAAAGACCACTATCGATGTAATGACCGGTGGATTTTACCAGAAAAGATAATTTTTAGTTATCTTTTTATTTTTATTATTTACTCCTAAACTTTTATGTATAGTGAAAGTACAGAAGTGTCGAACTCAGGGAGGCAAACTGTTGGAAAACTAGGGTTAAACTATAGACAACTAAGGTTTTATGGATTTTGTAATTTTTATTTAATTATAGAGATTTTTCTAGGTTTTTAATTTTAATAAATTTTATATTTTTTGTGAATTTAATCATTTTACGATTTTTTATTATTTAAGAAAATGTGTTGTAATTTTTATTCGGTTTTTATTTTATTATTTTTATCTTTTTATTTGTTTTTTATTTTTATGAATTTTTAGAAGATTTAAGGATTTTGATGGATTTAGGTTGATTTTTAAGGTGAAAAATTAAATTTTTATTGAAAGTATATTTTTATTTTGGATTTTTAAGATATAATACAGTAACAAAACATTTTTTTTATTTTTAGTATAAAGTAGATGAAATTATCTTTAAAACGATATATGGTGTATTTTTACATGATTTTTCTTGAATTAGTTTTGATTTTTGGAAGTTTTTATGTGTTTTGTATTTTTTATTGTCTCTAATATACAATTTTATTTTATTTTCAGGTTTATATGTAAACTTTTGTAAAATATACTATATATATAAGTTTTTTAGGAAATTTAATAGGTTTTCCTATTTTTTTATGATTTTTAAATTTTTTTATATTTTTTGTATTTTCAATGATTTATTAAAAGGAAAGTATTTATTTTGAAAAAATTATTTAATATTGTATATAATATAGTACAAGATTATTTTACAAATTTTCATTATTTTATTATATGTTTTGTAGTTTATTTATTAAGTATTTATTAAGTATAATATAGTATGCAGTTTATAGGGGTATTGACGGATATCTAAGGATACGTGTGTAATAATTCAGAAGTTGGAGGTATTGCGTGCAAATTGCCCAGAGTTCACGTTTTTGGGCATGTGCACAACTTCAACCTGGACCTGGTCGTGATTTGCAAAAGTTAGGGGGTCAAACTGTAAAAGTTCCAAGCGTCACGTGCTTGGCCACATGACTTGAGTTGAAGCAGGACTTGTTCGCAATATGCAGAAGTTTCGTGAGGTAGTTATGCAATTTTCCAGAAAATATCGCCCTCACGTGAATGGCACGTGCGAGCCCCTAAGCGGTGGGGTGGCAGACGGTTTATGGAGCTAACACGTGGTGTGGGTCTGGACCGTTTGATTGCTTCATATCAGAGGGTTGTTGTAGTCCAAGTTCATCCCCAATTTTCGTTTCCAAGCAGTAGAAAGATGCTCGATCGATAGTGGGGCTGTCGAGCAGTGGTGCTTCGGTCAGCGACGGAAATGTTGCAAATGACAATTAGATTATGGATGATTCCCTCCTTGGCAAATGCTCAATGCGGTGCTTCATGGCTGGATCATTTCTCTAGTTGTTGGTATTCGTGATTGATCGCTGATGATGCAATGTTTTCAAATGGAGATGCTTCGAGTTTTGGATCTCCGGCGGTGGTATCAACTCCAATGAAGGTGTTGTGTGCTCTTCATTATTGTTCAAATCTCCATATGTACGCACTTCTGATGGTTTTGATCTACAACATAGCGATGGTTTCTTCGTGCTTGATGCTTTAGATCTAACAACCTACAAGTGAAATTATGGCTCGAGATTCCTAGATCTCGACCGAAGTATATGAAAACAATGGATATATATATATTGATATGGTGAGTGATACAAAGGGCTGGCTATTGAGTCACGGCTCGATGAGACAGGCTCGGGCTCGGTTCGATAAGTGCTCGTGAGCCTAGCTCATTAGGCTATTGAGCTGAGCTAGGACTAGGATTTTGGGCTCGATAGATTAACGAGCCAAGCCTGAGTCGAGCCTCGCTTGGCTCAATTACTCAATAAGGGGCTTGATAAGGAATATATATAATACAAACAAATTAAAAGTAGCCCTTTACAATTTTCCCTCCTCTAACTTTGTCCCTCCTACGAGTCACGACTCACAACCCAATTCCCAAAATCCCATTCCCGTCCACACATTTGCCCCTCACCCGCACTTTAGAAATTTAGTAATTTTTTCTTTTTTATAAGCAAATAGAATGTTATAATATATATTATAATTAAAATTTTGTACACAACTTAGATAATTTCCTATTGATTAGGAACACTATTTTGAAATAGTAGGTCATGAGTTCGAACCAGTACAAAAAACTTTTCCACCAAAAGAGCTCATTTTCCTTAACGAGCCTAACTTGGGCTTGATCCCAGACCCAACTCAATAAGGAGCTTGAGCTCGATAAGGGGCTTGGCTCGAGCCTTATCGAGCTCGAGCCAACTTGATAAGGGGCTCGCTCTCATCAAGCCCGAGCATTAGCCAGCTCTGTTGGGCTCGAACGAGCCTGAGCCCGGTTGGGCTTATCGAGCTTGAGCCCAAGCCAGGGGATGGCTCGGCTCATTAGGCTCGATAGTCAGCCCTAGTGATACACGATACGAAGCGGTGCTGAATGATTTGGGAATCAACTCGTAATGGATGTAGTTCGAGAGGAAATTGGGAGGGATCGAAATGATTTGGGTATGAAACTGCAGAGAAAACGAGGGAGAAAAGAGGGATTGAGAAGAGAATGGAGGAGACGCAAGATGAAGAAGAGAAATGACTAACCTGGGAGGGATATTGATGGAGTGGAAGGTGGTGCATGAGGAGATGGAGCTCAGAGCAGAGCTCCAGAGTCATCGCCTGCAACATGCTGGCCTGTATGGAGGCTGATCTCACAATGAGGCACAGGTTTGCAACCCCATAGAAGATGATTGCGTCCTCCTCCTAACTCTCAACCTCTTGTTCGACGGCGGAACAGAGATGCTATCACCAATCCCTAGCTCTGACCGGAGCTCTAGGAAGAAAAGGAAGAAAATGGCATATGCCAGCGTCGAAGGGGGAGGTTGAGATTTTGAAGGAGGGTCGGGCGAAGGAGGTTGGAGAAATGGTCGGTCGTTGGGCGGTTGGCCGGAGATGAGGGGGAAGGAAGGTGGAGGTTCGGCGGCGAGTGGAAGAAGATGAATTTGGATGGGGAAAGAAGAATTGGGAAAGTAGGAGAGAGAAGAATGAAAAGAACATAAATAATAAAAATAAATAAGAAAATTAACTAATGAATTAATTAGTATAATTGATAATAGTTTAGATTAATAATTAAATTAAATAAATTAAGATATAATTAATTTGTGTAATTATGTCATTAATTAAATAATTAATTTAAATAATTTATTAAATACTTAAGAATATAATCAAATAATTAATCAATAATTAAATAATAATAATAAATAAATAAAGTAATTAGTTAATTAATTAATTTAAGAATGTAGTATAACTATATTAAATAATAATATAAATTACAGTACATTGTATAATTATATCAATACGGTCCCAGAATCCATATTTTTCATATTAACTCTGATTTTAGCGAAATCGATGTCATTTTGTAGAAAATTAAATAATATATATTTAAAGACCGAGTTTGCTCAATTCGGAGTGCATATGTCCGAGTTATTAAGTCCGAAAAAATTAAGTAGAAGCGAAAAATTTAAGTAGCAGCACTGTGGCTTTGGGTTTATTGGCATTTTGACTTAAAATATATTTTTATATTGATTTTTAGAAGATTTTTAGATTACCAGATTTACAGTTAATAAATTAAAAATCTGAGAAGTTTCTACATATATTTCATATAGACAAGGGATTCCAAACGTCAAATCTCACCTATTTTATTTTAATAATTTTTTGGTATTTTAAATAAATATTATTATTAATAAAATGAAGTTTAAAAGTGAGTTGGTCCATTTGAAGTTTTCTATAAATAGTTATAAACCTCAGAAGATGACTTTTACAACTTTTTCAGTTAATTGTAATATTTTATTTTTGTATTAAATTATTTTATGATATTTTTATAAATAAATATATATTTTTGTGAACAACTTTTGAAAAGAAGTGTTTTGGTTTGGAATTTCTTGATGATGAATAAAATAGGTGAAATATTTACAATGTGGAAAATACGTTTAATATATTTTTTGTCTTGATTTTTTTGATATTTTTATAGGTTAGGATCCTTATCTCTCCCTACTTATTTATTTTGTCGACCAGATCAATATTGACCCGGTCTCGAGGTTAGAATTAGTCTGTATATATTTTATATTTACAGCCTTCTTTTTCTGTTATTTTTACTTTTCTCTTTATTCTTTTATTTTGGATAAAATAAATGTTAATAATATAATATTAATATTTGTGGTTAGAATGATAATTAGTTGGAATTAATGATTATTTACTTACGTTTTACCAATGATTTTATCCAAAATGAAAGAATAAAGGCGACGAATCACTGATTCATCATTCCCCTATACTCTACCATTGCTAGTCCCTTAGCAAACACTTATTAGATAAATAAGTGCAAGCAAAAAGAAAAAGTAAAATAAAAGAACTTAGAACATGCTTGTTTCTTTAAACCGAATCTCACTTCGCCCAAAATTTAGAACTTGGATTTAGACCTTTGGATTATTAGTGTGTCAGGACTCTATTAGAATTAAGATTTAAGTTTCGACAACCCTTAAGTTCCATAAATCCTTATCCAGGTTCACCTCAATAGCCGGCTCAGATCCACCTATCCATCGCACAAACTTTTCGGCTTCGAAAGCAACTTGTACTGTGTGTGAAAGGTTTTAGCTCTTCCTACTTAAAGAAGTGAAGAAACCACCCATCCCAGTAATACACTCCTACTGGGCCCTCATCCAGCTACTCGATCATCGAGGAGGAGGGTATTTCCTTCTAAGGTCAGGTCGTGATATGTCCACAATCGAGTATAGAAAAAAGATAGATGAATGGGAAGAGAACTGGAGTGTGATCATTGTAATCGCATCTCCTATGAAGTCTGACAGTTTAGCCAAGTCTCCCCTAAGATAATGCAGGGTTTCTGAAGATCGGACCATTGTGATCATTTTTGCTATTTGTTGTATTTGGCTTATTTTTGGTAGAAATGATTGTTGCACTGCATAGATCTTTTATGCCCCGACGGATATAGCATCTTTTCATTCTGTCCATTTTTGGAGGTCTTGGAAAAATTGTGCCAGCATATCCTTCCCTCATCCAAGTTTTATTTGAACCCCAATCTCTCCCAAGACAAGGATGGAAACACATCAGCAAAATGGATTGCCCTTCACAGCTCCATGCAAGTTGAGCTAAGTATATAGTGCATGAGTTTAAAATTGGTTCAAAGGGAGAAGAATTAAACGGATGACACCAGGTGTCCTACTTAAGCACTTTCAAGTTGAATTCCGAACACGATCTCATGGAACCCAAAGAATTAAGTCTAAAAGACCTGAAGAGTCTTAATTCCAATTCCTAATAAATTTCCCATAGAATTAAGTGGATTAAGGCCTAAAACAAGCTCCATCTCTCATATTTAGATCCATTCGGTTCAAGAATTAGACTTGTTCTGAAAAATGCTAACGAATGCAATATTTTTTTATGAAGTGAATTTTTCGGATTAAACTTTTTAAGTAATTTTTAAGAATTTTGCAAATTTTTATTAAATCTTAGAAACTTTTCAATTTTTAGGGTCTTTTTGATAAAGTTAGTGGATTAATTCAATTAACATAAGTTTTACAAGAATTATGTATATTTTACAAAGGAGTTTATATAACTTATTATATACTCCAGAGATTATACAACTTTTAGACAAGATTTTACAAAAGAATTTTATTTACAACTTTTTAATATTTTACCCAAGTATTTTACAACGTTTTTTATATATAATTTAAGGTATTTTTATAAGTCATATTTACAGTTTTCTTGCGGCTTTTAAAATTCCAAAATATACATCCATACTTTTAGAGAGCCATATCATAAAAAATATAACAAGTACGAGTTATAGCTTCTAAAGTATATATAGCATATATATATGACACCCCCTATACTTAACGTAAACTATGTCCTCATAGTGACCAAAGAAGTGACAAAGGAAGACATAACTTTGGCTAAGTATAGATTAATGAAAAGAATTCTATACTACAGTAGCTCAAAGAATAACAAATAAACGAATAGAATTCAATCATCCCATCCATACTTAGGATCAAGTAATCCTAAGGATAATAGACTCAAAATCGAAGATGATTGAGGTCAAGAGAATGTACACACTAAACGGCTCGGCATGTACCCCCTATACTTAGGGTAAAATATCCCTAAGTATATAGAAGAATATCAACAGGTGAGGGACAAGCGACAGAGCATATGATACAAAAGCTGAAAATGATCAAAAGACGATAATGAGTGATATTACACCCCCAATAATCAAGGTAAAACACACCCTAAGTATAAGCAACAACATGGGTAATAGAAAAGAACAAATGAGCAACATGGTGTCTACACCCCCTATACTTAGAGTAAAGCACATCCTAAGTATAGCGAAATTCTAGATGAAACCTAAGGGTATAAGACAAACGGAAGAAGAATGAATGAGTAAAGTCGAAAGTACGTATGTACAAAGTGAACGAACTTTATAGGCTCAAGAATGCCGAAGAGTGGCCTTCTTGCACGACCGAGGAACAACAGAATGTACAAGTGTAAGGTCAACATCAAGTTATCCTCAAAGATATCCATATCCAATCGGAGGATCTCTGATCTATGTCGACAGTGAGGAGTGGCCCAGATGGCCGAAAAGATGGGCATAACAGACCTCTGAAAGTTGTTCCATGGTCTCTGAAGTAGACACAAGAAATAGGTTAAACTTTGCTGCTATATGATCAATATCCTCATCAACTAAGCCATGATCTGAATCAATGTGAAAAGAGGGTCAACAGTCTTGCAGCAGGAAGGCTCGAATGAAGACTCTGTAATCAAAACGGGTTCGACCTTCGGAGTAAGCGCCACCAGTGGTTTTGTCTCGATGACATAGATACTATGGATCTCATCAACACATCTCCAGACATATGTACTCGTATCATCAAAAGATGTGCTATCCAAGTTTATCTCTCTACAGAGAAAATTTCGGGTCTCTGTAGAATCAGAAAGAATATGATCATGTCGTATCTCATTTGTGATCCCTCATGTCTTTCTATTTGAGGGTCCGAAAGTACATTCGTCTGCTAACAGAGTCTCTATCAGCTCGGAGTTGGGCACTGTGCTGTTGGAAGGGAATGTGACACTGTCTGTCCCGTAATCAATTACGACCATAGTTGCATGCAGAAAAGGCTGACCAAAAATTAATAATAGTATCTTGTGATGGTACTGATGAGTCAGAGTCTAAGACTACAAAACCCACAGTGAATTTTGTTCCTTGTACCAACACAACAACCTCCTGAAGTATACACTTCGTCCTCTTGACCGATCGGTCGGGAAACTAGAGGTTCATTTTGGCTCACTTCAGAGGCCCTAATGAAGAATCTCGAGAAGATGGAAGGGTAATATGTTCACTGATGAATCGTTGTCTAAAAAGGTGTGCTCGAATTTGTGATCTGAAATCTGACAGCTAACAAATGATGCCCCCACATCTTTCTTTTTCTTCTTGAGAGATGTGTGATGGATGGGGAACAAGTGACAATGGTCATTACTTGTTTTTCAGAGCAATGATTATGTCTCTTCTTCCTTTTTAGTGTGATATGTTGCTTCAGGCATTTCTGAAGAAGAGGAATGTGGACCAATGCCTCCGAAAGAGTGAGCTTGATCTAAATTCGGCCCATAATCTCTTTCGTAAATTTTGAATCTTGGATCTTTTTAAAATTTTCTGATTTCTCTCCCTTTCCTAGATTCAGAGCATCTGAGAAGGGTGACTGTACATTCTCCATGTTAGTGTGTACACTCGGAGGATAAAAAGAATACGAAGAAGAACACATTTTTCTAAAATGGGGGAATAGCTTTATGAATAACAGAAGCTCGAGATCCGTCAGAAGAATCAGGAGTCTTGTCTTTATACCTTTTTTTCTAGATTTTCTCTTTTTTTCTATTTTTTGTGATTTTTCACATTCGCTATGAAGAGAATTAGAATCTGAATGTGCACTTGCACCATTGTCAATTGTATGCCTCTTCAATGACTCATGTGAAGCAGGAATATCTGAAACACTACAAGCAGAGTACCAAGAGGGGACGATCAACAACCTTCCCCTTTCCTACGCAAGCCGTCCCTTCTGGTGAGAAGGGACAGTCCCTAAACCACCCCATATAACATCATCTCATTTGATCATAAGGGACACTAAATACGAACATCGTCTTTCTGGAATCACTTGGGACGGTAAGAACCGTCCCTTCTACGATGAACGATAGGAATGGTGATGACCGTCCCTTCATGACCATTGATAAACCCAAAAGTCGAGCGGTCGTGTATTCCACACAAGGCGGGAACACAGTCGATGTGTCGACCACTCAGAAATCCGGATTTAATCAACAATTAACCCACAATGTAAATCAAACAATGACAAGCAAAAGTGGAGTTAAAATTTATTATTAACTCTACATAAAAGATGTATAGGTGCAAGTATGTAGAGGTCAAACTCAGGGAGCACACGGGATAGATCAAGCAAATGCAAGTAGTGTGATGTGATTAAATGTCTATAATTATGCAAAATTTTGTGGGTTTTTAATTTTATATATATTTATTTTATTTTTAGTTTTTAATTTTGTATTTAGATTTTAATTTTCTGATTTTATATTTTCTTTTTATATTTTATATTTTTATATTTCTTTTTCGATAATAGAATATATATACAACATAAAGAAGAGAGGGATATAGTATTTATAAAAATAGGGAAAATGCTCAAAAATCAGGAAATAAAATGTTTTTGGTCTTTTTATATTTTTTAAGATATTTTTTGATTTTTGGAGATTTTTCTGAATGTTTTTGGTATTTTTAAAAGTGAAAACACAAGAAAATAGTGAACTAACCTACTGGCCAAATATAAAATGAGGATGAAAATACTAAACAGTATCCAAAATTCCTCAAATTAATTTTAAAATAAAGGTAATAAAATGAGAAAACTACAGAAACTGAGTTTATATTTTTAGGATTTTTCTAGAATTTTTTAGATTTTTATGAAGTTTTTAGGAGTTTTCTAATTTTTAAGGTTTTTGTTTCGAAATTTTTAATATTTTTTGGATTGACACTAAAATATGATAAGACAAGCAAAATATATTTTTTTTGCAATTTTTCAAAACGTTTTTATAGTTTTTATGGATTTTCTAATACAAATAGTGTTGAAAATGCATATTTTTGATTTTTAATAAATATGAAAATGCAATAAAAATGCAATACAAAAATATGGAGTGAATAAGAAAGAAAACAAGAGCCTATGCTATTTTTTTGGTAATTTTTCGAGTTAAGATGATGCACGAAATAAATAGGGAAAGCATACAAAAATATAAGGCCTGGCAAGGGTATAGGTGTAAATAGCCAGAAAGTCAGGGACCTGTCTGCAAATTATCCAAAAACTATATAACGCAATATTAAATTCCTTGGACCAATTATAAATATCTAAAATTCCAAGCCCTTCCCCGCAAAAACACCAAGCCCACGTGACTAGGCACGCGCGCCTGACAGGGGTACAACTGCAATTATCAAAATGTCTGAGGGCCTAGATGCAAAAATCGTCGAGTCACATGCGTCGAAGCACGTGACCTCGCATGGACCAAAACATAATACAAAACTCAGGGAGCGTAATGCAAATGTAAAAATAAATAAAAGGCAGATGAATGTTTAAGTTCCATTTATGAAATACAAAAAGGGATGGGGCGTATCATGCAAAATACCCAGAGGCACGATCGGACGGCACATCACCGTTCACTTAAGACACGTGGTGCAGATCTGATGGCTGATACCCCTTCGCGTTGTGCGGCCGAGATTAGAAGATATCTGATTGATCCGACGACCGTCAGCATGCTGAATCCAACGGCTTCTGTGCAGTCTAGAGCGGGCTCACGATCCGACGGTTCTGGGTCCCTCTCCAAGAACATGGAAGAATAGGTGGTGGCCCGACTTCGATCGTCAAATGGGCTCCGGCCACCGTTCTTACCGCAGAAGGTCTCCGAGGACGACTGGATGGCTCACCGACGCAGGATGTTCTAGGGATGGTCACGGGTGCTGCGATGATCCACAACCCAAGAAAACATTTGGGCGTGTATGATGGCTGATAGAGGAGCAATGTTGCAGAAGGAATTGATACAAATGGGTGAAAGATGCGACCTTGAAAACTCTGCGAAGACGGGTCAAAAACGAGGTCTGACAGCCTACAGGAGGAGGTCAGACAGTTGACCTTGGGTCAATTGTCAGAGCCACCTGGTTGGTCCACGTGGGCCAACCAGGAAAAATCCTGTGATAATGTTTTATTAATTCATTAAAAAATAGTAAATGATTTATTTAATTTTAGGTTATTTAATAAAAAAGTTTGTTATTTTATAAGGTATTTTAATATGATTTTTAATTATTTTTATGAGGTATAATTTTACAAGTTTCTCTTTATACCCTTTATAGGTATATTCTTCTATATATTTAAGTATTTTATTTTTATTTTATGTATTTAATTTATTTATTTTTATTTATTATTTTATAAATTTATAAAATACTTTTATACACTTAAATATATTTTTATTTTATTTTTCTAAAGTGTTTTTTATATTTAATAAAATAAAAGTATGGATTATACAAGTATACTTATAGGTCTTATGTATTATATATATACAAGTATTTATTTTGTGTTTCTTTTGCATTTTTATTCTGATTTTAATGTACATATATATTATAAGTAATATTTAAAAAATTATAAATATATAAAATTGTGAAAATAATGAATAATAAATAAAATGAATATTTTAATCGGTATAAGTATACAAGTAGGGTCCAAAACCCAACTTTCAAATCGTAACTCCGAAAAATATGAAACCACCTCCATTAAATAGATTATTTTAAATTATATACACTTAAAGTGAGTTTGGTACATTTCGAGTTTTTATTTGCAAGATACGGGTCTGGGAAGTTGGAGTTCTGGATTCTTATGTAGATCAAATCTTTTTATCGGTGCATTATTTATGAGTGAAACCAATTTTGTATTTTTCTATATGAATATATCTACAACTTTTATGTACAAAGTTTCTTTATTTGAGGTATAAAAAGTAGAACCAAAAATAGGTCCCAAAATGAATAAAGAATGAATTAAAATAAAAGGTATTTTTATTGTATTTCGTTACTTATCTCCCCCTACTTTATTCCTTGTCGACCTAATCATCTAGATGCCTAGGTCTCGGGGTTTCAGGTCATAAAATATTTACAATATTTTATTCTTTTTCTTTTCTTTTATTTATTCTATAATTTTGGCTTTAAATACATTATTTTATACACTATTTACATACACATGCATGAATGCTAAGATGCATAAATTAGCGCTATTTACACGCATTTGCTAGGGTTTTTGATGCCAAAATGATAGAATAAAGATGATAAAATGTGGATTCATCATCCCCCTATACTTTACCTTTGCTAGTCCCTCGCAAACACTTATGCAATAAGTGCAGAAAGAAAAAGAAAAGAAAGAAAAAGAAGAAGTTGGATTAAATTTGATGGTCAAACTTGTCTTAACAAAATCAAAGTTTGGAGCTTAAGTTAGACCTTTGGAATTTTAGTGCGGGCGGAACCTTAATGAGAACCGGATTTGAAATCCAACAGCCTCCGAGAATCCCAAAACTCTACTCAAGTTTGCTCAATAGCCAGTTCAGAAATATTTCAACTCATACGCAAACCCTTATGACTATGAATCTGACTCGTACAGTGTAAGTGATAGTGGCTCTTCCCAACTGAAATGACAAAGAGACTGACTTCTCCAATATGACAACCCTATGATTCCCCAATCCAACAACTCATCCCTCAAGGAGCAGGGTATTCCCTTCTAAGTTCAAGTGGCAACCAACCCAAGAGGAGGGGGTGAAGAGGAATGGACGGTAGCCAGTGTAGCTACCTATCCTAGGATGCGAGACCAGTGTAGTCAAGTCATCTAGCTGCAGGCTCAAATGATTTGACTTTGAAGCTCAAGCTTGCTTATTTGACTTTACACATATGTACACTCCGGCAGGCATTTTTATTTTTGTACAGGCATGTCCACTTTTTTGGAGTTTTTGCTTTTGCAATTTTTTGAATACTATATACATGCATTTAGATAGGGAGTTTTTCCTCTTGATCTAGTAGACTATCCCTCTTTTGAAGCTTTATTGCAACCCACAATCTCCTATCCTCGAAACTCATCATCACTGGACAGGTTGGGGTGCACTTCCCTCCCTAGAGGAGGACAAGTGTTTCCACCTGTGTGCGTCTCATACCGGCAAATCCAACCTCCTCACCACCCCAACTGAATTGAGCCATGTGAAAGGTACATGTGTCCAAGTTAGGTCATTATCAACAAGAGTCGTGCGTGTGCTCCGAAATACTCTACTTAGACGGTCCAGAATACATTGAACCAAGTCCCATGATTCTCATAGAATTAAGTCAACTAGACCTGAAGTACCTCAATTCTGGCTCCTATAAGGTTCCTGTTAATTAGGTAGATTTTAAGGTCCAACCAAGCTCCAATCTTCGGATTTTATTTAGACTCGTTCAACTATCAAACTCAATCCGAAAAATGCGAATGCTATGCAAATGCAGAAAATATTTTTGTGATGCAATTTTCAAAGATTTTGAACTTTTTATGGATTTTCGAAAAGATGATGCAAAAGCATTTTTTAGATTTTCCAAAAATATTTTTCAAATGTTTTTAGATTTTAATTTTGCAAATGTTTTTGGGATTTTTGAAAACAAAAGATTTTGGTTGAAAACTAGGTACAAATATTTACACGGGAATGCTTCTTATATTTACAAGAAGTGGATTTTAATAATTTACAAGGGTAAGTGGTCAATTTTATAACTATATATAGTGAATTTTGGTGAGATGTATGTATTCCTCAAACTTATTTGACACAGGTTTTTCAAACAATTTTGAAAACTATAGTCCAAAATAATTTTTACAAACAGTTTTTACAAACATTTACACACATTTGAAAATCATTTTGTAAAGGTTTTCCAAATCCAAACAGTTTATATAGATTTTTCACATATTTTTGCAACCATTTTTCAAACCATTTGCAAATCATTTTTCAAACATTTTATTTCACACAAAGAAAATAATTTTACAATCAAAATATTTTTACAAAGGTTGAAAACATGTAACAAAATGTTTTCAAAATAGTTTTCAAAATATTTTTCACAAGGATTTTCAAACTATTTTTCAAACATTTTGCAAAAAATATTTTCACCTGATTTATTAATCAGTATATACAAAAAGAATTTGAGGAATGAAACATCTTTTTATTAAGGTTTTTAATGAATTTAATTGTATTAATTAGCCATAATTATTAGTAAAAATACGAAAGTACGAGTTATGGCTAAAATATATACGTAGTATGTACGACCCCCCTATACTTAGCTTGAGCTATGTCCTCATAGATCAGAGAGAAAAGAGAAGACATAACTCGTACTGAGTATAGAAAAGTCTAAAGAATAAGGAACGAATAAATGAATAAATGAGAAGTTGATCGTCCCCCGTATACTTAGGATCAAATAATCCTAAGTGTAGCAGATTGTACACAAAGCAGGGAGGGTCAAGGGTGGGAATGAACAGATCGTACTCAGATTGTCTCCCCCTATACTTAGGGTAAGATATCCCCTAAGTATAGACAAGAAGAGGAGACAATGGAGAGTATCGAAAAGAATAGAACACTCGGGGTGCACCCCCCCTATACTTAGGACAAAGTACGTCCTAAATATAGAAGATTGACAAAAAGGGGTGACACCTTTTTGATAGATACAGAAGATAGAAAAGGAAAATAAGAAAAGAAGAAAAGAAGAAAAGAAGAAAATATATCAACAGATGGAAGAAGATAGAGAAGAATGTACACATCACTCCCCCTATACTTAGGGTAAAAGAAGCCCTAAGTATAAGAAACAACGGGAGTGATGAAACAGAACGACGAATGAACACTCAGCTCGTCCACCCCCTATACTTAGGACAAAGTACGTCCTAAGCAAGGCAAACACGAGAATGGGTGGACGAGCAATACGGGAGAGAGACGGAGATAAACAAAAGTGAATGTACAACAGAGATGGATGTACACATGATCAAGAAGGTAGAAAGCAAAACTTCTTGCGAGACTGCTGAGGGATAGATCTAGTGTGGCGCAAGTCGACATCGGGGTCCATAGTGGACGGAAGCCGATCAGGGTCGACAGGGTGAAGGCCCTCAGTGGAGTCAAATTGAAAAGGCACGAACTGGTCAATGGAAGTAGTATGGCTAGGTCCGCCCTTGGTGGTCCTACAGTGAGAAGGCACAAACGGACGAGCGGAAGAAGTATGACTAGGTATGGCCTTGGGGGTCTCGCTGATATCAAAGTGGAATGGGACGAACTCATCATCATCGGCAGAGGTGTAATCGGAGTCGTCCTGCGAGGTCTCGTCCAGGTCAAAATTAAAAGGAATGAAATCTGTTGAAGTATCCGAAGTCTGTTCGTCCTTAAGAGTTTCACCTGAATCATTGTCTTCATCCAAATAGCTGAATCTCTCAAAATAATGGTTAGCATCATAACCGACCTCGATCATCTTTACTTTTGAGTGACCAGGAATGGACTTATCAGTGGAAGTAGTCAAACCAGGTCTGTCCTGTCTAGTCTTGGTGTCTGCCCTCCGCTCAATGGTATTAACCACGTAAATCCCGTGGATCTCATCAACACATCGCCACACACCAGAAGGAGGAACTTCGAGGTCCATGCTTTCCGAGTCTTCCCCCGTTCATAGGATTTCTCGGGTCTCATCAGCGGTCAATAAGCAAACTTCTCTAATATCATCAGATAGGTCATAGGCCTCGGAGTCAGCTAGAATAGGTGAGTGTGCATCAGGTGCAGGTCTCTGGTCAACTGTAGGTGTGGTGATCAATGCTTCGCTTTCGTCAATAAGACGGAAGCGAATCTCTCCTGATCCATAATCAATAACGACCCTCGCAGAGGAGAGGAATGGTCATCCCAGGATGATTGGAGATGTCTCCCCTGTGGAGGTCTCCATGGGCAACACGATAAAATCAACATGGTACCTCGTGCCCAGAATCGAAATGACGGCATTTTCAAGGATACCCTTCGGCCTCTTGATAGATCCATCAGCAAACTGAACGATCATCCTGGTTTTCTTGAGAGGCCCTAAGTGAAGAGACTGTACCAGCGAGAATGGTAATATGCTAATAGATGCACCGCCGTCTAGGAGAGTGTGATCACAAGTATGGTCAGAGATGGTGCAGGCGATGAATGGTGTAGCCGTGTTCTTCTTCCTGGGAATGGGATGGTGTATGATGGCATAGGAAGTGGCCATGGTCAAGATATGATGCTCAGATCTGCTCCTCCGCTTTCTCTTCTTGGGAAGAGGAGCAGATAAATCAGTCAAGGCCTGCTGAAGTGGGGTACGGATAATCTCATGAATAGTAGCTACCACTTCGGTTCAGTCAACATTTTTTTGAATTTTTGGACCCCCTCCATACAATAGAGGAAGTCGGAATCAGCATCTACACGAGGCATGCCAAGAGCAGTCTGTACAGCGGCATCCTCGGGGTCAAAGGTGGGATAGGATGTGAATGGATGTGTGGGTGAATGATCTGGCAAATGGACCCTCTCCTTACAATCTGAATCAACCAAGTGTCTCCCGAACTCTTTTTTGTGTTTTTAAAATTTTCTCATTTTTTTTTATTTTTGGCGATTGCAATCTACCATAATCTCCCACGAGGAATTCTGTATCCGCGATGAATGGAGCGTCAATCTATTTTTTCCTCAAGATAGCCATATCCTCAATCATCAAATCAATGCGCTCTATCATTCGATTCAAGATATCACTCATAGAGATCGAGGGAGGTGACTCCAACAGGTCAGACTTGGGTGGATGTGAAGGTGGAGGTGGATAATATACAGGTGGAAGTGGAGGTGGGTAGAAGTCCGAGGTCTGATACTGCGGCTGAGGCGGATATGTACAAAAGTCAGGAGCAAAGTTCTCCTGGAAAAAAGGAGGTGGACCGGATGGAGTGAACGAAGGATCCGCAAAGTCCAGATAAAAGACGCTCCTGGGGTCCATCTCGAAACAAGAGAAAAAAAATGATCGGGAGAGCACGAAGGTCAAGTCAAGAGAGTGAAAAAGAAGGCGCAAATGCGCAGGGATGATCCAGAATACACACAATCAATCATAAGCAATCTCACAAAGCAAACCCTCAATTCACCTACTCAACTCGGTAGAGACCGAAAATGCGATCTTTTTATCTTGTCTGATTTAGAGTTAGGTGAGAAGTCTAAAAGTTGCACAAAGACTTAGGGGGCTGAATAGGATTTGGGCACTAACCTTAGTGTGTGCGTGAGCAATGTAAAACGAGGACAATGAGGGGATTACTCGCCCCAAGAGAAGATTTTTCTTTTTGGTTGATTTTAGGGTCAAGTAATATTAGCAGTCCCAATTTTATTGTTTATCACTTTTTTTGGATTTTTACTGAGGAATGCACGATCCTAACGAGGAGTCAATTTTACTTAGCACCTAGGTTGGAAAAATTAGAGGTAGAGAGGTGGAAAAGCAATGCAAGCAGCAAAATGATGATGTATGCTAAAGCGTAAATGCTCACCTTGCCTCCAGCACTCTACATGCAGGGATGCTCAGTAGAATTGAAACCTATCTATATGAAAATGTAAGCCGATGAAATCACCTAAGATGAGTAGCTACTATTATCGTGAAGAACCAATGCTAATGACTTAGAATGGAACCGAAATGTCCGGTCTTGGGGGCCGATCAGTGTCCACCACAGTGGATCCTGCACGTGCTGTATACGACCCCTCCCGGCACAGTGGTTCCGAGACTAAGTGAGAAGCAGTTTAAAATTTGACTAAGTCCAAACGTTACTATGGGTACATGCAATGGTGATTAAGGTGTTTGGACCTAATACTATCGACAAGCAACTCCTAAATCTAAGGGATCAATCACACAAAATAAATAAAACAAAATCGGAAACCAAAATGAAAAAGGCGATAAAAGCCGACAAAACCGCGGTGAGCCCCCAAGTGAACAATCACTTGGAAATTGGGCTCGAAAGTTCAAAGTCTGAATGTACCTGTATTATTACAATAATAAAGAGTTTCTCTCTCACTTCAAATTACAAAAAAATGAATGCACAAAAATACTCAAAAATGTGCTCAAAATTTATCTCAAAATCCTCCAAGTCCTTCTTCGTGCTAGGCTAAACCCCCCTCACGTGGGTGCGCAGGTGCTCTAAAGAGGAGCTCCTCCCTCGATCAGTGTACCTCGCACAAAATCCAAGCAAGGAGAGTGGTTAGACAATTCAACAAGATATATCAAAAATAATAACACAAGCAGAAATAAAAGCCGTGAAAGAGACAAATAATCACAATCGCAAACAAAAGGCCGAACTTTGCGCTGTTGCTCCCCGACAACGGCGCCATTTGATGAACCTGGAGAGTCGACGGGTCGTGTATTCCACACAAGGCAGGAACACAGTCGATGTATCGACCACTCAGAAATCCGGATTTAATCAACAATTAACCCACAATGTAAATCAAACAATGACAAGCAAAAGTGGAGTTAAAATTTATTATTAACTCAACATAAAAGATGTATAGGTGTAACTATGTAGAGGTCGAACTCAGGGAGCACACAGGATAGATCAAGCAAATGCAAGGAGTGTAATGTGATTAAATGTCTACAATTATGCAAAATTTTGTGAGTTTTTAATTTTACATATTTTTATTTTATTTTTAATTTTTAATTTTGTATTTTGGTTTTTATTTCTGATTTTCTTGATTTTATATTTTATTTTTATATTTTTATATTTTCTTTTTCTATAATAGAATATATATATATATAATACACAATTTAAGGAAAAGAGGATAGAGTATTTATAAAAATAGGGAAAATATTCAAAAATCAGGAAATAAAATGTTTTTGGTCTTTTTATATTTTTAAGGTATTTTTGTGATTTTTGGAGATTTTTCTGAATGTTTTTGGTATTTTTAAAAGTGAAAACACAAGAAAACAGTGAACTAACATACTGGCCGAAATTAAAATGAGGATGAAAATACTAAACAGTACCCAAAATTCCTTAAATTAATTTTAAAATAAAGATAATAAAAAGAGGAAACTACGAAACTGAGTTTATATTTTTAGGATTTTTTCTAGAATTTTTTAGAGTTTTATGAACTTTTTAAGAGTTTTCTAATTTTAAGGTTTTTGTTTTGAAATTTTTAATGATTTTTGAACTGACACTAAAATAAAATAAGGCAAGCAAAATATAATTTTTTTGGAATTTTTCAAAACGTTTTTACAGTTTTTATGGATTTCTAATGCAAACAGTGCTGAAAATACATGTTTTTGATTTTTAATAAAAATGAAAATGCAAGAAAAATGCAATACAAAATATGGCATGAGTAAACAAGAAAACAGGAGCCTATGGTATTTGTTGGTAATTTTTCGAGTTAAGATGATGCACGAAATAAAAAGGGAAAGCATACAAAAATACAAGGCCTGTCAGGGGTATAAGTGTAAATAGCCAGAAAGTCAGGGGCTTGTCTGCAAATTATCCAAAAATTATATAACGCAATATAAAATTCCTTGGACCAATTATAAATATCTAAAATTCCAAGCCCTTCCCTGCAAACACCAAGCCCATGTGACTAGGCACGCGCGCCTGACAGGGGTATAACTGCAATTATCAAGACGTCTGAGGGCCTAGATGTAAAAATCGTCGAGTCACGTATGCCGAAGAATGTGACCTCGCATGGATCAGAACGTAATAATACAAAACTCAGGGAGCGTAATGCAAATGTTACAAAAATCCATTTATGAAATACAAAAAGGGACGGGGCGTATCATGCAAAATACCCAGAGGCGCAATCGGACGGCACTGCGCCGTTCACTTAATACACGTGGTGCAGATCTGATGGCTGATACCCCTTCGTGCTGTGCGGCTGAGATTAGAAGATATCCGATCGATCCGACGGCCGTCAGCGTGCTGAATCCAACGGCTCCTGTGCACTCTGGAGCGGGCTCACGATCCGACGGTTCTGGGTCCCTCTCCAAGAATAGGGAAGAACAGGTGGTGGCCCGAGCTTCGATCGTCAAATGGGTGCAGCTCCGGCCACCGTTCTTGCTGCAGAAGGTCTCCGAGGACGACTGGAAGGCTCACCGACTCGACGGGGGAGCCAAAATGGGCTGATGAGCCCTAACGCGCCTCCGCGAGGTCGGGAGTTGTAGGTGGCTCCCATGTACCAAGCTTTTTTCCAAAATCGACCCCCTCTAGGGGGTTCTTTACTCCTGTGGCCTGCAAAAAGTGGTTACAGGAAAGCGAGGGAAAAATGCCTCGCTCCCCTAGCGACGGAAGAAGGTGGAGAATGGCGAGGGAGAAGCTCACCGGAGCTAGCTCCGGTGAGGTGGAGGCGAGGGTGATCCGATGGGATTCAGGCGAAATGGACGGTGGCAAAGAGTTTCTAATGCTACTGGGGATAAAAACAAGCAAGGAAAAGGCAGTAAAAACAATACCTCGAGCCAAAAATGGTGAGGTGAAACCTCACGGCCAAGGTGGCCGGAGGTGGCTGGAACACGCCTCAGACCTCGTCGCACCTCAACGGGGGTTTTGGGGAGTCTCCCCTGCCACCGGAGTCTCTACCCTCCCGCTCCCGGAGGTCTGAGGTACCAAAGGCGGTTCACAAATCAAAGGGAAGTCGGATGGGGTTTTTGAATGTGTTGACGACGCGGGATGTTCTAGAGACGGTCACGGGTGCTGCGATGATCCACAAACCAAGAAAACGTTTGGGCGTGTATGATGGCCGATAGATGAGCAATGTTGCAGAAGGAATCGATACAAATGGGTGAAAGATGCGACCTTGAAAACTCCGCGAAGACGGGTCAAAAACGAGGTTTGACAGCCTACAGGAGGAGGTCATACAGTTGACCTTGGGTCAACTGTCAGAGCCACCTGGTTGGTCCACGTGGACTAACCAGGAAAAATCCTGTGATAATGTTTTATTAATTCATTAAAAAATAGTAAATGATTTATTTAATTTTAGGTTATTTAATAAAAAAAGTTTTTATTTTATAAGGTATTTTAATATGATTTTTAATTATTTTTATGAGGTATAAGTTTACAAGTTTCCTTTTATACCCTTTATAGGTATATTTTTCTATATATTTAAAGATTTTACTTTTATTTTATGTATTTAATTTATTTATTTCTGTTTATTATTTTATAGATTTATAAAATACTTTTACACACTTAAATATATTTTTATTTTATTTTTCTGAAGTTTTTTGTATATTTAATAAAATAAAAGTATGGATTATATAGGTATACTTATATGTCTTATGTATTATATATATACAAGTATTTATTTTGTGTTTCTTTTGTATTTTTATTCTGATTTTAATGTACATATATATTATAAGTAATATTTACAAAATTAGACAAATATAAAATTGTAAAAATAATGAATAATAAATAAAATGAATATTTTAATCGGTATAAGTATACAAGTAGGGTCCAAAACCCTACTTTCAAACCGTAACTCCGAAAAATACGAAAACCATCTCCATTAAATAGCTTATTTTAAATTATATACAATTAATGGTGAGTTTGGTATGTTTCGAGTTTTTATTTGCAAGATACGGGTCTGGGAAGTTGGAGTTCTGGATTCTTATGCATATCATATCTTTTTATCGGTGCATTATTTTTGAGTGAAACAAATTTTTTATTTTTCTATAAGAAAATATCTACAACTTTTATGTACAAAGTTTCTTTATTTGAGGTATAAAAAGTGGAACCAAAAATAGGTCTCAAAATGAATAAAGAATGAATTAAAATAAAAGGTATTTTTATTGTATTTCGACCCTTATCTTCCCCTACTTTATTCCTTGTCGACCTAGTCATCTAGATGCCTAGGTCTCAGGGTTTCGGGTCATAAAATATTTACAATATTTTATTCTTTTTTTCTTTTATTTATTCTATAATTTTAGCTTTAAATACAGTATTTTATACACTCTTTACATACACATGCGTGAATGCTAAGATGCATAAATTAGCGCTATTTATACACATTTGCTAGGGTTTTTGATGCCAAAATGATAGAATAAAGATGATGAAATGTGGATTCATCAACCGTCCCCCACATTCCTACAATACGACGGTTTTAACCGTCACATCCAAAGCTAGAGGGGACGATCAAGTCCATCTCCTTCGCACAACCAACTGTTGGGACGGGCACAAACTCGTAAGAGGGATGGTTTCAACCGTCCCCTCCCATCCTCGACACCCAAAGCTATAAGCTGGGAGTAGCATTGGTTTAAAGGGGACGGTTAGGACCGTCCCTTCCAATGGTCAGCGGGGATGAGCGTGATCGTCCGCTTCATATAAATCGCTTTTGGGGACGTCCACAGAATCACATAAGGGACAGGTAAGATTGTCCCCTTTAGTCATCGAGGGCAATAATGAGAGATAGCGAGCGGCTGGCATAAAGAGGAGATGGTTTAAACCGTCCCTTCTAATGATGAGCGAGGATGATTGTGACGGTCCCTGATAACTCGGGTCTTGCGAGGGTCTAAATATGTCTCACATAAGGCGGAGACAAAGTGTTGTGGCGACCGCTCACGAAACCCCGGTTAGTCAACAATTAACCCACAATATTAATCAATCAATGAGAAGTAAGGTGGAGTTAAAATTTATTATAACTCTATAGTAAGTGTGTATAGTGGAAGTATGTGTAGAGTGTCGAACACAGGGAGCAAACAAGATAGAACAAGGCAAAAATGCACAAAATGTGAATGTGTAATCAAATACCTACAAATATGCAAATTTTTGTGGGTTTTTAATTTATTAATTTTCTATTTAATTTTTGATTTTATATTTTTATATTTTTATTTTTAATTTACTAATTTTGTATTTTCTTTTAATATTTTATATTTTTATATTTTCTATTTCTTTCAATAAAGGTATAATGTATATAAGCAATATATATGTACGCTAGAGATAAGAGAGGGATAAAATAGGGGGAAATGCTCAAAATACAGGAAATGGAATATTTTTGTGATTTTTCTAGATTTTTCCTAATTTTTTGGTATTTTTAAGGGCAAAAATACTAGTAAACAGTGAATACAATATATAGTCAAGACAAAAATATAGAAATAAAATAGCAAACAGGAGTGAAAATTTTTCAAATTAATTTTTAGAGATAGATAATGAGATAAATAAATTTCAGAAACAGAAAACACAATTTTTAGAGTTTCTATGAATTTTTTAATTTTTATGAAGATTTTGAGAATTTTGCTATTTTTAGGGGTTTTCTTTTGTAATTTTTAGGGATTTTTGGTCAGAAGATGAAATAAACTGAAACACACGAAATATAATTTTTTTGGTTTTTTCAAAGACTTTTAATAATTTTTATGTATTTTCTAATGTAAACAGTAATAAAAATGGTTGTTTTGATTTTTTATAAATATGAAAATGCAATAAAAATGCCAACTAAAAATAGGGCATTAGACTGCGATGCAACAGGAACTTATGGTATTTTTTGGTGATTTTTCGGGTTAAAATGATGCATGAAATAAATGCAAACATCCAAGCAAAAATACAATGCTGGCAAGGGCATAAACGTAAATACACAGAAGTCCAAGGTCCTACTTACCATTTTTCAAAAATATATAACGTTAAACACAATTTTCTGGATTAAAAATAAATACCTATACCCGGAGGGGGTTTACTGCAAAATGTCCGAACTCACGTGCACTGGGTGATGAATACCCATTCATCACTCTTTATTCTATTATTTTAGCTACAAAAACCTTTGCAAATACATGTAGATATGTGTAAATACAAATAATTACCAAAAGCATGCATTGTGTAAAAACCTATAATTAGCATGTTTTTGTGCAAAAATAAAAAGAATAAAGAGCAAAAAGAAAAAGAGGGAAATATTTAGAATAAATATTGAGCAACCTAACCCAAGGGAGGGCTCAGCATGGGCCTGACCGCATAAAAGCCAAGTAGAGGGAGATAGGGGCTCACATATGTATATATTTGTAAATAAATAAAACTTTATATTTTCCTCACCCAAAAATATGTTTGTCCATATTGTGTATATTTAGAAACTATTAAAAACAAAATAAAAAGATAAAAATCAAAAAAAATTCAAAAATACTCTTCCTTCACCATGTGTATAGACCATCACCCTTGTATTTATTTAACCTTGTAAATAAATTCAATTATTTTCTAAACTTTTTGTAAATATTCTATGTTACATTTTGTAAATAAAATAAATAACAAGAAACAAAACAAAAATCAAATAAAAATTACAAAATCAAAAGTACAAAAATACATTGTATAAATACCATGTATATAAGTGTATTCAACCATTTATTTCACCCTTGTATATAAGTGATAAAAATAAAATAAAAATATTCTTTTATTCCTCATTTTATCTTGTAAATAAATAAAATACAAAATGAGCATAAAATTCATAAAAATAACAAATAAAAAAATCAAAAAAAAATCCATATAGTGTACATATACCTATATATATATATAGCTACCATATTTTTATTTCCAAAAATTAAATAAAAATCACCAAAAAATAGAAAAAAATAAAAGAAAAATATTTCATGTTTTGAGTTTTCTTTAATTCGGCCTATTTCTGCCCTAAAATAAATAAACAAAAATCAAGTCCACGTGGCCGCTCCTGATTGGTCCACGGGGGATTGTTGACCCCGGTCAACTCCCCCGCGGACTCCTTCCTTTTCTGGAAGACGCGCTCCGCCCCATCTTCTCCGAATTTCCCACGCGTCTCCAGGCTGTCACCCACTCAACCCCCGTGCTCGGATTCTTCGCCGTTCATCCCTCCCCCTCGCCGGATCTTCCGCCATCAAATCCACGCTTTCCATCGCCGTCAAGCCTCAACCCTAATCGACGCTGTCACCTTATATATTTTCACCTCCGCCGCCTCCGCGCCCCATCTTTGGATCGCCATCCTTCTTCCCGTGACCTCCAGAGCAAAGCCCGAGGTGACAGCTCGAGTTAGCCTCTGTTGCAGTGAGGTGAGGGTGTCCCTACCATCGATCCGGCGATCCTCGTCGTCCTTGCTCCGCCGCCGGCGTTGAGCATCGAGCTTCAGGCCTTGACGCCCTTCGAAGCTACGACCAGGAGCAAGAGCAGCTCCAGCATAGTCTCCAGCATCCATCAGGTAACCTTAGCTCCTTCTAATTTCTTCCAATTTCCGATTTCGCCCAAATCGACCCATCATCGCATTTCCCTGATTCCGGCCATTTCGCGTAACATATCGATCCTCCGACCCGACCATCATCTCCGCCAGACCTCTCCGCACCTTCTTCACCCCTCCACACAACCCAGATCGCACAGGATCTGGGAACCAAGCTCCTTCGCCGGCCACCTTCGCCGGAGCTCGCCATTCCGACGCACAGACCACCTTCACGCCACCTAACCGGGTCGAGGCACTTTGCCCTCGACCCGCGAGTCTTCTGGTCTGCTTTTCAGGTCGAAACGAGGGCGTCTGAGGCCCTTCGCCATCCAGCCAGGAGACCCAGCTCCGCCGGACTTGCTCGAGCTCCTCGGAGCTTAGTTTGCCCGTCGGAGACCACCGGCCGACGCGGGAGCCTTCCGCGATTCTTCTCCGACCTCCAGAAGGCTCACCGGAGGACCCTAGCGCACGCACGAGCCCGGCGAGTCTCGCCGGGGACCTGTTCTTCGAGGACCCTCCATCGCCGTCCGATCGTCCTCACCGCTCCAGATCAGATCTTGGCCGTCCGATCGAGGAGTAGCTTCCACCGTCCGATCCGAGGAGACGCCATCTGGAGCGCCCACCATCTGCAGCCGTCCGATCTACACGTGGCGCGCATCCAATGACTCCATTTAATAAAGGGTAATTTACCCTTAGGCCCTTATCTTTGCTTTATTTCGTTTCAGTCCTGTAAGTTGTCGAGTCAGTTGTTTAGTTTTGGGATAATTTGCATGTGGGACCCTGCGATTTATTTTATTTGCATTTATACCCCTGCCAGTAGTGAACCACGTGCTTCGTCACGTGTTACTTTGGGATATTTGCATAGGACCCCTTGTAGTTCTGGATGTTATTCATTGAATAAAAAGTTTTATTTATTTGCATATATACCCCTGTGAGCATTGATTATGCGCATGTGCGTTTTATTTTGGGTAAATTGCATATAAGCCCCTGGACTTTTGATACGAGTTATCAATAGGTCCTTGGAACTTATTTTTATTACATTTAGGTCCCTGTGTGCCTCAGGCACGTGCTTGGCACGTGACTTCTTGGGTATTTTGCACCAGGACCCCAGAACTTTTGGGTATTTGCACATAGGTCCCTGTGCACAGTGCCCACCTTTATTTTTGAATAAAATATCAAACGACCTCCAAATCCAATGAGATTTTGACACATGGCTCCTGCCATGGTGTAGGAATTTCTATGATTTTTGGGGACATTTTTGATTTCATTTATTATTTTTAAAAATTCAAAAACCCATATTTTTGCCACTGTTTGACTTTAAAAATACCAAAAAAATATAAAAACTCCACCAAAAAATTCTAAAAAATTTGGTTACTGTTTCTTGCTTGTTGCTTGATTTTCTAGCCAATTTTGGCTACTTTTCATCTCTTAAAAACCCTAAAAATTGAAAAACCCCTAAAAACCCATAAAAATTATAATAAATAAACTAAAAATCCAAAAACAATAATTAGGGTGCCTAAATTTTCCTTATTCTTCATAGTTTATAGGAAAATTACCTTCAGGGCTTTTTGAGATCCAAGAGTATTTTATTTTTGGGTCTTAAGCCTTGCTGGACAGTCCCCTTTGTTTTTCGCATTGTTTGATTTTTAATAAATAATTTACCCATTAGAAAAATTCCAAAAATTCACCAAAAACAGTAAAAAACTTAAAAAACCTAAAAATCAATTTTCTGGAATTTTTGCATCATTTTTGGTGTGTGTAATAAATTGTGGAAGTTGCCTTGTTTTCCCTTCCTCTTATTTTCCCATCATTTAAAAAATCTAAAAAAAAAATATAAAAACAAATAAAAACCACAAAAATTTGTTCTCTGTGTTTTAGTTCAAATTGACTACATCGTAGGCCGCAAGGCCAATCTGTGCTCCTTGTGTTCGACCCTGGGAGCTATACCAGGTAAATCTTATAGGAGGACCACTTCTCTGTATTTTATTGATTTATCTTCATCTGTGGTTCATTTTTCTTGATTGACACGTTCTGAGCGATTGAGGACAACGACATTGTGATTTATTTTCTACCTCAGTTGTTAGTGTGATTTTCGTGTCGTCAGAATGGCGCCGTTGCCGGGGAGCACGGCTTTGTAGTCAGTTTTCATTCTTCTATTTTTGTCTCTCTATATTATAATTGTTTTCTGACATTCTCTCTTGGATTTTTGTGCGAGGTACTGCTTGGACTGCTTGGAGTTACTATTTAGAGGACCCGTGCAGGAGGAAGAGAGAGAGGAGAAGAGATTTTCTATTTAAAGAGAGAGAGAGAACAATACTTGTTGTAATAATTTAGGACTCAGACTTTGGACTTGTGGACATTTGTAACTTAGCGGGTCTGTTTCGCCGAGCACCGGTGTGCTCGGGGGACCCATTCGGATTTTCGCGGCTTTTATCGTGGTTTTGATAGCTAGCTGCCTTTTCCGGTGTTTACGCGGTTTTTCTCGAGCCCCTAGATTTAGGAATTTCTGTTGATTGTGACGTAAATATCTAAGGCCCAACACTTAATAGAACATCTGTTCCTATATAACGTAATTGGACCTTAATAAAATTCACTGAAAAAGTTAGTTTAATTGGATTTGAGACCACGTGCCGTGAGGAGTCACATACAGCGCTGGCAGGACCCGTTGTGGCGGGCACCGAGTGACTCCCAAGATCGGACTCCGGACTCGATTCGGTTAGCTAACTATTGTTCTTCACGATCAATAGAAGTTGCTTGTCTAAGGCCGGTTTTTCCTCGTTGCATCATTTAGGTAGTTTAATTCTGTATTTAAATTCTGCGCGGATCACTTGCATGTAGAGTGCTGGAGACAAGGTACGCATTTCTTTCTCTGCATGCATCATTGATTTTCTCGCGCATCGGCTTTTTTCGTCTTCTCCCCCTGTTTTTGGCTTAATCATCAGGAGAATCGGAAAAACCGTTAAGCCGCTTGTTTTTATTTTTGAAAAAAAAAATTAAAAAGAAAAACAATAAAAATTGGGACTGGATAACACTATTGACCCTAAAAGACACTCACATTAAAAATTTGTCTTGGGGAGAGCAACCCCCTCATTGTTTGGTTTGATTGTGCGAGAGAGTGACCCGAACACTAGGTAAAGCCCTCCGGTGCTCATCTCGACTGATTACCGACTCTTCTGTGCGGGACAGTCGGTTGAGAGAGTATCGGGTATCCCAGCAGGTCACGTAATCGCTCTGATATCTTGTGTGTTCACCAAATAAAATTGACAAGATAAATTGACCGAGCTTTCACGGTCTTCAGATTGTGTTGAGTTGGTGAACAAGGGGTTTGCTTTGCGATCATATTTTCTCCAGATCCCATCCGCCTTACTCGCCAGATCAAGATGATGGGTAGACGATCTCTTAGGCAGCCTCTGGCTGCACCGCTTTCAGGCGCGGCTACTCCATCATCTAGGTTGGCCCGTGAGAGTCGAGACCAGCTCTCCGGGCCCGAGTTCGAGTCCACCATGTTCCCCCTCGATCCCCTTTCTTCTGCTACTGAGAGACATGAGCCCGAGGAAAGACGAATTGATTTAACAGAACCTGAGTTGGGCTCATCTGATTTTGCAGACATCCCTATGGCTGGAGCCGGCAGTTCAGACGATCGCCAGCCCGAACATTTTGTCTTAGACCAGGGAGCGATTAACTCCACCCTGATCGCGTCATTAAAGACAGTTCAGCAACAGTTACGCGATCAGGGGGCTTTTATGATCGAGATGAGAAGGGAGATGGAGCGACTCCGAAGAGAGCGAGACGAGCCGAGCGAGCCGGAGGACATTCCTGACGCTGATGCAGAGGCAGCAGCCGCAGCAGCAGCTGCCGCAGCAGCGGCAGCCGCCGCCGCAGCAAGACCAATGCGGGAGCTGCACAACCCCGGATCTACACTGATGCACCAATGGGTGGTGATACCTGCTATCGTGGGGGATTTCAAGTTCCCTCCGAACACCCTGCAGATGCTTCCTCATTTTCACGGACTCGCCACTGAGGAACCCCACCTCCATCTCCAGGAGTTTTTGATGATCTGTAGCACTGTCCACGACCGTCGTGTGGACCAAGATACGATTCGGATGATGGCCTTCCCTTTTTCACTGGCAGATAGAGCAGCCGCCTGGCTGAAACATCTAGGGAAGTTTGTTTACACCTGGGATCAGCTCCGCACCGAGTACTTGAACAAGTACTATCCACTCGGGCGGACGAATGCAGCAAGGGCCCTGATCAACAACTTCTCCATGCTCCCTAATGAGCAATTTCACGAAGCATGGGAGAGGTTCAGAGAGCTTCTGGATAGATGCCCACACCATGATATCTCCAAGCCGAACCTAGTTCAGAGCTTCTTCAGTGGGATGACACCAGAGCTTCAGGGTCTGGTGAATGCTTCTTGCGGCGGGTCCTACTTTGCCAAGGACCACAACCAAGTCTGGGCCATCTACGAGGAGATGGCAGAAAATTACATGGTGATGTCCCAGACTCGGTTGTACACTCAGAGATCTCAGCAGCCGCCAGGACCCGTGCAGTATCAGCGGATAGCACGGGTTGATGCAGGTCCATCCAGTTCGTCCACAGTTGCGGCCGCACAGGCAGAGTCGGCCACTGCGGACATGGGGATTATCAGCGAGAAGTTGGACCGCATGGAAATAATAGAGAAGAAGCAATGCCAGGGCATAACTCAGATGGAGCAAATGGCACAAACTCTGAGCGACATGAAGACCCAGCTCTTGTGTCTTCAGGAGGCACAGACGGCTCCTCAGCCCCGTCTTCTGTCGCGAGGCGATTCCGGCGGCAGCCGCAGCTCGTCCCAGCGCTCCAGCTCCTTGCAGCAGCCTAGACAAGTTCACCTTGTACAGGCGGAGCCGTACCAGCAGCAGCAGCCCTCCTACCAGTCACCACCATCTCCAGACTTACAGATGGTGGTATATCAGTCGGATCAGCCTCTGGATGTACTCCCACCAGCCCCTTACGATGCTGAGCCGTTGATGGATGTCAACGGGATTTGGTATGACCGTCCTCAACCTGGAATCCGACGAGACCATCCCGGATTCAGGTGGGGGAATGGGGGTAACCAGTCCCAACAGCAGCCAGCCGGTCAGGGAGGGCAGTACTCCCAGCAGAGAGATCACCAGCAGCCCCCAGCATACCAGCCACACCAGCCATCATCCTTCGTACCTCGTCCCTATCAGCAGCAGGGACAGAATTGGAGACGTGAGCAGCAGGCTCACCAGCAGCAGCATCCTTCCTCTTACCCCTCTCAGCCGCAGCAGCACCAGGTCCAGCAGCCTCAGTATCAGAGAGGCAACCCGTCGGGCTCCCATGAGAGCCCCGCTATGGATGATCTAGCCCGCCTCTTCACAGAGCAGCAGGCTACATTTAGACGGGAAATGGACGAGTTCCGCCAGGAGATGCGGGACCTGATGAGAGGGAAGGCCGCCATCCCTGCACAGATCGAGCCGAATCCGAATAGCTTGAAGAGGAAATCTGAGCAGGTAGTTCACAATGAATTTGCCACTCCTAGTGACCCACTTGATGATACATCTTCGGATTTATTTGATGCTGATTTTGTCACACTTAGGAGCGGTAGAAGACCAGCAGGAGGCGCCTCATCTGAGCGACCACACGAGGATCCATCTAGAGCGCCAGATGAGGAAGAGGAGAGCGGTACTGAAGCCGCACATCATGATGACGGTGGTACTGATGCCACCCGAGATGCTGATTCCACCGGCGGTACTGAGGCCGCCACTTCACCATATCGAGGAGGTGGTACTGATGCCACCAGCAGAGCCGAGCCAGCCCGCGGTACTGAGACCGCAAGACGTCTAGTTGTAGAGCCAGCTAGAGGTGGTACTGACGCCACCAACATTTATTCTGATGGAAATGTTGTCTTTCCTCGCATGAATGTATCTCAGAACTTTAATTTGAATAAAGGAAAAGGTTTAGTTTCTTCTGATCCCACTGTGGTGAATGATGTTTGTGAGGATCCAGTCATCGAACCGTCTAGGCCTATTCCTAGTCCTTCATCTGAGAAGGACCCTGTGATCCCCTTTCCTAGAGCCCTTGAGTTGGGGAAGGGGAAGAAAAAAGAAAAAGATCCAAAAAAGATAGAGCAGGAGGAGTTCAGCCAGAGCATGATAGACCGATTTCACATCCAGCTGACCCTCAATGAGGCTTTGCAACACATCCCTCTTCTTCAGCGATCCTTGAGAGATAAGACCACAGTCAGAAGGACGAAGAGGAACAAGACCGCAGAAATTCATGTGTTGACCAAAGCCACGTGTTACGCGATCCAGAACCATCTGCCGACTAAGAGGCCAGATTTAGGGGCCCCGTATGTCAGATGTCAGATTAGTGAGCAGAGGTTCAACCGTACTCTATTAGATAGCGGATCGTCGATCAACCTTCTTCCGGCAGCCCTTCTCGACCACTTAGAGTTGGGCACTCTTAGACAGAGCAGGACATACCTTCAGTTTGCTGATCGGTCTGTCAAGAGGCCAAAGGGGTTGTTGCGAGACGTTGTCGTCACGATTCAGGGTTTGCAATTCCCCGTGGACTTCGTAGTGCTGGACATGGAGACCCCTGACTCGTTGACCGATTCCTCCATTATCCTCGGTCGCCCGTTCTTGGCCACAGCCAAAGCGGTGACTGACCATGACAGTGGGAAGGTATTCTTTCGCGTCCAGGGCGAGAGTATACAAATAGAGACGGTTAAGGACCACAGAGCCAGAGCTAGATCCCGCTCAGAGGACAGTACAGATTCAGAACAGCTGACAGACGCAGGACCAGACATCCACCAGGACTGTGATTTTGTGATCACAGATGATGAGGCAGTTTGGGCAGATCCTGCAGCACAGACCATCCTCTCATATTCAGATACAGTTGATGCAGAATTGATAGCAGAGGATAGTCTGGAGAGCACAGCCTTGGTTCAGGATACTATTGAGTCAGCAGAGTCAGACCTTGATCGCGACACGATTTCCAGTGATGGTGGTACTGAGGCCACCCTGCTATGTGGTGGTGCTGATGCCACCTTGTTCTCCGGTGGTACTGATGCCACCGAGTCTGATATAGATCCCTCGGATTCAGAATCTGATTGGGCAGATTGTGATGATCAGATGCCAGATCTGGATCCACCTGAGCCTATAGATGAGGAGGAGGTAGAGGCAGAGCAGATCAGAGACAATGCAGAGGACCCGCCTTCTCCAGATCCAGTTTGTGAGAGTTCTTTATCATTTTCCCAGGCAGATTTGGCAGAATTGTCTGCATACACACATCTTCTTCAGAAGCCAGATTTGCCAGCACCCAGCTGTCCTGAGCTAAAGCCGCTCCCTACTTCGTTGAAGTATAGATTCCTTGCGGGAGAGTCTGAGATGTACCCAGTCATCATCTCTGCTGATCTGACTGAAGAGCAAGAATCCCGTCTGATGGAGGTTCTTGAAAAGAACCGCAAGGCAATTGGATGGAGCGTAGCAGATCTCCATGGGATTAGTCCCTCATTGTGCTCCCACCATATCTATCTCGAGGAAGGGGCGAAGCCGTCGCGTGAGTTCCAGCGGCGACTGAACCCCAACCTAAGAGAGGTTGTCATGAAGGAAATATCAAAATGGTGGAGTGCAGATTTTATTTATCCCATTTCCGACTCCAAGTGGGTCAGCCCCTTGCATGTGGTGCCCAAGAAGACGGGCATCACGACTGTGATCAGTGAGTCGGGAGAGGAGATCGCTACACGAGTACCCACCTCTTGGCGGGTCTGCGTTGACTACAGGAGACTCAACCAGGCCACCAAGAAGGACCATTTCCCCCTGCCCTTTATAGATCAGATCATTGAGAGACTGGCAGGGAAGAGCCATTATTGCTTCCTAGATGGGTACTCGGGCTACAATCAGGTGGCCATCGCTCCTGAGGATCAGGAGAAGACCACTTTTACCTGTCCCTTCGGTACATACGCTTTTCGACGCATGCCATTTGGGCTATGTAACGCCCCTGCGACGTTTCAGAGATGCATGCTGTCGATATTTTCGGACATGGTAGGGGAGTGTTTGGAGGTCTTCATGGACGACTTCTCGGTTTACGGCGACGGATTCGATTCCTGTCTTGACTGCCTAGACCGAGTGCTCCAGCGATGTATTGCTACCCGCTTGGTTCTGTCTTGGGAGAAGAGTCACTTCATGGTGACTCAAGGGACGGTGCTTGGCCACATCATCTCCAACAGAGGCATGGAGGTTGATCCAGCCAAGGTCGATGTCATTAGAAAACTCACACCGCCGTCCAATCTGAAGCAGTTACGGTCATTTCTGGGGCACGTTGGTTTTTATAGGAGATTCATTCATGATTTCAGCAAGATTGCCCGACCGTTGACTGATCTCTTGACGAAAGACACCGAGTTCCTTGTTGATGACAAGTGTCTTTCGTCCTTTGAGACTCTCCAGCAGTGTGTAATTGAGGCTCCTGTCCTTCAGCCACCCGATTGGTCTCTCCCATTCGAGATCATGACGGACGCCTCTGATTTTGCCGTAGGGGCCGTGCTAGGACAGAGGAGGGATGGAGTGCCATTTGCCATACACTATGCTAGCCGCACATTGGATTCCGCCCAGCGGAACTACACGGTCACAGAGAAGGAAATGCTAGCAGTAGTGTTTGCCCTAGATAAGTTCAGATCGTATATCATTGGATCTAGAGTGACTTTGTATACCGACCACACCGCCATCAGGTACCTCATGTCAAAGAAGGATGCCAAGGCCAGACTTACTAGATGGATCCTTCTACTCCAGGAGTTCGACATTGAGATCAAGGATAAGCCTGGAGTCAAGAATGTGGTGGCGGACCATTTATCCCGACTAGAGCAGCCTGAGGATTCTGAGCAGATTGATCCCATTTGTGATACCTTCCCAGATGAGGCGATCCTTGCTATCGCCTCACTCCCGTGGTATGCCGATATTGTGAACTTTCTCGTTGCTGGGAAAGTCCCACAAGATTGGCCCAGGCAGAAGCTTGAGACCTTCTTTGCGAAGGCCAAGTCCTACCACTGGGAGGATCCCATCCTTTACCACGAAGGAGGGGATAGCATCTGGCGTCGGTGTATTCCTCAGGAGGAGCATCATAGTGTCCTCACTTACTGCCACAAGCTTGAGGCAGGAGGACATCATTCTGGGAGGAGAACGGCACAGAAAGTGCTCCAATCCGGTTTGTGGTGGCCTACCCTCTTCAAGGACTCAGATGAGTTCGTGAAGAGGTGTACTGACTGTCAGAGGATGGGCACTTGTGGACAACGTGATATGATGCCGATGCAGCCCATTCACTTCTGTGAGGTTTTTGACGCATGGGGCATCGATTTCATGGGTCCATTCCCTAAGAGTCAGGGATTTGAGTACATTCTGTTGGCCGTAGATTATGTTAGTCGTTGGGTTGAGGCTATCCCCACCCGAGCCGCTGATGCTAAGACAGTTTGCAGATTTTTGAAGAAGCACATCATCATGCGGTTCGGGGTTCCACGAGTTCTTATTTCTGATGGGGGGTCTCACTTCATCAACGACCAGGTGAAGGCCCTTGCTAGCGAGTTCAGTATAGACCATCGTGTTGCCACACCTTACCATCCACAGACGAATGGTCTAGCTGAGGTGTCGAATAGGGAGATCAAGAATATTTTGCAGAAAGTCGTCCGCCCTGACCGAAAGAATTGGTCACAGCTTTTGGACTCGGTCTTGTGGGCATATCGGACGTCTTTCAAGACTCCATTGGGTACATCTCCCTTTCGCCTCGTTTATGGCAAGCCATGCCATCTACCTGTCGAGCTGAGGCACAAGTCACTTTGGGCAGTCACAGATATATTGATGGATCCAGATGGTATAGGAGACCAGAGGAGGGCAGAGTTAGCCGCCTTGGAAGAGCTTAGAGATGCAGCTTTCTCAAACAGCCTACATTATAAGGAGAAAGTCAAGGAGTGGCATGATTCTCATATCAGCCACAAACATTTTGAGATTGGACAGAAAGTATGGCTGTTTGATGCAAGGCTACGATTATTTCCAGGGAAGCTACAGAGCAAATGGAAAGGACCATACTTGGTCAGAAAGGTACACGATAACGGTAGCATTGATATATCTGAGTTATCTTCTGAGAGTACCTTCCGAGTGAACGGCCAGCGGCTCAAACCATTTCTAGATCATGAGCCGCGGGACGTTATTATTGCTGCTATTCATTTTGCGTGAGATGTGGTCTTTTGACTCACATCTTTTACATCTCACGCCTGATTTTCACTGTTCCTCCGCCTGTATAGATCCAGTTGTCCATATCATTCTATTCTTTAGTCCCACATCCCGTCTCTCATCTTATGATTATGCTATACTTAGGGTGTACTTTACCCTAAGTATAGGGGGGATGTCGGACCTGCGAGTGTTCTTTTCATTCTTTCTGCTCTTGTTTTTGCTGCCTATACTCAGGGATATTTTACCCTAAGTATAGGGGGGGCAGATTCTGTATATTCTTCACTCGGCTTTCCCTTCATGTACAGCTTTCTATACTTAGGATTAGTTAATCCTAAGTATAGGGGGAAACCACCGAGTTCCTCTCATTCTATTCATTTATTCGTTCCTGTACTTAGCCATTCCTTTTCACTTCCCTTTTACTAAGCACGAGTTATGTCTTCTTCATCGCTCTTGATCACTCTGAGGACATCGTTCGAGCTAAGTATAGGGGGGGGTGTATATATTTCATATATACTTTAGCCATAACTCGTACTTTGTGTGAGTGTGTTAATAAATAAAATGGCTAAAAATCACAAAAATTAAAAATTTTTCATGGACATAAACCTCTTTTATTCTTGCACATAGATAGCTAGTGTACAAAGTATTTTTGTAAAAATGATTTCAAAAATCTTTTGTGTAAAGCTTGTGTAAATATTTTGTATCAAAATTATGTATATAGTACAAAATTTTTCCAAAATGTTTTGAAAATCAAAAGTTTGCAAAAATCTTGTGTAAATGTGTGTAAATATCATTTTGCAAAACTTGCACTTCATGCATCATTCATTCATGATTTCAAAACATTTTTCAAAAATTTTGCATGATTGTAAAATATTTGTAAATAGCATCTTGTGTACATATATGTATATAGTTTTTCCTGGATGAGAGTTGACATTTAAACTAAGCCTGGAATTAAATTGAGAAATGGAGCTTGAATAAGATCTTAATCCACTTAACTTCAAGAGGAACCTTATAGGACTTAGGGTTAAGGCTTTTCAGGTCCATAAGGACTTAATTCTTTGAGTCCACTAGGCTATGAGCATATGTCATCTTGATGAGCCTAAGAAGAGCACTTAACAACACACGCATGACTCTCAGAGACAATGGCTTCACTTGCACCTGCACTTTACACATGGCTCTCCATGGATGAGGTGGTGAGGAGGCAGTTTCCTTTGGCTTGGGGTAGCATATGAGGGTAGTACTTCTAGGCGGAACCTCTCTTCTTCTTATAGTGAAGGAAGTGCACCTCAACTTGGTCTAGTGGTGTTGAAAGCTAAAGACAGAAGCTGTGGGTTGCAATAAAGCTTCAAAAGAGGGATAGTCTACTGGCTCAAGGGGAAATTTCTTATATATGCTGCACCATGTAGATATGTTGTACAGAAGTTGTTGAAAAAAAAAATGCAAAAAGAACTCCAAAAAAGTGGTGGGTCGGATTGAAAATTTAATAACCCCACCGGAGTATAAAGCAAAAGCTTATGGTATCCATGTTACATCTCATGAAGCTTGCAGCGGGAGACTTAGCTACACTGGCTAAGCTTCCAAAACTCTATACTTCTACCCCCTCTCCTTGAGCCGGTTGCACTTGAACTTAGAAGGGAATACCCCGCTTCTCGAGGAAAGAGTTGCTAGACCGAGGCATTAGAGTTACCAGGTTGAGGGAAGTTGTTTCTTTGTTACTTCTGAGGTGGGGAGCCACATATCACTTACACTGCATGGAAAGATTCATGGTCATTAGAGTTTGTGTATGTAGACTTGTTCTGATCTGGTTTATTGAGGAGTCTTGTCCATAGACTGGTGGAACTTAGAGGCTGTTGAGTTTTAGGCTTAAGTCCAAATAAGGTTCCGACACATTAATAATCCAAAGATCTGATTGAGCTCCATATTTCAATTTAATGAAGGAAAATTTAATAAGTCAACCTTGATCCATGTACATCCTCTTTTTCTTTTTCTTTTTCTTTCTTTTTCACTTCTTTTTCAAATAAGTGTTTGCTAAGGGACTAGCAAAGTTAAAGCATAGGGGGTGATGAATACCCATTCATCACTCTTTATTCTATTATTTTAGCTACAAAAACCTTTGCAAATACATGTAGATATGTGTAAATACAAATAATTACCAAAAGCATGCATTGTGTAAAAACCTATAATTAGCATGTTTTTGTGCAAAAATAAAAAGAATAAAGAGCAAAAAGAAAAAGAGGGAAATATTTAGAATAAATATTGAGCAACCTAACCCAAGGGAGGGCTCAGCATGGGCCTGACCGCATAAAAGCCAAGTAGAGGGAGATAGGGGCTCACATATGTATATATTTGTAAATAAATAAAACTTTATATTTTCCTCACCCAAAAATATGTTTGTCCATATTGTGTATATTTAGAAACTATTAAAAACAAAATAAAAAGATAAAAATCAAAAAAAATTCAAAAATACTCTTCCTTCACCATGTGTATAGACCATCACCCTTGTATTTATTTAACCTTGTAAATAAATTCAATTATTTTCTAAACTTTTTGTAAATATTCTATGTTACATTTTGTAAATAAAATAAATAACAAGAAACAAAACAAAAATCAAATAAAAATTACAAAATCAAAAGTACAAAAATACATTGTATAAATACCATGTATATAAGTGTATTCAACCATTTATTTCACCCTTGTATATAAGTGATAAAAATAAAATAAAAATATTCTTTTATTCCTCATTTTATCTTGTAAATAAATAAAATACAAAATGAGCATAAAATTCATAAAAATAACAAATAAAAAAATCAAAAAAAAATCCATATAGTGTACATATACCTATATATATAGCTACCATATTTTTATTTCCAAAAATTAAATAAAAATCACCAAAAAATAGAAAAAAATAAAAGAAAAATATTTCATGTTTTGAGTTTTCTTTAATTCGGCCTATTTCTGCCCTAAAATAAATAAACAAAATCAAGTCCACGTGGCCGCTCCTGATTGGTCCACGGGGGATTGTTGACCCCGGTCAACTCCCCCGCGGACTCCTTCCTTTTCTGGAAGACGCGCTCCGCCCCATCTTCTCCGAATTTCCCACGCGTCTCCAGGCTGTCACCCACTCAACCCCCGTGCTCGGATTCTTCGCCGTTCATCCCTCCCCCTCGCCGGATCTTCCGCCATCAAATCCACGCTTTCCATCGCCGTCAAGCCTCAACCCTAATCGACGCTGTCACCTTATATATTTTCACCTCCGCCGCCTCCGCGCCCCATCTTTGGATCGCCATCCTTCTTCCCGTGACCTCCAGAGCAAAGCCCGAGGTGACAGCTCGAGTTAGCCTCTGTTGCAGTGAGGTGAGGGTGTCCCTACCATCGATCCGGCGATCCTCGCCGTCCTTGCTCCGCCGCCGGCGTTGAGCATCGAGCTTCAGGCCTTGACGCCCTTCGAAGCTACGACCAGGAGCAAGAGCAGCTCCAGCATAGTCTCCAGCATCCATCAGGTAACCTTAGCTCCTTCTAATTTCTTCCAATTTCCGATTTCGCCCAAATCGACCCATCATCGCATTTCCCTGATTCCGGCCATTTCGCGTAACATATCGATCCTCCGACCCGACCATCATCTCCGCCAGACCTCTCCGCACCTTCTTCACCCCTCCACACAACCCAGATCGCACAGGATCTGGGAACCGAGCTCCTTCGCCGGCCACCTTCGCCGGAGCTCGCCATTCCGACGCACAGACCACCTTCACGCCACCTAACCGGGTCGAGGCACTTTGCCCTCGACCCGCGAGTCTTCTGGTCTGCTTTTCAGGTCGAAACGAGGGCGTCTGAGGCCCTTCGCCATCCAGCCAGGAGACCCAGCTCCGCCGGACTTGCTCGAGCTCCTCGGAGCTTAGTTTGCCCGTGGGAGACCACCGGCCGACGCGGGAGCCTTCCGCGATTCTTCTCCGACCTCCAGAAGGCTCACCGGAGGACCCTAGCGCACGCACGAGCCCGGCGAGTCTCGCCGGGGACCTGTTCTTCGAGGACCCTCCATCGCCGTCCGATCGTCCTCACCGCTCCAGATCAGATCTTGGCCGTCCGATCGAGGAGTAGCTTCCACCGTCCGATCCGAGGAGACGCCATCTGGAGCGCCCACCATCTGCAGCCGTCCGATCTACACGTGGCGCGCATCCAATGACTCCATTTAATAAAGGGTAATTTACCCTTAGGCCCTTATCTTTGCTTTATTTCGTTTCAGTCCTGTAAGTTGTCGAGTCAGTTGTTTAGTTTTGGGATAATTTGCATGTGGGACCCTGCGATTTATTTTATTTGCATTTATACCCCTGCCAGTAGTGAACCACGTGCTTCGTCACGTGTTACTTTGGGATATTTGCATAGGACCCCTTGTAGTTCTGGATGTTATTCATTGAATAAAAAGTTTTATTTATTTGCATATATACCCCTGTGAGCATTGATTATGCGCATGTGCGTTTTATTTTGGGTAAATTGCATATAAGCCCCTGGACTTTTGATACGAGTTATCAATAGGTCCTTGGAACTTATTTTTATTACATTTAGGTCCCTGTGTGCCTCAGGCACGTGCTTGGCACGTGACTTCTTGGGTATTTTGCACCAGGACCCCAGAACTTTTGGGTATTTGCACATAGGTCCCTGTGCACAGTGCCCACCTTTATTTTTGAATAAAATATCAAACGACCTCCAAATCCAATGAGATTTTGACACATGGCTCCTGCCATGGTGTAGGAATTTCTATGATTTTTGGGGACATTTTTGATTTCATTTATTATTTTTAAAAATTCAAAAACCCATATTTTTGCCACTGTTTGACTTTAAAAATACCAAAAAAATATAAAAACTCCACCAAAAAATTCTAAAAAATTTGGTTACTGTTTCTTGCTTGTTGCTTGATTTTCTAGCCAATTTTGGCTACTTTTCATCTCTTAAAAACCCTAAAAATTGAAAAACCCCTAAAAACCCATAAAAATTATAATAAATAAACTAAAAATCCAAAAACAATAATTAGGGTGCCTAAATTTTCCTTATTCTTCATAGTTTATAGGAAAATTACCTTCAGGGCTTTTTGAGATCCAAGAGTATTTTATTTTTGGGTCTTAAGCCTTGCTGGACAGTCCCCTTTGTTTTTCGCATTGTTTGATTTTTAATAAATAATTTACCCATTAGAAAAATTCCAAAAATTCACCAAAAACAGTAAAAAACTTAAAAAACCTAAAAATCAATTTTCTGGAATTTTTGCATCATTTTTGGTGTGTGTAATAAATTGTGGAAGTTGCCTTGTTTTCCCTTCCTCTTATTTTCCCATCATTTAAAAAATCTAAAAAAAAAATATAAAAACAAATAAAAACCACAAAAATTTGTTCTCTGTGTTTTAGTTCAAATTGACTACATCGTAGGCCGCAAGGCCAATCTGTGCTCCTTGTGTTCGACCCTGGGAGCTATACCAGGTAAATCTTATAGCAGGACCACTTCTCTGTATTTTATTGATTTATCTTCATCTGTGGTTCATTTTTCTTGATTGACACGTTCTGAGCGATTGAGGACAACGACATTGTGATTTATTTTCTACCTCAGTTGTTAGTGTGATTTTCGTGTCGTCACTGGGCACGTCATCCGGTAGGGGTATTTTTGCAATTTTGTAAAGATCCAAGGGCTAACATGCAATTTTACTAAAATATTACAACTTAACTAAAAAGTTCATGGACTGGAACGAAATAAACAAACCTCGGGGGAGGTCCTTGCAAAATGCCCACCACCCCACGTGCACGGGTCGCGTGAGGTGACGTGGACTAGACCTAAGTGCAAATAATGAAAGTACGGGGGTCTGGATGCAAATATTACAGAAATATTTAAACTACAATTGAAAGTTTATGGACTAAAAGTGAAATGCAAAATGGGTGAGGGTGTAGGTGCAAAATACCCATGCCTAATATCCTCGTGTGTGATCGAACGACTGTGGAGCACCTACTTGACATGTGGTGCTTCGAGATTGCACGATGATGGCTGACGACGGTGGCGCAGAGCGATCCAACGGCTGAGATCAGAAATGGAGCTACGGCCCGATCGAACGACGGAGAAGCCAAGGGGAAGAACGGGGAAGAACGCTGGCGAGGCAAAATTCCCCGAGCTCGATCTCGGGTCTCCGGTGGTCTGGAGGCGTGAAGATTGGCCTGGCGTGCTCCTGGAAGGTCAGGCCATGTTCTGGAGGTCTTGGATTCGTCGGAGGAGCGTTGTGGCGCTGGCGAGAGGGTGGCGGAGCTTGGAGCTCCAGGCAGCTCCGGTGAACCACGCAAAATGAGCTCCAGTCGCTTTGACGGTGCTTTGACCTGCAAAAAATGGTGAAGGGGAGCATGGCAAATTACCTGGACCCTGCGGAGGTGGAATAGGTGTCGGAGATGGTCTATGGGATGTGGAGGAGCTTCGGCCGGCGGTGCGTGCCGGCGATGATCGATGGATGGCGAATCAGTGGACGAAACTCAAAGATCGAAGGGGGGAAATGATGCTGCGGCTAAGGGAAATAAAAAGTGAAACGAAAAAGGAGGACAAGGGGTATACCTCGATGGTCGGAACCAGAGGAGGGGGAACCTCAACGCTGGAGGTCGGCGAAGATGGTGGAGCCGATTCGAGGCTTCCTCGACTCGCTTGAGGGTACGGTTGAGGAGCTGTCACCTCTAGCAATGTGAAGAGCGCAACAGGGAGGAGGATTGGTGGCCAAGAAGGGTTCAAACTGGAGCTCGAAGATGGCGGGTCGATTATATACAAGATGGTGGCGTCTTCTTTAAGCGAGGGCCACGCGCAAATGGAGATTTTACGTGATCTGCATGCATGGCGTGGCTGAGGGAAGATCAAGGAAAGATTTTCAAGAAGGAATCGAGGCCAGAGGATGGAAGGATGAGGCTCCAAAATTTCTCGAAACGGGGCAACAATCGCAAGTGTTAGGCCTGGCAGGCCTCAGTCAGGGAGTTGACCGAGATCAACACTTGACCGCTCCTGGTTGGTCCACGTGGACCAACCAGGAAATTCCAGGAGAAAATTATTTGTAAATTCGAAATAAAATAGTAAATGAATTTATTAACTTTAGGTTATAAAAAATTCCTTATTTTATAAAGAATTTTATGGTGATTTTTATTTATTTTTATGAGGTATATATTTACAAGTTACCTTTTGTGCCCTATATAGGTATACATATCTATATATTTTAATATTTTTATTTTTATTTTGTGTATTTAATTTATTTATTTTTGTTTATTATTTTATAAATTTATAGACTATTTTTATACACTTAAATATATTTTTATTTGATTTTTCTGATTATTTTGTACATTTAATAAAATATAAACAGTAGTTCTATAGGTATATGTATAGGTATTGTACCTAGGTATGATATTTATACAAGTATTTTATTTTGTATTTTCTTTGAGTGTTTATTCCGATTTCAATATACATATAAAAATAAAAAATTATAAAATAATGAATAAATAATAAAATTATTATTTTAATCTGTACAAGTATACTATAGGGGTCCAAAACACAACTTTCAAACCGTAACTCTGCAAAATGCGAAACCACCTTCATTAAATAGATTATTTAAAATTGTATACAATTAAAGGTGAGTTTGATGCATTTGGAGTTTTTATTTGAGAGATACAGGTCTGGGCAGTTGGTATTTTGGATTTTTATTCAGATCATAACTTGTTATCTGTACAATATTTATGACTGAAATAAATTTTGTATTTTTCTATATTTAATTATCTACAACTTTCAGGTACAAGGTTTCTTTATTTGAGGTATAAAAAGTGGAACCAAAAATAGGTCCCAAAAGAAATAAAGAATGAATAAAATAAATATGTATTTTTATTGTATTCTGGCCCTTATTTCCCCTTACTTTATTCCTTGTCGACCTATTCATCAAGATCCCTAGGTCTCGGGGTTTCGGGTTATAAAATATTTGCAATATTTTATTTTTTTTTCTTTTCTTTTCTTTATTCTATTATTTTGACTTTAAAAATAGTATTTTATACACTATTTGCTTGCACATGTATGAATGCTAAGATACGGGAATTAATGGTATTTACATGCATTTGCTAAGGTTTTTGAGGCCAAAATGACAGAATAAAGATGATGAAATGTGGATTCATCAGTCCCCTCTGCTGAAATCGTTGTTGGTGATGCCCAGTGAATCATATAGGAGACGGTCTAAACCATCCCCTTTAGTCGTCGAGGCCCATAACGAGAGACAGGGAGCTGCTGGCATACAGAGGAGACGATTTAAACTGCTCCTGTCATAATAAGCGGAGATCGTCGCGATCGTCCCCTCTGCTAAAATGGTTTTGGGGGACACCTGCAGAATACCATAAGGGACGGTCTAAACCATCTCCTTTAGTGGTCGAGGCCCCTTATAGGAGACAACGAGTTGTTTGGTTACATAAGGGACAGTTACAAAATACCAGAGGAGATGGTTACAACCGTCCCCTATACGGTCTGAAAGCAAAAGAAACAATTATTTGATTGATTTTAAGCTCCTGCTCCTGCTGCAAAACTACGTAAATAATACAACACACTAAAAAGACATCTAAAGTCTTACTTAATACTTAACAACAAAACAATGTATCGGTTCTAAATTCTTTAAATTACAACAACTTAATTATTCAAGATATTACTAGATTATAATATACATATTCTACATCTAACGTAATATACCTCGATTCTTCACTTTCATCGCTCTCTTCTTCACTTTCCTCATCATCACCGAGTTGTGCCGGATCTATTGGTCGCTCGACCTGACTTTGAAGACGGGTAATGTGTGGCAAGACATTTGTCGTGTCCATACGCATCTTAGTCATCTCCTCTTCTTGTGTGGACATCTTTTCCTTGACGTTGTGCAACTCCATCTCCCTCTCCCTCTGGCTCCCTTGCAACGAGGTTCGAGACCCACTTGCACCACCCATTCCTACCATGTACGGATCGTTTCTCCACGTCCTTCGCAACGTATGCGTCCATTGTGTTATGGACCTGTGGCTTGGAGGAAGGCTTCATCGGCAGATAAAGGGAGTGTGCTCGTCCCCATGCTATCTAGTGAGGTGGTGGTAGAGAGCCTAATCATTTCTTCATGCATACATGAATACATATATTATTTAAAAAAAATTAATATAAGATATTCTCAAAATTAACAATATAATTTACATACATGAATTGGTGCGTAGGCATCATCAATCCACTGCACTTCTCATCCTACGACTCTGCTCTTTGACCATGCAAAAACCTCTATTAGGGTCATTTCTCTATCGTTATCCATCAACTAAAAAAATATAAATAAAATATTTTTTAAATTAGCTTCCAATATTAGTCCAATAATTAAATTTGACGATGCTTACAAAGTCATCCTTCAACTGGTTTGTATTCTTTCTCCCCATCTTGTGGGTGGACCTAAAACCTTTGGAGCAGTTCGAAGTATTTTTTGTAGATATCGCATATTATTAATCAAAGTCAGTACAAACATAAAACAATTAAATATAAAAAATTTTACATACCGCGAATTCCTCACTGGACCAAAAATTAATTAAGTCCATCCACTGATCTTGTGTAACACATGGTGGGACGTTATACACAAGCTACTCATATGAAGTCTGGGGGTTGTAATACTAAATAGAGGGAAAAATCATAAGTGTTCATATTTTCATGTAAGTATATATACATATGTTGTTACCTTTGCCTTTACGCGTCCCTTGTATCGATGCAACATCTCATACGCATGAGAAAGAATCTGGGCATCGACGTTAGCATTTCGTTCTCACGTAAAAATGGCCTAGTACAAGATGAATAAAATAGCTGAGTATATTAAAATAATATAAATAATAATTCAATTGTAGAATACCTCCGAATCAGATAGTATGGAAGCCTTGACAGTATAAGGAAGCTGTCAAAATTCATGTGTCGTGATGGGAACACAAACAAGAGCAACCTGGCCAAGGTAGCTCTGAAACTCCGTGGAGTTCTCCCCACCGCATCTCCTCCAATGATGCAAACATGTGATGTCTGCCCGGGTGTAAGACGATCCAGGAACCTACACTGAGACGGTCCCCGTCGTCTCTGAGATCCGCCACTATTAGGATCAGAAGATCCTCCCTGTAGCTGCTGAGCGAGTTCAGGAACTTCCCAAATACGCCTGGGTCTAGGAGCCATATCTGCGTTTCAATAGCATATAATTTAAAAAATACATTTATATCAATTACAAGATATCATATTTTTTGAATATAAAACAAAAAATAATAGGGTTTTTTTTATCAATTGTGCATCTCTGAGATATCACAAATTCAGTTATGCCCCTATATTTTTTTGGTAATATCAGTTGTGCCCCTCACTTCTTCCTAATCTATCACTTGTGCCCCTCGGGTTAGTGACTGTCCACCCACAGTGCAAACAACCGTTAACCTTTGAGGATATAAGCAATATTAATTTTACAAAAATGGTTAAATGGTCATTTGAAACCCTCTTCCTCATCCTCTTCTTCCTCCTCTTCCCCCATCCTCTTCCTCCTCCTCCAACCTCCTCCCTCTTCGCCCGGAACTCCTCCCCCACCCCCAGCATGCCCTCTTCCTCCGCCCCGGCATGCCCCCTCCTCCACCCTTGCCTTCCTTTCCCGCGTGAAGGGCCACGACGGTGAGGCTCTTGCGACGCAGCGCCCCTGGAAGGAGATGATCCACCTACAGGACTTATCCCTCCCTTACGACTTCCCAGATGCGTCGATCCCTGTCCCCCTTCCCACTTGAATTTTTTCCAAAATCATACATTCCTGGCAAAATTAGAACTTTAAATATCACTTTTCTCAATTCTTTTTTTGCAAAATGTCCCGCTAGCATTCAATTTCAACCGCTCGCCCCCGTCTTGATTCTAACTGCAGACATTCCTGATTCATCTCGTTTTTAAATGCAGAAATTCCCGATTCATCTTGAGAATTTCCCAAATCTCAATATCCCCGATTCGCAACTCAATCCAATATCTTGCTCATCTCTCCTCCTCCCATCACAAGAGGCATCGGGATCACGCCACCGCCTCCATCGAGATCAACCTGTCAGTCCCGCGCATCAGTAATCCTTTGTCCTCACCGCTATTATCGCTTGCCAGTGAGTCGAAACCACCCCTCCCCCCCCCCCCCCCCCCGCCCCGAGCTTCCGCAACCCCTCCCCCGACCCCTGTCCCGCCCGCCCCGCCCCGAGCTTCTGCGCCCCTCCCCCGACCAGAACTGTTTGCTTTAAAGAGAGAACTCCATTTTAATCTTTCTTGTAACCTGCTCCAACATTACCCACATCGAATCAAATGCAATGAAATAGAACATGCCTTGCATCATGAGTAAAACTGATTTCTAGTACATCAATAATTTCACCATAGTATCCATCAATTTCAGATGAGAGTACGACCTTCACTATCACTCTAGAAAGATGTGTTGCTTTATTACATAATGACGGTGGTGCCAAAGCTGTCTCCTATGATTACATAGGGGATTGTTGTTCCTTAATCATTGCCATTTAGCGTCCCAAAAGGTCCAACAGTCTGTAGTGAAACTGATCTTTGCTCTGTGACAATAGTGGCAATAAAATCTCGGAAGGTGTCCATCTGCTTCCTTTGATAAGCGGTCTGCTCATGAATCAAATGGATGAAATGATCTAATGTGGGACCATCTATATCAAACTTTCGAAGTAATATCCCATGTCCATCTCAGGTGTTGAATACGCTCAAAATCATCAAATGAGTCCGAGGTGAAATGCTCCTGTGGTGGTTGTTCATGGCACTGGTCCTGATATGGAAACCAAATCGGCTGATAAGTTGGTTGAAACAACATCAGCTCTCGCTCAGTATGTTGGACTTCTTGAGGAATATGTATCCAAGGCTCATGAATTGGGAAGCACGAACCTGTGGTGGTTGCCGCTTCTTTGGTAACTATGAGGACATAGTTCACACTAAGTATAGGGGATGCCACACACACACACACACTTTAGAAGTCATTACTCGTACTTTATTGTGTTTTTAAAAATATGTCTCTCTAAAAGTATGAGTGTATATTTTGGATTTTTAAAAGTGCAAGAAAACCGTAAATATGACTTATAAAAATGGCTTAAAAAGTGTATATAAAAAATGTTGTAAAATACTAGATAAAATCCTTAAAAAGTTGTAAATAAAATTCTTTTGTAAAATCTTGTATAAAAGTCGTATAATCTCTTGAGTATATAATAAGTCATATAAAATCCTTTGTAAAATATATATAATTCTTGTAAAATTTATGTAAATTGAATTAATCCACTAAATTTTTCAAAAAAATCCTAATAATTGAAACATTTTAAAAATTCAATAAAAATTTGTAAAATTTTTAAAAATTACTTAAAAAGTTTAATCTGAAAAATTAATTTCATAATTTTTTTTTACATTCAATAACATTTTTTATAATAAGTATGATTCTTGAACCGAATGGATCTAAATCTGAGAGATGGAGCTTGGTTTAGGCCTTAATCCACTTAATTTTAAAGGAACTTTATTAGAATCTAAAATACAGACTCTTTAGGTCTTTTAGACTTAATTCTTTTGGTTTCATGAGAGCATATTCGGAATTCAACTTGAAAGTACCTAAGTAGAATAGCTGGTGTCATTCATTTATCTATTCTCCATTTGAACTAATTTTGAACTCATGCACCCTACACTTAGCTCAACTTGCATGGGGCTGCGAAGGGAAATCCATTTCGGTGGTGTGTTTCCATCCTTGTCTAGTGGTGTTGATGTCTAAAGATGGGAGATATTAGGGTTGAAATAAAGCTTCAGATGAGGGAAGGATCTGCTGGCATAATTTTTCAAAGACCCCAAAAAATGAACGGAATGAAAAGATGCTATATCCGTCGGGGCTTAAAAGATCTATACAGTGCAGCAATCATTTCTACCAAAATAAGCCAAATAACAACAAATACCAAAAAAGATCCCTATGGTCCGATCTTCAGAAAGCCTGCATTATCTTAGTGGAGACTTGGCTAAACTGGGCAGGCTTCACAGGAGATGTGATTACACCGATCACACTCCAGCTCTCTTCCCATTCTTCTATCTTATTTCTATACTCGATTGTGGACAAAACATGATCTGACCTTAGAAGGGAATACCCCTCTCTTTGAGGTTCGAGTAGTTGGATGAGGGCCCAATGAGAGTGTATTATTGGGATGGGCAGTTTCTTCGCTTCTTTAAGCATGAAGAGCTAAAGCCTTTCACACACAATACAAGTTGCTTTCAAAACCGAAAAGTTTGCGTGATGGATAGGTGGATCTGAGCTGGCTATTGAGGTGAACCTGGTCGAAGCTTAAATCCTGATTCTAATAAAGTCCCGACACACTAATAATCCAAGGGCGTAAATCCAAATTCTAAATTTTGAGCGAAGTGAGATTCGGTTTAAAGAAACAAGCATGTTATAAGTTCTTTTCTTTTTCTTTTTCTTTTTTTGCTTGCACTTAATTATAGAATAAGTGTTTGCTAAGGGATTATCAAAGGTAAAGTATAGGGGAATGATGAATCCATGATTCATCGCCTTTATTATTTTATTTATCAAAGGTAAAATGCATGTAAATAATTAGTAATTCTAACTAATTATAATTCTAACCATAAAAATTAATATTATATAATTAATACTTATTTTATACAAAATAAAAGAATAAAAAGAAAAATAAAAGAAAAAGAAGGTGGAGATAAGCATCTTAACTCCGAGACATAGTAATCCTAACTCCGAGACCGGGTCAATATTGACCTGGTGAAGAAAATAAATAAATAGGTGGAGATAAGCATCTTAACCTATAAAAATATCAAGAAAATCAAGACCAAAAATATATTAAACATATTTTCTACCTTGTAAATGTTTCACCTATTTTATTCATCATCAAGAAAACTTCAAACCAATACACTTCTTTTACAAAGTTGTTCACAAAAATATATAATATTTTATAAAAATATCATAAAAATAATTTAACACAAAAATAAAATATTATAATTAACTGAAAAAGCCGTAAAAAATCTTCTAAAAATTAATATAACAATATAAAAATATAACTTAAGTCTAAGTACCAATAAACCTGAAGCTAGAGACAACCTAAATTTTCCGAACCTAATAACTCGGCCATACAGACACCGAATCGAGCAAACTCGGTCTTGAAATTCATACTATTTAGTTATCTACAAAGTGTCAGTAATTTCGCTAAAATCAGAGTTAATATGAAAAATGTGAGTTTCAGGACCGTATTGGTATAATTGTACAATGTATCGTAATTTATATTATTTTAATATAGTAATACTCTATTCTTAAATTAAAATAATTTATTTATTTATTACTTTAATAATTAATTAATTATTTAATTACTTATTAATTATTTAGTTATATTCTTAATTATTTATAAATTATTTTAAATTTATTCTTTAATTAATGAGATATATCTCAATTAATTAATTTAGTTTTATTATCAATCTAACCCATTATCAATTATACTAATTAATTCATTAATTAATTTTATTTTTTTTATTATTTCCTCTTTTCGTTCTTCTCTATCCTACTTTCCCAATTCTTCTTTCCCCCCTCCTCGTTCATCTTCTTCCTCTCGCCACCGAACCTCCACCTTCCTTCCCCCTCATCTCCGTCCAACTGCCCAACGGCCGGTCGTTGGCGGTCGTTTCTCCAACCTCCTTCGCCATACCCTCCTCCGAACTCTCACCCCCCTTCGACGCTGACATCCGCCATTTTCTTCCCTTTCTCCCTAGAGCTCTGATAAGAGCTAGAGATTGGTGACAACATCTCCGTTCTGCGGTCGAGCGAAAGGTTGAGAGTTCGGAGGAGGGCGCGATCATCTTCTCCGATGTTGCAGCCTTGTGCTCCGTGTTGAGATCAGCCTCTGTGCAGGCCACCGTGTTGCAGGCGACGACTCTGGAGCTCCGCTCCGAGCTCCATCTCCTCAAGAAACACGTTCCACTCCATCTGCATCCCTCCTAGGTTAGTCCTTTCTCTTCTTCATTTCGATTCTCCACCACTCTTCTCAATCCCTCTTTTCTTCTCTGTTTTTTCTACAATTTCATACACAAATCATCTCGATCCCTCCTAATTTCCTCTCAAACTCCATCCATTACAAGTTGATTCCTAAATCATTCAGCACTGCTTCGTATCATGTATCACTCACCAGATCAATCGATATATATATATATCCATTGTTTGCATAAACTCCAGTCGAGATATACGAATCTCGAGCCACAATTTCATTTGCAGGTTGTTAAATCTGGATCATCGAGCATGAAGAAACCACCGTTATCCTGGATATCAAAACCATCAGAAATGCATACACCTAGAGATTTGAACAATAATGAAGAGCACACATCACCTCACATGGAGTTGATACCACCGTCGGAGGTCCGAGACTCGAAGCATCTTCATCTGAAAACATTGCATCATTAGTAATCAATCAGGGATACCAACAACTAGAGAAATGATCCAGCCACGAAGCATCGCATTAAGCATTTACCGATTAGGGAATCATCCACCGTAATCTGATAGTTATTTGCAACATTTGCATCGTCGACCGAAGCACTGCTGCCCGATAGCCCCACTATCGATCGAGCATCCTTCTGCTGCTCGGAAACAAAATTGGGGATGAACTTGGACTACAACAACCCTCTGATCAGAAGCAATCAAACGACCCAGATCCTCACCACATGTCGGCTCCATAAACCATTTGTCGCCCCACCGCTCAGGGGCTCGCACACGCCATTCATGTGCAGGGGATATTTTCTGGTGAATTACATATCTACCCCTCAAAACTTCTACATATTGCGAACAAGTCCCACTTCAGCTCAAGTCACGTGGCCAAGCACGTGATTCCTGGAACTTTTGCAGTTTGACCCCCTAACTTTCACAAATCACAAGTAGGTACAGGTCAAAGTTGAGCACATGCCAAAGCACGTGAACTTTGGGTAATTTGCACGTAATACCCCCTAACTTCTGAATTATTGCACGTAGATCATCAGATTTCCTATTAATTACCCCCATACCCCTGTAAGCTACATATTATACTATACTTAATAAATACATAATAAATAAAATACAAAATATATAATAAAATGATAAAAATAAGTATAATAATCATATATTATACTATATACAATATTAAATAATTTTTGTAAAATAAAAAATACTTTCTTTTTAATAAATCATCGAAAATACAAAAATATAACAGACTTTAAAAATCATAAAAATATAAAAACCTATCTAAAAATCCTACAAACATTATATACAGTATATTTCACTATATTTTACATATAAACGCAAAAATAAAATAAAAATTGAATATAAGAGCCAATAAAAAATACAAAATGCATAAAAACTTCCAAAAATCATAACCAATTCAAAAAAAATCATATAAAAATGCACAATATACCATTTTAAATATAATTCCATCAACTTTCCATTAAAAATAAAATAAAAATATTTTGCCATATTTTCTATCTTAAAAATTCAAAATAAAATATGCTTTCAATAAAAAATTAGTTCTTCACCTTAACAATCAACCAAAATCCTTAAAACTTCTAAAAATTCATAAAAACAGGAAAAAATTAAATCATAAATATAATAAAATAAAAATCAAATAAAAATTACAACACATTCTCTTAAATTATTAAAAATCATAAAATAATTAAAATTCACAAAAAAATAAAAAATTCATTAAATTTCAAATACAAATCTAAAAAATACCTAAAAGTAAATAAAAATGATAAAACTCATAAAACCTTAATTGTCTATAGTTTAACCCTACTTTTACAACAGTTTGCCTCCGTGAGTTCGACACTCCTTCACTTTCACTATACATCGAAGTTTGGGAGTATAAATAATAAAAATAAAAAGACAACTTAAAATTATCTTTTCCGATAAAATCCACTGATCATTACAGAGATAGTGATTTTTTTAGATAACTCGATCGGTGTGTTTTTCAGATGATGTCGTTGCCAATTGCATGCTCCTTCAACGACTCTTGTGAAGCGGGAATATCTGAAACTGATCTCTGCTCTGTGGCAATGCTGGCAATAAAATCTCTAAAGGTGTCGATTTGCTCCCTTTTATAAGTGGTCTGCTCATGAATCAAATGGACGAAATGATCGAATGTGTGACCATCTATAGCAGGACTTTTGAAGTAATGTCCCACATCCATCTCGGATTGCTGAAGATGCTCAAAATCATCAAATTTGTCCGAGGTGAAATGCTCGTGAGGTGGCTATTCATGGCACTGGTCCTAATATGGAAATTGAATCGGTTGATAAGCTGGTTGAAACAGCATTGGCTCTCGCTCTATATCTTGGACTACCTGAGGAATATGTCCAGGGCTCTTGAATTAGGAATCACGGAACCGGCTCATACTCCGGTTGAAAACTCAATGGAATATGTGACAGTGTCTGAAGAAGAGAACTCTCTATTACTGGTTCAACGATCATCCTCGGTATCGCATCAATGTCCACATCAACTGCCTGATGTGCGATCCCTAAATCAGTGAGGGGTGGATCACATCTAAGTGGTCTGTGATTTTCTCCGTGTGTCATCTTGACATTAGAAATCTTTACGAAGAGATTCCAAAGTGAATCCATGTCAAGACTGCGGTTGTACCACCACATGAGGCATTGTCCAATGCCTACTGTTTTGCGGCCATCCCCAGATAAAAGATCTGAGCTAACTTAGCTCGAGAGATCCCTTGATATGGGAATATCCTTAGAAAAATTTGAAATCAGAGCCACATATCTTGAAGTGGCTCGTGGGGATCATGCGAGAAGCCTCTGATAATTGACCACATAAAGTTTGCTCAGCTAATGGGGTAAATTTTCCTAAGAAAAGTTGTCTGAAGAGTACCCCAACTAGCGCTCTCTTTTCCCAAATGTCGGAGCCATCTCGAAGCTCCTTCCTTGAGTGTTATGGAAAAGGTTTTCATCATAGCATCCTCAGGTGTAATATCTGAATAAAATCTCGTACTGCAAATCTCCTCAAACTCAAAGAGGTGATCATAAGGTTCCTCGTGCGGTTTTCCATGAAACTTCGCCAGCAACGAGATAAAATCTGGGTCAATTAGGAAGGTCAGAAACTCTGATGTAGAAATTAACTTAGCTCCCGAATAAGATGTAGGCTTCTCCGTCCACAATCATGTCTCAGCAACTAGTAGACCCGAATCTTTCATCTGATTTGGAATCAGTTCATAGGTCTCGAACCTCTGCTCAGCTGCCACTGATATAACTGAATGCTGACTAAAGAGAAATGAAGAGAGGGGGATGGAAGGATACTAGGAAAACAGGGAAAACAAAAGGAGATGATTCCACGAGGTCAGAGTCGCACTCGAAGAAGATCAGAGGACTCAAATCAGGCTCGAGACACGAGACATCTCGAATCAACCTAGATGATTGATGAAGCTACGTTTTATCATCTTTATTCTATCATTTTGGCCTTAAAAACCCTAGTAAATGCGTGTAAATAGAGCTAATTCATGCATTTTAGCATCTATGCATATGTGTGTAAATACTGTATAAAATGCGGTTTTTAAAGACAAAATTATAGAATAAAGAAAAGAAAAGAAAAAGAATAAAATATTGTAAATGTTTTATGACCCGAAACCCCGAGACCTAGGCATCTTGATGAATAGGTCGACCAGGAATAAAGTAGGGGGAGATAAGGGTCAAATACCTATGTTATTTTCTTCATTCTTTATTCTTTTTGGGACCTATTTTTGGTTCCACTTTTTATACATCAAATAAAGAAACTTTTTACATGAAAGTTGTAGATAATTTTATAAAGAAAAATACAAAATTGATTTCACTCAAAAATAATGTACAGATAAAAGGTTATGGTCTGAATAAAATTCCAAAATCCCAACTTTCCAGACCCGTATCTCACAAATGAAAACTCCAAATGCATCAAACTCACCTCTAATTGTATATAGAACAAAATAATCTATTTAATGGCGGTGGTTTCGCATTTGGCGGAGCTACGGTTTGAAAGTTGAGTTTTGGACCCCTATTGTATACTTGTACATATTAAAATATTCAATTTATTATTTATTCATTATTTCTATATTTTTATATTTTTATAATGTTGTAAATATTACTTATAATTATGTGTATTAAAATCAGAATAAAAACATAATTAACATACAAATAAAAATACTTGTATATATTCAATACATATATACATTACTAACACACATACCTATACATTATACCTTTATATTCTATTAAATATACAAAATACATCAATAAAATAAAATAAAAATATATTCATGTGTATAAAAGTATTTCATAATTTTATAAAATTATAAACAAAACTAAAGAAATTAAAATACACAAAATAAAAATAAAATACTAAAATACATAGGTATCATACCTATATAGGGTTAAAAAGGTAACTTGTAAAAATATAACCCCTAAAAATAAATAAAAATCAGAATCAAATACTACATGAAATTTTAAGCATTTTTCATTTTACAACTTCTAATTAATTCGGCCTTTTTCTATTGATTTTTTAAATCATTTATCAGGGATTTTTCCTGATTGGTCCACGTGGACCAATCAGGAGACGGTCCCAGTTGACCCCGGTCAACTGGCCGTCCTTCCCCATGTGCGACGTTAGAGGCTCGGTTTTTGAGCCAATTTCTTGGCTTTCTCCCGGCCAACTCTTTCACTATTTCGTCTCGATTCCTTCTGCAATCTTCTTCCCCTACCAACCACCTTGCCCGCCGTGTGATTTCCTTGGAGATCGCATCACTGAATCGCTCCAGATTTCTTGGTCTTTGGACCCCTGTCACCTTAGGTCAAACCGCATAAAACCAACCCCCCAACTTTGAATTCAACTCGAGTCCCCTTGGTCCACCCTTCAGCGCCACCTTCGTGTTCCTGAGCTCCTTGGAGGTGACAGCTCCATCGCCAGCTTCTCAGCCAAGGCGTTCGAAGTCGAGGGAGCCTCCACCACCTCCGCCAACAGCCGGCGTCGAGGTACCTTTCTTCCCTCTGGCTCCGGCCATCGAGGGCTCGCCCCACCTTCTTGTTTATCTCATTAGGTTTCTGTTAGCTGTAGCTTCAAAAACCCCCAAAAATTTCTAAGTCCCATCGCTTATTTCGCCCATCCAAGCATCCTCGCCGGAGCGCACCTCCGGCCACCGACGACCACTTCCCCTCGCGCATCGATTAGGTCCACCCCAGGTCCAGGAACTTTGCCCTGGACCTTCTGACTCTTCGTGCAGGTCAAAGACAACTTGAAAGCGCCTGGAGGCGAGTTTTAACGCTCGCCGGACCGTGGCCAAGCTCCCCAGCTCCGCCACCTTCGCCTGAGCACCTCGGCCGCCGCCGCGGTATTTTGACGCCCTCAGGAGATAGACGAAGACCTGAGGAGCCTCCCGTCCCATTTTGAAGCCAAAAAGCTCATCGGAGACGGAGCTTGACCTCGGAGAACTTCGGCTCGCCGGAGTTCGTCGCGGTTCTTGCTCCGGCCTTCATCACCGTTGGATCGAGGTGGAGCTCCAGATCGCGCGTCGACCGTCCGATCTTCCACGCCCAGCCACCGTCGGATCTCTTTTTTGAGATCTAATCTCAGACGTCGACGCCAACCGTCATCGGACGCCCTCGTGCTTCCACGTGGATAAGTGGCTCGTTCCTGGCCGCTGGATCGCGCATCGCCGCCAACCGTTGGATTCGCGCCACGCGTCATCGTCGGAGCGCCCGAGCGTGGGTATTTTGCATCCTGACCCTCGCACTTTTTGTAGTTAATATTTAGTATTTAAACTTTTGTCTATAGTGTAAAAGTTTTGTAACATTTGCTTAAAGACCCTCGAACTTTGTTTATTTGCATCTAGGTCCTTCGCCACGTCACCTCACGTGACCTGTACACGTGAGGGGGTGGGCATTTTGCAAGGACACCCTCGGTCATTTGTGTGTTATATTTTAGTCCTGAAACTTTCATATCAAGTGTAAACTTTTTGGATATTTTGCAAGTAGGCCCCCAGGGTTTGAAAAATCACATTTCAGTCCTCGCTAGGCGCGTGCAAGTCACGCGCCCTGGTGAGAAAATTGCTACCGTACCCAGGCGGGTTCTGTAATTGTATTTTGGTGCTAAAAATTAAATATTCAGTTCAATATTTTGTGGAAAATTGCGTGCATGCCCCTGGATGTTTTGTAAATTGCATTTATACCCCTGTCAGGCTTATTTATTAATTGGATGCTTGTTGTATTTATTTGAATGATCATTTTAAGCTCAAAAATTCCACAAAAATAGGCTTAAGCTCCTGTTAACTTGTACTTGCACGCCATATTTTCACATTGCATTTTTATTGCATTTTCACATTGATTAAAAATCAAAAACATGCATTTATTTCACTGTTTGCATTAGAAAACCCATAAAAATTATAAATACGTTTTGAAAAAATTCCAAAAAAATTACCTGGTGTCTATTTTATCCTATTTTAGTGTCAGTCTAAAAATCACTAAAAATCTCAAAAGAAAAACACTAAAAATTCAAAAAGTCTCAAAAACTTCAAAAAAATCTAAAAAGTCAAGGAAAACTCTAAAAAATACAAACTCAAGTTCTGTGTGTTCCTTATTTTGTTCCTTTTATTCGAAAAATAGTGTGAAAAATTTTGGTTACTGGTTGCTATTATTAATTCTCAGTTTACTCACAGCCAGCACTTTTTCCACTATTTTCCCTCATTTCAGCATTTTAAAATACCAAAAACACCTTGAAAAATCCCCAAAAATCACAAAAACAGTAGAAAACCACAAAAATACCAAAAAGATTTTCTTTCTGAATTTTTGGTCATTTTTGCACCTTTTAATAAATACTTCATCTTGTCTTTTATTCCATTGTCTTTAAATTCCAATTTTGAAAAAGAAAAAAAAATATAAAATAAAAAATAAAAAAAGAGAAATCAGAAAATTAAAAATCAAAATACAAAATTAAAAACTAAATAAAAAAATTAAAAATTAAAAACCCACAAAAATTTCCTTGCTGGCTTAGTGTAGACACATCACACATTCACTTGAGCACAATTGTTTGAATTACCCTGCTTGCTCCCTGTGTTCGAACTCTCTGCATACTTGTCACTATACACCATTTGTGCAGAGTTAAAAATAAATTTTAACTCCACATTATTTCTAATTTGTTGATCTTTAGTGTGGGTTAATTGTTGATTAAATTCAGGTTTCATTTGAGAGTCGCCACAGCGACGGTTGTCTCCGCCTTGTGTGAGACACCATTTAGGCTCTCTTGAAATCTGCGTTTATCAAATGGCGCCGTTGCCGGGGAGCAACAGCGAGTAGTTTACATTTTGTTTGATTGTGTGATTGTTTACCATAGCATCATTTTCCATCTCTTACATTTTTGATATATCTTGTTGAGCTATCTGACCACCTCTTTCTTGTCTTCTTGCGAGGGACCGCGGAGCAAGGCGGATTGCTTAGGTGATCCGGAGCAACCTTGGGAAGCGGAGCCGGCCTTCTTGGGCTAAGCCGGCAGGAGAGAGCAGGAGGAGTGAGGGAGAGTGATTAGATTAGCTTACATTTATTTCTGTGAGAGAGTGACTTTTATAATTTGTAATAATACAGGTACATTCGGACTTGGACTTTCGGGCCCAATTTCCAAGTGTTTGTTCACTTGGGGGCTCACCGCGGTTTTTGACGAGTTTTCCTCGCTTGTCATTTTCCGGTTTTGTTTTCATTTTTCACTTTCTTTTGTGGATTGAGCTCTTAGATTTAGGCATGCTTGATCGATTAACTTAGGTCCAAACACACTAATAACCTTTGCATGTACCTATAGCTCGTATTTGGACTTAGTTAAAAATTAAACAGTTAGCCCCCTTTCTTAGATCCGCCGCGCTGCGAGCCCTCTCCATCAAGCGCTACTCCTGAACTCGATGTGTCGAGAAGAGGAGGGGAGGGTCTAGACCGGACTCTTAGGATCGACGATAGGAGGTTGACTTGTGGTTCTTCACGCTAGCAGTTGCCTGTTGTAGGACGATTTCCGTTGTGCATATCGGCATGTAGATTAGGTTTAAAAATTCTGCTTTGCATCCCGCATGGAGAGAGCTGGGATTCGCTGTAAGTCTTCTAACTTGGCATCCATCATTTAGGCACAAAGGTGAGATTTCCATCTTTGTGTCAACTTGCACGGCTTTTCCGACTCTACTCTCCCTCTGTTTTTGGACAAAGTAGGATCAAGAAAACACAAAAATCGTTAGGCGCTTGTTTGAATCTACTCAAAAGAAGCGATAACACCAAAAAAATTAAAAAAGGGACCGCTAAGAAAACTTGACCAAAAATAAAATCGGTAATTGGATTCATTGCTTGGGGAGAGTAACACCCTCACTTGTATTCAGGATGCATGGGAAGGTTTCCTTCCAAGTGAGGTGAGCGCTTCGTAAGGATTAGAGCCAAAAAACCCAGCTTGTGGCTGCCTTGTGTATCGTCTGGATTTCCGAAGTATTGGCGCTTCTATCGTACGTGGAAGAGTAGGGCTTGGTCAACATTGGTGACTCTCTATTGTGTAGAGCATCGACCTTGTCCGAAGTATCGAGCCTAGGCCACGCCTTCACGGGGGTGTCTGTCTCATCGTCTCGCGTCCGAGTAGATTCTTGCACGCTCACGGGTGATTCCGTTGCGAGCGAGTTCCGAAGTATCGGTTTCGCCTATTGGCTTCCTCTCTTATTCTTTGGCTGAGTAGGGATCCAGGAAGGGTTACAAGGACCTCAAAAAGTGCAAGCTACAGGTTACACAGGAGGAGGACAAGTACGGGATACCCTTCCGGCAGTACTCTCTCTCCTTTAGGCGTAGCGTTCTAAGGACTCGTGAAAAGATAAATTCCTGAATCAAGCTAAAATTGACAAGATAAAAGCCGAACCTTCACGGCTTCACGTGTTGAGTTGGTGAATTCACCCCTGCTTTGTGTTTGCTTGCTAGATTTATTTAGGTCAAGATCAAAAACGCCGCACAATTGTGCACAATTTTGTTGCATATCATCTTCTTCTTCTCTTGCATTATCCCCGCTATTCTCGAATAATCAAGATGATGGGACGGAGATCTCTTAGGCCGACCTTGTCGGCACCGCTATCCCGCACTCCTCCTTATTCATCTAAGAATACCTCGGAGAGTCCACTCTCCGAGCCCGAGTTTACATCCACCCTGTTCCCCCTCGACCACCCTTCTCATTCTCCTTCCATCAGTCCAAGAGTGTCAGAATTCAGTGCGTCACAGTGTTCAGCTCATTCGACAGCACCTGAGATGGCCTCGTTTGCTTTTTCAGAAAATCCAGCCATGGCAGACAGAGGCGAGCATGCAGATGATCATGAGCACCCTCCATTCCTTTTTGATCAGGCAACCATCAACAATTCCTTGTTAGCATCCCTGGAGACTATGCAGAGACAGATCCGTGACCAGGGTACATTCATGGGTGATCTTATGAGGGAGATAGCTCAGATGAGAGAGAACCGAGCTGGAGGAGAAGGTGGTGGAGGAGGAGGACCCGATGCAGGAGGAGGCGATCCAGACGCTGAGCGACCGCCACAGACCATCATGAGGGAACTGCATAACCCAGCTGCATCCCTCACTCACCGATGGATCAGACTTCCACCCATTCACGGAGATTTCGAGCTTCGGCCCCACACGATTCAGCTACTACCCAAGTTTCACGGGTTGCCGACCGAAGAGCCGCACCTCCATCTCCAGGAATTTGAGATGATTTGCAGTACCATCCATGATCGGATGATGACCGAGGACACCATTAAGATGATCGCTTTCCCATTCTCATTGGTTGATAGAGCCGCATATTGGCTCAAGCATCTAGGGCGATTCGTCGATACTTGGGCAGATCTCCGGACCGCATATTTGAAGAAATACTATCCTCTCGGCCAGACCAACGCAGCTCGAGCCTTGATCAGCAACTTCGTCATGATCCCAAATGAACAGTTCCACGAAGCATGGGATCGATTCAGAGAGCTCATTGACCGGTGTCCACATCACGATATATCCAAGCCCAACTTGGTGCAGAGTTTCTTCTGTGGACTGACACCGGAGCTGCAGGGGCTAGTGAACGCCTCTTGCGGTGGGTCATATTTCTCCAAGGGAGAAGACGACGTCTGGGCCATCTACGAAGGCATGGCTGAAAACTCTACTGTAATGGCCCAGGCCCGTGTCTATACACAGCAGAAGCCCCCGCAAGGAGCAGGATCATTCCAGAGGATCGCACGCATCGATGTCGGTCCCAATACAACGTCGGTAGCCGCAGCCCAAGCCGAATCAGCAGCAGCCGACATGGGCATAATTAGTGAAAAGTTGGACCGCATGGAGATTCTTGAGAAGAAGCAGAACCAAGGTCTTGCCCAGATGGACCTTCTCACCAAAACCATGAGTGACCTGAAGACTCAAATTCTATGTATTCAGGAGGCACAGGCCCATTCCCAACAGCCTCCCAGGTCACAGGTTGCTTCCAGCAGCAGCAATTCCAACCAGGCCTCCACCTCATACCGCCAGGTGAACCATATCCAGGCGGAGCCGGTTCCATTGCTGCAGTACCATCCAGAGAAACCACCATCTCAGGACACGCAGATGGTGGTCTATCAGCCGGAGCAGCCACTGGCAGTTCTTCCTCCACCCTCCTTCGAGCAGGAACCGTTGATGGAAGTCAACGGGATTTGGTACGACCGGTACCCTCAGCTCGCAATTCGTAGGGATCACCCCGGATTCCGTTGGGGCAATGGTGGATCCTCATCCCAACAGCACCCTCCTGCTCAAGGACAGCAGAACAGCCAGCCACAGCAGCACAACCAACAGCCCCAGTATGCCCAGACATCTCAGTATCAGAGTGGCCCTCATCCCTCCTATCAGGGGCAGCAGTGGAGGCAGCGACAGCCGCCTCAGCAGTATTATCACCAGCCTTCCCCCCAGTATCAGCAGCAGCCCCATTTCCAGCAGGGACAGACATCCGGTTCTCAGGGTCCAGCCTATGAGAATCCAGCCCTCGACGATCTTGCCCGCTTGCTATCTGAACAGCGAGCATCCTTCAGGCAAGAAATGGATGAGTTCCGGCAGGAGGTGCGGGATATCATCAAAGGCAAAGCCGCCATACCCGCTCAGATCGAACCTAACCCTAATAATCTAAAAAGAAAATCTGAGCAGGTAGAGTTCACAGAGGATACCTCTCCTAGTGATTATTTGAGTGACATGTCTTATTCCTATCATGATGCTGATTTTGTTACTACTAGGAGCGGTAGGATGCCAGCCGGCGGCGCCTCTTCTGAGCGACAGCCAGATGCAGGATCAGGAGCGCCAGAGGAGCAGAGGAGCGGTGCTGATGCCGCTAATGATGATGTTGAAGACGGTGGTGCTGATGCCACCAATGATAGAGTCCAGGACAACGGTGCTGATGCCGTCGTGATACCAGATACAGACGGTGGTGCTGATGCCACCATTTTGGATGATGAATCAGAGCACGGTCCTGATGCCGCGAAGACCGGTGCTAGTGATGGTGCTGAAGCCACCACATCTACTTTTGTCGAGCCATCAACTGTGATGTTACCACATTTTGTACCTAGAGACTGTGGGAACAAAAACAAACACAAAAATATGAATAAAGGAAAGGTTTCTGTTCAAATTGCAGATCCATATGTGGTGAATGAAGATTATTGTGTGGATCCTTCTTCTTCACAGGCACAGGAACCTATTCCTAGTCCTCCATCTGAGGAGGGCACTACCATCCCCTTCCCTGAGGCGCTCCGCCGTACGAAGGGGAATAAAAAAGAAAATCCCAAAAAGAGCCAACAAGTAGAGTTCGGCAACGAAATGATTGACAGATTTCATATTCAGCTGACTCTACGAGAAGCATTTGAGCATATCCCCTTCTTCAAGAAGAATTTGAAAGAAACAACTACTGTCCGAAGGAAGAAGAGGTACAAAGATCAAATCCATATGCTCACTCATGACACATGTTGCATCATCCAGAACAAGCTGCCAGACAAGCGACCAGACGCAGGAGCTCCCTATGTCAGATGCGAGATTCAGGAGTAGCAGTTTGATCGTACTCTATTAGACAGCGGCTCTTCAATTAACCTCCTTCCGGCAGCCTTACTCAAGCAGTTCGAGTTTGGCCCTCTTCTTCGAAGCAGAACGGTCCTTCAGTTTGCTGATAGGTCGATTAAGAGGCCGAAGGGGTTATTGAAAGACATGGTTGTTACCATTCAGGGCCTGAAATTCCCCGTGGACTTCGTTGTGTTGGACATGGAGATTCCTGAGTCGGTAACTGATGCCCCCATCATTCTCGGACGTCCATTCTTGGCCACAGCCAAGGCGGTGACCGACCATGATAGTGGGAAGGTATGTTTTCGCGTAGAGGGCGAAACCATACAAATAGAGACGATCGATGAAATCAGAGCTAGAGAGGTAGAGTGCTCCGAGCAGTCCAGCGAAGCAGCGCAGATGACAGAGGAGGAGCTAGACATCCACCAGGTCTGTGATTTTGAGATGACTGATGATGAATCCAACTGGAAAGATCCTGTAGCACCGACCCTCGCCTTGCCTACAGATTCACTATATCTCAAGCTCATGGCAGTCGAGAGCTGGGAGAGCACATCCCTGGAGGAGGATACATCTGAAGCTGACCGTGTTGTGATGAGTGGTGCAGATGAGTTCCATTCTTGCTCATCTTCTTCTGATCCCTCGGATTCAGACATCGACTGGGATGACTTTGATGAATACTTACCGTGTCTGATTCCTTCCGAGCCGACAACCATGACAGAGTGCGAGCCAGTACAGTTTATTGATGATTTAGTGGGCCGCCTTTCATCAGAAATTCATGCAGAGCGAGAGTTCTCCCATGCAGACCTGGTAGCATTTACACAGACATATCAGAAACCAGATCTGCCACCTCCCAGTTGTCCAGAACGGAAACCTCTGCCGCAGTCGATGACATACAGATTCCTTGCAGGTGAGCCAGAAATGTACCCAGTCATTATCTCAGCAGATTTGACTGGAGAGCAAGAATCTCGTCTGATGGAGGTTCTTGAAAGAAACCGCAAGGCAATCGGTTGGAATATAGCTGATCTCCAGGGGCTGAGCCCAAATCTTTGCTCTCACCACATCTATCTTGAGGATAACGCTAAGCCGTCGCGTGAGTTCCAACGATGGCTGAACCCGAATCTTCGAGACGTAGTCATGAAAGAAATTTCCAAGTGGTGGAGCGCCGATTTCATCTATCCCATCTCCGACTCCAAATGGGTAAGTCCTTTACATGTGGTACCCAAGAAGACGGGTATCACTACAGTTGTCAATGAGTCTGGAGAGGAGATCGCTACCAGAGTACCAACTTCTTGGAGGGTCTGTGTGGACTACAGACGATTGAATGAGGCCACCAAGAAGGATCACTTCCCGCTACCATTCATTGATCAGATAATCGAGCGGCTAGCCGGGAAGAGTCATTATTGTTTCCTTGATGGGTACTCTGGATATAATCAAGTGGCCATTGCGCCCGAAGACCAGGAGAAAACGACATTCACCTGTCCGTTTGGGACGTATGCTTTCAGACGGATGCCCTTTGGTCTATGTAACGCTCCTGCGACATTCCAAAGATGCATGTTGTCCATCTTTTCGGACATGGTGGGTGACTGTTTAGAGGTCTTCATGGATGACTTCTCGGTCTATGGCGACGGGTTCGACGCTTGTCTTGACTGCCTAGACCGTGTGCTAAAGCGCTGCATTAAGGTCAATCTTGTCTTATCCTGGGAGAATAGTCATTTCATGATGACTCAAGGGACGGTCCTTGGTCATATCGTCTCCAACAGGGGCATGGAGGTCGATCCGGCTAAGGTGGATATCATCAGAAAACTCAATCCGCCGTCCAACTTGCGTCAGTTACGGTCTTTTCTGGGGCATGTCGGTTTCTACCGACGGTTCATTCAGGACTTCAGTCGAATTGCCCGACCGCTCACTGACTTGCTCACCAAAGACACCGAGTTTATTGTTGATGATAAGTGTCTTGAATCATTTGAGACTCTCAAGAATATGTTTGTTTCTGCTCCTGTCCTTCAGCCACCTGATTGGTCTCTCCCATTCGAGATCATGACGGATGCTTCAGATTTCGCCGTTGGGGCTGTGCTCGGACAGAGGAGGGATGGTTTACCATTTGCCATTCACTACGCCAGCCGGACTTTGGATGCCGCGCAGCGGAATTACACTGTGACTGAGAAAGAAATGCTGGCCGTAGTCTTTGCTCTTGATAAGTATCGATCATATATTCTCGGATCTAGAGTGACCATTTACACTGATCATACCGCCATCCGGTACTTAATGGCTAAGAAGGATGCCAAAGCACATCTCACCAGATGGATCCTTCTACTCCAGGAATTTGATATTGAGATTAAGGACAAGCCTGGAGTCAAGAATGTGGTGGCGGATCATCTCTCCAGATTGGAGAACCTTGAGGAATCTGAGCCCAGCGCACCTATCACTGAGACATTTCCGGATGAGGCGATCTTGGCTGTCACCTCACTCCCATGGTATGCTGACTTTGTAAACTATCTTGTTGCCAAGACAGTCCCTCAGGGTTGGCCCGGGCAGAAACTTGAGACCTTCCTAGCTAAGGCCAAGTTTTACCATTGGGAGGATCCCATCCTTTATCATGAAGGAGGGGATAGTATCTGGAGGAGGTGCATTCCTCAAGAAGAGCAGCAAAGCGTCCTCACATATTGCCACAAGCTTGAGGCAGGAGGACATCATTCTGGAAAAAGGACAACACAGAAGGTGCTTCAATCCGGCCTATGGTGGTCTACTCTCTTCAAAGATTCTGATGAGTTCATGAAGAGATGTACTGACTGTCAGAAAATGGGAACCTGCGGACAGAGAGACATGATGCCCATGCAACCCATTCACTTCTGTGAGGTTTTTGATGCATGGGGAATTGATTTCATGGGCCCATTTCCTAAAAGTCAGGGATTCGAGCATATTTTACTCGTTGTGGACTATGTCAGCCGATGGGTTGAGGCCATCCCCGCCCGAGCCGCAGATGCTAAAACCGTTTGCAAATTTTTGAGGAAAAATATCATTTCACGGTTCGGAGTACCTAGAGTTTTGATTTCAGACGGGGGGTCTCACTTCATCAATGACAAAGTCAGGGCCCTTGCAGACGAGTTCGGCATTGACCATCGGGTTGCCACTCCTTATCACCCTCAGACTAATGGTCTTGCCGAAGTATCGAATCGGGAGATAAAGACTATCTTGCAGAAAGTTGTCCGCCCAGACCGAAAGGATTGGTCACAGCTTTTGGACTCGGTCTTTTGGGCCTATCGGACTTCTTTCAAGAATCCATTGGGGACATCTCCCTTTCGTCTCGTCTATGGCAAGCCGTGCCATCTGCCAGTGGAGATCAAGCACAAATCTTTTTGGGCAGTTACTGAGTTGCTTCTAGATCCCGAGAGTATAGGAGACCAGAGAAGAGCAGAATTGGCAGCCCTGGAAAAATTGAGAGATACAGCCTTTTCGAACAGCCTACAGTACAAAGAGAAAGTAAAGACATGGCACGATTCGCATATCAGCCATAAACAGTTTGAGCCAGATCAGAGAGTATGGTTGTTTGATTCCAGGCTGAAATTATTCCCGGGGAAATTGCAGAGCAAGTGGAAAGGACCTTATGTGGTTAGGAAGGTACATGACAATGGTAGCATCGACATATCCGAACCGTCATCTTCCTCTACCTTCCGCGTCAATGGTCAACGCCTGAAGCTATATCTAGATCATGATCCGCCGACCATTGACGTTGCCCCCATTCTTCTGGTATGAGATGTGTCCTTTGATTCCGATCATCTGCATCTCATATATGGTAATCAACTCTACTCCCCGCTGTATAGATCCATCTGTTCATATCACTTTCATCTGTTGATCTATTTTCTTCTTTTCTTCTTTTCCTTCTCTATCTTCTTCATCTACCGAAAAGGTGTCGCCCTTGTAGACAGTTTTCCATGCTTAGGACGTACTTTGTCCTAAGTATGGGGGGCGTGCATCCCGAGTTCTGTCATTTTCATTTCGATCCTCTCCATTGTCTCCTCTTCTTGTCTATACTTAGGGATATTTTACCCTAAGTATAGGGGGAGACAATCTGAGTACGATCTGTTCACTCCCACCCTTGACCCTCCCTGCGTTGTGTACAGTCTGCTATACTTAGGATTATCTGATCCTAAGTATAGGGGGGACGGTCAATTTCTCATTCGTTGATTCATTCATTCTTTAGACTTGCCTGTACTTAGTACGAGTTATGTCTTCTCTTTTCTCTCCGATCTATGAGGACATAGCTCAAGCTAAGTATAGGGGGGTCGTATATACTACGTATATACTTTAGCCATAACTCGTACTTTCGTATTTTCCTAATATGGCTAATAATACTTTAAACTTCATTAAAAATCTCTAATAAAAAGGTGTTATCATTCCTCAAATTCTTTTTGTACATACTGATTAATAAATCAGGCGAAAATGTTTTTTGCAAAATGTTTGAAAAATAGTTTGAAAACCTTTGTGAACATCTATTGAAAACTATTTTGAAAATATTTTGTTACATGTTTTCAACCTTTGTAAAAATGTGTGATTTGTAAAATTCATTTGCTTTATGCGAAATAAAAGATTTGAAAAATGATTTGCAAATGGTTTGAAAAATGGTTGCAAAAATATTTGAAAAACCTATATATATACTGTTTTGAAAGCCTTTGCAAAATGATTTTCAAATGTGTGTACATGTTTGTAAAAATGTTTGTAAAAACTATTTTGGACTATAGTTTTCAAAAATTGTGTGAAAAGCTTGTGTCAAATAAGTTTGAGGAATACTAACATCACACCAAAATCCACTACCTATATATACACATAAAATTGATCACTTACCCTTGTAAATTCTTAAAATCCATTTCTTGTATATATAAGAAGCACTCCCGTGTACATATTCTCACTTAGTTTTTAGCCAAAACATTTTGTTTTCAAAAAATCCCAAAAACATTTGCAAAACTGAAACCCAAAAACATTTGAAAAATCTTTCTGAAAAAGACAAAAAATGCATCTGCATAGGCATGCATCATCTTTTCAAAAATCCATAAAAAGTTCAAAATCGTCGAAAATTGCATCACAAAAATATTTTCTTGCATAGCATAGCATGAGCATTTTCCGGATTGAGTTTGATAGTTGAACAAGTCTAAGTAAAATCCGGAGATTGGAGCTTGATTGGACCTTAAAATCTACCTAATAACAGGAGCCTTATAGGAACTGGGTTTGAGGTACTTCAGGTCTAGTTGACTTAATTCTTTGAGGATCACGGGACTTGGTTCAATGGATTCTTGAATGCCTAAGTAGAGTATTTCGGAGCACACGCACGACTCTTGTTGATAATGACCTAACTTGGACACCTGCACCTTTCACATAGCTCTCCATGGATGAGGTGGTGAGGAGGCAGCTTCCTTTAGCTTGGGGTAGCATATGAGGGTAGTACTTCTAGGCGGAACCTCTCTTCTTCTTATAGTGAAGGAAGTGCACCTCAACTTGGTCTAGTGGTGATGAAGGCTAAAGACAGAAGCCGTGGGTTGCAATAAAGCTTCAAAAGAGGGATAGTCTACTGGCTCAAGAAGAAATTTCTTGTATATATGCTGCACCATGTAGATATGTTGTACAGATGTAATTCAAAAAAAAAAGAAGAAAAGAAAAGAAAACAAAAACAAAAAAAAAGGAACTCCAAAAAAGTGGTGGGTCGGATTGAAAATTTAATAACCCCACCGGAGTGTATATAGTCCAATAAAGCAAAAGCTTATGATATCCATGTCACATCTCATGAAGCTTGCAGCGGGAGACTTAGCTACACTGGTTGAGCTCCCAAAAGTCTATACTTCTTCCCCCTCTTCTTGAGCCGGTTGCACTTGAACTTAGAAGGGAATACCCCGCTTCTCGAGGAAAGAGTTGCTAGACCGAGGCATTAGAGTTACCAGGTTGGGGGAGGTTGTCTCTTTGTCACTTCTGAGGTGGGGAGCTACATATCACTTACACTGTACGAGTCAGATTCATAGTCATAAGAGTTTGCGTATGAGTTGAAGTAATTCTGACCTGGTTATTGAGAAGACTTGGACAGAGTTTTGGGATTCTCAAGGACTGTTGGATTTCAAACTTGGTTCTCATTAAGGTTCCGACCGCACCAAAATTCCAAAGGTCCGACTTAAGCTCCAAACTTTGATTTTGCGAAGACAAGTTCAATAATTAAACTTAATCTAATTTTCTTCTTTTTCTTTTCTTTCTTTTTCTTTTTTGCACTTATTGCATAAGTGTTTGCTAGGGACTAGCAAAGGTAAAGTATAGGGGGATGATGAAGCTACGTTTCATCATCTTTATTCTATCATTTTGGCCTTAAAAACCCTAGTAAATGCGTGTAAATAGAGCTAATTCATGCATTTTAGCATCTATGCATATGTGTGTAATACTGTATAAAATGCGGTTTTTAAAGACAAAATTATAGAATAAAGAAAAGAAAAGAAAAAGAATAAAATATTGCAAATATTTTATGACCCGAAAACCTCGAGACCTAGGCATCTTGATGAATAGGTCGACCAGGAATAAAGTAGGGGGAGATAAGGGTCAAATACCTATGTTATTTTCTTCATTCTTTATTCTTTTTGGGACCTATTTTTGGTTCCACTTTTTATACATCAAATAAAGAAACTTTTTACATGAAAGTTGTAGATAATTTTATAAAGAAAAATACAAAATTAATTTCACTCAAAAATAATGTACAGATAAAAGGTTATGGTCTGAATAAAATTCCAAAATCCCAACTTTCCAGACTCGTATCTCACAAATGAAAACTCCAAATGCATCAAACTCACCTTTAATTGTATATAGAATAAAATAATCTATTTAATGGCGGTGGTTTCGCATTTGGCGGAGCTACGGTTTGAAAGTTGAGTTTTGGACCCCTAATGTATACATGTACATATTAAAATATTCAATTTATATTTATTTATCATTATTTCTATATTTTTATATTTTTATAATGTTGTAAATATTACTTATAATTATGTGTATTAAAATCAGAATAAAAACATAATTAACAAATAAATAAAATACTTGTATATATTCAATACATAGATACATTACTAACACACATACCTATACATTATACCTTTATATTCTATTAAATATACAAAATACATCAATAAAATAAAATAAAAATATATTCATGTGTATAAAAGTATTTCATAATTTTATAAAATTATAAACAAAACTAAAGAAATTAAAATACACAAAATAAAAATAAAATACTAAAATACATAGGTATTATACCTATATAGGGTTAAAAAGGTAACTTGTAAAAATATAACCCCTAAAAATAAATAAAAATCAGAATCAAATACTACATGAAATTTTAAGCATTTTTCATTTTACAACTTCTAATTAATTCGGCCTTTTTCTATTGATTTTTTAAATCATTTATCAGGGATTTTTCCTGATTGGTCCACGTGGACCAATCAGGAGACGGTCCCAGTTGACCCCGGTCAACTGGCCGTCCTTCCCCATGTGCGACGTCAGAGGCTCGGTTTTTGAGCCAATTTCTTGGCTTTCTCCCGGCCAACTCTTTCACTATTTCGTCTCGATTCCTTCTGCAATCTTCTTCCCCTACCAACCACCTTGCCCGCCGTGTGATTTCCTTGGAGACGCATCACTGAATCGCTCCAGATTTCTTGGTCTTTGGACCCCTGTCACCTTAGGTAAAACTGCATAAAACCAACCCCCCAACTTTGAATTCAATTCGAGTCCCCTTGGTCCACCCTTCAGTGCCACCTTCGTGTTCCTGAGCTCCTTGGAGGTGACAGCTCCATCGCCAGCTTCTCAGCCAAGGCGTTCGAAGTCGAGGGAGCCTCCACCACCTCCGCCAACAGCCGGCGTCGAGGTACCTTTCTTCCCTCTGGCTCCGGCCATCGAGGGCTCACCCCACCTTCTTGTTTATCTCATTAGGTTCCTGTTAGTTGTAGCTTCAAAAACCCCAAAAAATTTCTAAGTCCCATCGCTTATTTCGCCCATCCAAGCATCCTCGCCGGAGCGCACCTCCGGCCACCGACGACCACTTCCCCTCGCGCATCGATTAGGTCCACCCCAGGTCCAGGCACTTTGCCCTGGACCTTCTGACTCTTCGTGCAGGTCAAAGACAACTGGAAAGCGCCTGGAGGCGAGTTTTGACGCTCGCCGGACCGTGGCCAAGCTCCCCAGCTCCGCCACCTTCGCCTGAGCACCTCGGCCGCCGCCGCGGTATTTTGACGCCCCCAGGAGATAGACGAAGACCTGAGGAGCCTCCCGTCCCATTTTGAAGCCAAAAAGCTCATCGGAGACGGAGCTTGACCTCGGAGAACTTCGGCTCGCCGGAGTTCGTCGCGGTTCTTGCTCCGGCCTTCATCACCGTTGGATCGAGGTGGAGCTCCAGATCGCGCGTCGACCGTCCGATCTTCCACGCCCAGCCACCGTCGGATCTCTTTTTTGAGATCTAATCTCAGACGCCGACGCCAACCATCATCGGACGCCCTCGTGCTGCCACGTGGATAAGCGGCTCGTTCTCGGCCGCTGGATCGCGCGTCGCCGCCAGCCGTTGGATTCGCGCCACGCGTCATCGTCGGAGCACCCGAGCGTGGGTATTTTGCATCCTGACCCTCGCACTTTTTGTAGTTAATATTTAGTATTTAAACTTTTGTCTGTAGTGTAAAAGTTTTGTAATATTTGCTTAAAGACCCTCGAACTTTGTTTATTTGCATCTAGGTCCTTCGCCACGTCACCTCACGTGACCTGTACACGTGAGGGGGTGGGCATTTTGCAAAGACACCCTCGGTCATTTGTGTGTTATATTTTAGTCCTGAAACTTTCATATCAAGTGTAAACTTTTTGGATATTTTGCAAGTAGGCCCCCAGGGTTTGAAAAATCACATTTCAGTCCTCGCCAGGCGCGTGCAAGTCACGCGCCCTAGTGGGAAAATTGCTACCGTACCCAGGCGGGTTCTGTAATTGTATTTTGGTGCTAAAAATTAAATATTCAGTTCATTATTTTGTGGAAAATTGCGTGCATGCCCCTGGATGTTTTGTAAATTGCATTTATACCCCTGCCAGGCTTATTTATTAATTGGATGCTTGTTGTATTTATTTGAATGATCATTTTAAGCTCAAAAATTCCACAAAAATAGGCTTAAGCTCCTGTTAACTTGTACTTGCACGCCATATTTTCACATTGCATTTTTATTGCATTTTCACATTGATTAAAAATCAAAAACATGCATTTATTTCACTGTTTGCATTAGAAAACCCATAAAAATTATAAACACGTTTGAAAAAATTCCAAAAAAAAATACCTGGTGTCTATTTTATCCTATTTTTAGTGTCAGTCTAAAAATCACTAAAAATCTCAAAAGAAAAACACTAAAAATTCAAAAAGTCTCAAAAACTTCAAAAAAATCTAAAAAGTCAAGGAAAACTCTAAAAAATACAAACTCAGGTTCTGTGTGTTCCTTATTTTGTTCCTTTTATTCGAAAATAGTGTGAAAAATTTTGGTTACTGGTTGCTATTATTAATTCTCAGTTTACTCACAGCCAGCACTTTTTCCACTGTTTTCCCTCATTTCAGCATTTTAAAATACCAAAAACACCTTGAAAAATCCCCAAAAATCACAAAAACAGTAGAAAACCACAAAAATACCAAAAAGATTTTCTTTTCTGAATTTTTGGTCATTTTTGCACCTTTTAATAAATACTTCATCTTGTCTTTTATTCCATTGTCTTTAAATTCCAATTTTGAAAAAGGAAAAAAAATATAAAATATAAAATAAAAAAAAGAGAAATCAGAAAATTAAAAATCAAAATACAAAATTAAAAACTAAATAAAAAAATTAAAAATTAAAAACCCACAAAAATTTCCTTGCTGGCTTAGTGTAGACACATCACACATTCACTTGAGCACAATTGTTTGAATTACCCTGCTTGCTCCCTGTGTTCGAACTCTCTGCATACTTGTCACTATACACCATTTGTGCAGAGTTAAAAATAAATTTTAACTCCACATTATTTCTAATTTGTTGATCTTTAGTGTGGGTTAATTGTTGATTAAATTCAGGTTTCATTTGAGAGTCGCCACAGCGACGGTTGTCTCCGCCTTGTGTGAGACACCATTTAGGCTCTCTTGAAATCTGCGTTTATCAATGATCAGGTAGATGTGCTTGGAAGTGCTGCCGTAAGAGTCGACTAAAGAGATCGTCTACACATCATCATGATTAGACATATGACTTATGATTGATTGATTGATCTGAAAGATAGGACTCACTCATCAATTCAAACACAAAGCAAACCCAGTTTCACCAACGTAACCTTGATGATGGTCGTAAGAGTCCAGTCATTTATCTTGTCAGTTTTATGGTTATTTGGAAAACAAGTCTTCTCAAAGATTAGCGAGTTAATAGGTGCCCAAAACTCTCTAAAAGACTGTCCCGAGTTCTTTCAGGAAATCACATGTTCTCAACCAGTATGAGAGTAAGTACAGATCATTTTCGGCTACTCGTGTTACTTCAAGACTGTGCTATTGCGCTGTCCTCTAAATCTCTCACTCTGCTAAGGAAACTCGAACCGTTTCCAGCTACCCGAGAGTCCCCACTTAAGATCAAGTGATTAAATGCATGAACTCAGTAATATCCCGAAAGAGATTCAGACTCTGACTCTAACCTTAAGTATCGCCCCTCACTCACAAATCTAGAGAGTACTTGCAATTCATGCGTTGGGGATTGCTCTAGTTATCTCTTTTTTGAGTGTTTTTAAACAATGTCTAACATATTTTTGCCTTTTTGGTTTATGTCATAAGTACACAAGCAACTAGGTTATGCGAACTAAACAAGAAGCTAGCTATGGTTGCGCAGAGAGGGGAAAATCGAGAAATCCTAACAAGCACCTATCTTTGAAAAATCCACGGAAAATCATCAAAAAATTCGAAATGTGGAAAACCATGGTGGGTTCCCTACCCCCCTAGGTGTACAACACCGGGTGAAACATACCCCGAGAAGAAGGGAGGGAGGGAGGTACAAGTAAAGATTCCCTGAAGGGGCCCCTTTCTACGAACAATGCTTTATATTTTATTACAGAAAATTACAACTAATCAGTTTTGCGGTTCTGTCTCGCGCTGCTCAACCTATGCCGCACAAAACAAAAACAAAAAAGCTATGAGGTTAGGAAATAAAATGGCGAAGGGAAAATTCTAAACCCTAGGTCTATGATCTACTCTAGGGTTGTCTTCCCGGCAACGACACCATATGAAAAAACACACTGTTCGAGTCATCTAAAAATAGACCACTATCAATGTAATGATTGGTGGATTTTACCAGAAAAGATAATTTTTAGTTATCTTCTTATTTTTATTATTTATACACCTAAATATTGATGTATAGTGAAAGTAGAAGAGTGTCGAACTCAGGGAGGTAAACTATAGGAAACTATGGTTAAACTATAGAAAATCTAAGGTTTAAGGGTTTCCTTATTTTTATTTTATTTTTAGGTATTTTCTGGATTTTTATTTTAATTTTTATGTAATTTATATCATTTTTGTTATTTTTAGATTTCTTTTTAATTTTTTATGTTAGGAAATGTTTTTTGTAATTTTTATTTAGTTTTTATTTATCTTTTATTTTTTATGTTTTTATTTTGTTTTTTTTGTTTTTATGAGTTTTTAAGAAGAGTTTTAGGATTTTTATGGTTTTGTAATATTTCTAATGTTGAAAAATTAAATTATATGGAAAGCTGATTTTTATTTTGGATTTTCAAGATAGAAAATAAAGGATTTTTTTGTTTTTAATGAAAGTAGTTGAAATTATCTTTAAAACGATATATTGTGCATTTTTATATTATTTTCGTGAATTTTTATATGATTTTTCTTGAATTAGTTATGATTTTTAGAAGTTGTTATATATTTTGTATTTTTTACTGACTATAATATTCAATTTTTTTTTATTTTTTTAGTTTATATGTAAAATGTAGTAAAAAATATTGTAAATAATTTTTTAGGATTTTTAAGTAGGTTTTTATATTTTTTATGCTTTTTAAAGTTTATTATATTTTTGTATTTTCAAAAAGAAAGTATTTTTGTTTTGCAAAAATTATTTAATAATGTATATAGTATTGTATATGATCATAATACTATTTTTATTATTTTATTATATATTTTGTATTTTATTTATTATGTATTTATTAAGTATAGTATAGTATGCAGTTTATAGGGGTATGGGGTAATTAATAGGAAATTTGGTTATGTGCTTGCAATAATTCACAACTTGGGGGTTGTTGTGCGCAAAATGCCCAGAGTTCACGTGTTTGGGCACGTTCTCAACTTCGACCCGAACCTGCTCGTAATTTGCAAAAGTTAGGGAGTTAAACTACAAAAGTTCCAAGAATCACGTGCTTGGCCACGTGACTTGAGCTGAAGCGGGATTGTTCACAATATGTAGAAGTTTAGTGGGGTAGTTATGCAGTTCGCCTGAAAATATCCCCCGCACATGAATGGTACATGCGAGCCCCTGAGCGATGGGGCGACAGATGGTTTATGGAGCCAACACGTGGTGAGTGTCTGGACCGTTTGTTTGCTTCAATTCGAAGGGTTGTTGTAGTCCAAGTTCATCCCCAAATTCTGTTTCCAAGCAGCGGAAGGATGCTCGATCGGCAGTGGGGCTCTCGAGCAGTGGTGCTTCAGCCGGTGATGGAAATGTTCCAAATGATGACCAGACTACGGTGGATGATTCCCTCTTCGGCAAATGCTCAATGCGGTGCTTCGTTGCTGGATCATTTCTCTAGTTGTTGGTATTCGTGATTGATCACCGATGATGCAATGTTTTCATATGAAGATGCTTCGAGTCTTGGATCTCCAGCGGTGGTATCAACTCCAATGGAGGCATTGTGTTCTCTTCATTATTGTTCAAATCTCTAGGTGTATGCACTTCTGATGGTTTTGATCTCCAACATAACGGTGGTTTCATCGTGTTCAATGCTCCTGCTCTAACAACCTACAGACGAATTTGCGGATCGATATTCGTAGATCTCGACCGAAGCTTATGCAAACAATGGATATATATATATATATATATATATATATATATATATTGATCTGGTTAGTGATACACGATACGAAGTGGTGCTGAATGATTTGGGAATAAACCTGTAATGGATGAAGTTCGAGAGGAAATCATGAGGGATTGAGTTGATTTATGTATGAAATTACAGAGAAAATAGAGGAGAAAGAGGGATTGAGAAGAGAATGAAGGAGATGTGAGATGAAGAAGAGAAAGGACTAACCTGGGAGGGATACAAATGGAGTGGAAGGGGGTGCCTGAGGAGATGGAGCTCGGAACAGAGCTCCAGAGTCATCTCCTGCAATGCGGTGGCCTACACAAAGGTTGATCTCGCAAAAAGCAGAGGGCTGCAATGCCGAAGAAGATGATCGTGCCCTCCTCCGAACTCGCAACCTCTTGCTCGACGGTGGAACGGAGATGCTGTCACCAATCTTTAGCTCTGATCGGAGCTCTAGGGAGAAAGGGAAGAAAATGACGGATGTCGGTGTCGAAGGGGGAGGTTGAGAGTTCGGAGGAGGGTAGGGTAAAGGAGGTTGGAGAAATGGCTGGCCAACGACCGGCCATTGGGTGGTTGGACGGAGATGAGGGGCAAGGAAGGTGGAGGTTCGACGGTGAGAGGAAGGAGATGAATGGGGAGGGGGAAAGAAAAATTAAGAAAGTAGGAGAGAGAGAAGAATGTAAAGAAGAGAAATAATAATAATAAATAATAAAATTAATAAATGAATTAACTAATATAATCGATAATATATTAGATTAATAAATAAATTAATTAATTAAGATATAATTAACTTGTGTAATTACATTATTAATTAAAGAATTAATTTAACTAGTTTATTAAATAATTGAGAATATAAGTAAATAATTAATAAGTAACTAAATAATAATTAATGAGTAAAAAAGTAATACATAAATAAATAAGTTCAATTTAAGAATAAAGTATTATTATATTAAATAATAATAATATAAATTACGATACATTATACAATTATACCAATACTATCCTGAAACCCACATTTTCATATTAAGTTTGATTTTAGCGAAATAAGTATTATTTTGTAGATAATTAAATAATATGAATTTTAAGACTGAGTTTGCCCAATTCGGAGTCTGTATGATCGAGTTATTAGGACTGGAAAATTTAGGTAGCGGCTTCATGGCTCCTGTTTATTGGCATTTTGACTTAAATTATATTTGTATTCTTATGTTAATTTTTAGAAAAGAAATAAAGTTAATCAGATTTAGGTTAATTAATTAAAAATCCCATATGTTTCTACATATAGTACATATAGACACGGGGGTCCAAAGGCCAAATCTCACTCGTTTTATTCTAATATTTTTTTGATATTTTTAATAAATATAATTATTAATAAAAGAAGTTTAAAAGTGAGTTTTATCTGTTTGGAGTTTTCTATAAATAGTTATGAACCTTAAAAGTCAGCTTTTTTGATTCATTATAATATTTTATTTTTATGTTAATTTTTTTTCTGATATTTTTTTTATAAAATAAAAAATATTTTTATGAACAACTTTTGTAGAAGTAGTGTTTTGATTTGGAATTTTCTTGATGATGAATAAAATAGGTGAAATATTTACAAGGTAGAAATATGATTAATATATTTTTTATTTTGATTTTCTTGATATTTTTATAGGTTAGGATCTTTATCTCCCTCTACTTATTTATTTAGTTGACCAAGTCAATATTGACCCGGTCTCGAGATTAGGATTAGTCTATATATATTATATATACAACCTTCTTTTTCTTTTAATTTCCTTTTTCTCTTTATTCTTTTATTTTGGATAAAATAAGTGTTAATTATATAATATTAATATTTGAGGTTAGAATGATAATTAGTTAGAATTAATGATTATTTACATGCATTTTACAAAGAATTTTAACCAAAATAAAAGAATAAATGTGATGAATCACGGATTCATCAATAATCATCCATCAATCATGGGGGGACGACCACCCAATCCCATTGGGACTTGGTGGTCGCCCACCACCTTTGATGGATGGTAATATTTTCCAATGAGATTACATTATCTCATTCCAACATTATCTCACAATAATAATTTTCAATTATCTTGAGAACATTACAATCATGCCATTGGAAATTTGTGAATCACATTCACAACCCAAAATAAAATGCAAATTATATTTTCAATTAATTATCCAATGTGAATCAAGTTCACATAAATAATTAATCACCAAATATAAATTATAATAGGTTCTCTTTGATATATTACAAATCACATGTATAATATATATGATTAATGTGGATAGTGCAATCCACCTTATTAATATCCATGATAATAAATCAAATCTAATCATCTTGGATCTCTATTTTATGTACCCAAATAACATGAATCACATTCACATTATTCATATCTCTGATAACTAAATAATATTTAATTTTCTTAGATAATTCTCCTTATAATATGAATCAAATTCATATTATTCATGATAATTAAATCACATTTAATTAACAAATTTCTCAATGCTCGGATACATATATCAAAAATGAAATTATCCTTGAACTCTTTCAAGGATAATGCGCTTTCTCCGTGGATACTTTGAGATAAGGATATGCCAATTGTATGTTCCAGGTATAGTGACTTGGATATTGAGATCAAATCTCAAATCTAGATCTTGCAGACCTCTCATAGATGCTTGATTAAATAAAGACCGCAAATCTACTCTTCTCGTTGCATCTTAATCACATTCAGATCAATGTCCAACATTTGGACCAAGATCAGATCACTTCTCTACTGAGAGGAGTCACTAAAATCTAGTCCCATTTCACCACTCCTAGGAATGGAAGCGTCATGGTTATACAATCGTTTATGATCACATCACCCTTGGGTATTCCTAATATATGTACATCCTGCATATTGGAAGACCATGAACAAACCCGAAGTTTTAGATCTATTTAGATTGTCTTCATACCCATGTGTTGATCATATACTTTCCAAAAGCATATATTAAACCTACAAATCAGTCAAGCTTCCAAAGTGAGACGACTATGCACAGACTTTAATCCTTCATAATATCTCATGAGTGAGCTCATATCTTCTGATTCAATGATGAACATGTATGATCCCTTTGAGAGATCGTATTACTCATATGCCCTTGTATGCACAGCAGTATATCGGTGTATAGACATTGATTAGGTCATCAACCTATTGGTCTCTCAAATTTACATACTCAGACATGTAGTAACACATCTGTCTCCAATTAAAGGATGCGTGCATATATCGTGACAGCATACAAAATAGGTCTTTGGTTATCTCGATCTCATTAAGTCAACTCTTTGACCTATCTTATCTAACACTACCAAATGTGCATATTTAGACATATGGTAACACATATGTCTCCGGTTAGAGGATGTGTGCATGTATCATGATAGCATACGACATAGGTCTTTGGTTATCTCGATCTCGTTAAGTCAACTCCTTGACCTAACTTATTTAACACCTCAGAATCTCCATTCTTATGCACAGGACCTGCATCAAATGTCGGTTAGATATCAACCTTTAGAGAAAGGATTGCCAACTCCTTCTCAAGCTGGAGATCATCTCTTAATAATCATTTGACGGTACTTGATGAGTCCTCAATCTAACTCTTCAGATATTCATCCAAGCACCAGCCTCAATGATTCAACAATTGAATCAACAACTGTATGATCATTAAGATGGTCATGGTACATAATCCTCGTTGTACTAAGGGGCCTGTTATGCAAATTATTTATTCTTCATTTCATATCAGGAAATGATATTTGTAACAACATCTATTGCATTATGGCTCACCGTGGGCTCGCATGTCCAACACTAATACCTTAATCAATGTTGTCAATTTGATTCTTCTTGAGTTAATCAAACCACAAAAAATCCACAGGTGGATTTTACTTTGTTTTTTCCTTCCTTCTCCTCATCCTCTTCTTCTCCCTCTTTTTCTCACTATAACCCAACATCAATGCTCTCTACCTCTCGTGGTTATTCTCTCTCTTCTCATGGTGAACAAGACACTGCAAGAGCTTCTACCATCCTTAGGTTAAGCTTCCTTTTCAAGCGTCCTTTATACATCGATAGTTCCCACGTTGCACCATCACGATGCTTGGATCAACCATGGCTAACATGACTACAATCCTTGGTTTATATAGCAGATCCTCAACCTTCACCATCGTGCATCGATTCCACAATCATTGGTCATTACCTTACATAAGAAAGGATCTACTCACCGCCTTATTATATGACAGCAAGTGTTTGTACTTGCGGTCACCGACCTCTCTATCTTCTTTGCCAACAACCTCTTCCCATCTTTCATCGATGCCTCTAGTGGTACGGCTTCTTCCCCTTTCGTCGATCCTGCTCGAGTAGAGCACTCCACTCACGACGAAGGTTGGCATCCCCGTCTATGGTTACCTTTGCTTAGAATTGCACCACCATAGCCTAACTTGCTAGTCCTCAACATTATACCATTTTCCCACTTTCCTATTATACCACAAATGTATTAGTAACCAATTTATTTATCTATTTCTAGAAATACATTGAAACATATTGGAAAATGTTCCATTTAATAGGAAGGCTAATAAGTTGAGAATGAAGTAGATATAGGTATAGTTTTTGAACATTTTCACCCGATATATTTCAAAGTGAGAAGAATCACATATATGGGCAATGATCATCTTAAATTTTGTAAATATATCATAAACAAAATTTGAAAAAGAAAAGTGAAATGATATTATAAGTATATGTTTACATTGATTAATGGTCCCCTTTAACGATTACAACCCTATATCCACACTATCGTTGAACAGTTCATGCCAGTCTATGTGATTGGCAAGAAAAAGAGGAAGCATAATGAAGAAAAGAGAGTATTAGAAATTGACAGTTATGCCCTTACCGTTTTTCTTATATGAAATTCACAGTTATGTCTTTTTGTTCGTATTTTACTTTAACGAAAGAGTAAAACTATAACTTTAGTAACAACATAAAGGCATAAGCGTTTGTAAGAAAGATAAGGGCATAACTGTAGTTTCAAAATCTCGTAAGGTTACAAGTGAAAAATCCAAATATTTAAAACCATGCCAGCCAAGAATAGTTTTAAAAAATATATTTTTTTAATATTTTTTTCTTTACAAAGAATATCAACTTGACTTTCCAATCCTCTTCTACGTACTATTATTTAAAGTGACTTCTATGCATGACTCTAAATCAGGGTTTAAAAAATATGACTGATCCATCGATTGGACCGGTTGGATCGGGAACTGGCTTCAACCCGACTGATTTAACCTATTTCATTTAATTAATTTTAAAAAGAATTAATTAAAAAATCAGGTTTTGGTTAACCCAGATTGGCCCAGTCTCAATGGTTTAGTCAATTTTCAAGAAATAAATGTTCAACTAATTAAATAATAGAGTTTTTATCATTTGTACCCTCTTAATTTCTGCAATATCAACTGGGATCATCTTTTTTGGAATATCGATCGTGCCCTTACTTTCTTAGAGTAGTTTTCTAAAAGTAACTACAAATAAATGATTATAATATTCTATTCATGTATAATGCTATAAAATATGGCTAACTTTTGTAGAGTTTTACTCGAAATAGACAATCAAGTTTGTCTATCGCATGATTTGACATTTTAAACGATTATTTCATTGATATATACATATATACTTATGTATATGTATCAAGCTTTATTGGTTCAAAAAATCGGTCGGATCGGTAAATTAAATCCGATCTAATTTTTTCTGAATCGATAGGAATGATGATGCCATGCTGACATCATCGTCGATCTGATTGATTTAGACTGACGGTCCAACCTGATTAGATCAAATCAAAGAATGGATATCTAGGCTCTCGTATCGATGAAGAACGTAGCAAAATGCGATACTTGGTGTGAATTGCAGAATCCTGTGAACCATCGAGTCTTTGAACGCAAGTTGCGCCCGAAGCTGAGAGGCCGCGAGCATGCCTGCTTAGATGTCATCTTTAAGGATTGCTCCTGTGCCGTCCTCGATGATTCATGAGTTAGGTTGTGTAGAATGTGATGCGGGAAGCGGATCATGGTCATCCATGCTCAGTTTTATACGGTGGGCTTAAAGTTTGACTGCTGACTCCTCTGATCTCACGACTTGTGGTGAGTAAGTCCATGAATTTTACGGCCTCGTGTATGATTTTTAAAACTTTGCTCTAAACTCTTTTTCAATTGCACCGTGCAACGTCCACAACACATCGCGTTTCATGTAAATTACACCACGGCCCCTCTAGTCTTGTTGACTGCTCTTACGCACATGAGCCAATCAAAGCAAGACTAAAGCGGTCGTGTAATTACAAAGATTATATATGTCAAGGTGTAGTTGGACGAGAGTCTGAGGGGCACTGTCTAAAAATCCCTATTTAAAGCTATTCCATAATGATGTATATATAAATTTGACTGACGACCAACAGGTGTTACCTTCCCACTACTTCAACTACATTCCATTTTTTCCCGCCAAATTATTGCTCAGATTAGCTACAAAAGAAAAGCCACCCCTATCCAACTCCAGTGCCCATAATGGCTCCCCTCCTCACCCTCTCCATCCTCCTCCTCTCCTCCTTCCCCTCCTCCTCCTCCCTCTCCGTCATCCTCCTCGCCGGACAAAGCAACATGTCCGGACGTGGCGGCGCCAACGCCACTGCGTGGGACCACGTCATCCCGCCGGAGTGCAGCCCTTCCCCTTCCATCCTCCGTCTCTCCGCCAAACTCCAGTGGGAGCAGGCCCAGGAACCCCTGCACCAGGACATCGACACGTACGCCATCTGTGGCATCGGCCCAGGGATGCCCTTTGCCAATGGTGTCCTCCACGAGCGCCCCGGCACGCAGCTTGGTCTCGTCCCGTGCGCCGTGGGCGCCACCACGATCGACCAGTGGGCCAAAGGGACGAGCTTCTACAACGCAATGATCGGGAGGGCAAAGGCGGCGACGTCGAGAGGGGAGATCTCGGCCGTTCTGTGGTATCAGGGGGAGAGCAACACCTTGAAGGCGGAAGATGCGCAGACGTACACGACGAAGGTGGAGAAGATGATCACGGATCTGCGCACGGATCTCGGCCAGCCTGATCTGCTCTTCATACAGATATGTGCCCTGTAGTTTGGTGTCAATGATAGGAATTGATTGCATTGATAGATCAAAAGACTGAGACTTTATTACGGAAAACACGGTAATTGCATTATGATCAAAGGGAAGAATAATAAAGGGACAAGGCAGCTGTCAATCATGGTTGGTGGTGATAGATAGTGACATGTGAATGTGACCAGAAATTGACCAGAGACTGGACTATGCCCCCTTTAACAGCCAGCATGCATCATTTTATGTCCATATAGAGATTGATATATATAGGAGCTACTGATCTATTTTTATGATCCGACGTACCTTTTCATCCAAAGAGTCATCACGAGTAAGAGCTCACAGATCTCTGTTTTATGGTGCGATGTTCTTGCAGGTTGCAATAGCTACAGGGCAAGGGCCGTACGTGGAACAAATAAGGGCCGCACAGAAGGCCGTGGATCTGCACAACGTGGTGACGGTGGACGCCAAGGGATGCCAGGTCTCGCAGGACTATGTTCATCTCTCCACTGCTGGCCAAGTCCGGCTGGGTTCCATCTTAGCCAAAGCTTACCTGCAAGCTACCCATTAATGTTTCTCTTCGAGCAAGAGAGAAGGATGCAGAGAGATCTTTAAAGAGAAACGAGGAGACATATAGCAACCTTCATATATAGTTGCTGCTATCTTTAAGACAGAAGATTGAGAGCTCAGGAAGAGGTGTGTAGGTTGGACAGACTGGAGGATGAGAGGGCCTTGACAGCGGAGGAGATGCTGGCAAGAGGTAATCACTTGGGTGAGATCTTGTCTGAAGATAAGAAGGAGGAGGTGGCTTGGAAGCAAAGATCGAGACAGAAATGGTTGAAAGAGGGAGATGCAAATACAAAGTTCTTTCATGCCATGGCTAGCGGGAGGCGGCGCAGAAACTTCATACATTCGGTTGCAGTGGATGGGGTGGTGGTAGAGGGAGACCGGGAGGTGGGCAATGCGTTGCGGTCGCATTTTCAAGATTTTGGCAGGCAGCGGACACGTTCGGGTTGGGGATGGCAGGGGAAAGGTGTCTTACGGATATCGGACGCGGAGGCAGAGTCGTTGATACGTGTGATTTCTGAGGAGGAAGCTAAGTGTGCGCTTTTCCAACTTAATGCGGACGGGGCACCAGGGCCTGACGGATTCCCGGTTTGCTTTTATAGGGAATTCTGGGAAGTGGTTAAGAACGATGTGATGGAGGTGTTAGCAGAATTCCAGGGAGGGAATAGGGGATTTGATAGACTGAATAAGGCGTTCATTTTTCTTCTACCCAAGAAAAGCGCACCGATCAGGGTGGAAGACTTCAGACCTATTGCACTGTCCAATGCAATTTATCTTTTGATTTCTAAGATTTTGGCAAATCGGTTGAGGTTGGTGCTGCATGGGATCATCTCGCCAGAACAAGCTGCATTTATACCTGGTAGAGCTATGGCAGATGGGTTGGTTATGGCCTCAGAGGTGGTGTCAGAGTGGAAAAGAAGGGGGGATAAAGGGGTACTTTGGAAGGTAGATTTTTCCAAGGCATATGACTGTGTAGATTGGAGATTTTTGTGGGCGTCATTGGAGAAGAGGGGATTCCCTGAGATGTGGATTGCATGGATCAAAAGATGTGTTACTACTGTATCTCATGCGGTATTGGTCAATGGTAGACCGGAGGGAGGATTCTTTCAGCCGCAACGGGGAATCAGGCAGGGATGCCCGTTGGCTCCACTACTCTTCGTGTTGGTATCCGATGCTCTTGCTGTGCTTATGAGGTTAGCGGTGGGTGGAAACTGGTGTTCCGGATTCTCAAAGGAGGAGCTTTCCATCCCTCTGCTTCAATATGCTGATGATACGATACTATTCATGGGGGCTGAATCGGAGAAGATTGGACGGGCTTCTCTCATCATGGACATTTTTGGAGATGTATCTGGCCTTCAAGTAAACAGAGACAAGTCGGTAGTGGTTCCTTTCGGTCTCTCGGAAGCGGAGCAGCGGAGCGTGTCGGAGGTATTGGGGTGCCCGATTTCGTCTCTGCCAATTACATACTTGGGGCTTCCTCTTGTTGCGGGGAAGCCAAAGGTGGGGGACTGGAGGATTTTGTTGGAGAGATTAGAAGCAAGGCTAGCGGGTTGGAAGGCGACTTTGCTCTCGAAGGGGGGAAGTTGATTCTATTGAAGCATGTTCTCTCGGCGATCCCTATTTTTTTTTGCTCCACGAGAGCGCTACCGGCGGGGGTCCGAAATAAGATGGAGATCTTGATGAGAAGATTCTTTTGGTCAGACAGTCGACAAAGAAAGAAAGGTATTCACCTCGTAGACTGGGCAAAGGTGACGAGCTCGAAAAAGAAGGGTGGATTGGGGGTGTTGCGGATGAAGGAGATGAATAAAGCTTTTATGGCAAAGTGGGTGGTCCGGCTATGGGGAAAATCAGAGGACTTAGTTTGTCGGTTGTTGAGGAAGATCTATGGGGTGAAGTTGTCGCTGGAGGTAGTTCCGGGGCGGTTGCCATCGTCGTTGTGGAAGGGGATTACTGCAGTAGTGTCGGAGATTTCGTCCAAGTTACGTCCTGTTCTTGGGGACGGTGCGGGATTCCATTTTTGGCTGGATGACTGGACAGGGGATGGTATATTGGGAGAAAGGTACCCTCGCCTGTTGAGACTGGCGCGCGACAGTGCTGCCACCGTGAGGCAGATTTGGGACAATGGGACTTGGTCTCCGATTTTCACTTCAGCTTTATCGGATCATAGGGTGGTAGATTTCTTGGCGCTTCAAACGGACTTGTTGCATACCATGGGACCGTCCACGGGCAGAGATCACATGGCATGGGGAGATGGAAGATTTTCGATCAAGAAAGCATATCAATTTTTGGTAGATGATGGAATGGCAGAGCTGGATGAGGTGGGGGTCGACATGGGGATGATTTGGAGATGCAAGGTGCCGAATCGGATTAAGGTGTTCCTTTGGTTGTTCAGACTGAGGAGGGTTCTCTCGAAAGACCGTCGAGGTATATTGCTGGGCATGGAGGATGTTTCTTGCGACCGATGTGGTGCGGCAGTGGAGGATGCAGACCACTTGTTCTTTGCCTGTCAATATTCAGCGGAGGTGTGGGACATGGCCAATGTTGCGTGGCTGGAAATTCGAGATTGCTCTACTTTTTGGAGGAGTATGAGATTGGTTAGTGGTGTTGGGCATGAAGACAACTCGTTTCCGTTTATTGTGGTCTGGACCATCTGGCGAGCTAGGAATGAACTCATCTTTCGAGGCCAATTATTTTATTCTGATAATGTGATCGAGCATTGTAGGGCGATGTGCGCTTCATGGCAGATGTAGCATGATGTAAATTTTTATATCCTATAATTTAATATAAATATATTCTGAGGTGGTTCCCTGCTTGGGACGTCACCCTTTCAGTATTCAAAAAAAAATCTTTAAGTCGGAGTCATAGAGTTGACTGTTAGTATTACTATTCCTGCAATTTTCTGCGAACATGGTTGGATAATGATCGTTGCATTATCCTGTATTTGGATAGGTCAGTGCTCTTTGAAATAATATTACATGTTGGATTTTGGACTGATCCTCTTCGGTGCACTGTTCAACTTTTTAATGTATCCTGGCTATGAAGTCCAATGCAACATAGATTTCGAGAAATCACAATAACTAGGTTATAATATATAAATCGCGTAAGCCACAAAAAAGATTCAGAGTTTGAAGATTATAATATATATATATATATGGATAAAATGATATCGTAATTTTTTTTAAAAAAATATCATCATGTATATATTTATTTATATATCGTTCATATATGTCTTTCGAATTTCGTAAGAAATAAAGACTCATATGTCTTTTATCTAGAAATTTAATTTTAACATTATTAGAATTGCTATAATCGTACATGTTCTAGATGGAGGATATATGAGTCTCTATTTCTGACGAAATTTGAATCATATATAAGAAGAATATATAAATGAATATACTGATAATATTTTTGAAAAAAATAAAAAATACTGCAAAATGGGGTGGGGTCAACCCCATATAATCCTTATATGTGTGTGTGATCTTATGAGAGCAAAAAGTTGTGAGAGCATGAAAGGGGTGATTTTGGACCACATATGCTCTCACAACTTTTTGCTCTCATAGGATCACTCCTATATATATTATATAAACGGAACACCACATGATATGTATATGAAAAATGGAATACCATCGCGCTATTTCTCGATGATTTTTTTTTTTTGGAAATTGCCATTTTGTATGTGTTCTAGATGGAGGGTATATGAGTATCTGTTTCTAGCGAAGTTTGAATTACATATTAGAAGAATATGGTAATGAAAATACATGGCGGTATTTTCCAAAAAAAATAAAAATCCACTGAAAAATAGTGTGGAGGCAACCCGTTGGATGCCCCCTTTGGGCAACCCCATTAAACAAGCATACCCAAAATATACATGCACACATATGCGTTTGGGGAGCTTAAAACATGTGTAGGTAACTTTCGTACACCCACCACTTTTTCGATCGATTTTTTAATTTTTTTAATGGATCCCTAGGGGATTTAGATCACAATATATCACCGTTGCGTCATTCAAATTTCAACTTATTTTGAGACTTCTAACTTATCCATCAAGACAGTCAAATTTTAATGGCCTCAGATTTGTTGAAATCGACCCCTTTCAATGGATATGTTAAGAATGTCTGTTTTATACGAATTTGAAACACACATTCACTTAATATTGTAAATCTCCAAAGGATTCATTTTTTAAAAAATAAAAAATTGAGAGAAAAAGGAGGTGGGTGTAGGAAAGTTACCTACACCCGGGTTTAGGCTCCCCAACCCATATATATGTATGTATGTATGTATGTATGTATGTATGTATGGTTCAATGGGGCTACCCTTGTTGCTCCCACCACATTTTTCGATGTTTTTCTTTTTTTTCGAAAATAAAGCTATGTATTTTTATCACTATATCCCTCTAATATATCATTCCAATTTCGTCAGAAACGGAAACTCCTATACCCTTCATCTAGAACATGTCGATTACAGTAATTCTATGACGTTAAAATTACGTGTTCTAGATTGAAGGTATAGGAGTCTCTGCTTCTGACGACATTGAAATGACATATTAAATGAATATAGTGATGAAAATACATGATTTTATTTTTGAAAAAAATAAAAAAATGCCAAAAATGAGGCGAGGCAGTCCCATTTTTCCACATACATACACATATAGGGTTTGATGGGGTGGCACCTCCGCTCTTTTTCTGCATTTTTTTTTATTTTTTAGAAAATATCACCACATATATATTCATCTATATATCCCTCCAATATACCATTCGAATTTCGTCAGAAACCGAGACTCATATGCCCTCTATCCAGAAAAGGTCGATTAAAGCAATGTTTAGACTGTCAAAATTGCATATTCTATATTGAGGGCATAGGAGTCTCTGTTTTTGACAAAATTCGGATGACATATTGGAGGGATATATAGATGAATATACATGGTGATATTTTGCAAAAAAGTAAAAAATATATGGGAAAAGGGTGTTGGGCAGCCTGTTGGTTGCCCCATACGACAACCCCATTTTTTCCATATATATATATATGGTTTAATGGGGTGCCTGTTGGCTACCCTCGCGTCCTTTCTCCATAAATTTTTTAATTTTTATTTGAAAAATATCTCCACGTATATTTATCTATATATCCATCCAATATATCATTCGAATTTCTTCAGAACGAAGACTCTTATGCCCTCCATCTAGAACAGGTCGATTACAGCAATGTTTAGACCGTTCAAATTACATGTTCTAGATGGAGGGCATAAGAGTCATTATTTCTGACGAAATTCGAATGACATATTTGAGGGATATATAGATGAATATACATGGTGACATTGTTCAAAATAATAAGAAACTTTTGCAAAAAAAAGGACGTAGGGGAAACCCAATTTTTCCACACACACATATGGTTCAATGGGATTGCCCTCGACCCATTTTCCGATATTTTTATTTTTCCAAACATAGGCCATGTATTTTCATCACCATATCCCTCTAATATGTCATTCAAATTTCATCAAATATAGAAAACTTATATTTCCTTCATCTAAAACAGGTCGATTACAATAATTCTAAGATCATTAAAATTACATATTCTAGATGAAGGTATAGGAGTCTATGTTTCTGATGAAATTTGAATGACATATTAGAGGAATATAGTGATGAAAATAAATGACTTTATTTTTATAAAAAACCATCGGAAAGTGAGGCGGGAGCAGCCAACTAAGGGGTAGCCACATTTTTTCCATATATATGTGGAGAGAGAGAGAGGAGGGTTGATCATGTGAGAGTCAAAATCTGTGAGAGCACGAGAGCAATGAGTTCAGACGATTAGATGGTGCTTATCTCTCTCCTCCAATCAATTAATAGAACCTAATGGTCCAGACTCGCTGCTCTCATGCTCTCACAAGTTTTTGCTCTCACATGATCAACCCAATTAATTAGCAGAATCTAACGGGAATGCCCCTCGCCATTTTTCCATAATTTTTTTATTTTTTACAAAATATCATCATGTATATTCATCTATTATCCTTCCAATAAATCATTTGAATTTCGTCAGAAACAGAGAATCATATGCCCTCTATCTAGAACAAGTAATGTTAACTGTCTAAGCATTGTTGTAGTCGATCTGTTCTAGATGGAGGGCATAGGAGTCTCCTTTCCGACGAAATTCGAGTGACATATTGGAGGGATATATAGATGAATATATACTATGATATTTTGCAAAAAAAATGCAGGATGGGGGGCAGCCCCATCAATCCCACACACATGCGCGCACACACACACACGCATGCGCACACGCACGCCCGCACGCGCACACGCACGCCCGCACGCGCACATGCACATGCGCACGCGCATGCGCAAACACACACACATCAAGAGGGATCATATCTATTCCAATGGTATACACACATACACCAGAAGATCAACAATGCTAAAAATATATGATGCCCAATATTGAAAATCAAGAGGGTTGAACAATGCTAAATGCACAATATTGAAAATCAAGAGGGATCATATATGTTATAACGGTATATCATCAGAAATATTAGATTTTAACCTATAAAATTTGGAATATAAGATGGAAGTTGTAATAAAATTGTTAATACATAGTCAAGTAAATACACGAGTGAATTCAGAGTTTTATCGAATGTAAGTGGGTTGAAGCATCTTTCTCTTTGAGTGTTTTCCCTCAAATAAGCTCGGGATAGGATAGTTGAACACCATTGCCAACATAATTTTATAACCTTGTGTTATGAATGCAACAGAATAGAAAATATCTTTATTTGTGACATAGCCAGTAGGAAATCTTTTGGAAGAGCAGATGCAGCCTCTTGAAAACCTCAATCAACAATTTATACATCCTTCCATAGGTACAAACATCCAGAACCTTTTCATTTCCGTAAAAGAAAAGACCCATGTCATGTTTGATCTTTCTGAATTCTCCTCCTTAGAAACAACCAACCATTTAAAGAAAAAACAGAACAGGATTAAAAGAGAGGATCGTTTGTTGTAGTCCTTGTTGCAGTAGACTCTGTTGTAAGGGCTATGACCGTCGGATCACTTATTCCTCCGTCTCGAGATGTCAAGTCACTATCCTCGGCCCTTTAGGAGGGTCATCGGATCCTCATCTGACGTTTCTCGTGCATTACAGCTCATGTTGTAAATGTCATTCACAACAGACGATCGGTCACCCTTCTCTAAAGCTTTGACAATAAAACTGATGCGCATGCACATTTGGCGAGCTTCAAACGTGCAGATGCTGATGAAGGTAAGCCCTTGACATCGATGTCAATGACGACGACCCAAAGACGTTCACTGCAAAATAAAATTAAATCATTTCATAAGTGTGAGCTGTGGGATTATGCACGTGGTCGTTTGAGCGATGACGACGAAGTTCATACCTCCACGATCACCATCTCTCGAGTCAAAATAATGGGAATGGGAAGAATAGATAAAGTAAGAGAAAGACGTGATGACCCTATTTTGGTTGCTGCAGTGGATTTACCAGCTCATGTACTAATATATAGAGTTAGATTTTAACTGTAGTAATATAAAATCCGGAGATAACATATTTGAACTTAAATTCGCAGAAGTCATCATCCCATCCATGCCCATTATATGGCCGTGTGATACACTCATACACGTCCAAGGATAACATCGAGATAACAAATCGGTGATGTACCGCAGTTAATAATTACTAAACAAATCAATTCTGTAGTGCGGCAATTCTTCACAGGCTATGTTACATAGAGCTACAACACCATTCTTGCTACAGTAACTGCTACAGTTACAGTCCCACGGGTCATAAGATATAGTATAGATAGAGAGGACAACCTTGCAAGTGCAAATGACAGTGTCCTGATGACAACGCGCATTCGTGAGTGACAGCAACGCACCGACGGTGCACACGATGCAATAGTGCTCCATGGTGGTGGTGGCAGTAGTGTGTGCATCGTCGACAACGGTGTCAATGGTGACGGCATGGTAGCAGCAATGGCAGCAGCACAGTGGTGGTGGTTGTTGTGGTGGCAACGGTGGCAGGTGATGAGGAATGAGAAGGTGGTAGGTGATGCATGATGAGGACGGAGAAGGTGGTGGCAAATCGCATGTTGTGATGATGGAAAATGGGGGCGGTTGCGACAGAGGGCTATGCAAGGTCTCCAAAGAACATCCATCAGAACGAATTAATAATACATCATGTTCGAAAGACATGCTAGACTGCAAGAAATCTATTGATTTACTAACATCACCTTGCAACCACTAGTAGTCGTATTGTGATCGCAATAGCTAGTGCGAGCACTTTACTTCAACTAGCGGTCTCATAGCTAAATGTACGACTACAAGTTTGAGGCACGGGATTTGACACCTCAATATGCGACCACAATGTGGTCTTATATTGTAGCTGCATGTTCTGCTAAACATAATGACAAAACCAGTTCTCTTTCTCATTTCCACCCTACTCTTCCATCCGACCTCATCCCTCTCTGTTAGCCTCTTTTCCTCCCTCCATCCGTGACCTTCCCTCTCCTCTCCTCTCTCTTCCATCTCATCCTCTATTGTAGCTCTATCATCCGCCCCTGTGGAGAAGAGGAGACTTGGTCCTTGTGGGGAAGCTCTACCTCTTCTATCCAAGGAAGGAAATATCGGTATCGATATCGTTTCGATACAATGTCGATACCGATATATCGCCGATATATCGGCGATATATCGACGCATATCGCCGAAACCCGGTATCCACCAAGGCATTTTCTCATGTCGACATCCGATATCGTCCATATCAGCGATATATCGGTGACCTGTCGATACCGATATATCGCCGATATATCGACGATATATCGCGATATGGCGATCCCTGCTTCTATCTCTGGCCACCGACAAGCATCTCTCCCATCTCATCCTCATGTTACTTAGGTATATCTCTTGTCCTTTAATTTTCTTATGTAATTGTTTAGTTTTTATTTTGATTTATAATGAGTGTGTATGTTCATTTCAAATACACTACATGTGTTTGTTGAAACGCCTATGAGATATTATTTTACCGGATGAAGTACTAAATAGAATTTATAATATGTTATTTTCTGTAGTATGTGATTTTGTCATACGTGAATTAGAAATGCAATTTGTATGTGTGTGTGTTGAAGTGTTTGTGTTAAGGTGATATATATTTTGAATATTCATAAATAATATAATTTCATTTGTTAGGTAATCATTATTTTAACTATAAATTATTGTATACTATGTGTTTGTTAGATAGACCCAACATGTATATTGCATTTTAGGGTATTGCACAAGTCATGGAAAATCTCGTTCACACATGTGTCTCCTTCCACACTAGGTTAAGTGTGACAATATACAATGGGAGGCTAACGAGCATCTGGAATCGTCCTAATTAATCCATCATTTTTATCTGTTGTAGCTAGGCAATTCGAGATCCGTAAAAAATGATCGCACCAAAGAAGTGATATAAAGAATCAAGTCTCAATACGGTCAAACTATTTACTTGAGTAAATCCTAAGGTTGAACTCAAGCAGGTAATATGAGGGTTCAGAATTAATAATTAAATAGTCTAGAGAATTAGGTTTTCGAAGAAGAGCATTTTTAGGGTTTTTTATTTTCCAGATTTTTATTAATTTTTAATATACAAAATGTAAATAATCAATGAAGGAAATATGTGAATCTTAACAAGTTATTATAGTGTAGAGAAATAATGCTATGCAACAAATAAATGGATGTAATTTTTATATGATTTATAAATGATGAATAAATGCATTGCAAAAGATGATAAATTCGAACCAAGCAAGCAGGAACAACTGAGCCTGGCAATTAAATTAATTCAATGAGACCCCCCAATGATCAAGTTTAGAATATTAAGTAGAAATTAATTCCTAATAAATTTTCCAATTTCAGGATTAAGTGAGCAGTAAAAATCAATCACATCAAGTAAAACTTCTAAAATATATCTGAATAAATCCTCAAACATTTAATGTATAATAATATCTCTAGATGAATAATTAAGTATTCTAGATGATAGAGAATAAATAAAGGTTCAAAATGATATAGAGAACATCAAAATCTGACTATAAATGCTCAAGATATGAATTATGCAAGTTTAAGGGACCAAATTGTTAATAAATAAATATAAATCCTTGTAAATTGGACTTTTGGATGGTTATTCTTGCAATTTCCAAAGACATTGGGGGTCTTTATGTAATTTACCCCAAGCAAGGGTATTTATGTAGTTTCTAGAAAGCAGAGGGGATGCTCTGTAATTGTTTCATGGGGGCACATGTTTAGGAACGTATGGGGTTGTTATGATATTCTAGAGATGTGTGGGGCATGGGCGTGAATTCTTTCTCAACCACATATGTGAGTACATGTCGTCAGGATCGGTAGGCGAGGCTTGGTGGATCGAACATCCACGTGTCAATTGCGAATTACTTTAGGTGACCTGAAGCATGAGTCTCAGGTACCAGGCTTGAAGAGAATCGAGGTCGTCCGATGAAGCTTTGATCCGACGTTCAAATTTTGGATGAATATGTACGACCAAGTTGAGACTAGTTCTTTATTGTGTGGTATATGCTCATCTCAGAGTTTCTTCTCCCTCAATGACATGACCTGTTGGGGAGGACCTATGATGCTGCTCAAGAAAGGCAAGGTAGAGCTCTGATGACCTGCTCAAAGGACGATGATGGAAGGAATTTTCTATAACTATGGAGGAGAGGAGAAGTCAGTGGTAGGTTGTGTAAGATAGAATGGGAAGCATAAAGGAAGGGAGATGGTGGCAGGCTTCGATCTGGTAAGAGAACATGAAATGGATAAGAGAAGAGGAGCATAACAAAGAAGGAGAAGAAGGTGCAAGGGTATAAAGGGGTATTTACCTGAGATGTGGAGGAACATAGATGCTCTCTCTAGTTTTTGCCTCAAGATATGGGTGGATCATGACTAGAAACTCGGTTGCAACTCTTTGGAGAAGTAACAACATCGAGGTCAGAGATCGACCTCGGATCGTGCCAGTTGATCGGAGGTTTTCATCAGGTAGTCGAGGACTGATGTCACCAGTCCCATCTCTCAACTTGCTCCTTTCTAAATGCTCAACATAAAAAATGTTCATCTCAATGCATTCTACAAAGTACACGGAGAACTTAGATGCAAACATAATGAATTGTGCAAGATATGAATTTTTTTGATGGTCTATGTATATAAAATATCAGTTTTTGAGTTTTGTAATTTTAGTTGATTTTTTATGTAGATGAATAATGTATGCAAAAATCAACAATGATATCAAATGATGCCATGGATAAAAAGGTATTTTTTTGGAGTTTTTACGAGTTATAAATAATTAGAAAATATGTGGTATTCAAAGATGAATTTGTCAATGAGCTCAAGTCAGAATGTATCCTCTTTATTACTTTTTCAATTTTTTGGATTTTGAAAATTATATGATTAGTAAAAACATGGAGTGAAATAAAGAAATAAAAAATAAATAAATCAAGAAGGGTGAAATATATACTTGAAATGATAGGTCAAAATCAGTAAAAATATGCAATGCATGGTTTTGCCCCAAAACACAATTTTCACAAATGAATTCCAATTCTTTTGATTTTAGTCTAGTTATTTGATTGTACATTAATTCAAAAGTGAGTAATGTAGAATTGGACATTGTATGCGAAAGATATCTGTATTTATGGACTTTTGTCTTGAAATAGGATTTGGATGTATTGTGAATATGTACATGTTAGTATTTTTTAGGATTTTTCCTTGATTAAAGTTAGTAATATGTACACAATTGAGTTAATTTCATGTTAAGTAGAGTTAGTATGAATTAATTACAAATAGGTGCAGATAGATGGAAAATCACATATGATTATGAATCCAGAATGTAATGCTAATTTATGCAAACTATTCACAAGTGCATGAAAGTTAATGTTTAGATATTAACATATGAATGCATCTATTTTTTCGAGACGAAACTCTTTTTTCAGCTAACTAATGTGACGAATCATAGATTTAACAACCCCCTATACTTAAATCTTGTTCATTCCCGAACAACTCAAAATGAAGAGGTGAAATGAGATTGGGATCCATACCAAGATCACGATCAAAAGATGAAAACAGAGCTCGACCTGACCTTTGAATTAACAATTTGGCAGATCTCCTGTGAGAATTAGGGTTTTACAATCAACATCATCCAAGTTATACACATCATTGTACAAGTTTGGCTCAAAAGTCATCTTAGATCAATCCTCATCCCAAAGCATCCTCCATGAATATCGAACAATTCTCTCATGTGTGTGAAAGGTGTTAGCTCTTTCTATCTAAAATGCAAGACTACCATGCGAACCTCTCCTCCTGTAACTCTTCCTCAGGGAGTCAAATATTTCCTTCTAAGTTTAGGTACGTGCTAGTTCATGATAAATATGGGGGAAGACGTTTTTTAGAAGAAATGAGAAAAGAACTGAAGTGAAACCGTTGTAGTTACATCTCCCGTGGAGTTTTGTCAGTGTAACCAAGTCTCCACCAAGATGTGCATGTTAGCTAAAGTTTGGACCTTTGTGGTTAATTATATATTTGGTAGTTTTCTTATTTTGGTGTGAAATTTAGTTGCTCTGCATGGATCTTTTTGTACCCTAACAAATATAGATACTTTTGTCCTGCCCATGTTTTGGAGTCTTAGAAAAAATACGCTAGCACTCCATTCCTCATCCAAAGATTTATTTCAACTCATACTCCGATCGTTAGATGTCCATGCTACCAGAAAAGAGACTCACGCAATCTTACAACACCCCGTATGAGTTGAGCTAAGTGCACAGTGCTAGGGCATATTAATTCACTATTCAAGAGTCGTACTCAGAATGGAACGACCACATTAGACACTAGGAGTCGAAGTCCGAATATTGCCATGCGTAACTCAGAGAATTAAGTCCAAGACCTAAAGTTTCTAAAATCCTATTTCTCGATGAAGTTCCTTTGAAGATTAAGTGGATTAAGGCCAAGTCAAGTCCACTCTTGGTTTCTTTTCACAACTCGGTTCAGAACCCAAGGGATTTTCACCAATTTAAATGTATGAAATATTGAATGAAGTGTAGATGCATGGGATGTAAACATTTTTAAATTTAATTTTTGTGTGCAATGCAGAGTATGTACGCAAACGCGACTCACCCTCCATACTTAGCGTACGATAAGCATAAAAGGATGAAAAAGAAGGAGATGTAGAAGTCAGTTTCCCCTCCCCCATGTTTAGCCTCGTAATCATCCTAAGTATAGAAGAGAGCAAAAAATGGGACGATCGAGGGTAAGAGGAGAGAAGATGGATATAAACAAGTCGGGCATCTGTCCCCCTCCAAAGGAAACTGATGAGATTGGGAGAGAATGTACAAAGGTTCTAGGAGGTTTTTAGCAAACCTTCTTGCGGGCATGTGGTGGGAGGGAATATGTATATGAAGAACATGACAAAGAAGATTCCCAACCATCGTCGGAGTCATCCTCAGAAGAATAATAGTGTTCAGTGGAGGTTTTCCAACTAATTTCTCTGTGTTGCTGCTTACCCAAATGGTCAACTAACTCGACCTTGGATAACGAATATTCTCGTGAAGGTGTATCAGTCTAGTCATATCTGATTACATCCGTACGTCTGTCAGACCTTGGGGAGGAATCCTTAAAATAATCTATGTCTATAGTTATGTACTTAGTTAGTTTTCTAGAACCTAAGGCAAGGAACGGAGGAGGATCGGAGTGCTTCTTTCCTCCACTAGTAACTAAACTAGAGGATGTGGCCTTTCTAAACTTAGTCTGTGATGCACCAGCCATGGGTTCTTCACAAATGAATCACTTTGTATATTGTATATTTCTTGTAAGGTCAATATATGTTTCAAGTATATGATGGTGCTCAGAGTTCGTTTGGGCTTTGGCAGCTCAATTGTCGGATCACATTAATGATCGAAGGAAATTTGAAATGACTGTATAAGGATTCAGTGAATTTGACATGTCTAGGTCAAATTCATTCACCTCATTAGCAACATTGGTAGCCTCGATAGTCGAATCCTCAGGTGTCTCTACTTGAATTATTTATAGAGTTCGTGATTTCTGATGAGAGGTCTGATCTTCTGAAGTGTTTGACTTTATGGTCTCCTCTATGTCATGGTTGTCGGTTTCTTGTTCGGTTGTCCCAAGGTCGGGTGTGTCCTTGAGATTTTGATCATTATGATCATGGTTCGAAAATTTATGTCCTGAGTCTCACAATCAATAGTCGCTTTAGCAGAGGCTAAGAACAACTTTCCCGGTATAATGGGAGGCTCAGTAAAATCTCTTTGGTGTTCAAAGTCTAAGATAATAAAGTCTACTTTATGTTTGACACCTTGGACGTTCATGACGATGGAAATAATTCCTATCGATCTTTTTATGGATCGATATGGAAATCGAACCATCACTTTAGTCTTTTTGAGCGGTTTGAGTTTGAGTTGGTCAAACAAGGAGTTTGGAAGGATGTTCAAAGTGGAGTCATCATATATACGAACATGAGTAAAGTATTTTTCATCAATTTTACAGTTAACCCAAGTCAACAGTTTAACTCTGTGACTTTTGCATTTCTTGATCATAATAATGGAACTAGCCATAGTTATTAGATGAAATTTGATTCTAGATTTTCTGTTACTGATATTCTTAGGTGATAATCGACTCTTTACAAATATCTAAAGATTGGGTATGTGACCTATGACCTTGTTTAACGGAATCTCTAGGATCAGACTTTTACAGAATGCTTCCATTTCAATGTCTATCTAAATTTGTTTAATTTTCTATTTTTTTACTTTTTGGGTATTTTTAGTCGAGTCAGTGGAATGGCCAGTGGGTTGGTTAGTGGTCTCAGGTGCATGTGGTATCTATATACGACATGATGTGTCTCATGTTCGCTCGGTGCGACCAACACTCCTCCTTAGTTGTTCATCATTTCTTTAACCATTTGGATGACATTGTCAAGTTGTTCAGTCAAAGCATTGACTCTTTGGTTAATTCGAGCTATATCATCCACAATCGTCTCATGACTTGGAGATGAATAATTGTACTCTTCATGCCATGACTCTGGCATGCCATCTTAGATTGAGTAGAATTATTCTTAGAGATCTTTGTCTGATCATGAGTCATATTTCCTTGACTTTGGATCTCACATGTTTAATCAAAGGAAAAGTAGTCGTACTTGGAAAAAGAGTCGTCCTGAGTAGATGGTGGTTCAAACTGTGAATTATCAATCATAAATGGGAGTCGTGTTTTACTTTCAACTTTGGTTACGTTCATGCCCATCCTCAAATTTACTCTCTCCATTTTTTCCATATAATATCCATTTGAGTTTGCGAGTGGTTCATATCTTGAAGATTCAGATGAGAAAGAATTAGAGTGTGAGGGTTAAGGGAATGATGGTTGGAGAAAAACCGACTCAAATTGAGAGTTCTCTTGAAATGAAAATGATGACGAAGATGGTTGAAACTCGATCGTGTTAGCTCGAACCACTTAGTCTTGATGTGGATACCAATATTCACGAACCTTGATATATGTATGCAAGTGCAAAGATCTTTGAACACACATAATATGCAATGCAAACCCAAAATTCACCAACTTAACATGATGAAGGTCGTGAAAAATTGGTCGATTATCTTTTCAATTTTAAATTGGTGATAACATATTCTTATAATTTGTTACATATAGATGTTTCACCTTGATGCCTAGATGTGATCTACTATTCCTCAGTCAAAGGAATGATCTTCCTAGACTGTCGAGTTATATCACACCCCTAAAGGAGATAGTAGACGGGCGCACCCGAAATGTCGACTATGGTCGGAGGCGAGCGCTTGCAGCTCCCAAACTCACAAGAGTTAGATCTGGAGACTTAGAACGCATGTCCATGTTTTGCCTCTAACATTACAACTACGTCCTCTGCCACTTATTGTCTAGAGGTAAGTACATGTGCAAAAGGTTGGGGTTGCTCTCCCACAGACAATTCTGAATTTTATCTGATTTTATTTAGTCAATAGTGTTTAGCAGTCCCCGATTTTATTAGGTGATCACTTTCTTTAAGGTGCAGAATCAAGCACTACAATTCAATCCTAGTTTTCTTTTAATCCTAAGTAAGAAAATACATTTGAAGAAGTCAGAAAAACATATGCAATTTGGTAAAACCATGATGCGTGCTTAAGTTGGAGATACTTATAGTGGTCCACGCAATCTCCGTGCAGATACCAAACAGAACTGAAAATCACTATATATGAATGCACCGAAAAACCGCTCCTAGATAGATAGTTCTATTAGCGAGTGGAACATAGAAGATAAGAGGAGCAAAATGAAGAAGGAGAAGAAGGCACAAGGGGTATATGATGAATCTGTGATTCATCACATCAAAAGTCAAAAATAGAGCCTTGTTCCCGAGAAAATAGAGGCATATTTCCCTTTATCTTGCATAAATAGCATTCATGCATGCATCCATAATTCATGCATTTTAGGAGCTCATCTGCATTTAAATAAGAAGCCAAAAATCACCTGTAAAAGACCTCTTCATCAAATAACTCCTTCTCTATAATATATGTATATACTCCTTAAGAATATAGGGAAGAAAGCCACAAATCACCCTTGTAAAAGAGCCTAAATACCCTGAGCACCCTTGTACATTAAAACACACATAAAGCCCGCATACAAACTCCTACTTAGGTCTACTCACTCTTAGAATACTACATATCAAAAGACCTTCAAAATGAGACTAATTTCATTGAAATTGGAGCTTGTATGAGGAACTTGGGTTTTTGGGTCATTTTGTATACTACATATGTATATTTATGTAACTTTGTATTTATGTATCATATTTGACCTCATCTCCGTCTTTGGTCAACATGAAACTTGTAGATCTCATCAAGATCTACAACTTTCATGTTTTGAGTTTTTCCAAATTCGGCCTCCTCCTCTTTCTACACGTGTCTTTCCCTTCGACCACTCACAGCAGGCCACGTGGCGCCCTCTGATTGCGCCACGCGGCCCGCTGCCCTTTGTCTGCTCCGCCCGCGCCCTCCACCGTTGGATCGCACCTCAGATCCAACGGCCCAGGCCTGACCACGTCCGCTCTCTTCTACAGCCATCAGATCCACCCCGCATTCCATCTGGACCGTTCCTTAGCGCCGCATCCTCAACGAGCCACGTGGCGACCTCTAGGCCGCCCGATCGCGCCCCCGATCCCTTCATCACAACCGCTCGTCTTCCAGCGGATCGTGACCCTCAGATCAATCACCTAGACCCGATCCTAGCCGCCCGCTCGCACTTCGCCCGCGTCACGCCACGTGTCACCCTCATAGCCCTTCATCTGGGCACTCCAGATCTAATCTCACCCGCCCGCTTCGCGCCTCCATCTGGCCGTTGGATCACAAGATCCAACGGCCAGGACTTCGTCCCCTACCTCGGGCAGCCCCTCTCTCCCACGATCTCCGCCTTGCGGGAGGGGCCGCCCCTTTCTATTCTCGGCCGCACTCCAGCCCCCCTCGCCGGCCACTGACTCTCCCACGATCTTCCCCACTCTTCCCTCTCCCTCGCCAACACCCTCGAACATCACCATCTCCGCCACACTCGCTCCACCACCTCCATGAAACTCGCCACTCACCCAGCTCTGCCGCCACCTTCGACCTATAAATACACCCTCTCCGACCACATTCAAGCCCATCCGCCACTCCAGGAAAGAACCCCGAGCTCCAAGCTTCCTCTTGGTGACAGCAAGCGGCCGAATTGTTGAGCGACGAAGGACCTTCTTCTCCGGCGAGATCCACGGTGCACCGCCGTGCCGCAGCCGCCCTCCGCGTAGCTGCACGAGCTCGAGGCTTACCGACCTCTGGAGCGACGACCCCTGGAGCTCAAAACCGAGCCCCAAACCCCAGGTAACCTCCTTCATCCCCTCTCCGATCATCCTCTTCTTTTCTTCCGATCTTCTCCGATTTTATTCGCCTTCCACGGACATCTCCACACCTCCTCGACATCCCGACGAGCTCCGCGACGGTGCTAGCATCCTCGCGGGCTTCTCCACTTCGCCATTCACCGCACTTCGACCATCGTCGACTAGCAGCTCCGCCGCTTGTCCGGAGCCACCTCGCCCGATCACCTCAAGCACCCGCAGGCCTCACCGACCACGCCATCCTCTCCACGATCGTATCAGCACGCTTCGGCTATCCACATAACCCTTGCAGGTACCCGATCATCATTGGCCGGAGCTTCATCGGATCCTTCTTCGAGCTTCATCGACCAGGTGCTCCAGCCCTCCTCCAGCCAATCCGAGACCACCGGAGGCTTCGCCGTCCTCATCCGCTGCTTCCGAGCTAGCTGGGAGCTGACAGAGCTCACTGATGGAGCTCAGCGAGGCAGGCGGAGGTCAGCCCCCTTCACCGGAGCACAGGCCCCTCCTCCGCAGGCGGCGGAGGAGCGTTGAAGGAGAAACAGCAGCCACCGTTCGATCTTCTGATCGAACGGCCCTCGTCCCGCCACGCGTCTCTTCACCGCCTTCGTCCTCGACCGTCGATCGCACCAAGGATCGGACGCTCCACCCGCTGCCACGCGTCTTCACCTACCACCCTTGGATCCATCCAGATCCAAGGGCCCTCAGGCCGCCACGTCGCCCGATCCGAGCCTCGGCACCCAAGCCTAGGCTCGGGTCCCCCGAAGCAGATCCGAGGCTAACCCGAGCCTCCAGAAGCCCCGACCCTCGATCCGAGCCTCCGACGCCTCCGAGCCTAGGCCGCCCCACGTGAGGAGCACGTGCGGCCTGGGTAAATTGCACCGACACCCCTGGAGGTTTCCAAAATTGCAGAAAGGTCCCTGTGAAGCAGACATCACGTGAGGCGCACGTGATTCGTGGAGAATTTGCATTCAAGTCCTGCATAGTCTTGGTAATTGCACTTTAGTCCCTGTCAGCATGTTTATTTCTTGAACATTTATTTTTCAGTATTGCATTTAGACCCCTATGTTTGCACGTGTCCATAGCATGCATTTTTGATTATTTTTGAATTTTAAAAGTTGCATATTGTTGAGAACTTTGTCCTCTACCTGTTAGCACACGTGTTGTATTTTTGTTGGTTTTCTTGATTTATTAATGAATTAATTGGTTGATTTGAGTCATATTTTGCCCAGAGATGCCATTTGATTTTTAGTAAATTATCTGTGCCTTCAAAAATCACCAAAAAAATCACAGTAGCTTAAGGACATTGTTTTTAACATCCCATAAAAATTTCACATCATTTGCACGCATAACGAGGCCTGAATAAATAGTTTAGTGATTTCCTTTGATTAATTTTAATTAATTCATTTCACAACATTTTTTTAGTTCTGTCAATTTTCCTAGGTTCCTGATCATTAGACCTTCCTAGGATAATTTTAGTTCCGAGAAATATTGTGTTTTGATATTTATTAAAAATTAAACATTGAAAATCACACTGTTTGTTTAGTTAATTCATAGAATATTCATTTTGAGTCAAAAAATTCCAAAAAAATTAGTGTAGGTCATTTTCATCATAAGCAACCTTCTGGCCAATTTTCATAATTTTTGGACTGAATTTGATATATCAATTAAATCTAACTTGAAATTGGCTAAGGATTGTCTGCATTGTCTACATAGTAATTAAAAAGACCAAAAAAAAAAAAAAAAATCGTTCCCCGAATCTCGAGCACTTGTGAATTGATGTAATCAACCTAAGGAGACAGATGCCTCCCTGAGATCGACCTTGGACTTCACCAAGTAAAAAAAAACTACATCACTTAACATTAATAGCTAAGTGATTTTTGATTAATCCCTCGTATCCGACTGCAACGAATATCATTAATTGATTTGGACATTAATTTGACCGGATTAACTAAGGGTGCGGGAGGCTTATCAAAATGGCGCCGTTGCCGGGGAGGCACGGCTTAGGTTAATTTACATCACATTTTGAGTGTTTGATTTTCTAACCCCCGGGTAGTCTGACCCCCGGTTGTTCTTGTAATTATTTCTCTCATTTATTTTTGCTTTATTTTATTTTTGTGTCACTCTCTGACCTTATCTTAATTTTTGTGCGAGGAACGCGAGGAGTCGGCGACGCTTCGAAGACTTAGCACTTAGATTGTGTGAGAGAAAGAGAGGCCTTGTAATTTTCATTTTATTTTATTTCTTTTGCATCGTTTCCAGCGGTTCCCGTTTGGGTTCTCGCGCGTGTAAAAATAGTGGAAACCGTGTCCCGTGTGCTGTGTGGTTGATTGGTAACTTAGCTTGCACTAGCGGCTCCTCGAGCCAATCTAGGACTTGTTTGTGCTCGTAATCAATAGGACCACACAACACATTTAAAAGACGCACTTAGACCGCAGGACTTAGTTCAAATCAATCTGTTCTTCACGCTAATAGAACTGCCTGTCTAGGAGCGGCTTTTATCGCCTGCATTTGCATATAGGATAGAGTTTTCAATTCTGTATAGCATCCTGCATCGACAAGCGAAGGGATCACTGTAAGTATTCTCTACTTAGCATACGCATCATAGATTTTAACTTGCATCGGCTTTTCTCGATTTCCCCCTCTGATTTTCTCACTTAATTAAAGGAAATTGGGACTGTCCGATAGGCGTGCTTTGTGGTGATTAAATTTCAGTGATAACCTACTTTAAAACTGGGACTGCTAACAGTATTGACAATAAAAAGGGAATAAAACTGAAAATTGTTTGCGGGAGAGTAACCCCGACCTTGTTTTCAGGCTGAGTGAGGGTACCTGAGTGTGTGTGAACACCCTAAGGTAGAGCCCAAATCCCCGTCTTCCATATCATCGTTCTGACTGATCCTAGCAAATATCACAAGCCGGATACTTTCAGATTCTTTGACTAGTACCAAGTAGCCTCCGCCTGTCTCAGGTAGATAGGGGCGAAATTGCGGTACTTCGCGACAAGCTGCCAGTAACCCCCCGGGGTGAAGTTCCGGCCTTGTCAGCCTCCGCCTGCTTGCAGGTAGATAGGGGCGTGGTCACTGAATCCCTCGGCTTGGGATAGGAGCGAAGAAAGGAAGGAGCGGCGGTATCTTAGACGACAGGATAAACAGGGAAGACGCATCCGGCTCTGAGCCGACTTCCCTCTAGGCCGCGTAATCCTTGCTAGATTTGCTTGAAATTCACACTTAAAAATTACAAGATAAATTGGACTCAATTTGAGTCCTTCACTGTGTTGAGTGTGAAAACCAGGGTCTTGGATTGTTCTTCTTGCTTGCTTCAGGTAGGAGTAAAATCCTATCTTCTTCTCGCTTATCAAGATGAGTCAATGGGGAGATCTCGACACACAATTCACTGATCCCTCTATGAGTCCCCCAGATAACTCGTCTTTTTCGGTCCAAACGCACTTTGGACCACCCAGGACTCATGACCCTCTTGAGTCCTGGTTCCCTCCTGCTCAGGGTGGTTACCCTCAAACCAACCCTTTTATCTCCTCTGAGAGTACCGAGGAAGACCATTGCCTCGGTAATCCATTCCTTGATTTACCCTCTAACACCGGACCTATTTTCCATATCCCAGAACTGGAGGGAGAAATGCCGCCAAGGATGCCGCCCGACGAGGACCAGATGAGACAGATCCTTAGACGTCTGGCAGAAGCTGAACAGAAGAATGCCGATCTCACTGCACGAATGGGGCAGATTATAGTAGCAGAAGGAATCGACCGGCCAATGGTCGATACATATAACCCGGCGGAGAACGAGATCCAGAATTGGCTAGCACCTGCAGTTCCCGACCAGGCATTCGAGCTGAAGCCCCACTTCCTTAGCCTGCTGCCGAAGTTCAACGGAAACCTCAGCGAAGAGCCGTACACCTTCCTCCGTGACTTCGAACTAGTCTGTAATAATCTGAGCCATCCCAATGTTGGCCAAGACTATATCAGACTGAAAGCCACCCCTTTTGCCTTAGGAGATAAGGCTGCACATTGGCTGAAGAACCTAGGGGTGGTTTGTACTACCTGGATGCAGTTCAAGGACCTCTTCCTGAAGAAGTTCTACCCACTCAGTAGAACCAATCAGATGCGTACGAAGATTGCCAGCTTCGCCCAAGGACCCTGCGAACCGTTCCACGAGGCGTGGGACAGGTTCAATGATTTAGTGCAGAAATGCCCATGCCACGGCATTTCAAAGGCGATCCTAGTCCAGACCTTGTTCTGCGGCTTAACCCCAGAGATGCAGGGGTTAGTCAGCGCCGCCTGCGGAGGAAGCTATCTGAACAAGAACGAACACGCCGTATGGAAGATCCTGGAGCAGATGGCAGAAACCGGCAGGTCACAGGCCACAAGGGCCTATCAGTTGTCTCCCTCGATTCTATCCAACGAGACAACTAAAAGGACTGTTGCTGATCTGACAGAGGACCTCATCCCCAGCATGGGGATGATTGCAGACAAGCTCACCATGGTCGAACAGATCCACAAGCGAGTCGCGGAGATGGAGTCTCTTTCGAGCCTTCCCAAGAAGGTGGAGGAACTCTCTGAAAAGGTAGCCAAGATGAAGCTACCCACCCCTTCTGCACCACCTGTACCTGTACATCGAGTTCATCTTGTACAGGAACAGGCACCGGGGTCTCAAAGCAGCTGGGATCAGACTTACACCCAGCAGAACCATCAAGCACCCCCACCAGTTGAGACAGCATACGAGGAGCCTCCGCCCGTCTACGAGATCAACGGGCTCTGGTATAGCCGTGACCCACTAGTCCGGCAAATTGAGATGGGGAAGGATCAGGCACACCGCCCAACCCCAGTATACCAGGAGACCAGACCCGTCACAATCCCGCGATACCAGTCCAGGCCAGACCAGGGGTACCAGCCGCAGCAGCGAACCTACCAGCAGGGGCCAGCACCACCCCATCAGCAGCAGTATCGGCACGGCCAGCAGGGCCAGTTCAGGACGGCATCCACGCAGCAGCCAGCCCAGCCCACCGAGTTGGAGTCCCTCACCTTGGCGATCCAGACCCTGTCTGATAGGGTCCAGCAGATGCAGAACGATTACTTGGACATGAGAACCGACATCAATCGGGTCTCTCGTGCTCAAGACCAACAAACGGCGCCAAGGACTCCACTTCCCGCACAGGTTCAGGCCAACCCGAACAGCATACACCAAGGCCAGAACCGACCTAGAGATCAGGTAGACTATTCAGATAATTATTTATCTGAACATGAGATCCTTTCGTATGATAATGTTAACCATATGTCCCTCAGGAGCGGAAGGACCGTGACCATACCTGATCGGGCACGGGCACAACAGGAAGGAACCTCCGAAGTTCGACCTGAGGAGAATTCGGAGGAGGAGGAAGAGGAGCATCACCACCACCACCGCAAGCAGAAGAAGAGGACATCTGAGTCCTCGAAGCAGCACCCCCGCATCCACCTGGAGTCCGACGGCACCGATGAGCCCGCACCTCCATCTGAGGAGGACCAGTCAGAAGAAGCGGAAGACGCATCACCGGTTTCGCCCAAGCATTTTCCCTTTCGTCAGAGTCAGCATCAGAGTCTGTACAAAAGTCCGAGTCAGAGTCCTGTCCAGAACTCAGTTTCAGTTTCTAATGAAAATATTTCAGTTCCAGATCCTGAGTTAATAATCCCTTTCCCCCAAGCTCTTAAGGGTGGGAAGAAGAAAAACACAAAAATCCAAAAAGATGACCCTGAGATGGCTGAATTTTGTAACAAACATATCAAGGTCACAATCCCTTTCGACAAGTTCGTGGAAATGACCCCTGCATTCCAGAAATACCTTAAGGTGCGATGCACACCTACTAGGGTTAGCAGGAAGACCAAAAGCCGTGTTGAGAAACACGTTCTATCAGTAGCCACGACTTGTGCAATAAAGAACTCGTTTCCTCGGAAACGAAGAGACATGGGTGCACACTATGTAGTGAGTCATGTTGATGACATCGCGTTTGCACGCACTCTCCTTGACAATGGTTCCTCGATCAATTTGATGCCCACAGCCCTCTATGAGCGGCTTGATCTCGGACCTCTTAGGAAATCTAGAGCTATTCTGCAGTTTGCAGATAAATCCACTAAGAGGTCCCAAGGAGAATTAAGGAACATTGTGATCAAAGTCGAGGGTCAGGAATACCTGGTGGACTTCACTGTCCTTGATATGGAGACCCCTCGTAATTGGAGAGATTCCCAGATTATCTTGGGTAGGCCCTTCCTTAGAACAGCAGGGGCCTTATTCGATTATAAGAATGGGAAGATTCAGTTCCAAACTCCAGGCGGAGATGAGGAACTAGAGATGAAGCAGACCAGATGGCAGAGACCGGACTCCGAATCCAGCACCGAGTACTCTTCGATCGAAACAGACAGTGCACATGTAGACTTAGTTGGGCCATGGAGACAGAACCCAGCCAGCACCGATATGTCCATCTCCTTTGAAGATGATCCAGTACATGAGTCAGTCTGCGAGATCATTAGGAACGAGTACAGCTCTGAGCCTGCATCACCCTACATCTTCGATGACATAGAGGCCCAAGAGGGCCTGTCAGTCCTTACATCCTTAGGACAATCGGAAGATGAGGAAGACGAGTCGGACGAGGCGTTTGCCGATTGCATGGAGACCTTTGACGATCCGACTCCAGAGCCAAGCTTGGTGGCAGCCACTGCAGATCAAGATCCAGCCACTTCCAACACCGAACCAGATCGGATTGAGCCAGACTTCTTAGATGATCATACCATCCCTGAGCTCAAACCCTTACCCACAACCCTTAAGTATGCCTTCCTTGCGGGCGCAGCCAAGAAATTTCCGGTCATTATCAGTTCGCAATTGACCGAGGAGCAGGAATCTCGCTTGCTAGAGATCCTGGAGAAGAACCGCAAGGCAATAGGCTGGAGCATTTCCGATCTCCACGGGATAAATCCCGCTCTGTGTTCGCACCATATATATTTGGAGAATGAAGCCAAACCCTCTCGTGAATTCCAACGTCGGTTGAATCCAAATCTACGAGAGGTTGTCAAGAAAGAGATAGAAAAATGGTGCGACGCGGGTTTTATCTACCCAATCTCCGACTCTAAGTGGGTGGCCCCAATCCATGTTGTCCCGAAAAAGTCGGGAATTCAGACGACCACCAACGAGGACGGAGAGGAGATCGTGACGAGAGTACCCACGTCGTGGCGCGTCTGTGTGGATTACAGACGCCTGAATGCCGCGACGAAGAAGGATCATTTCCCCCTACCGTTCATTGATCAGATCTTAGAGAGACTAGCAGGGAAAGAATTCTTCTGCTTCCTTGATGGGTTCTCGGGCTACAATCAAGTAGCCATAGCTCCAGAGGACCAGGAAAAGACCACGTTCACATGCCCCTTTGGTACCTATGCTTTCAGGCGCATGCCTTTTGGGTTATGCAATGCTCCAGGTACTTTTCAAAGGTGCATGATTGCTGTATTCGCCGAAATGGTCGGCGAATTCCTGGAAGTCTTCATGGATGACTTTTCGGTCCACGGCGACTCTTTTGATTCCTGCCTTAGGAATCTGGACCGAGTCCTCAAAAGATGTTGTGAGGTCAATCTGGTGCTCTCCTGGGAGAAAAGTCACTTTATGGTGACGGAGGGCATAGTGTTGGGGCACGTCATCTCCAAGAGAGGAATGGAGGTTGACCCTGCCAAGGTGGATGTGATCAGACGACTCCAGCCACCAACCAACGTACGGCAGTTGCGGTCGTTCCTCGGGCATGTCGGATTTTATCGGAGGTTCATCAAAGATTTTTCTAAAATTGCCCGACCGCTAACTGAGCTTTTAGGCAAAGACGCGGAGTTTATTGTCGATCACAAGTGTCTTGCGGCCTTTAAGCTATTACAAGGAATGATTATGGACGCACCCATTTTACAAGCCCCAGATTGGTCTCTCCCTTTTGAGATCATGACGGATGCATCAGATTATGCTGTTGGGGCTGTATTGGGACAAAGAAGAGATGGCGTCCCGTTTGCAATCCACTACGCAAGCAAAGTGCTTGATTCTGCTCAGCGTAACTATACAGTTACCGAAAAGGAAATGCTGGCGGTAGTGTTTGCCTTGGACAAATTCAGATCGCATTTAATCGGATCCAAGGTGACTGTGTTCACAGACCACACGGCACTACGATATTTGATGGAGAAGAAGGACGCGAAGGCGCGTCTTCTTCGTTGGATTCTACTTATCCAGGAATTTGATTTGGACATCCGTGATAAACCTGGAAAGAAGAACGTAGTAGCTGATCATCTCTCTCGTCTCGAAAATATTAATACTTCCGAGGTTTCCCCAATTCGAGACTCCTTCCCTGACGAGTCGATTTTTGTTATCGACTCACTCCCATGGTATGCCAATATCGTGAACTATCTTGTCTCCAAGAAGGTTCCCGAGGATTGGCCCAAGAGCCAAATTGACCGACTAAAGTCGGATGCTAGACACTACCATTGGGAGGATCCGATCCTTTTCTTTGAAGGACCGGATTGCGTCTGGAGACGTTGTATTCCTCAGGAGGAATACCAGAGTGTCCTTTCTTTATGCCATAGCTTAGAGGCAGGAGGACACCACTCCGGGAAGAGGACCGCATGGAAGGTGCTTCAGTGTGGCTTTTACTGGCCGACTCTGTTTCGCGATGCCACCACCTTCGCGAAGTCGTGCCCAGTATGCCAGAGAATGGGAGGAACCGTTGGTTCCAAGGATGAGATGCCGATGCAGCCGGTCATCATTTGTGATGTCTTTGACGCCTGGGGCATCGACTTCATGGGCCCATTCCCTGTCAGCCACGGATTTGAATACATCCTTCTTGCGGTGGATTATCTGTCAAGATGGGTGGAGGCTATCCCGACCCGAGCCGCAGACAGCAGGACTGTCTGTAAGTTTATCAGAGAGCACATAATCTCTAGGTTCGGGATCCCCAAAATGATGATATCAGATGGGGGTAGCCACTTTGTGAATCGGGAGGTGAAGAAACTCCTGAAGGATTACGGCATCGAACACCGTGTCGCTAGTCCTTACCACCCACAAACCAATGGTATGGCTGAGGTGTCAAATAGGGAGGTAAAAACAATACTGCAAAAGCTCGTCCGCCCAGACAGGAAGGACTGGTCTCAGATCTTGGATCAGGTCCTCTGGGCGTATAGGACGGCTTACAAGACACCGTTAGGTACCTCCCCATTCCGAATGGTATTCGGAAAGCCGTGCCATTTGCCCGCAGAGTTAGTGCATAAATCAGAATGGGCAATAAAGAAGGTCAACTGGAACACACACCTGGGCCAAAAACAGAGAGACATGGATCTGAATGAGCTTGTGGAAGTCAGAAACCGCGCATACGACAACAGTGTGGTGTACAAGGACAAGGTGAAGCGTTGGCACGATAGATTTATCAGACGAAAGACCTTTGTTCCTGGACAGAAGGTATGGTTGTTCAATGCCAGGCTGAAGACCTTCCAAGGCAAGCTGAAATCCAAGTGGACGGGACCATTTGTAGTCCGAACGGTGCATGATAGTGGATGTGTCGAGATCTCAGATCTCGCGGATGACGCACCGACATTCCTGGTTAATGGGCAGCTGTTGAAGCACTTCGTTGAATCTAATGAACAGTTAGTCCATGTGGAGGAGATTGTATTCATGCGCGAGACAGATACAGCAGATACATCTCAAGCCGTGCATGAGACCTTGCAGCAATGAACTCCAGCCATCAGCAGCATCTTCAGAAGATTCAGACCGACTCATTTGTACATATATCATCATTCCTGTATATCCTTTCCTCTACCTCCACGATTCTAGTAACCCATCCCCACATCATCGAATCATTATCTCGGACTATACTTAGGATGACCAGATCCTAAGTATAGGGGGAAGGGGTCACCCGAGTCGTTTCACTGTACATTCTCCAGATCACATCGGTCCTCATACGCATTTCTTACCAATACTTAGGCTGACCTAAGCCTAAGTATAGGGGGGACCGATGCCCATATTGTATATTCATCCATTCCCATCTTTCCTCGTCCGCCCCATTTTTGATCTTCTTCTACACTTAGGCCGCCAGAGCCTAAGTATAGGGGGGCAAGACGACTTCTATACTTTCTATTCCTCTTTGGCTCTCCTATGCTTAGCACGAGCTATGTCTTTTTCCTCGCTCTCTGTGCTCTGAGGACATAGCACACGCTAAGTATAGGGGGGCGTGTATATATTACATATATACTTTACCCATAGCTCGTACTTTCGCATATTTTTGTATATATATATTTGCAATAATTATGGGTGGGTAAAAATTGAAAAAAAAAAAATTGTACACTTGTATACTACTTGTAAACCTTTTGTAAAAATTAAAAAAAAATTAATAATAAATTAATGTACAAATTATATCAACTAAAGATTGTTGTAAATAATAAAAAAAAAAAAGATTGTTGTATACCAGAAAAATAAAACAAAAAGGCTTCTTATTTACTCTTGCATATTATCTTGCATTTTCAAAAAAAAAAAAAAAAAAAAAAAAAAAAAAAGTCTTGCATTTCATTCATAGCATGTCATCTGCACATCATCTGCATATCTTGCATATGCAAAGTGAAAAGCTAGTGGGTTCTGAACCAAGTTATGAGTAGATATTGAGGATGGACTTGATTTGACCTTAACCCATCTAATTTCAGAGGGACCTTATAGGAACTGGAATTAAGATTTTTCAGGTCAAGTGACTTAATTCTTTGAGTCCGCAAGTCTATGTTCACATGTCATCTTGATTAGTCTAAGTAGAATATTTCGTGCATACGCAGGATTCTCTTAGATAATGACCTAACTTGGACAAGCACAATGCACGTAGCTCTTCATTGATGAGGTGGTGAGGAGGTAGAATCCTTTAGCTTGGAGTAGCACACGGGTGGAAACATCCGTCCTCCTCTAGGGAGGGTAGTGCATCTCAACCTAGTCTAGTGGTGTTGACATCTAAGGACGGGATGCTGTGGGTTGCAATAATGCTTCAAAAGAGGGATAGTCTACTGGCTCAAGAGGAAAAACTCCTGATGTACATGCTGCACATTGTATATAGTGAAAAAAAAAAAAAAAAAAAAAATTGCAAGAAAACTCCAAAAAAATCAGACAGGTCCAAGTCAAAGAAAAAAAATTTTTACCTGTCGGAGTACGAAGAAATGCAGCTGGATGACTTGGCTACACTGGTCAGGCATCCCGGGATAGGTGGCTACACTGGCCACCGTCCATTCTTTTCTCTACCCCCTCCTCTTGAGTTGGTCGCACTTGAACTTAGAAGGGAATACCCCGCTCCTCGAGGAAAGAGTTACTGGACCGGGTTATTGAGTTACCTTGTTAGAGGAGGCTGGTTCCGAGTCATTTCTGATGTGGAGAGCTATATCTCACTTACACAGTACAAGTAAGAATCATAGTCATCAGAAATTTGCGTTTGAGGATTTGTTCTGACCTGGCTATTGAGGCGTCTTGAATAGAAGACTTGTGGAACTTGAAGTCTGTTAGCTCTTAAGTTCAGGTCCAAATAAGGTTCCGCCACACAATTAATCCAAAGGTCGAGTCAGGCTCCATTTTTAACTTTTGTTCATGACCTTGGTATGGAACCCAAAATCATTTCACTCTCGCATTTCATTTAGTTGCTCGGGGACGAGCAAGGTTTAAGTATAGGGGGTTGATGAATCTGTGATTCATCACATCAAAAGTCAAAAATAGAGCCTTGTTCCCGAGAAAATAGAGGCATATTTCCCTTTATCTTGCATAAATAGCATTCATGCATGCATCCATAATTCATGCATTTTAGGAGCTCATCTGCATTTAAATAAGAAGCCAAAAATCACCTGTAAAAGACCTCTTCATCAAATAACTCCTTCTCTATAATATATGTATATACTCCTTAAGAATATAGGGAAGAAAGCCACAAATCACCCTTGTAAAAGAGCCTAAATACCCTGAGCACCCTTGTACATTAAAACACACATAAAGCCCGCATACAAACTCCTACTTAGGTCTACTCACTCTTAGAATACTACATATCAAAAGACCTTCAAAATGAGACTAATTTCATTGAAATTGGAGCTTGTATGAGGAACTTGGGTTTTTGGGTCATTTTGTATACTACATATGTATATTTATGTAACTTTGTATTTATGTATCATATTTGACCTCATCTCCGTCTTTGGTCAACATGAAACTTGTAGATCTCATCAAGATCTACAACTTTCATGTTTTGAGTTTTTCCAAATTCGGCCTCCTCCTCTTTCTACACGTGTCTTTCCCTTCGACCACTCACAGCAGGCCACGTGGCGCCCTCTGATTGCGCCACGCGGCCCGCTGCCCTTTGTCTGCTCCGCCCGCGCCCTCCACCGTTGGATCGCACCTCAGATCCAACGGCCCAGGCCTGACCACGTCCGCTCTCTTCTACAGCCATCAGATCCACCCCGCATTCCATCTGGACCGTTCCTTAGCGCCGCATCCTCAACGAGCCACGTGGCGACCTCTAGGCCGCCCGATCGCGCCCCCGATCCCTTCATCACAACCGCTCGTCTTCCAGCGGATCGTGACCCTCAGATCAATCACCTAGACCCGATCCTAGCCGCCCGCTCGCACTTCGCCCGCGTCACGCCACGTGTCACCCTCATAGCCCTTCATCTGGGCACTCCAGATCTAATCTCACCCGCCCGCTTCGCGCCTCCATCTGGCCGTTGGATCACAAGATCCAACGGCCAGGACTTCGTCCCCTACCTCGGGCAGCCCCTCTCTCCCACGATCTCCGCCTTGCGGGAGGGGCCGCCCCTTTCTATTCTCGGCCGCACTCCAGCCCCCCTCGCCGGCCACTGACTCTCCCACGATCTTCCCCACTCTTCCCTCTCCCTCGCCAACACCCTCGAACATCACCATCTCCGCCACACTCGCTCCACCACCTCCATGAAACTCGCCACTCACCCAGCTCTGCCGCCACCTTCGACCTATAAATACACCCTCTCCGACCACATTCAAGCCCATCCGCCACTCCAGGAAAGAACCCCGAGCTCCAAGCTTCCTCTTGGTGACAGCAAGCGGCCGAATTGTTGAGCGACGAAGGACCTTCTTCTCCGGCGAGATCCACGGTGCACCGCCGTGCCGCAGCCGCCCTCCGCGTAGCTGCACGAGCTCGAGGCTTACCGACCTCTGGAGCGACGACCCCTGGAGCTCAAAACCGAGCCCCAAACCCCAGGTAACCTCCTTCATCCCCTCTCCGATCATCCTCTTCTTTTCTTCCGATCTTCTCCGATTTTATTCGCCTTCCACGGACATCTCCACACCTCCTCGACATCCCGACGAGCTCCGCGACGGTGCTAGCATCCTCGCGGGCTTCTCCACTTCGCCATTCACCGCACTTCGACCATCGTCGACTAGCAGCTCCGCCGCTTGTCCGGAGCCACCTCGCCCGATCACCTCAAGCACCCGCAGGCCTCACCGACCACGCCATCCTCTCCACGATCGTATCAGCACGCTTCGGCTATCCACATAACCCTTGCAGGTACCCGATCATCATTGGCCGGAGCTTCATCGGATCCTTCTTCGAGCTTCATCGACCAGGTGCTCCAGCCCTCCTCCAGCCAATCCGAGACCACCGGAGGCTTCGCCGTCCTCATCCGCTGCTTCCGAGCTAGCTGGGAGCTGACAGAGCTCACTGACGGAGCTCAGCGAGGCAGGCGGAGGTCAGCCCCCTTCACCGGAGCACAGGCCCCTCCTCCGCAGGCGGCGGAGGAGCGTTGAAGGAGAAACAGCAGCCACCGTTCGATCTTCTGATCGAACGGCCCTCGTCCCGCCACGCGTCTCTTCACCGCCTTCGTCCTCGACCGTCGATCGCACCAAGGATCGGACGCTCCACCCGCTGCCACGCGTCTTCACCTACCACCCTTGGATCCATCCAGATCCAAGGGCCCTCAGGCCGCCACGTCGCCCGATCCGAGCCTCGGCACCCAAGCCTAGGCTCGGGTCCCCCGAAGCAGATCCGAGGCTAACCCGAGCCTCCAGAAGCCCCGACCCTCGATCCGAGCCTCCGACGCCTCCGAGCCTAGGCCGCCCCACGTGAGGAGCACGTGCGGCCTGGGTAAATTGCACCGACACCCCTGGAGGTTTCCAAAATTGCAGAAAGGTCCCTGTGAAGCAGACATCACGTGAGGCGCACGTGATTCGTGGAGAATTTGCATTCAAGTCCTGCATAGTCTTGGTAATTGCACTTTAGTCCCTGTCAGCATGTTTATTTCTTGAACATTTATTTTTCAGTATTGCATTTAGACCCCTATGTTTGCACGTGTCCATAGCATGCATTTTTGATTATTTTTGAATTTTAAAAGTTGCATATTGTTGAGAACTTTGTCCTCTACCTGTTAGCACACGTGTTGTATTTTTGTTGGTTTTCTTGATTTATTAATGAATTAATTGGTTGATTTGAGTCATATTTTGCCCAGAGATGCCATTTGATTTTTAGTAAATTATCTGTGCCTTCAAAAATCACCAAAAAAATCACAGTAGCTTAAGGACATTGTTTTTAACATCCCATAAAAATTTCACATCATTTGCACGCATAACGAGGCCTGAATAAATAGTTTAGTGATTTCCTTTGATTAATTTTAATTAATTCATTTCACAACATTTTTTTAGTTCTGTCAATTTTCCTAGGTTCCTGATCATTAGACCTTCCTAGGATAATTTTAGTTCCGAGAAATATTGTGTTTTGATATTTATTAAAAATTAAACATTGAAAATCACACTGTTTGTTTAGTTAATTCATAGAATATTCATTTTGAGTCAAAAAATTCCAAAAAAATTAGTGTAGGTCATTTTCATCATAAGCAACCTTCTGGCCAATTTTCATAATTTTTGGACTGAATTTGATATATCAATTAAATCTAACTTGAAATTGGCTAAGGATTGTCTGCATTGTCTACATAGTAATTAAAAAGACCAAAAAAAAAAAAAAATCGTTCCCCGAATCTCGAGCACTTGTGAATTGATGTAATCAACCTAAGGAGACAGATGCCTCCCTGAGATCGACCTTGGACTTCACCAAGTAAAAAAAAACTACATCACTTAACATTAATAGCTAAGTGATTTTTGATTAATCCCTCGTATCCGACTGCAACGAATATCATTAATTGATTTGGACATTAATTTGACCGGATTAACTAAGGGTGCGGGAGGCTTATCAGTATACAGGGGGATTCACCTAAGATATGGAGGAGCAGATAGGCTCTCTTTGATTCTTGCCTCAAGCCATCACATATATATATATATATATATATATATAGAGTAGAACTAGTATAAAGGCTTGGCCTATAGATTTGGCAGGCTCTCAAAATCTCATATATATATTCCTTAAGGCTTGACTGCTTGTTTTTAGGAGAGTCGCTTTCCATTTCCGTCCCTGGGACTTGTGGGGGCCTTTTGGCCAGTCAGGTCGAAATGCCGATTATGCTCGATAGGACTTCCCGCAGATAGCTACTTTCACGTATACTCGAGTAACTCTTTGGAAGAGTAACATCAATGAATTCAAATATCAACCTCGGATCACGTCGATTTATTGGAGGTCTTCGTCGGGGATTCAAGGATTATTGTCACCAATCTCATCTCTCAACTTGCTCTCTTTCTTTTGAATGTTGGTGGATATGACAAATGATCATCAAAGTATGGTGACGATGGGTTCAAATAAGGAGAGGAGTCGATGATAGGATTGGATGTTATGGGTTTTGTTTTTGAGATGACAGGAGTTTGCTACAGGTGGTTAGTGTTCGTGATTAATGAGACTCTAATGGTTCTGAGGCTTCGTCGAAGGAGGCGTCGGGCTATGGATTCATTGATTGCTTCGGTCGAGGATTTGGAGATATCACCTAGATGGTATAACGATGGTGTATGAAGGGGATTGTGATTAGGGAAGAGGGGTTGGTCGAAGGAAATGGGTCATAAGAGAAAAGATGGGTAGGTAGAAGTCGAGATGCAATGGCTAGCACAAGGCGGGGGGTGATGATGGTCGGAGGAAGATGGTGAACAATAATGGTCGTTGGATCGGGCACGATCCAACAACCCAGATAGGTCATGTGCCTAGCACGTACAGGGGAATGGGTTAGATAGGAATAAGTTAGGGACCGTTGGATCAAGCGCGATCTAATGATCCTTATCAAGGGATGTTAAATGACAAGAATCGTTGACCAGGCTAAGGGACGGGGATGACCAGGCACTAACGTGGGTGAATGGGGCCAGGCCACATGACTTTGACCAAGCGTTGACCAATGCATGAAATGCATAAATAGATACATAAAAAACATCACATATACCCGGATGTGAAAATGCTCAACATGAAAAATGTTCATCTAAGTGTAATATACAATGTACATGAAGAATTCAGATGCAAACAGAATGAACTGTATAAAATATGATTTTTATGATATTCCATGTATATAAAATATCATTTTTCAAGTTCTGTAATTTTTATTTTATTTTTTTATAGATGAATAATGTATATAAAAATCAACCATGATCTGAAATGATGTCATGGACACCAATTTAATTTTTAGAGTTTTTATGAGTTCTAAATAATTAGAAAATGGTTGGTATATACAAATGAATTTGTTAGTGAGCTCAAGTCAGAATGTGTCTTTTTCATTGCTTTTCTGATTTTTTATTCTAAATATTATATAATTAGTTAAAACATTGAGTGAAATAAAGAAATGGAAAAGAAACAAAATAAGAAGAGTGAAATATATACATGAAATGATAGGTCAAAAATCAGTAAAAATGTGCAACGCACAGTTAGGCCTCAAAACTCAACTTTCAAAACGAACTCTGATTATTTTGAATTTGATCTTGATTTGTACTATTTGAATGTACATTAATTCGAAAGTGAGTAGAGTGGAATTGGACACTATATGCGAGAAATATCAATATTTACGACATTTTGTCTTGCAGTTAGGGTATGAGTTTATTATAAATATGTACATGTTAGAATTTTTGAGGATTTTTTCATTAAGGTTAGTGATATGTGCACAATGGATACAATTTCATGTTAATTGAAGTTAGTATGAATTAATTAAAAATATGTGAAAATGGGTAAAAATTCACATATGATTATGAATGTAGAATGTAATGCTAATTTATGCAAATTATTTACAAGTGCATGAATGTTAATTTTTACATATTAACATATGAATGCATCTTTCTCAGGATGAAGCTCTATTTTTAACTAAGTATAATGATGAATCACATATCCATCAGAGGCGTGCACAACATATTTCGGAGAGTGATGCCCCCATCGTATGTTTTTTTATTTGATATTTTTACACCCATAACCCCTGAGTAATTCTGCAATTACAATCAAAACCCTGCGTAATCATGAATTACACCCAGAACCCTCAATAGTCAACTCTCACCCCATAACTCCTGAGCTAACTTCCACCCAATTCTCCATTAACTATGATGGTATCCGTCAAACATTTTACATTTTCTACTCTTTAAGTTCTATTATTTACAAATGAGTACACTCCCCCTCCTCCTCCTCATCGACAACCACCTCCTCCCCCTCCCCTTCTCCTACCCGTCAACCACCTCCTCCTCCTCCGTCCTCCCTCCTCCATGTCGACCACCAGCTCCTCCCCACCGATCACCTCCTCATCTATGTCGAACACCTCTTCCCCTGGAACCAACCTCTCCCCCCCCTCCCGACCTCATCCTCCTCCCAACCCAACACCTCATCCAGCAACACCAATCTCCCCTTCCGCACCCCTTGCAGACCTCCTCCTCCTCCAACACCAACCTCCCCTTCCTGTTGACCACCTCCTCCTCCTCCAACACCAACCTCCCCTTCACCCCTCCCCCTCCCCCCGGCCAACCACCTCCTCCTTCCCTTCATTCCCCCTGTCGACCACCTCCTCCTCCCTCAAAGATCCCACCTTTTCCCCTACCAAGCCCCCTGTTCCGTGAAAGCCCGACCCCACGTGCCTCCACCGTCGTCGCCACCCATGGAACCCCCGTCTTCATCCTCCACCATTGTCTCTGCCAGTAGAACCCACCCCCTCCTGCGAGCCCCCCACCCCACACTACCTTCGCCAGAACATCCCCCAGACCTGTCGAAGCTTCCCCCGCCTATAAGAACTAGCCCCCGCCTGCAATCCCCCTCCCCCATTGCCTTCTCCAGCATAACCCACCTCCCCCTCCCCTCTACCAGCCACTGGCCCGCAAGCCCCTCTCGATCTCCCCCTGCCGACCCCGCAACCTCTCCCCCCCACCAATATGAAACACGACACACCTAAACCCAACCCCTGAAGCCCCTCCCCCACGAGCCCAACCGTTGTTGCATCCACCAGCCCACTACCACAACATCTTCTAGAAAGAAACCCCCTCCCCAACCGCCGCAACATCCATCGGCCCACCACCACCGCATCCGCCAGCAAGATCCCTACAAGCATGCCTCAGCCTTCCAAGAATTTTTTTCCTTTTCTTTTTCTTTTTATTTTGGCTAATCCTAATCGTTAGATCGTAGGTTGATTAGATTAACTCACTTATATGGTTGAGTTAACGTATTAAACTTATAGAGGGTTATGGATGTGAGTCGGAGTGACTATCCGGGGTTCTTGGTGTATTCACGATTACACATGGTTATGATTGTAATTGCAAAATTACTCAGGGTTATGAGTGTAAAAATCCATTTTTATTTTTTCGTAGTTGCTAGGGTCTTAGCCTTACAAACTAAGAAATGCCCCTCATAATACTATGCAACTCTTGATGTATGTTTTGTAGGTTCATGGGTAGGGGCAGGATATGTTATGATAATATATCGGATTTGTCCATACCAAAAACAAATTTTCTCGGGTATTGTTACATCCGAGCGATGTCACACACTCTCATAGTTCAACATCTTATAAAATTCACAAGACAATTAAATAATCTAATAAAGACGACAAAAAAGAGAAAATAAATTCCAAATACTCAATCATGGGTAAACATGTATGTATGTGGTATGCATGTAAGTGTACGAGGTATATATGGGTATGCATATGGGTAGGATATGTGTAAGAATGATCGTACGCATGAGTAAAAAGTTATGTATGTGAGTATCTATCATTTGTTATATATGGACACTCATATGGGAAGGAGGCTATGTATGTGAGAGTCCATGGTAAATGTGGATAACAATTATGATTTGAGGAATTTTGTAAAGCATATATGGAGGTATTTGGGCATGCATGTGTGCAAGTGTGTGAGGAATATAGAGATGCATGTTGGTGTGTAAGAGTATATGGACGTGTCAATGAATTTAAGAGTGTATGGAGGTAGTTGGCATGTATGCAAGTGTGTGAGCAATATGTGTATGCATGTGGGTATGTATGAGTGTATGGAGCAATGTGGACATAAATATAAGAGTATATGGAGGTATTTAATCATGTATGCAAGTATGTGGGGAATATGGGTATGAATGAGGGTGTGCAATAGTGTATGGATCAATGTAGGCGTTAATTTAAGAGTGGGTGGAGGCGTATATGCATGTATACAAGTAAGTGAGGAATATGTGCATTCATATGGGTACGTAAAGAGTGTATGGAGCAATGTATGGATGTGTACAAGTGTACGGAGGGGTATGGGCATGTATGCGAGTGTGTGAGGAATATGGATATGCCTATATTGGACATGTGAGCCTCGAGCAAACCATTTCTATAATAAATATTATTGTGATCTTTTTTATATATCAATAAAAGTTATTGATGTTCACTCCCTATCAGAGATTAATGAATGAATGCACTTATAAGGTCCCTTAGTATATTAAGGTTATTTACCATACCCGTCTTTATAATTATACAGTTGTTGATTCAATGGTTGAATCATAAATGCTAGTGCTTAGATGATATCTAAGGAGTTTGATTGAGGATTCATCAAGCACCGTTAAATGATTGTTTGAGAGAAGATTTCTAGCCTGAGAAGGAGATGGTAATCGTTACTCCAAATGTTGATATTTGATCGACCTCTTGATATAGGTCCTTTGCATAGGAATAGAGTTTCAGAGGTATCGGATAAGTTAGGTCAATGAGTTTACCACCTAACAAGATGAAGATAACCAAGACATATACTGTATATTGTCACGGTACATGCACACATCCTCTGACCAAAGATAGATGTATTACTGTATGTCTAAGTATGTACATTAGGCTGATCATTAGGTTCATGACCTAATCAAGGTCCATACACTGTCGAGTTGGTGTGCATATGAGGGCATATGAGTAATATTCTCTCTCAAAGGGATCACATAGGTTCGCTACTGAATAGGAAGACATGAGCTCACTCACGAGATATTGGGATCAACCAAATTCCATCGATGGTCATCTTGCTTTAGGAGCATGATAGGATTTGTAAGTATGATATAAGCTTTTGGAAAGCATATAATCGATACCAACTCCCAATGATCAAATGAGAAACTTAATGATAAAACCCTGAAGAAGATGATTCAAAAGTGATCAAAACTTTGGATTTATTCTAGGTCTTTCAGTATGCAAGATGTACGTGTATTAGGAATACTCAGAAGTGATGTGATCTTAAATGATTGTATAACCGTGACGCTTCCATTCCAAGGGAATGATGAAACATGTTTGGATTTTAGCGAATCCATTCAGAAAATTGGTTATCCAATCTTAGTCTGAATGTTGGACATTGATCTAATATGATTTAATTTCAATGAGAATACTAGATATTATCTCTGACTTGATTAAACATATCTGAGAGGTCTTATAGATCTAGATATGAGATTAGATCTAAGTGTCCAATACACTATACATGTATTATACAATCGACGTGTCGTTATCTCCAAGTATCTGCGGAGAAAGCACATTGTTCTCGAAAGATTTCGAGAATAATTCTACTATCGATAATTTCTGAGCATTGGAAAAATGACGATTAAATATGATTTGATTATCATTAATAATATGGACATGATTCCCTTTATTTGGCCACATATAGAGAGGCATCTAAGATAATTAAATTGGATTTAATTATTGTAAATATGATTAGTGTGGATAGTAATATCCATAATTATTATATTTGCATTGCGAATATGATTCATAATATCATAGAGAGTATTTGTAAATATGATTTACAATTTATTAAGTTAATGTGAATTGGATTCACATTATACAATTAAATGCAAATTGGATTCACATTGTACAATTAAATATAAATGTGATTTACATTTAATATTGTATGGATGAATATGATTCATGATTATCAATGACATGATTGAAATTATTACAAAGTAATTTGGATATATTTTGGTGAAAATTCATGCAACAAAAGTTGTTTCAAGTATGTAGAAAATATGGTGACATTTGAGAATCTCGTACGTCAGGAAAGAAGAGTGCTCAATACCTTATGTGAAGTGGATGACCACATGGAAAAGGAATCCATGGTGTCGTCCACCCTAATAAGGAAAGAGGCTCTCCTCCTTCCTTATTATTCTATATTTAATTACTTTAGTGAGAACTAAATTTATTAGATGATTTCTTCAATTTATTTATTTCTTTTAAATTAATTAATTTTTTTTCTAAATTATTGCAAAAAATATGGACCATTAATTTAAATTAGGAAGTCAACACAACCATCTAAAATTATATAAAAGAAGAGTCAACCCTAGGCTTTTCAGCATAAAAGTTGAAGAAACAAAACTCTCTCTCTTTCTCTCTCATACACGTACATACTCTCTCCTTCAAACCCTAGTGGTCCTCCGCTTTAGGGTTTGTAGAGAGAATTTCATCGTCATCGCGTCGCCGTTGTGCTGCCGGATCGTCTACTTGTTGATCTATGTCTTCTTCTATACCTCGTACTCATGAGGAAGACTCTGTATTTTGTGAGATGAAATCAGGAGGTTCCACATTCGGATCATTTATTTTGATTGCGAGAAGTTCGCATCTCATCCACACGCCCACAAGTTCTTAAAATATGTTCTTAAAATATTCGCCTATGGTTGGTATCAAACGAGCATCATTTTAGAAATCAAAAGTTCCCACAGTGTTTTTTTGCATGTAAACTCGGATATATACCTAAAAGAATTTTGGTCACTATTTTTATATCATGAAACATACTAGAAAAGGAATGATTAATTTAATAATTAAACTATCTAATCGCTTGAATTTATTTCATGCAATTCCAACTCTTTTTTGCCCTAGATATTTGATATTTAGTAAGGATGGATTAGAAAATGATTGGATCGTCACAAGAATATTTTTAATGTGTATCATTCAATATCAATCATGAAAATTATATATTTATCCTGATTAAATGATGTTTCATGTATTTAGAGAAATATTTGATAATCATCAACCTCCGTTGAATGAATGCTTCATGACAAAAGCTAGCTCAAATTATAATAGTTGCAGTTCAACTTTTACATGCAAAATCAAAATTTGTTTGCTTGATATGACTAGAAATTTAGGACATTAAAAATATCTTAATATGCTTAAGCTTTTTAGTGATTATTATATTGTATCGTGTTGGTCATTAAGTCATATGACTGATAAAACCTCTCAGTAGAGTTGGTACCAATTGTGTTATCTTAAATTGATTCAGTGATGACGTCTAGACCATAGACGCGCTCCCTCAATTAGTTAATCCATTAGCATTATCTGTAAATACAATGCAGGATGCCAATTCAATAACAAATTGGTATTATTTGCAAATACTAATTGAGTCATTATGCTAATTGGCACCATCGCCACATTTACAGATAATGCTACTAGGTTAACTAATTGGCATCATGCACCGCATTTGCGGTGGAAGCACTCCTTATTAGTATTATCTGTCCGACCTAGCTAGATTTGTTTCAAGGATGGGTAGCATGAGAAGTCTTTACGTACTTTAAACAACTAATTGAATACAATCATACAATGTGATGGTATATAGTATATAGTAATATCAAGTAAAATAATTTTTTATTGGTTATTGGATTGATAATTATTTAACATGATTAGATTAGTTTAATCCAATTAAAATAAACAATCTATTATTAATAGAACTGTAATTCTCTTGGAAGAATTAATCATAAGAATTTGATTCAAAATGACTAATTAGAATTTGAATGGTATATGAGGATTATAAGATGACATCCGTGGTCTCCCATCAAGACGAAGGGATCCGTCGCCATGAGTTGTACATTGGATATGCTTATGCGAAGCCACCTCCGGTTTACAAGCGTACATGGGTCGTGCTCTTTGCTTCTCGAAAGAGACGTGATGTATGCGTAGTAACCCCAATATTGTTCTTTATATAATTGAGAGGATATTGGATTTCTCATAGTGAGCACTATTCATGTTGATAGTTGATTCAATTAATAACAAGTCAACATCACCTTAGGGGTGGTGGACTCAGGTGTTAAAGATCGAATTGGGAAATTCAAGTTGGACTTTGCAAGGCAGAATGGATTCCTGCTTCTGTTACATAAGTTATATTACTCATATTCTTGATGTGTAACAAAGATAGATGAGAGAATCCAGATCTTGCTAGAGATATAGCGGTAAGTATATCTCTTACTTTGAAAGATTAATAAGGGAATGAACTTTCAAAGTATTTAAAAGGCAATACAATTTTGATTTAAAATTCCTTAATCAAAGAATTTAAATTGAATATATAACTATTTATATGTTCCAATTAATCTCGGATATGAAATTCATGAACCCTCTTAACAATCTTCTAGAGGTCGACTAATTGACCATACCAAATTATTCGAACTGGATACGAAATTTGAAGATTGTTCTATCGACGGAGCACATCAACTATGTACTTACCAAGAACAAGCGTGCAAACCCTACGTCATTGGAAGAACTTAAATACAATAAAAAATATGATGAAGATCAATCATTGATTCGTTGTTATATTGTGGTATCTTTCTCCAATGTGCCTCGGAATTAACATGTGGACATGGACACTGTCCAGGATATAATGGTGAATCTCAAGGAGATGTTCGATCTGAACGCATTCAATGTTACAACCTCTGGAAAGATCTGGTTTGCTACAAGATGCTTGAAGGGACATTGGTTAGAAAAGCACGTAATCAAAATGTTTGGTTACCTCTCTGAACTAGATACCCTAGGGGCACATATGGGTGCAATCATGCAGTCCGGCTTCATTCTATTTTCTTTGCTCAAATCTTTCAATAATTTTGTGATATTAAACCACTTGAATAAGTTGAGCTTGACGAACATTAAACCGATATCTTCATTGAAGTCCGCTAAGGTCCTAAGGACATCCTAAAGAAAGAGAATCTCATTAGTAATGCAATGGTTGCACAGGTTAAGGGAAAGTGCGATCAGAAGAATGAGTCTCGAAAGGGTCTGGCCCGTAAGAAGGAGAAGAAGAGTTAAAATGTTGGCTCATCCTCTCAAGATTCTACACTGATATCATTGAAGAAAGCCGATGTTTGTCATTACAATAAGAAGCCGGGGCACTAGAAGAGAAACTTTACAGATTACCTGAAAAACATAGAAAAAGTTAAGGCTCCGACGAATATAAATCTACTTTCATCATTGAAAATAATTTTTTTCATAAGACGATAAGATAGTTTGTTCATTGATTTTGGTGCTTATGTTCATGTATGCAATTTCTTGCATCTATTTTAGGGAACCAACAAGCTTAATGATGGAGAGGTAGTCATCGAGATAAGATTTGATGCAACTGTTGCAGCAGTCATTGTCGTAACTTGTAGACTATCTTTAGCTAGTGGGAGAGTATCATTACTTAGAGAGTGTTTCTATGTACCCAAATTTTGAAGTAACTTGTTATATGTATATAAGTTAGTTTGAAATGGATATGTGTTCTAATTTTGCAATAAAGTTATCATAAGTCAATATGGTAAACATATTGCAGATGGTTCTCTAACTTCTGGTGGACACTTTGAATTGTATGTTGATGAATGTGTTATGAATATTACAACCACAGGTAATAATAATAACCTCGCACAATCCAAAGAGGATGATAATCATTTAATCATGATTTGACATAAAAGACTTGATCATTTATCTGTTGATAGGATCAATAGATTGATAAAAGATGGACCATTAGTTTTCTACAGGCACAAAGTTTACAAAGTTTACCTACTTGCGAACATTACATTCGAGGTAAAATGACCAGAGCACCATTCTGAAATAAGCATACACAATGCAAAGGTACACTTGGCCTAATATATACAAATGTATGTGGTTCATTCAGTATTGCGACTCAAAATAGATATCGATATCATTTAACGTTTATTCATGACGATTCACGATATGGGTTTGTCTTCCTATTAAGTCATAAGTCTGAAACTTTTGAAAAGTTCAAAGAATTCATGGCTTTCGTTGAGAACCAAATCGATAGGAAGTTTAAATGGATTATATCTGATCGAGGTTGCGAATACTCTCAGATGAATTCAAGGAATACCTTAAAGAGAGAGGAATTGTATACAATCTCACTTCTCATGGAACTCTCCAACTAAATGGTGTTATTGAAAGATGTAACATGACCATTTTCGATCTATGATAAGTAAAGCACATTTACCTCTTAGTTTCTGGGGATATGCAACATAGACTACAATATATATATATATGCATATCCTTAACAAGATTCCTAGCAAATCTACACCCTAAACTGCTCATGAGCTTTGGTTTGGAACAAAGTCTGGTGTTAGACACTTGAGAATTGGGGGTTGCTTGATCCATGCCAAGAACATGGATGCAAATAAGCTAGAATCTTGCACTCGAGAGTGCTACTTCATTGGGTATGTAAAAAATAGTAAAAGATATTCATCTCTAGAGATGTTAAATTCTTAGAGGATGACTTAATTAAAGGTCAAGATAAAAATGAAGTAAAAGAATTCACATAATACTCTGAGGATACTGAGATTCTTAAGTCAGAAGCCGAAGAAGTAAATGAAAATGACACACCCTGTCTCTTCGAAGGAGTTCGAGGGTTGCTATGCCACCTGAAAGATATGGATTCCATGTATCGGGAGAATGTGACAATGATCCAACTTCATTTGATGAAGGACTCGCGGACCATGGTATGGATAAATGGATGCTAGTTATGAAGTATGAAATAGAATCCATGCACAAAAATGGTATGTGGACCCTAGAGGATCCACCTAAGGAGATAAAACCCATTAGATGTAAACACATCTTTAAGAGAAAGAGGGGGACCTTATGGGAAGGTAGAGACCTTTAAGGTACGATTGTATCTAAGGACTACACATAGAGACAAGGCATCGACTACGATGAGACATTCTCTCCTGTGGCCAAGCTTAAGTCCATTAGAGCACTGCTAGCTATAGTTGACATCTTTACTATGACATCTGATAGATGGAGGTCATGACTTTATTTTCTCAATGGATACCTCGAGGAGTTTATCTATATGGAGCAGCCCCTTGGATTCATAACCGAGGAAGGTAAAGTGTGTAAACTAAAGAAATCCATCTACGAGCTCAAACAAGCTTCTCGTATTTGGAACATTAGATTTGATAAAACCATGAAGAATTATGAATTCATTCAAATAATGATGAACCATGCATGTACAAGAAGCTCTGTGAGAGCGCCATTTGTGTTTATCGTGCTTTACGCAGATGACATCATTACCATTTGAAATGATACATGAATGATGACTAGTGTTAAGGTTTAGCTATCCCATACCTTTGAGATGAATGATCTTAGAGAAGCCTCTTATATATTAGGTATGAAGCTGTTCAGAAATAGAGAAAAGAAGATTTGGAGATTGACTCAACATGGATACATTAATAAGATCTCAAAACTATTCCATATGAAAAATTCTAACAAATGCTTCATTCCCTTTAAACACGATACACACCTATCTAAAGGGGATGAATCATCAAAGTGTTGAGGAAAAGAAGACCATGGATGGATGCCCGTATGCATCAGCTGTGGGAAGCCTAATGTATGCCATGATGTGCACAAGACCATCCTCTCGCTTGCGGAGAAACCCCACCACTCATCACATGCAAACTTCGAACCCCTAATGATCGCTATCCTCTTCTAGATCACATGAACCCAACTATTGCCACCTCTATCCTATCCTTCTTCCCATCGACAAACCAAATTCTCCCCTAACCACGTTATCCCCTTGCCTGGAAACCCAAACGGCCACGGTCGATATCCCCTATCTCCTCGCACCAACTTTCCCCTTCGCTATCTACCGTCGACCAGGCAAGACCCCAATGGAACCACCCCATTATCATCTCCCAAGATCCCAACCCTTTTTCCTACATCTCCCACAACCTCTCCACCATTGTCGACTATCTTCAACCCTATCCTAATCTTAGTTTATCTATGACCCAAACACGACTCTATCCCCCAATCAAGAACCACCTCCAGCCATCTACTCTATTTAAACCCAACTCCTATTCTGGTCAAGTCATCCACCATTCTTCAATTCAATTGAGCGAGAGAAGGAGAGGGAACATACCATACTCAGATGTTGGAGATAGCAATGGAGACTCATTCTCCGACGTGGTCCATGATCCCTGATCATAGCAGCATACCTACATCATAGAAAAGTCTCATGCCTATCACCAAACCTTGAGGCAAGAACCTAAAGCTACTCAAGCTTCAATCGACATGCGACTTCTCCTGGTATACCCTCTACCCTTTTCTCTTTCTCTTTTCTTCTTCTTCTTCTCCTCCTCTAATATCCTTGGCAACACCCCTTTCTTATTACTTCACCTTCGTTCTTCTTCGACTCACAACTCCATCTCCTCTATTCTGCAACTCCAATCACTAACACGCCTCAATTTCATCCCTTGTGTGTTCTGTTCTGTCTCCACCACAACCCCTACCATGCCATGCTTTAGATCCATCACCATTGACGAAGCTTTGCCCATCTTCCGCTTTCATTTGTATTATGATACATCCAAGCCTTTGAGGCTTGAGCCATCATATTCCTTGCAGGTACCTGAAGAGTTAGGAGAATATCATCGAAACTCTACATCATCGACTCCCAATATATGGTCGTGTATCGATTGAAGGAGGATCTCCTGCACCAATGAGACATGAGGAAGAGTTGCTCGACAAGCAGCCATCATCAAATCTCATATAGTTCACGTCTTCACCGTCAAAGCAATATGGCTTCTTAGCCCTTGGATCAAAACCACATGAGGCACCCCTCACCATCAGATTGACGCCCATGTCACGCATTTTATACACACGCTTTGGGGAAAATTACAGAGGAGACCCTTTCGCATCGCAGAATTATTAGGAGCCCCTTCACATGCTCTGAGTCACGTGCGTAAGTGGAATTTGAAGCCGAAGCCCCTCTCAGTCTAGAAATCACATATATACTCCCGCTTGAGGATAAATTGTGAGAAGGCCCTACCGACTTCAAATAATTACATTCAAACCCCTCTAAAGGTCCAAATTGAGGACATTTTTATTTATTTTTATGATATTTATGCCATGAACTTCATTTTTCTATATCTCGAGCACATGTGGTTCGATTTTTGAGTTCCTTATGCCATTTTGAAGCTTGTGCTATGATCTATTTTTTAGAATATTAAAATTTGCATTTTGAGATATTATTTTATATCAATAAATTTGAAGGGAATCCATGTATTTTCTGTGAGCCATTTATTCTATAAATTGATTTTTTTGTTCATAAAATCTTGAGAAAAAGGAGTATCATTGGAAATAAATTTTTTTGACATTGATTCATCAATTACTCTTAAAATCCTCAAGGTTTGGAAATTAAAATTGGGAAGATCTTGCTTGGCCTGCTTGCTTTCTAGCATTTCTTCTAGGCATCCATTCATAGCCATTATTAGATAATTGCATTCTTTATTTATTCTCTCATATTACATTGTATTTCACTACTTCTCCTGCATAAAAACCTACAAAAACTCATGCAACATATTTTCTTAAATTAATTGCATCTCTTTTATTTAAAAGCTCATAAAATTGGTAAAATTTTTAAAAAATCTTAAAATTCCTCTTTAAAAACCTAAAATCATAAATTATTTTCAAACTTAATTCTCAACCCTTAGATTACCTCCTTGAGTTCGACCTTGGGAGTTGCTCAAGTAAAATAATAATTACCACATTGAAATTAATTAAATAATTATTTTTTTGTGGTTTTGATTACTTTCTCTTTTATCACCTGATGCAGTCAGGCATTAATTTTATTATATAGGAGTGGTGAAGAGCTAGTTTTCAGAGGTGCTTGTGTGGATATGATGAAGAGACCACTCATTTAGTACCTTGTTGTTGGAAAAAGGACACGATGATGCTAGAGATGAAACATATGCATGCTCCAAGATGGAGATACGATGACATCTATATTGCGTGTTTGGGGAGTAGAGAAAGTAAAGGGATTATTGATGAGAGAGTAAGGGATGACAAGAAAGGGACGGGATGACAAATGAAGAGTTAACATTGAGGTCATTAAAAGTTAATAGAGTGTTATATGCGTGAGATAAAAGAAATTTACGATGGCATGTATGTAATTTTAAAGAACATCGTGATCTAACGAGTAGTTAAAATAATTTTGATCAATGGAGGTGTGGTAAATCAAATTACACAATAATTTTAAAAGGCTGTGAGATTTACCTGTGATGCCAAGCTAAAGAGTTGTGAGCATTTAGGAAAAGGGATTTTTACCCAGCAGACCCTATAAATTTTTTAAATTACCTCTACGACCTTTTGCACAATGTAATTACCCCATCGACCCTATAAATTAGCCCAAGAACCTCCACAAGCTTCAAAGAGATTATTCGGAAGGTTCATGGGGTAAAAATTGGCAAGTTTATAGGGTCGAGGGGGGAATTAGATTGTTTCAAAGGTTGTGAAGGTAATTGGAAAAATTTATAGGGTCTGCAGAGTAAAATTCCCTTAGGGTGCGTTCTTGTATCGGGTTTAACTCCCCTACCCCATATTTTCTCCCTCCACGTGGGTCCCACTTTTTATCTTTTTTAAAAAATTAAATAAATCAATTCTCCATCATCAATTCCATCAAAAAATAATATACTATACTATCATATCATATAAAAATTATAAACTACTCCATTTCTACTCACTTTTTCAAACTCCAATACAATCACATCACAATAACTTCTCACTTTTTCAAACTCCAATACAATGACATCACCCCAAACCCACTAATAACCCACCCCCAGTTTAACCCTCTATCCAAACACCAAAACCCAAAAATGAGTTACCTGCAACCAGTTTAACCCACCTAAACCCACTATCCAAACACCCCCTTAAGAAAATTATCCACCAGGTAAAATTACAAGTCTATCCAATGTTGGGTGGCTAATAAACTTCTGCCAACACAACCCCCCCCCCCCCCACACACAAAAAAGCTTCCCGCAGCTCGCCAACATCCCTCACGCACTCCCCGTCTATATATATCCCCCCACCCCCAACCTCCGCTCCCCCCAAATCCCCAACTCCTCACCACCTCGCAGATCGCGTGAACGATCGACCCCCTCCTCCGAGCACAACCCGATCTCGGCCGTCCGATCTCCCGATGGCGGATTCGTTCTGCCCGGACTGCAAGCGGAGCACGGAGGTGGTGTTCGACCACTCGGCGGGCGACACGGTGTGCTCCGAGTGCGGACTCGTCCTGGAGTCCCACTCCATCGACGAGACCTCCGAGTGGAGGACCTTCGCTAACGAGTCCGCCGACAACGACCCCGTGCGTGTCGGCGGACCCACCAACCACCTCCTCTCCGACGGTGGCCTCTCCACCGTCATCTCCAAGCCCAACGGCGCCACCGGCGAGTTCCTCTCCTCCTCCCTCGGCCGCTGGCAGAACCGCGGTGCCAACCCCGACCGCAACCTCCTCCTCGCCTTCCGCACCATCGCCACCATGTGCGACCGGTACGAATCACGAACACCTTGCCGATCTATTATACAATCAATCTCGAGGCAATTCCTGCGTTTTGGTAGAACTGACGATTGATGCGCATCAAATTTAGTTATTTGCTACAAACATAACCTTGCAACATGAAAAATAAATCCATTTTATACTCCAACGCTTCCAGATCACACTTGCAATCTGATGCTGAATAACCCCCCACCCCCACCCCACCACATGAAACAACAATGGGAGAATTACTGTTACTTGTTATAGGTCTGAGTGCTCATCAAGAGGCGGGTAAAAACTTTAGAATGATAATATCTTATGGATTTAGTATTATTAGTTCTTTGGAGTTAGAGCAGTAAAACAGAAATTTTGGATAATTAAATATTACACTGCTTTACTTTGAACTTGTGTATTTTTTGCAGTTTATTAACGATTGCAACTTTAATCACTGGTTGATGTAATTGTCGCTAATGATGTACTATATTCTTTTGTCAGGTTGGGTCTTGTCGCTACCATCAAGGTAATTGATTTTCTGTTGACAACGTGAATGTGTGCTTACTGCTTGGCTGCCATACTACTGCAAATATGGAGTGCTTGCAAGTCATGCTATCTTGTTTCATGAGTTTTTTGGACTCCTCCATGTTTTTTTAGATGTCTTACATTTCATGTTATGTTGCATTTAGTTCATGTTTTCTTCCTGTCTATATGAATGTTTAAATTGGTGTCGCAAGGCTTCATGTTATTTGTCAACCCTTTTTATCTAACCGTTAAACCGAATAATTATTAGTTCATATTGTAGAGGGAGGTATAGGATCGATCAATTTTTGTTTGAAATGTGTTTGGGGCATTAAAGCTATACCATTGCAATAACTTTATTGCCACATTCTTAACAAGTAATATATGATCATCGGAAAAAGTGCTGTTGTCTTCTTAAGCGGGTGAATTTGACACCGTGCCAATAGCCAGTGAAAACTAAGAACCCTTGCCCATGATAATTTCTAGAGCTGGCATTGATGTATTGTAAACCTAGTCACTCTTTGTCATCGAGGATATCACTTGCATAGAAATTGATATAGTGTGCTTTTCACATGCCTTTATGCTGACATTTCTATCGGTACGGTCACTTAGTTAATGTTTAATTGGGGTTGTAAAGCCTTGTGTTATTTATCACTCGACTTGGCTCAACGCCTTAGATATATAGCCGAGAACTATGCAGTTGCTTTAGCTAGTCCGTTTTTCATGATGAGACCGGGAATGAGAAGATGTATCTATTGCTCCTCCTTCCTTACCTTCATTATAGCTTCAGAGCAAACCCTCAGGGCTATACATAGATCATGACTGGCTTCACATCAGGATCAAGCGGATTCTTGATGGTGGACTAGACTAGACCCCTAATTATCATGTTTGAGTGGGGAAGCTCGCACCACCCAACTTCAAAAGAAAAGAAGGGGCCCTTGCTTTGGCTATCTAACAATCAAAATTCTACTTTGGAATGACTTTATTTCCGTATTCTTAACAAGTAATATATAGTTGTTAAGAATACAGAAATACACTTGGAGGACGCAAGTGACTCGGCTTACACTTAGAGGAGCTCCAACTCTCGCTTTCGAATTGACAGATTTTTGGCCTCGGCCGAGCTCCTCGATTGTTTCGCGCTCTCATCTGTGATGGCTCGACCGAGGGCCTTATCTGACCACACACCGATTATCTGGGACTCAGGCGAATCTTTCCCGCATAGGGGTCTCTTTAGGTATGAGAAGAGCTGGTTGTTGGAGGAAAATTTTAGAGAGTTGGTAATCTCACACTGGTCCAACGCGGAGGTGTCTGGGTCGGCTGCGTCTATGTTCGTGCAGAAGTTGGGGTCCTTGCGTAAGAGGTTGAGCTCCTTCAAGAAGGAGTCCAGGGCTGCAAGATGCGCTACCAGGCTGGAAGCTGAGCAGGTGGTTAGAAGACTTGATGCACATGGGGATCTTAGGGAGCTTACGGGGATGAACTGGCCACTCGCTCGCTTTCTCAAAAATTAATTGCGGTCGAGGACCTTAAGCACGTCACTGAATGGAGACCAAGGTCAAGGAATACTTGGCTCAGGGAGGGGGACGCAAACACGACGTTTTTCCATCGCATAGCTAGCGGGAGGCGTCGGTCAAATGCTTTGAGGTCGATTACGGTGAATGATGTGCGGGTAGATGGTGACAGACAAACGGGGAAGGTGATTGTCGATCATTTTAGGGACTTCTCCTCGAGGACGATGCCCCGACTTTCGAGGTGGACGGGGCTTGGGGCTCGTTCTTTGTCGTCCTCTTTGTTTGCGGAGTTGACGCAGGGCGTTTCCTTGGAGGAAGTGAAGAGTGCGGTTCGGAGCTTGAATGCGGATGGGGCTTCAGGCCCTGATGGGTTCCCGGTTGCTTTCTACAGAGATTTTTGGGACCTTGTGGGCAACGAGGTTCTCGATGTCATCTCGAAGTTCTGTGAGGGTAATGCTGGTTTCGAGAGGATAAATAAGTTGCTAATCGTTCTCCTTCCTAAGTTTACAATGGCGGATAGCATTGAGGATTTCCGCCCCATTGCTCTCTCTAATGCACTCTACCTAATTGTGGCAAAGGTGTTCGCTGTGACTCAGCCGTGTTCTTGAGACGATTATTTCCCCACTACAGTAAGCTTTTATCAAGGGGAGGCAAATTTTGGACTGTCTTATTCTTGCTTCGGAAATCATTGCGGACTGGAAGAGAAGGGATAAACAAGACGTTTTATGGAAAGTGGATTTTGCAAAGGCCTATCATAGTTTAGACAGGAAGTTCCTTTGGTCGGTCTCGCGGAGGAGAGGCTTCCCAGATCGGTGGATTTCTTGGATGAAATGTTTTGTTACGGCATCATCCTTTTCGGTCATGGTGAATGGTCGCCCGGAGGGTGGCTTCTTCCAGCCACGTAGGGGTGTGCAGCAATGCTGCCCTCTTGCACCTCTCTTATTTGTCATTGTTGCGGATGTCCTGGCGTATATTGTGGGTCGTGTAGCTGATTGTGGTCTCTCGATCGGGTACTCGAGGGATGATTTGATGATACCACTTCTTCAATATGTAGACAATACTATCTTCTTCATTGAGGGGGGCGCTGAGGAGGCTTCTGGCATGTCCGAGGCCCTAGATCTCTTCAACGAACTTTCTGGTCTCTTCAAGAATGCAGATAAATCTAAGGTTGTCCCTTTCGGCTTATCTGAGGAAGAGGCTGATGCTTGTGGACGGACTTTAGGTTCGGAATGCTGCTCCCTTCCGATTGTCTACCTTGGGATGCCTTTATCGGTGGGAAGAACGAAGCTATGTGACTGGTTCCAGGTTGTTGAGAAGCTTGAAGCGAGACTCGCGGGATGGAAGTCGGCCATTCTCTCCAGAGGGGGGCGATTGGTCCTCTTAAAGGCAGTGCTTTCCTCCATTCCTGTTTTCTTCTTGTCCAATCGACGCTTGCCGAAGGGGATCCGTAGCTGTCTAGAGAAGCTGATGCGCAGGTTCTTATGGGGCAGGCATGGTGGTGAATCAGGGGGGGGTTCATCTCGTTGAGTGGGATGTAGTCACGCTCCCTCAAAAAGCGGGGGGCCTGGGAGTCCGGAGACTGGACCAAATGAATGAGACTTTGCTCCTTAAGTGGGCGAGAAAAGTGTGGGGTCCTGGGGAGGATTTCTGCTGCAACGTTATGCGCAAAATCTACGATGTAGGTGGTGCGTCGCTGAGTCCTGGTGCTCATGTGGAGTTGCCCACACCCTTCTGGAAGGGGATGATGGAGGTATTTACCCGTCATCTCTCACTGTTTAGGCCGGTGCTTGGCAATGGCGAATCCTTCGCCTTCTGTACTGATGATTGGACGGGAGGGGGGGGGAGGGGCATTGTGCACGCGGTTCCCTCGCCTATATGCTCTTGGGGATAGCGGAAGGGCACATTCACAGTTAGGATGGCTTTTGGGGCGATTTGCAGGCCTCCTACCTCGCGCTCGGAGGACTTGGTTCGAGATTGCGCCTTCTTTTGGAGTCTGGGCCTCCCTGAACGTGTAGGCTTTTTCATGTGGTTGCTCAGAAGGTAGAGAGCGATGACGAGAGACCGCTGTGCTAGGCTTCTAGGCACCATCTCTGATAGATGCATTTTGTGCGATGTCGAGATCGAGTCCCTCGAGCACCTGTTCTTCAAGTGCCCGAGAATGATTCAGATTTGGGACGAGGCAAATTTGGCTTGGTTGTGCACGACGGACTTGGCCTCCTTCTGCGGCTCGTTGGTTGGCAACATGAGCAGACCACGGCGTGAGCTTTTTAGACCTATTGCCATTATTTGGGCCTTGTGGCTTGCCAGAAATGCGCTCCTTTTTTCTGGGCAAAGGTTCTACAAGGAAAATGCGGTGATACACTCCGCAAGGTTGTTAGAAGATTGGGATCTGTAATTGCCTGCTTTAGATTTTGCTCCCCTTTGTCTTTTCTCGTTTTTCCATCTTTTAAATAAATCTTGGGGCGAACACCATTGAGTGTATCCCCCTTCTTTAAGGTCTCAAAAAAAGTAATATATAGTTGTTCTTTAAAAAAAAGGTAATATATAGTTGTTCTTTAAATAAATCTTGAGGCGAACACCATTGAATGTATCCCCCATTGAGAGGTGCTGTCGTTTTCCACTATTCTTTAGTGGATTTCCTGACACCATTGATAGAACCAGTGAAAAATAAGAAGCCTTGTCAGTGATGTTTTTTCTGGAGCTGGCATTCAGGTGCTGTAGATCTAGTGGTTACTATTTCTTCGTCATCTAGGACATCACTTAGAAGTTGATAAAGTAGTGTGCTTTTCCCAGGCCTTAAAAGAACCCTATTCCGTTGCCTCTGTTGGTTTATCAATTAGTTAATGTTGCGAGGTAGTAAGTCTTGACCTCCTATTGTTTAATCCCTATCCTTAATGTATTTCGAAAGTATATACTGAATGGCGTTTTTGGTTGGATATTTTGAATACATCATTTTACCGGAAAAAGTCAAAAGTTTTTTTGTGAAATATATTGAGTTTCTGAATATTGCTCGAGGGTTTTCAGTGGAATTGTATTTGTGCCATAATTATTTTCTGTGCTTGATAAAGTATTTTCTTCCCCAGACTAGCAAATATCTTTGGGTCATGTTGTTTTATGTGTTACCTTCATCAGTAGTTTGTAATGCTGCATTAAATGGGTAGAACATTGCAATGATGCCTTTCTTGAGCTCTAATTTTGTTTGGGAAGGTGTCATATTCCCCCTATGACTTTTTATCATGAAGGATCGAGCCAATGAAATATACAAGAAGGTGGAGGATTTGAAATCCATCCGAGGAAGAAACCAGGATGCGATTTTTGCTGCGTGCCTATATATTGCTTGTAGACAGGAGGACAGGCCTCGCACTGTTAAGGGTATATTTCCAGTTTATTAAGCTGGATATGCTCTAATCTGTTTGATGTTTATGAACTGTTTGCATTTCTCGCTTCCGAATATAGAAATTTGTTCTGTTGCCAATGGAGCCACAAAGAAAGAAATTGGCAGGGCAAAAGAATTCATTGTAAAACAATTAGAAGTTGAGATGGGTCAATCCATGGAGATGGGCACAATCCATGCTGGAGACTTCCTTGTAAGTATGAATTGCCAGTATGATGTGGATGTAGCCGTGCATATTCATCTTGTTCAAATTTCTTATAAATAATTCATGTCAATTTGTAGAGACGTTTCTGCTCTCATCTTGGGATGACAAATCAAGCAGTCAAAGCTGCTCAAGAGGCTGTCCAGAAAGCTGAAGAGCTTGATATTAGGTGTGTTCTTTTATTGTTCTATTTTATTGCAATTGAATATGTTATTGTGAACTCAGCCATGGCCGGTCTGAAGTACGGGCAAATTGAGGAGGTTGCATGTTAGGTAGCCGACAATCAGTGTAAGAGAGACAAATCTCTAAATAATGTTCTTTTTAAGAGAATTATTTGGAATTTATCTCAAAATAGTTCGGATCTTTTCGACATATTTAAGCAAACATTTAGATTTCATTGGGACTTTCCCTACTTGCCATGGAAGGCAATATCAGTGTCGGTATCGATATTGGTATTGTGTCGAACCGATTTTGTGAAGAAAATGGCCTTGGAAGGCCAAATATTGGCATATCAGTGTCGGTATCGATATTGGTATTGCGTCGAACCGATTTTGTGAAGAAAATGGCCTTGGAAGGCCAAATATTGGCCATATCGACGACATATCGGTCATATGTCGATACCGATATATCGTCGATATATCTTGATATGACCTTCTATGCTACTTGCGATGCGTTGCATCGTCCGAATGCAATAAGAAGTTAGCAAGGACCGCTACATCGTTGCCGGGATGTAGTTCAAAGTTTGCAAGGGTTCTTGCATGATGAACGCATGCGAGTCAGTAAGCTAGTTCCACTGCATTGCTGTTCAAATGCAATTCAAAATTTGCGAGGGTTCTCGCATGATGGACACATACAAGTAAAGAAGTTAGTCCAAAAGAGGTTGCAAATAAAATTGCGGATAAGTAGTTGGAACATTGGCACTTTGACTGTTCAGATACTATGTCTCCAAGAGACAAAATGGGTTGGAGAGAAAACAAGGGAGATCGAGAAGACATGCTTTAAACTTTGATATTCAGGTAAATATAAGGGCAGAAATGGTGTTGGAATATTGCAAGGATTTGAATGATTGTGTGGTTGAGGTGCAAAGATTTGGAGATCTGGTTATTTTGCTAAAAGTGGTGCTCGAAGAAGAAATTATGAATATTTTCTCAGTTTATGCACCACAAATTGGTTTACATGAAAGGATTAAACAATTTTTTGGGAGGATTTGGATAAGATTATCCAAGGAATCCCGCATAGAGATGATTTGCCTAGGTGGAGATCTTAATGGATATGTCCAAAAGAATGCTTCAGGTATGTTAGTGTTCATGGAGGACATGACTTCAGGGATAGAAACGAAGAGGGAAAAGTCATTCTGGATTTTGTAACGACTTATGATCTTTTCATAGCAAACACTCTCTTCAAGAAGAAGGAGGAACATTTAATTACTTATAAGAGTAGTTCAACTAAAACACAAATAGATTATTTTGCATTGAGGAAAAGAGACCGGCTGTGTTGCAAATACTGCAAACTAATCCTGGGAGAGAGTTACTAACATCGCTTGTTAGTCATGGATGTGCAAATAAAAAGACTGGTAAAGAAAAGAGGCTTTCCAAGATCATTATAACTAGATAGTGGAATCTTCAATTGAAGCAATCAAGCTTCAGGGAGAAGGTTTTATAAGACTTATCTTGGGATTGTAACAGAAGTTCAAATGATATGTGGGAGGCGGTAGCATCTTGTATCCGAATGATAGCCAAAGAGATGCTAGACGAGTCAAAGTGAGGAGCTCCAGGCCAAAAGGAGGCTTGGTGATGGAGTGGATGAGTGTAAAAGAATCTCAAAATTAAAAGAGCATGCTCTAAGGATAGAATATATGAAATTGTCACTAAATACAAAATAGAGAAGAAGGAAGCGAAGAAGGGTGTAAGTGAAATTAAGTCAAAAGCTTATAAAGGTTTGTACAAAAATCTAGACTCTAAGGAGAGCCAGAAGGATATATTTAGGTTGTCTAAAGCTAGAGAAAGAAAGACCAAAGATCTTTCCCAAGTGAGATGCATTAATGATGAGGACGATCACGTGCTTGTTATGAGAAGGATATATAGACTAGATGGAAATCATACTTCCATAAGCTTTTCATTGGGGAAGGTAGCAGAGAGTTCACTTTGGGAGATCTAGTGCAAGCTATAGACGAATACAAAGGAAGGAAGTAGATGGGGATTTTAGGGCTATGGGACCCGAGAAAGGTGTAGCCTATAGGACCTGATGAACTTTCTATAGAAGTTTGGAGAGTTTTAAGTGAGCATGGTTTGACTTGATTTACAAATTTATTCAATGTTATTTGGCGAATCAAGAAAATATCTGAAGATTGGAGGAAAAACATCGTGGTGCGTCTTTATAAGAACAAATGAAACATTCAAAATTTGTTCAAATTATAAATGTATCAACTTGATGAGTCACACTATGAAAATTTGGGAACATGTGATCGAACGAAGGTTGAGGGATGTTTCCAAAGTAAACGAAAATCGATTCGGATTCATGTCAGGTCGCTTAACTATTGAAATCATCCACTTGCTAAGCAGAACAATGGAGATTTATAGATCTAAAAGAAAGAACCTCCGTATGATTTTTATTGATTTGGAGAAGACTTATGATTCTGTCCCATGGGAGATATCGTGGAGAGTTTTGAAAAGAGACAAGTATCCAACCTATACATTAACCTCATAAAATATATGTATGATAGGGCTTCATCTTGTGTAAGGATACAGTATGGGAAGATTGACTATTTTGACATCGACATTAGTCTGCATCAAGGTTCAACTTTGAGTTCATTCCTGTTTATTTTGATTATGGATGAGTTGACAAGTCACATTTAGGATGAGATACCTTGGTATATGTTATGCGTTGATGATATTGCGTTGATTGATGCGACTAGAGATGGAGTAAATGAGAAGTTTGAGATTTGGAAACATGCATTGAAGACTAAAGTATTTCGTATAAGTAGGGCTACGACTGAATGTATGGAGTGCACTTTTGTTGGAAGCAATAGTGAAGGAATCAAGGTGAAGATTGGTGGCGATAACATTCAAAAGAGAGATTTTTTAGATACTTGGGATTTATTTTGCAACATGATAGGGAAATTGATGGAGATGTTACAAATAGAAAAAATGCACGTTGGTTAAAGTGGAGAGGAACCTCTACTATTCTTTGTGATAAGAAAATTCTTTTGAAAATCAAAGGAAAGTTTTACAAAGCAGTTGTGAGACCTCCTATGCTCTATGGATTTGAATGTTGGCCTTGAACTATAGACATGTACAGAGAATGACAATAGCAGAAATGAAAATGCTAATGTGAAGATCGGATTTCGAATGATGTAATCAGAAGGAAAGTTGGTGCAGCTACGATCGAGGATAAGATGCGAGAAAATTGCTTAAGGTAGTTTGGTCATTTGCAAAGGAGGTCAGTTGAGCTGATGCATCGGTGAGGAGATACGAGTTTTAGCCAGTTAAGAAAGGGTGAGGAAGGCCCAAGATTCTTTTAGATACTTGGGATTTATTTTGCAACATGATAGGGAAATTGATGGAGATGTTACAAATAGAAAAAATGTAGGTTGGTTAAAGTGGAGAAGAACCTCTACTGTTCTTTGTGATATGAAAATTCTTTTGAAAATCAAAAGAAAATTTTACAAAGCAGTTGTGAGACCTGTTATGCTCTATGGATATGAATGCCGGCCTTGAACTATAGACATGCGCAGAGAATGACAGTAACAGAATTGAAAATGCGAAGGTAAAGATCGGATTTGGAATGGTGTAATCAGAAGGAAAGTTGGTGCAGCTCCGATAGAGGATAAGACGTGAGAAAGTCGCTTAATGTTGTTTGGTCATTTGCAAAGGAGGTCAGCTGAGCTGATACACCAGTGAGGAGATACGACTTTTAAGATGTCGATCTAGTTCAGAGAGGGCGAGGAAGGCCCAAGAAGTGTTGGAATGAGACTATACGAAGGGATCTTGATTTTTTGGACCTATGCCCGAGAATGACCCAAGATAGATCTGAATAGATGCAAAGAATCCATGTAGTCGGCCATATTTAATGTGGAAAAAGGCTTTGTTGGTATTGTGTGAAGATGCTATTTTGTGTGTGGGGGGGGGGTTGTGAAAAGGATATTCCATTTATGACAAAATTGACTTATAATTTTGGAGGAGTTTTCTTGGAGTAATGATATGATGTTCATGTTCCCTTTCACCATTTTTGTCACAAATATGTAATCCTTAACTACATATAAATAGATAATCTTAGCCTTTCTCCCGTTTTCTCATGCTAGAAAGGATTAAGGATGCATAACTGCTTGCACTTGGATGCATACTAATGGAAACATGATTGTAATAGAGCATTGAATCAAAACAAAAAGTTTGCCTTTTGGCTTTCTTTTTTATTTCTTTTCTAAATTCATTATGAAGGGTATTCTTATACCTAAATGTAACTAGAACTTTTATGGATGAAAGATTGAATGTGAGAAAACCCTCATGTGCAAAAACCATGACCTAAATCCCGCGACTCAACCTATCAACCTGACCAAACCTCGTTCTCCCACTAAACTGATTTGCTCACACAACCATGTTACAAGTTGTTTCACGTGAACAATCCACTGTATGTACAAAAGTACAAACTTATATAACTTTAAATGCAAAATAGAATACACAATGTAAAGCGAGGTAAATGAAACAATCTTATAAGATGAATATCGATCTCCAAAAAAAAGCTTCTAAGCTGAGCATAAAAGTTGAAGTAGCTTTATGCAACTGCACAAGTGCTTTGAATGAAGGATGCGGCGGAGGACATTGGCGACTTTCGGCCCATTTCGATTTCAAACGCTATCTATTTAATTGTGGCTAAAGTGCTGGCTAGGAGGCTCTCTACTATGCTGAACTCACTTGTTTCCCCCGTTCAGGCGGCTTTCATTAAAGGGAGACAAATTTCGGACTGTATTGTGGTTGCGTCGGAACTGGTGGCAGATTGGAAAGCTTCGGGGCGTCAGGGGGTGCTTTGGAAAATTGATTTCGCTAAAGCTTACTATAGTATTGACTGGGCCTTCCTGTGGTTGGTTCTCAGGAGGCGCGGCTTCCCGGAGTTGTGGATTTCATGGATGCGACGATGCGTGACTACGGTATCTTTTTCTCTCTTGCTCAATGGCGGCATGGAAGGGGGGCGTTTTCAACCTCGTCGGGGCCTGCGCCAGGGATGTCCTCTGGCCCCCCTTCTTTTCGTCCTTGCTTCGGATGTTTTGGCTTGTATGGTGGATCGGGTTGATGCGGCGGGCCTCTCCAAGGGCTTCTCCAAGGGGGCATTTCCGTTCCGCTAATTCAATTTGCGGATGACACTTTGTGCTTCATTGAAGGGGGTGGTTTGGAGGTCACCGCTATGTCATTGACTCTGGACCTCTTTAGCGAACTTTCGGGGCTGCGCATAAATGGCTCCAAATTTGAGGCTATTCCTTTTGGCCTCTCGGAGACTGTGGCGTCGGATTTTGCGAGCATTCTGGGTCTTCTTTGGGTACCCTTCCGATTGATTACCTGGATCTTCCCTTGGTGGTGGGAAGGCCAAGATTAAGGGACTGGAGTGTGGTGGTCGAGAAGGTTGAGGCGAGATTGTCAGGCTGGCGCGCGACGCTCCTCTCTAAAGGCGACAAGCTGGTTCTTATTCGCTCGGTCCTTGCTGCCATTCCGGTGCACTTTCTTTCGACTAGACGTCTGCCTGCTGGGATTTGCAGGAGACTGGAGTCTTGTTTCAAGAGGTTCTTGTGGGGGAAATCGGGTGCTGATGGGAGAGGGATTCACTTGGTCGCTTGGGAGGAGGTGGTGAGGGAAAAACATGCAGGGGGTTTGGGGGTTAGACGCCTCCAATTGGTCAATGACGCCTTCTTCCTTAAGTGGGAAGAAGGGTGTGGGGAACAGATGAAAGTTTCTTTATTGAGATCTTGAGGGAGCTCCATGGGAGGGAGTGGGCTACCGATATTCATTTGGGGGTGATGACTGCGCGCTCTCCGTTCTGGCGTAGTGTTCAGGAGGTTTTTTTGAAGAACAGAGCGTCCTTCAAGCCTGTCCTGGGGGATGGCCGTGCTTTTTGCTTTTGGAAGGACTGCTGGTTGTGGGGGGAGCCACTTTCTGTCCTATTCCCTCGACTCTTTGCTATGGCGGAAAATAAGGACGCCACCGTTGCTTGCTGCTGGATTAATGAATGTTGGTCTCCTCGCTTTTTGGGGAACTTCTCGGATCAGAGATTCTCGGAATATCTTGCTCTGATGGACGCCCTCGCGCATGCGAATTCGCCTTGTGGGCTTAGATCACTGGATTTGGAGGGATGATGGCTTCTCGACTCGGAAAGCCTATGCTTCACTGCTTGATCCTCTGCCCACATGCTCAGATTTCCTGGTGAGAGACTGTGGTTTTTTCTGGAGCTTGGGCCTGCCCTTGCGCATTGTCTTCTTCTTATGGCTTGTCCGCAGAAAGAGGCTTATGACTCGTGATCGCTGTTCAAGGTTGATGCCCTCGATTTCCAATATTTGCATCCTTTGCAACTCGAATGTGGAATCCCTGGACCATATCCTTTTTCTCTGCCCTATGGTCCGAGGGCTTTGGGATGACCCCCTCGTGGCTTGGCTGCACGCTTTCGATGTTGAGACTTTATGTGATTCTCTCTTTTCGAATAGACTGATGGCTAGAAGGCAACTCTTGGCACCAGTGGCAAGTTTATGGTCGGTATGGCTTAGTCGCAACGAGGCCATTTTCTCTTCGCAACGATTTTATTTGGAGAATGTAATCTGCCGTGCGAGGGCATTGGTGGAAGACTGGAGTGGTGCTTAGTGTTTTTGTTTTCCATTCTCTTTTGTTTTTACCGCCCAATACTGGAGGCTTCTCGCCTCCTTCTCGGGGTCGTTTCTTTTCTTCTTTTTTGCTTGTATTCCAGACTTTCTTTCCTTCTAATATATTGGGGTGAACACCATAGAGTGTATCCCCCTTTTTCTTGGCTTCCAAAAAAAGTACTTTGAATGAAGAATTGGAGCTTATGTGTTCTTGAACACTTGGTATAAGTGTTGTTAAGGGAAAAAGAATGAGTTGTATTATGAGAGGCCCTAAGTTCTCTTATATAGGATATGAACCTATTAGACAAATTACAAGAAGAAGAAATAAGAAATATAAAATAAGAAAACAATAATAAAGATAATTAATATCTCAACATTCCCTCTCAAGCTGGAGCGTAGATATCGATCAAACTCAGCTTGGAGCAACATCTACGATAAGGTCCTTTGGCTAGGTCCTTAGTAAGTACACCTGTTGTCTGGTCTTTAGAGCTGGCATGCGTTGCGACGATAAGACCCTTCTGTATTATGTCATGAGTGTAGTGACAATCCACCTCTATGTGCTTCGTCCTTTCATGAAAGGTCAGGTTGTTGGCAATGAAAAGAGCAAGCTGATTATCACATTGACCCATATCATCTCTGTGCTAGCCTGCGCGCCATGGCTCTATATTCTGACTCGGCACTTGATTTGGCAACCACAGTCTGCTTCTTACTCTTCTATGAAACAAGAGAATTCCTTATGAGAACAACAAAACCTGATGTAGACTTTCTATCCTTGGACACCCGACATAATATGCATATGCATATACTGTAACTGAGAGAGACGCGCCTCTGCTAAAAAGAAGTCCCGTACTAGGTGAAGTCTTCAGGTATCTCAGAATCATATGAACTGCATCCATATATGCATGTCTGGACTACTCCATAAATTGACTCACTTTACAACAAAGAATATGTCGGGCATGGTAATATTCACATATAGTAGCTTGCCAACAAGTTCTCTGTACCTCCTCTTGTCGACCTCCTCAATATCATCATCATAGAGCTTCATGCTCGGGTCAATAAGAGTTGTAGCAGGTCTGCAATCTGCCATGCATGTCTATGAAAGAAGAGGTCCTTGGACTGGAGTTTGCTAGGAACCAACAAGGTCTTGTGATGACCCAAAGATCCTTTGTCACAAACGGTTGACCTAGAAAGTCCTTGACACCCTGAATGCCCTGCTCGTCATCCCCTGTAATAATGATGTCCTCAACGTAAACACGAATGACAATAGTACCTCTCTGGATCCTCTGTACAAACAAGGAGTGATCGACAACCGATCTCACAAACCTCTGCTGCTTTATCAAGTTCGAAAGCTTCTGGAACCATGCTCTTGGACCTTGCTTAAGGTCGTAGATAGCCTTATGTAGCATGCAAACCTTCTGACACTCCCCCTCAGCAGTAAACCCAGATGGCTGCTGCATGCATAGGGGAAGACATTCTTTACATCAAGATGATAAAGGGGATAATCTCGTGTCACAACAACATAAAGTAGAATACGCAAAGTAGAATGTCTGGCAACTGGAGAGAAAGTATCCTGACAGTCCACCCCATATGTCTGGGCGAACCCACGTGCTGCATGTCTCATCTTATAGCGATCCACACTGCCATCTGCATGGTGTTTCACAATGAATACCCATTTGCATCCCACAACAGATGCATCAGTTGGAGTAAAAACAAGACTCCATATACCGCGCGACTGTAGCGCAACCATATCCTCCTCCATGGTTAACCTCCACTGACTGTCTTTTAGGACCTCATGATATGTCCGCGGTATAGCCGCGGATGATAGAGCCAAGGTAAATCTCCTGAAATCCTCTGACAACCTGCTCAAGGAAACCTGGACTGCAAGAGGATTAGTAGCACACTTACGTCTCGACTTACATAGAGTAATATACACATCAAGATCATCTGCCAAGTCTGTAATATGTGAGTTCCCTTCTTGAGAAGGCACTTGCTCATCTTGTATTGAATCTTGCTGCACAAACAACTCAGTAGTTCCATCAGTAGAAACATTATACTCATTACATTCCTGAGGCGTGTTGGATGACGGGCAGGATCGGTGAGCAGGGGGTGTTGAGATAATTGTATCTCCAGTTATGTTGTTTTGTTATTTTATGATTTCTTTATGTACTTCTCTATAATTAACTCAAGGCTTTTCTCCTATATAAGAGAGCCCTAGGATCTTGTCTAATACAAGTCATATGTTTCTCTAAACATGGTATTGGAGCAACGGTCCTAGATCGAGGTTCCCATATCCCACCTCAAAACCCTAACCATACACGTCACCCCCCTCGCCAGCTGTCGGGCTTCCTATCCCCTTTACCAGCCACCGCCGCCTACCCAGCCCCTCCGTGCGGCATCACCGGACTACCCCGCCCTTCCGACAGTCGTCGCAACCCCTTCCCCGCGCATAGGGTCGCCATCAGCCAACCCAAGGGGGCAACCAGCCCGTCACAAGGACGACCTCCGTCTGCACAAGGGCTCCGGTGCCATCGAGAAGCCCTCCGACCTCCAGCACGCGTTGCGCAGGGCATCGCGGCCGTGATCTAGTCACCCAAGGGCCATTCATGCGCCTCTATTCGAGGCTTGGAGGTCTGATTTTCTTCAGAAGTTGTGATTTCTCTCATATAAATCACATCTTACGACACTAGACCTCACCACAAGTTAATGAGGATGGTTGTATGAGTCTACAAATGCAACCACTCATCTTTATGATTGTGTAGACACTCTCGGATTGATCTGCTCCTCAGTTGTTCGTGGTTCTACTTATTGATACGATGTCAGAAAACAAGAGTGGCATTTTTTCTTCGTTCGGTGCCTTCAAGGATCCGGCTCCCGTCGTAAAGATTGATGGCACCAATTACGAGTTGTGGTCCATGCAGTTTCTACTCTCATGCAGTGCCATAATAAGGAGCACATTTTGACGGAAACATAATCGGCGGACAAAACATGGACTAATGCTTTGTGGAAGCAAGATGATGCCTATGCTCACATTTGGCTCTCCGGGACGCTCACCACGGAGATTGCCAACGATATAGTTAATCAACCCACAACAAAAGCCATGTTGGACATCTTAGTCGCTACATATGGGCATGCAAAGAATGAGAGCAAGATTCTTCAGTTGCAGTTTGACATTTTCTTGACCAAACAGAATGGTTGACCACTCCATCAACACTTCTCTCATCTTATAGGCATGTTTGAGCGACTGCACAGCTTCATGCCTATCACTACCGGTACTGAGAAGCAACAACAATATCGGAATGCCACTATGATCGGAGTTTTTCTTTCATCTCTTGACTCTTAGTATGATGCATCACATACTCAACTGTTGACTGGAAGACGATCCCTCCGATGGAAGAAGTGTACAAGTGATTGGGCATGATTACTACTCCATCTTCTACTGCATCCCAACCTCCTACAGCTATGGAAGTGCCTCAAGGTAGAGGGGGGGCCTCCCAATTTCGAGGGCATGGACCTCGAGGTCGTGGATAAGGACGTCAGCGTAGCCCGTGTTCTCATTGTCATCGTCTTGGTCATTCTGAGGAGACATGCTTTTAGGCTGAGCAGACCGAGCCTTCTTCTGCTCCTACACAGGACACACGTCTGGATGATATTGTTTCTAGACTTCGTGAGATAATGTCCACTCATGCTATTCCAGCTGCAAGTTCTTCAGAGGCTGCCGCTACTGCCTGAGCTTCATCTAGCTCATCTAGTATTACTTATGCACTCATCAGTTGTAGCAGTTCAGGTTTGACCGACTGGATTATGGATTCGGGCGCATCGCACCATATGTGTGGAGATCGAGCACAATTCACTTCATACAGGTCTATCCCACTTGGTAGATCCGTGGTGATTGCTAATGTAATACGTCTTCCCATTATTGGTCAAGGGGAGATTGTTCTAACTCTATCTATGCATCTGCAGAATGTTTTATATGCTCCTGATTTTTAGATGAATCTTTTGTCAATTAGCCAAATTACAAAGGATTTACACTGCTGTGCCATATTTGATCCCTCTTCTCTTGTGTTTCAGGACATACTAACGGGTAGGGTGATTGGATGTGGCTGTGAGCAGAGATGATTGTACAAGCTTGCCATACCGCTTTGTGCTGGAGTCGCTACTATTCCTTCAGGCTCTGTTTCTCCTTTCATGTGGCATCTTTGCTTTTTTCATCTTCCTCTTCAAAAGCCGTGTCATGTTCTACCACAGATATCTACTCACACCACCTTGGACTGCGAAGCCTGTCAACTTGGACAACTTCATCGGTCTTTATTTCCAAGTCGTCAGGGTTGTTGCAGTAGTGAGTCTTTGAATTGTTTCATTTTGACATTTATCCTAGTTGTGTTCCTGATCAGGACATCGTTTTTATATGGTTGTTATGGATTATTATTTTAGACTTTCTTGGATTTTCTTGCTAAAATAAAAGTCTGAAGCATGTCTTATCATTAAATCTTTTCTTCTCGAGATCAAAAATATATTCTCTGCTAATGTGAAATTTATTCGTACGGATAATGCCTTGGAGTTTTCTACACCACAGTTATCGGAATTTCTTAAATCTCTAGGTATTATTCATTAGACCTCGTGTGCCTACACTTCTTAGTAGAATGGTGTTGCTGAATGCAAACACTGTTACCTTCTTGATGTCACGGGGACCCTTCTGATTTAGAGTCGCACTCCTCATTCGTTTTGGAGATCGTGACAAGCTCTCACCTAGAGCTGTCAAATGCGTCTTTGTTGGATATTCTCGTACCCAAAAGAGATATCGATGTTTTGATCCTGTAGGAAGAAAGTATTATGTAAGTGTTGATATTACTTTCTTCGAGTCTTTTATGTATTTTTCTCCTATAGGTGACATGTTTTCTCATGCTACTTCTGGTGAGGATGTGGTTGTTCCTCCACCTCCATCTTCTCCATCTTGTACACCCAATGTCGAGTCTCAGTCTTCACCACCGCCGCCACCGCAACCATCTCCACCATCTCCACATCTCTTATCTCAGATACAGTTCCTACCACATGTCTACACGCGCAAGTCTTATACTCGCCCCTCTACTCATGCTCCCTCCACATCATCCAGCACGCCTCATGTATGTAATGAGTACATTGTTTCATCTTATGGCACCGGTGTATTGAATGCTGTTATGCTACACAGGATGAAGTAATACTAGAGAACAACGAGGATGATGACCGGGACATACCTATTGCTTTGCGAAAGCCTCGTTGTCAATGTGCAACTTCTCGCGGCACATGTTTCTTTGTACCATCTTTCATAGGAATACAAGAAGTTTGTTGTGGGACTCTCTGCTGTTTCTATCACACGAACATATCAGGAGGCCATCCAGGACAGTAAGTGGCGTCTTGCAATGGAGGAAGAGATGACAACCTTACAGTCGCGTGGCACTTGGAACATTATTGCTGCTCCTCCAGGAGCATATGTTGTGGGATGCAAGTGGATATTTACAATAAATCAAAGTGCAGATGGTAGTGTGGATCGTTACAAGGCCAGACTTGTGGCACGTGGGTTCACCTAAACCTATGGGGTGGACCATCAAGATATATTCTCACCGGTAGCCAGATACTCGACCCTTCATATTCTTTTATCAATTGCAGTTTCATGGGACTAGCCACTTTACCAGCTGGATGCGAAGAATGCATTTTTATACGGTGATCTACAGAAGGATGTGTATATGCAGCAACCACTATGTTTTGCTACTGAGGGGGAGTCACAGAAGATGTGCATGCTTCATAAGGCAATCTATGGCTTGTGCATTTTTTGAGGTGACAACTTGTGCAGATGCATACTATGCAGGTTGCCCGAGAGATAGGAAGTCTACTGGCTTTGCAATTTTTGTTGGCAGCTCCCTTATTTCATGGAGAAGCAAGGAGCAGACTGTGGTGGCCGGATCTAGTGCATAATCTGAGTACAGAGCCATGGCACAAGGAAGTGTAGAGATGATGTGGGTAAGATCTGTATTAACAGATCTCGCTGTTGAGGTTTCTCTTCCCATGTAGCTTTTATGTAATAATCAAGCGGTTGTATTTATTGCCAACAATCCTGCTTTTTATGAACGAACCAAACACATAGAGGTGGATTGTCATTACAGTAGAGACATGATTTAGAAGGGTCTCATATCTACATCACATGTTTCTACTGGAGATCAGACTGCAGATATCTTCACCAAGGCACTCCATAGAGGTCCATTTCAGAAGTGTTGTACCAAGCTGAGCATGATAGATATATATATATGCTCCAGCTTAAGGGGGAGTGCTGAGATAATTGTATCTCCAGTTATGTTGTTTTGTTATTTTATGGTTTCTTTATGTACTTTCTTGTAATTAACCCGGGGCTTTTCTCCTATATAAGAGAGCCTTAGGGTCGTGTCTAATACAAGTCATTCATTTCTCCTAACATGGGGAACCGATCGAGACCTGAGAGTAAAAACACATGGCAAAAATTGAATCACAGGCACAAGTGTAGGTGGTGGCGGCGGTTGAGGAGGTAGTCGTAGAGCAGGAGTAGAAGGAGGCGGAGGTGTGACAATAGAAGGTGGGGGCATGTAGATCTTACAGTCACAGTCAGATGGGGCTAGTCTGTCACCTGTAGGAGAAAGCTAATAACAAACTCAAAGAAAGTAACATCAACATGGACGAAGTACTTCTGTCTTAGCGGATCAAAGCAACGGTACCCCTTGTGGGTACGAGAGTAGCCCACAAACACACACTTGACAGCTCTAGGAGAGAGCTTGTCACGACCTGGAGATACATCATGGACAAAAGCAACATATCCAAACACACGGGGTATAAGGGAGAAAAGATCCTTATTGGAAAAAACAATCGAGAAAGGAATCTTCTCTTCACCAAATAACATGCAGTAAGGACATCATCGCTCCAGTAAGAGTGAGAAGCACGACTATGTATCAACAAGGTTCTGGTCTTATCAAGTAAGTGCCGATATTTACGCACGAAAACATCGTTCTCCTGAGAAGTATAGGCACATGAGGTCTGGTGAACAATGCCAAGATATCTAAGAAACTCAAAAAGCTGTAAGGTTGATGTAGACAGAAAAATGCAATGATGAAAAATAATATTTTGGTGGAAGAAATTTAGAGAAGAGAGGGAGATAGCGAATAACGCGTCGGTTGCGCGAGTTTTTGGAGATAAATCACGAAGAACGCGTCGAGAGAAAGAGAGAAACACACAGAGAGGAAGAGGCAAAGAGATATAAACTCAAATTTTAATATATTCAGAACTTAACTCTCCTCTACAATAGACTACTATCCCCTTTATATCCGAGGGGTGAGATTACAAGGAATTCAAATATAAATTGATTCTAATTGATTTGAATATAAATTCAAATCTACCTTATCCTAATTGACTATAATTTTAAATTCGAAATTCAAATTAAAAACCGACTAACTAATTTGAGATCACACGCGATCTCTTTTATTTAAATAAAATTTTCGACGACTTGAGTAAAAGTAGATAAAATTAGACTCTAATTACTAAAAAAACTGAGGCCCTATTTATCAGTTTCGTGCTGCATCAATTCTCCTTTGCTTGAAAATTTTGTCTCCTGACGAATTGCTTTATCTTCGAAGCTTGACAATTTGATGCCAACTTTCTTGTTCGCCTCTTGGAAGAATAGATGGGGAGTAAACGGTGGAACCCAAATGTCTTTAGTGCGGTGGTCGGAGTCGTCGACCTCATGTTGGAAGAACATATGTGGCGCAAAGGGCGGCATCTCCACGAGCTTTGTCCCCTTATTGCGATGATTGAAAAATTGATGAGGCATGAACATCATAGCCTTCGGAGAACCCATAACAAATGTGTGGCACAAGCCTAGGATGAGAGGAGATGTGGGTAATGTCATAACCCCTAGGGTCCTTTTATAGGCAAACCCCACATTCCTAGTCCTAATTGGAGAAGGTAGCAACCTCATTTCCTTTTTTTCAGTACCTTTCTTTAAATATTCTTGCTCCAAGGGGTTGCAATGCAATTTTTTACCCCTTCAACTAAAGCAATACCTTTTAAATCCCCCATCTCTAGCCATTATATAATTTTTTTTGGTGAAAGTAACTTTCTACAAAATTTCCAAATTAATCGCCAATCCATAATTTTAAGGGATTTAAAACCCCTTGGAGAGAAAACCCCAACGAGGGTTTCACCTCCACTCAAATAACGTCGGCGGCGGTCTGAGAAGTGAGGCCATAGGTGGTGGCGATGGCGGGGTGAAAGCGATTGGGGTCGAGGGCGACACATGTGACATCAATGGCGATTTCGGCTTGAGGTGCTGGGGTGCAGGGCTGGGAGGAGTCGTGCGCACCTTGCGGGGTTGAAGATGAGTCTACAACGGCATTGGCGACATGGGATCGAATACCGTCGCTGGCAATGGCGGTGTCTGCCATGGAGGCGGCACCCAAATGGCGCACATACTGCGCGCGAGGTGTGGCCACCATGGGAGCGACCCATTGGATAGAGGAGATGCTGACTATCTCTCAAGCGGCGCTCGTAATGGTTTTCTGCGTTGTAGGGATGCTCCAAGATGAATGAGATGCCAATAATATTGGAATAAAGTATTGGTGTTGGCCGTGAAATTGGTGCTGTTGGAGAACAAACTGTTGCCAGCAACTCTCGTGGCGTTGGTGTTGGTAGTGTGGGGGCTTCCTGGACTTCAGAAGCAGAGAGATCAAGACCATCGTACTTTTCATCTTCGGGACCTTCATCGAAGATGGGGCCTGTGTCTTCATTTTCTTCTTGTAGTGAAATTGTATCCATAAAATCTGTCTTAAAAATATCTACAGGGAGCACATGCAATGTCGTTGCTTCTTCTATATAAATGAATAGATGGTCATCAAGCCATTGTTGAACTTTCACGGATGCAGGAGACGATTCATGTATTTTTGTTGTCGTAGATGCGAACCGCGATTGAGACGGCTCAAATCGAATTGCAGACGCCAATACTCAACAGGATCGTCGAATCGTAGGAACGATTCGGTTGCCATGCTCTGATACCAAATGATACAGACAGAAAATTGCAGCGGTGAAAAATAATATTTTGGGTGGAAGAAATTTAGAGAAGAGAGAGAAAGATAATAATGCGCCAGTTGCACAGGTTTTTGGAGATAAATCGCGAAGAACACGCCAAGAGAAAGAAAGAAACATACAGAGAGAGAGGCAAAGAGATATAAACTCAAATTTTAATATTTTCTGAACTTAACTCTCCTCTACAATAGACTACTATCTCCTTTATATAGGAGGGGTGAGATTACAAGGAATTCAAATTTAAATTGATTCTAATTGATTTGAATATAAATTCAAATTTATCTTATCCTAATTGAGTCTAATTTTAAATTCGAATTTCAAATTAAAAATCGATTAACTAATTTGAGATCACACGCTATCTCTTTTATTTAAATAAAATTTTCGACAACTTGAATAAAAGTAAATAAAATCATACTCTAACTACTAAAAAAACTGAGACCCTATTTATAATACATATATTCTTATATTTTTATACATATATGGTCATTATTTAACATGAATCCAAGATAAAAGTACCAATCAATATAATAGATATATAGAATTTGACATTTGTGGCGATACCGTGGTAAAATGTAACCCATAAATATTGAAATTTGAAAATAAAAAAATAAAAATATGAAGAGTCAAACTCCAGTCGGTTGATTATTCGGTCGGGCCGACTATTGCCCGACAGGAGGTCTATTCAGTCGGGTACCTCACCTCACGCATAGTCGGACCGACTATTCGGGATAGTCAGCCGACTATTGCAACACTGACATTAGCAGAAAAAAATATTCTTTATCTCATTAATACAATATTTTATTACAGATCCAGCCTGTGAACCCCCTAGGATCCGGGTACCCGTTAATCACACATTTCGCGTTTCAACATTCATTAATATCGCATTAGGTAACTGAGAGTACGGGGAAAATTTTTCGCGAATGAAATGATTTCATCTGACATTCATATCAACATTTATAACCACAAACTCATAGAACAATGGTCACCAAAATCTTATTTCATTAACTTCCATATATTTTACATGTACAAAGTCTGACAGTACATACAGTATATCCCAAAAGCTGTCTGAAGAGAAAGAAACATAAAACATTATAAATTGAACAAAAACTGGCACAAAATAAACCATACCATTGGGTATAAAATTTTATCTCCTGGACGCATGTATTGCTACTGAACTGTAGGCTGTTTGCCTGTCAAACATGTTAGGAAAGAAGAGGAGTCAACGGTTGCTGGTACCTCCCAAAAACTTATATAAAATAACAGGCATTTATTGTGACCAAAAGCAGGCAAGTAGAGAGGCAAGAACAACTCAAATTAAAATTTATTTCTACTTGCAATTGAAAAAAAGTTTCCAACTTCTAATAAGCACCTCTTATGATTAGCTATTATCCCAACATTCCTCACATAAGTATATTTCTATCGTAAGTGATTGTATATTTTGTTCTCATAGTACTCAGAGATCATATTTATGGATTTTTGATGATGGGAAAGGTGAGATGAGAAGATATAAAGATTTATTAAAATCTTAAGTCTAGTGGATAGTCTGTGGTCTTGGTTCTTGTGAAACCTCACACTATGACTCTAAGACTTGGGGAATGTCTTAGGGTTGGGGTGCCTCCGTAGGCATGCGGTGTTGTATAATGCATCCTAACTAAGTTCCCAACACGTCCACTAGCTTAATGAGATTTCGAATTAGATTATAGTCTTTTCCATTTACTCAACTTTAATTGTAACCCCTTAAAACCTCAAGTGCAACTGTCTAAGATGTAACTCTATATGATGTAGATATAGAAATGGATGATCTGGATGTAAAATCAATCCCTTCAAACCTCTGTGCAACAACCTGAATGTAACTCTAGATGATGTAGATATAGATATGGATGATCTGGATGTAACATCGCCAAGTCTGTTGGCGAAGAAAAACTCAAGCGGTGAAGAAGCCAACAAAAGGCTCTTCCGTCTCGCCCTCTAATTGGAAGGACGGTCCAATAGAGGGATAGGTCTACACTCCCAAACTACGCCACTGAGACGGGTGACAGAGACTTCCCGGAAAAGTCGCTCTAGAAAACAGCCCGACCGGTAACGGGCAACCGAGCTCGTACTAGAACTGAAAACCAAGGATCCCCCGCCTGGGTATCCTAAACAACGGGTCAGCGTAACTGGTCTAAAGTCGGGATCCCAACGAGGTGTAAAAACACTGTGAGCTCACGTTAAAAACCGAAGGGGGACTGGGATCCTAGACCCGCGCACTTGGCGGCCGCTGCCCAAACTGGGCTTCCTTTCCTCCGCCCAGTTGAGGGTCACCGCGCCCTCGTACGGTCATGTGTAAAGGTCACCATGACCGGCACAAATAATTGCCATCCCTGATTAACCATCAACTATGTAGATGTACTTGATTACATGTTCACTTTCATGTTATCTTGGGGGAGGTTGGCTTCATGAGTCTTAATAATGATCAATTTAACGTCATCCTTGCATTTGTACATTGCCATAACCTCGATTGATCAATAGTCATTGGGTTCCCATGTTAGTATTCACTATTTACCCTCATTTCTTTGTAAGGATAGTGTTACCAAGGTTGGAGTGTTGATAATTTTAAAGAGGGATTAGATCTTGGAAGATTACCTTCTTAAATATCCTAGTCTTCATCGTTCAGGTTCAACTTGTTTTGTCAAGAAGTTTAAGATTTCTTAAGAATGATAAAATTGATAAATTTCTAGTCATGAGAAAAGCTTATGCTCCATATTCATCTAACAATACATACAAATGAAGTTTCATAACCCTTGATCTGAAATGGATTTCAGTTCCCACTTACTGAACTCTATGCAAGATTAAATTTTCACTTGCCAGCAACACATAAGCCCATAGATGTTCTAAGGTAATCAAGGATCAGGTTTTACTCAAAATAAATCAGTTTTTTTTAATCGGATCTGGCTTGTATAATAGATATATTTAATTCAATTATATAAATAGATGAATCAGGTTCAGTTTGAATAGAACTTCTAAGACTACTCCAGTGTCCTGAGATATACAAAAATATCCTATAATCAGAGCTGAAATTCTGTTCATGTTAAATTCTGATTTTTGAAGAGTAGAGAGAAAATAGTTACAATCATCATGGAGCATCGTCCACCTTACATCAAAACGATACGGTAGACCAGTCATAACTCGACACTTCCTAATAAGAACAATGGATACACTTCCAGATTTTGGTACTGGATCCAAAAAAAAATCTCAATAAATCGAGTTTGGGTTTTGTACAATAGATATTATCATCCTAAGCCATCTAGATCTCAAATTCCAGAACAAACCTTAAAAAAATCCTGCTCTACAACAATCCAACTTACATGTGATAATTCGAATTAAAGGTGTGTAACATCTCCCTATAAAAATCTATATGTACTTCTGAAAGCAGAGCAACCAATGGTTTATCACAATTAACAATTTGATTTTTTTTGTTTTTGCTAAAAGATAGGTTCTATATGTCAAAGAAGCTTCCTATATTTGTAAACCCTTATTAGAAATGTTGACATAGATATTGCTTGGTCAAATAACTTATACAACCAGATTCAGATCTTATAAGCATGAATTTGAAGGAAAAATGATACAAGTACAACCAATGACAGTTACCATATTAGATTAAATTCCACACCGTCAGATATCTATACACCAAATATACATGAATACGATCATATTGTACCATTATATCTCAAAGTTTCATGATCCCCAACCATGTGACTTTCCATTGCAGCTAAATGAATCACAGATTTCTCTATCAACCATGTATACCCAATGGTATGGTTTATTTTGTGCCAGTTTTTGTTCAATTTATAATGTTTTATGTTTCTTTCTCTTCAGACAGATTTTGGGATATACTGTATGTACTGTCAGACTTTGTACATGTAAAATATATGGAAGTTAATGAAATAAGATTTTGGTGACCATTGTTCTATGAGTTTGTGGTTATAAATGTTGATATGAATGTCAGATGAAATTATTTCATTCGCGAAAAATTTTCCCCGTACTCTCAGTTACCTAATGCGATATTAATGAATGTTGAAACGCGAAATGTGTGATTAACGGGTACCCGGATCCTAGGGGGTTCACAGTTTGGTATCAGAACAGTGGTACCCCGATACGCACATTCGCAGTATTTCAATTCCGATCGCATTGAGTTCTCGGATAGCGGCAGTCTTCCGACTTGTCGTGAGTCCTAGAAGGGAAATATGACATTCAGATTCAATCACCACAGTTGTCACCAATTTCATTAATTTTCATATTATATCCCAAGAAGAGAAAAACATATATCATATTATCTGCGAACCATTGATTTTATGACTAATAAATGGTTCTCATGCAGAGCCATGTCATCCCGACCAGACTAGGAGATGACTAACAAACTAGCACACATACTGACTACTCGTATCGACCTTTCCATAGTCTATTTGATTCTAGTGTGACACATTCTTTTCTTACGTCGAGGCTACTTGCTTCTTTAGGTAGAGTCGCAGAGACTCTCTCTTCTCCATATCACATCCGAGGGCTAGGTGGCCAGTTGTTTGTCATTTCTCTAATAGTCGGGCACTTGCCCATATTGATTGGCGGACACGAGATGCTCGCAGATTGTTTACTCCTACAGCTTGATGAGTTTGACTTGATTCTAGGCATGGATTGGTTATCCGCTCATCATGCACTTGTTGATTGCTTTAGGAAGACAGTTGTCTTCAGGATTCCAGATTTACCTGAGTTCACCTTTGAGGGTACTATACACGACTCCACCATGGAGTACATTTCAGTGTTGTGAGCCCAGCGACTTGTCGATCAGGGTTGTGATTCATATCTTGCATTCGTTCGGGAGGTATCTGATCAGGAGCCGATGATACATGACATCCGAGTAGTTTCAAGAATACCCAGATGTGTTTCCTGATGAGCTACCGGGATTACCTCCTGAGAGAGAGAGATTAAGTTTGAGATCACATTACTATCAAAAACACAACCGATCTCGATGACTCCTTACCGTATGTTACCTGCTGAGTTAAGAGAGCTGAAGGTGCAGTTAAAGGAGTTACTTAACTTAGGATTCGTGAGACCGAGCACTTCACCTTGGGGTGCTCCGGTTCTATTTGTCAAGAAGAAGGATGGATCCAAAAGACTGTGTGTCGATTACAGGCAGCTGAACAAGAGAACGGTGAAGAACCGTTATCCTTTGCCACGTATCGATGATTTGTTTGACCAGCTCCAGGGATCTTTGGTTTTCTCGAAGATCGATCTTCGCTCCGGCTACCATCAGCTGAGGATTCGCGAGTCGGACATTCCGAAGACAGCCTTCAGGACTCGCTATGGACACTACGAGTTTGTGGTGATGCCGTTTGGGCTCACCAATGCACCTGCAGCATTTATGGATATGATGAACAAGATTTTCCGTCCATACTTGGACAAATTTGTGGTAGTGTTTATTGATGATGTGCTCATCTACTCACGGAATGAATGGGATCATGCGAATGATCTATGAATTGTTTAGGACACATTGCGAGAGCACAAGCTATATGCCAAGTTGAGCAAGTGTGAGTTTTGGTTATCTCAGGTCTCGTTTCTCGGGCATGTCATTTCTGGAGCAGGCATTGCAGTTGATCCTGCGAAGATAGATGCAGTCATGTCTTGGGAGCAGCCCAAGACTGTCACGCAGATTCGGAGCTTCCTTGGGCTAGCAGGTTATTACAAACGCTTTGTCAACGGATTTTCACGCATCGTTCGTCCTTTGATACGGTTGACGCAGAAGGGAGTTCCATTCATTTGGGACGATTCATGTGAGCAGGCTTTCCGGACACTGAAGAAGAGGTTGACTACAACACCTATTCTTGCTCTTCCTTCAGGCACTCAGGACTATGCAGTCTACACAGATGCATCTGGAGAAGGTCTAGGAGCAGTGTTGATGCAGAGAGGATAGGTGATTGCTTATGCATCACGACAGTTGAGACCGCATGAGCGGAACTAGCCCACGCATGATTTGGAGTTGGCGGCAGTTGTATTCGCCTTGAAGATACGACGCCACTATCTTTATGAGGTGAATTTCGAGATTTTCACGGATCACAAGAGCCTAAAGTATATCTTTGATCAGAAAGAGCTGAATATGAGACAACGCAGATGGCTCGAGCTACTGAAGGATTATGATTGCACGATCTCTTACCATCCCGGTAAAGGAAACGTGGTAGCCGATGCACTTAACATGAGAGTACATGCAGATGGTATGGTGAACTGGCTATACACGTGGGATATGCTCGCATCTTTGACTGATTGGCATCCTCAGGAGAGCGCATCCATTTCTACTACCGTGCTCCACGATTCAGCAGTTTGTGGGATCGCATTGTCAAAGGCCAGAAGACAGATCCTTGGATTCGAGACAGATACATGCGCACCGTCAAGGACGAAGTTGATGATTTTGTTGTAACAGAGTCTATTTTATGGAAGACAGGCCGAGTCATTGTGCACAACGACAAGCATTTACGCAGAGATCTGGATGAGGCACACAGTTCACGATTATCTATTCATCCAGGCAGCACGAAGATGTACCGTGATTTGCGCCGACATTTCTGGTGGGATGGAATGAAGCGCGATGTGGCGCTACATGTTAGCAGATGCATGACCTGTCAGATGGTCAAGGCCGAGCTCAGGAGACCACCAGGATTACTGCAATCTCTCCCCATTCCCGAGTGGAAATGGGAGAACATTTCTATGGATTTTGTCACGGGATTACCGAAGACAACGGGTGGCCATGATTCCATTTGGGTCGTTGTTGATAGATTGACCAAGTCAGCCCATTTCATACATGTCAACACGACTTACTCTCCATCCAGATTGGCCAAGCTCTACGTGTAAAACGTCATCAGACTTCACGATATACCACGAGAAGTGGTGTCTGACAGAGATTCGAGATTAACATCTCATTATTGGCATCAGTTCATGTCAGCACTACAGACAGAACTGAAGATGAGTTCTGCTTATCATCCGCAGACAGACGGGCAAAGTGAGCGTACCATTCAGACGCTTGAGGATCTACTTCGCGCATGCACTTTAGAGTGGAAAGGGTCCTGGAAAGATCATTTGCCTTTGGTAGAATTCACGTACAACAACAGCTATCACTCCAGTATTTGCATGGCACCTTTCGAAGCCCTATACGGACAGAGATGCCTCACACCTCTCAGTTGGCGTGAGGTAGGCGATCATGCTTTATATTCCGTAGATCTCTTGGAGGAGACCACGAGAACTATTGATCTTGTGAGACGGAGGCTTCTGACGGCACAAAGCCGCCAGAAGAGCTATGCAGACCGTCGGAGAAGAGATTTGGAGTTCCAGGTAATCCAATCTTTCCTCTTCATCCATTCAATTATAACATATGTATGACATCTAAATAATCACATACTAATGACATCCCTATAAATTACAGGTGGGAGATTGGGTATTTCTTCGTGTATCTCCCATGAAGGGAGTACAGAGATTTGGTGTTCGTGGCAAGCTGGCGCCGCGATATGTGGGTCCATTTGAGATTCTTGCAAGAGTGGGGAAGGTGGCCTACCGAGTAACCCTTCCTCCACATCTATCAGCGATTCACGATGTCTTCCACATATCCAACCTGAGAAAGTATGTGCACGACCCTCGACACGTCATCAGCTACGAGAATCTTGACGTGGAGCCTGATTTGACATACGAGGAGAAGCCGGTACAGATACTTGACAGTGCTGTGAAGAAGCTTCGCATCAAGGAGATTCCATTGGTCAAGGTGTTGTGGCACCGACATGGCATCGAGGAAGCGACGTGGGAGACCAAAGCCGACATGCAGGCATGATACCCGCAACTTTTCTAAATGTAACAATCAAAACAAGCTTTTGTAATTAAATATATGATGAAATATATGGCTTGTTTTCTCTTTGAGGTTTTTATAGGTTCAAAACCCTTTGAGGTTTTTATGGACATAGGAAATTCCAACAAGACACCTAATAGCCTTAACTCGAGTCTCGAGGACGAGACTCCCTTTAAGGTTTTTATAATTGTAACATCCGGGACCCGTTAAACCCGAACTCGACCCGATTAGGGTCCGAATAGCCCAATAAAGTTGATTGTCAATATTAGACAACCTAAAACGATCAAATGATCGTGAATCAAAAGTCGTTCGGGCGAAATCGACCCAAAATCGGTCGCATTGTAATGCATGCCGCGAAAAGCCGCGACGCGAATGCGGAAACCATAAAACGAACCGAGACCGTCATTAGATCCGATTCGACGATACAAGACCAATGGAATCGACCGTTCGTCAATCGGAGGTCATTTGATATTTTTAAATCACAATATTTAATCTTAAACAAAAACCGTATCCGAATATTTCGGGTATTCAAAACCCAACCGAAAATATATCAATATTATACTCATATTAATTGTCTTTCGAAGACAATCAAATCGAGATAATGCGCTTCAAAATCTGACGCTCGATGCGTAAGAATGGTCGACTTTTAAGTTTTCACAAAGTATATGTATAAAAAAAAATATATAAAAAGTTAAACTTAAGGCAGACGACAGCAGAGTGTTAAAAAAATGTCTTGTTACAGTAGTCTCCAGGACTGCCACTTGGCTTTCCTTTTTCTTGCTCCATATGGCATTCAATTTCCCTCCACATGTCAACTTTAGCCCTCCTTCTTTTCTCTATATAAAGCACTCTCTTATTCCAAGAGCTCTAGCCGTATTCTCCCCCCAATTTCTTCTTTTCTTTTGCCCAAAACCCCTCTGCATTTCCAGCCGTGGAAACCTAAATTTTTCTCTCGTTGCTGCAAATGACAGTTTGGAGTGCTAATGCTCTTGAATTCAGCCACAATCTCCCAAGAAGCAACTTCCGATCGAGGGGAAAGACCTACAATTTCTACAAAAAGGATACATTCCTATCCCAATCCTCTTGCTGCCATACATGGGTTATTTTCATAGTTGTTCCTCCTCTCTCTCTTGTCCAACGAAGGAGACCCATTTCTGAAGTTGTGGTTCTCTCTTGCCTGCAACTACAATCCAAGCTCAAGACAAGGGGATTTCTGCTCCAAAGTGAAGCCAATCTGGAAACAATTGCTGCAACCAGGGAGTTACTGTTCTCTGCTCCAAAATTTTCAACCTTTGCATGCAATTTGATCTCCATTTTGGAGATCTAATTAGGTACCTCCTTCCCCATCCTTTGCTGCCTTACATGTATCATTAAACTCTACTTTTGATGGCATGCATGTACAATCCTCAGCCCTCTCCTTGCTGCCATGCATGGACAGATCACCATCTCCTTTTTCTACCATATATGAGATTTGATATACATTCTGTTTACATGGTTGATAGAGAAATCTGTGATTCATTTAGCTGCAATGGAAAGTCACATGGTTGGGGATCATGAAACTTTGAGATATAATGGTAGAAAAAGGAGATGGTGATCTGTCCATGCATGGCAGCAAGGAGAGGGCTGAGGATTGTACATGCATGCCATCAAAAGTAGAGTTTAATGATACATGTAAGGCAACAAAGGATGGGGAAGGAGGTACCTAATTAGATCTCCAAAATGGAGATCAAATTGCATGCAAAGGTTGAAAATTTTGGAGCAGAGAACAGCAACTCCCTGGTTGCAGCAATTGTTTCCAGATTGGCTTCACTTTGGAGCAGAAATCCCCTTGTCTTGAGCTTGGATTGTAGTTGCAGGCAAGAGAGAACCACAACTTCAGAAATGGGTCTCCTTCATTGGACAAGAGAGAGAGGAGGAACAACTATGAAAATAACCCATGTATGGCAGCAAGAGGATTGTGATAGGAATGTATCCTTTTTTGTAGAAATTGTAGGTCTTTCCCCTCGATCGGAAGTTGCTTCTTGGGAGATTGTGGCTGAATTCAGGAGCATCAGCACTCCAAACTGTCGTTTGCAGCAACGAGAGAAAAATTTAGGTTTCCACGGCTGGAAATGCAGAGGGGTTTTGGGCAAAAGAAAAGAAGAAATTGGGGGGAGAATACGGCTAGAGCTCTTGGAATAAGAGAGTGCTTTACATAGAGAAAAGAAGGAGGGCTAAAGTTGACATGTGGAGGGAAATTGAATGCCATATGGAGCAAGAAAAAGGAAAGCCAAGTGGCAGTCCTGGAGACTACTGTAGCAAGACATTTTTTTTAACACTCTGCTGCCGTCTGCCTTAAGTTTAACTTTTTATATATTTTTTTTATACATATACTTTGTGAAAACTTAAAAGTCGACCATTCTTACGCATCGAGCGTCAGATTTTGAAGCGCATTATCTCGATTTGATTGTCTCTGAACGACGATTAATATGAGTATAATATTGATATATTTTCGGTTGGGTTTTGAATACCCGAAATATTCGGATACAGTTTTTGTTTAAGATTAAATATTGTGATTTAAAAATATCAAATGACCTCCGATTGACGAACGATCGATTCCGTTGGTCTTGTATCGTCGAATCGGATCTAATGACGGTCTCGGTTCGTTTTATGGTTTCCGCATTCGCGTCGCGGCTTTTCGCGACATGCATTACAATGCGACCGATTTTGGGTCGATTTTGCCCGAACGACTTTTGATTCACGATCATTTGATCGTTTTAGGTTGTCTAATATTGACAATCAACTTTATTGGGCTATTCGGACCCTAATCGGGTCGAGTTCGGGTTTAACGGATCCCGGATGTTACACAGCCTCAGACTTATTCTTCAAAAGAAAGACACAAGAAAGTCTAGAAAATCATCAACAACCGGATAAAAACGGTGTCCTTGATGATCAGGAACACAACTTTGACCCCAGGTATCTAAATGAAGAAGCTCAAACAACTGAGAACTCCTCCAACTCTGACGGGATGGAAAGGAGGAACGATGATGCTTCCCAAGATGGCATGCCTCACATTGAAAAGAGGATCTCATGGAAATCTGAGGGAGAACATAACATAGCTTCTGCAGAGGAAGGTGGCCAAAACGAAGGTGCAACATATATGGAGAGATTGGTCCAGTAAGTATAGTGGAAACACCAACATGAGGAGGTTAGACCAGTTTGTAGAGTCCCCGTTGCTCACAACCACATCCAATCACCCTGCCCTTGAGTATGTCCTAAAAAACAAGAGACGAAGACATGACAGTGTAGATCCTTAGTAATCTGACTAATGGAAAGTAAATTCATCTGAAAGTCAGGAGCGTATAAAACATTCTGAAGATGCATGGACGACGTCAAATGCACCTCCCTCTATCCTGTAATGGTAAGTGGTCACCATGGGAAATAACAACCCATCTACCTGGTGGTAATGATCCTGTAGGACCTCAGTTGTGCTCTGTCTCCACAAAGATGATGAGAAGCACCTGAATCTATAATCCACTTTGTCATGTTTGCATCATTACTACCAGTGAAAACATAAGCGATACCTGAGGAGCTTGAAGAGGCTCTGGCAGTGGCTGTTGCATCTGTAGTGGTGGTTCCTGCAATAGGAGTCATCATCTCTCAAATACGAGATACAAATATCATCCATGTGAGGATCGGCCTAGGAAACAAGTATATATGACGGCTTAATCTGTTCTGTGACATGGCCAGTAACAGGATAACCATGCTTCTGGTAGCATGTATCCTCTGATGTCCCAGTCGACGACAAAAGGTGCAAGAACCACACGGACGTAAACCACCTCTGCCACGAGGGGTGCGTCCTTTAGTCTGTGTCGTCACACCTCAGCCACGAGACACAACCATAGCTGACGAGGGCGGAGGAATGGCCGTAGGAGGCATGATGATCTGACTGAGACAGCTATAGACTTCCTCCATGGGAGGTATAGTTACTTCAGTGAGAAGCTGTGTACGTGCTGCATCATACTCTGTATCAAGGCCGACCATGAAAACTCCAACTATCGTGGAGTTTCTAAATGCCTTATGCTGCTCTAGAGATGCCGAAATAGGCATATAGCTATGAAGCTTCTCAAACATGCCACAGAGTGAACTGTAGTACGCGTGTAGAGGACGACCATTCTGCTTGGCCTTGTAGATGTCAAACTGCAGGTGTAGAATCTTGGCTTCATTCTTTGCCTGAGCATAGGTGGAAGCCAAAGTGTCCCACATCGCCTTGACGGTGGGTTGGTATTGAATATCATTGACTATCTTTGTGGTGAGAGTCCCACATAGACAAACGCGCACATACACATTATGTTGCTTCCAAGAAGCATTTGCTCCAGTCTTATCCATTGGCTCAAGATCTGTGAAGATGTGCTCCTTATTTTTGCACTGCATGAGGGTGAGAAACTGCATGGACCACAACTCATAATTGGTCCCATCCATCTTAGCAATGAGAGTCGGGCCCTTGAAGGCCCCAGATGAAAAAATATCACCCTTGTTCTCTGACACGATAGGAAAACGACCGAACAACTGAACTCAACTGGAGAGTAGACCGATATGAACAAGTCTACACGATCATACAGAGGATTGGTTGCATGTGTAGATTCAAATAAGCATCCTTATCAACCTCCGATGGCAGCTAGGGTCGAAAACCACGATATATGGGGTCTGAAATCGCTTTTTCCGGTCAAAATCAGATCGATTCAGACTGCTACTAGAACCGCAGAGGTACATGAATGCGTACGGGAGGTTTTGCGGCGGCCTGGGGGGCTCGGGGGAGGGCCTAGATGGCCTGGGGCTGTTTGATCGTTAGCTAGGGCGGCCTGGCAGCGGCCCTGGTGGCAGCTGATGGGTTGTATGGTGGGCTGGAAGCCCAAGGCGGCTTGGACTAGGTGGCCTGTGGCCGGGGGAGGGCCTGAGCAATGTCGGGGAAGGCCAGGGAAGGGCCTTGGCAGCATCGGAGGAGGCCTGGTGGCCTGGGCTGCGGCGACGACAACAGAAGGGGGTTGGGGTGCGACGGCGACGGGAGGGGGGTGGGGCGGGTAGGACTAGGGTTTTGGTGGGATACGAGAACTCCGGTCTAGGACCATCACTTCGATAGCATGTTGAGGGAAAAGAATGAGTTGTATTATTAGAGGCCATAGGGTTCTCTTATATAGGAGAGGAACCTATTGAGAAAATTACAAGAAGAAGAAAAAAGAAAAAAAATAAGAAAATAATAATAAAGACAACTAATATCTCAACATGTGTCAAGATAGCATAGGGTCCTATTTATTGGCTAACTATGTCTAAATAGTTGTTAGAGTGGTGTTAAGTGAGTTTGGTGAGAGAGTCCCGATGGAAAGAAGATTACAACTTAACGGAGTAAAATATTCGATTGAACTAGAACACCTGTAAGTTTAAAATTGATGTAGTCGACTGGTTAGAGGTTTAGTTGACTGACTGAATCTTTAAGTGGTCTTGGGAATGAGGCTCAACATTCCAAAATATGATTGTTGTTGACCATTATTAGTCGATTGGACAAAGTAATTAGTGGAATGAAACAAATCCTAGAGTCGTTACTGAAAGGTTGATTTAGTTGAATGAAATAAACTGAGTTGGTTGAGAATGTGATTAGTTGATTGTATTGGGAATTAATCGATTAAAAAGGTGTTGAACCAAAATTTTAGGAGTTATGCGTTATGCACTAATGCTTTAGGTTTTTTACAACACTATATGTTAAATTACATGTATGCAACTCAAACTAGTCTTGGGCTTGAGTTCCTTTGAGCTTGGGCTTGAGTTTGTTAAGCTTGAGCATCTTCTAGGTCCGTATGCATTCTTTCTTTTGACCTATCCACAAGATGTAAGTGCTAGTTTTGTTATCATTAAAACATGCATGCTTATGCATTACTTGACATAATGCAACTTCAACTTTTTTTGGGAGATAGGGTGTGAGAAAGGGAGAAACGGGATGAGGGGAAGATCATGCCAAGACGTGTGAAAGGAAAGAAAATAGAGGGGAGGATTGCAGTGGAGGATTTAGTATGAGAAAAAAAATATAAAATGGGTAAATGATATCAGTCTCAGAAATTATTTGAAATTCATATCATTCCTTCATGCGTTCTTCATTACATAAGATTGTGGCTTTATGTAGAGAACCAATACTATTTGAGAGACATGTCTTTTCCCAAAGACACAATTAGTGCTACTTTGATGCAAATGGAAATTGATGATGATATGAGCAAAAAAGGCAGGAACGACAAGCCTCACGTGTTGAGAGATAACAAGGGTGAGGGGTAGAATCGCTCGGAAAATTATAGGAGAAAGAAGATAAGGGATAGAATCACCCAGTAAATTATAGGAGAAAGAAGATAACGATAGAGGAAAACTCCAAATTCATTTCATTTATGATTTGATAATCTATTAAACAATGATGCAATAGACCATTTATATAAAACTACTTTAACTTAACGAATCGAATAAGAAAACCTAAAATATTGACATCTATATAATATCCTGGCTTTAGGTAGAGAACCAATACCATTTAAGAAACACGCATTCTCACAAAGACACAATCAATGACATTTTGATGCAAATGGAAAGTGGGGATGAGATGAGAGAAGATGTTAGGAACGACAAGCCTCATGTGTTGAGAGACAACAAGGACGAGGGGTAGATTTATCTTCAAATGGGGAAGGAGATAATGGCAGGGGAATACTCCAAGTTCATTTCATTCATGATTTGGTAATCTTCTAAATAATTATGCAATACCCCCTAGATGTGTGGATTACAAAAATAAATATTTGAGATACAATAAAATCCAAACCCAATTAACTTCTAAAACTACTTCAACTCAACTAACCGAATAAGATAGCCTAAAATATTGACATCACAAAATTACTATTAATTTAATTAAACAAAAATTAATTAATGGTGGCAAAACCCTAATTTATTTAATTCCTCAATACATGCTTGCATTAATTCTCTGCTTTGAAAAAGTAAGTTGCTTAATCATCAGATATAGAGTGTGATGACGTGATTTTGGTGCATCTGAATCTGTTGGCGAAGAACAAATGTGGAGCATGAGTTAGAGTCCATGTTGAAGCCATAATCATTTAGGAATTAATGTCAACATCCATCAAGTCATGGTTGAAAAATTGATTACAACATCTTCAACAGATGAACCATGGAGTTAGGAGCTATTGAGAGCAAATTGTGGAAAACAATAATAATGGAAATTGAATCAATAGAGAACATTTTTCTCTGTATGAATCGAGATTATTACATTCCAATTTCTTCCCGATACCTCTCAAGGAAAATTCTGAATTTGATCCAAAATGAACGGTTTGCTGTGAGCGCAGTTATGCACTCTTCAAATAGGAATCCATTTTCTGAAATATCCTGGCTTTCGTGCTTTGGTGAGTCGTACGAGATCCTTTCGATGACCCATTTCCCATAGTTTCCATTATTATTATTATTTTCCACCATTTGCTCTCCATAGCTCCATTGGATATATCCTTTACCTTAGCATTCTTTTATAGGAGAACCCAATGCCTATGATCCAAATATTATTAAGATAATATCCATCTTTTTTTCTTCAATATTTCTATTGTATTTTTTTGTGAGAGGGTGAATTTGCAAATTTTACCCCTTCATTTAAATATATCCCTTTCTTTAGTTTTTTACCCTATATTTAGCCTTTTGATAAGAACTTTTGGGTGGAGGGGTCTTTTTAAAAATAACCCAATTCAGTGATCTGTTAGTAGTGCAGTATGGCTACCACCCAGCCTAAAGACCAGGGTTCAAATCTTGGGTAGGGCACATGTGCGTGTTCCCCCCTTATTTTAAAAAAACTCCATGTGATATGATTTTAGTTAGACAAAGAGCCTTAATTGTTGCTAGGATTTCCTCCCACCCCTTTCATTGGTAGCGGTGGCAGCGACATCGGGGAGGTCGATTGAGGTGGTATCGGGAGGGCACCTATGTGGTTTCCATTGTAAGATCCCAACTCTCCAGTGGTGGATGGTCCAAAATGGGCGAGTAATGCTCATTGTCGATCGTTTTGCACTTTTTGTGATGTTTAATTGGTGATGACAGTAAGGTCGATGGCTTATTCAGTTTGTGCTTACCTTCGAGTACTTAACGGTGGAGAGAAAGATGGTGGTGAAAATTTGAATAATTGTAATCACATTGACCTGAGGGGATCAAGCAGCATCACCAAGATATGCAAGATCAGCGATGCACATATTATAGGGTTTTTTAGAAATCATGACACATAAGTGTAGGGTGGTGGTTGCAGAATTTATGAACTGCTTTCCTAGCATTCTTGCTCGTCAAGCGTGGCGATGTAGGGACCACATGACTCCTCGCATGGCATGTGGGCTGCCACACAAGGTTAAAGTGATTGTAGTGACTTTGATGGCTCTGGGCTATGGCCTTGGTCAGAGGTAAAGGTTGCCATCATGTTGTTGCTACTGGCTTGTGCAGAACAACATGCTCCATACATTGGTCTGTTACAAGCTTGTGTACAGGTGCAATTGTGTTGAGTGCAAAGGATGTCGTCTAGGTCGATTACGAAGAAATATATATACTCGTGTGTGGCATGGTTAAAAGGGTTTTTAGGGTAGTTGATGGTACAATGGGCCATTGAAGATCGCCATTTTCTTTGTATTCTTTTTGCATTTCCTATATGATTTCTATATTCAGTCAATGTATCCAACATATTAGAACACGATTTATGAATACTAAGAAAGAAATCTTAATTTTACATGTGCTTTGCGGTTTTTTGAATGAGAGGATGACGGTTTCCCAAATTCATGTTGATAGGATGAAGATTTGAGGGTATGTTTTTCTTTTTGGTCTTTTTGGTGTGTCTTGTTGGATTACTAAATCGTAGGAACGATTTAAACACCGTGCTCTGAAACCACTTGATGCAAATGGAAATTGAGGTTGAACTGGGTGAAGAAGCTAGGTGTTTGCAAGCTTCGTGTGTTGAGAGAGAACGAGGGTGAGTAATAGAATCACTTAGAAAAAGGGGAGATTAAGAAGATAATGGTGGATGAGTACTCCAAACTTAATTTATTCATAATATGATAATCTCCTTAACAATGACCCATAACCCCTCTATGTTAGATTAGGGGCGGATTACAAAAATAAATAAATGAAATAAAATATAATCCTACCCAACCTTAACTGAACTAACTAACCACATAATAAGAAGCCCTAAAATACCCTAAAATATCGGGATCAAAAGTTGATCCCAATTATTTAAATCAAAATAAAATAGAAGCTAAAAAATATCAAGATCAAAACTTGATCCTGATTTATTTAAACCAAAATAAAATTACAGACTTGAATAATCTAACAAAACCCCAATTTATTCAAACTTTCATTTAGTACTTGCATCAATTCTTGATGATCTAACAAAACCCCAATTTATTCAAACTTTCATTTCATACTTGCATCAATTCCTGATGCAAACAGGGACTAGGGCTGAGATGATCGAAGAAGGGAGGGTTGACAAAACTCAAGTGTTGAGAGAGAATGAGGGCGAGTGGTAGAATCACTTAGAAAATGGGAGGAGAAAGAAGACATGGCGGAGGAATACCCCAAACTCAACTCATTTATAATATGATGATATCCTAAACAATGACCCAATAGCCCCTTTATGTAGGGGTGGTGCGCATGGATCGGATTGGATTTGATTTTTTTATACTTACATATTCCCAATCAATTGTTTACTCTCTTATGTTTGTATTTTATAGCACACTAGTCCTAAACATTTAAAATACGGTTCAAACATCAATAATATTGATAGATGTGAAGAAAATAATATTTGAAGACCACATAATCAAACTAAAATTTAAGAACTCCTTTAATCCATAATAAGAAGTTGAAGACCAAAGTAAAGAATTATACAGAATTTGGAATTTGAGTTATGTTTTATAAATGCATCATTACTATGTTTTTTGCAAATCATTTCCAACAAATGATTCGAATAAAAGCAATACAAGTTACCGAATAAGTATTTTATTAGATAAAAAATGTGATCTTTGTTGTTGGATATTGATGAAGTTCATGATTAATCTTAAAATGTAAAACTATGCCGAAATAAATTTACTCCCAATAACACTCTTCAAGGCTCTATAATATATCATTAACAAACGAGGATCATAAAACATTTATACTCGATTGAGTATTCAAGCAAAATTAATTTAAATATAACCCACCGATTGGACAGCATGCCTCTCATTCAAAATAGACTTGAAATAGAATTTATCTAGCAGATTATACATACAGAAAACTATGATCAAATTTGTACATCAATTTAAAACGGAAAGGAATGGAAATAAAGATTATTAATTCTTGCAGGTTTGGTACAGTTGAACGTTAATTCTTAGTTGAAATAGTTGATCCAGTTTCATCCTTGGTATAAGGTTTCAAACTAAAATTAGTAAAAGATAAGAAATAAAAGAGCCAAGAATGCCCAAGGGATATACTAGACAACTTGTCTCAAATATATTTTCTTTTAACGGAGATCAGACGAGTGCAACATGCTTAGGGCAGATAGTATCGCATGAGAGGGAGACAACATTGTGCCAAACGAACAATAACATTACGAGGGAGGGTGACGACATTGTGCTGGAGGGCGACATTGTGCATGAGGGGAGCGGTGTCAAAATGGAGTGAGAGGGAAAGGAAACGGGGAGCAGAATATTGAGGGTCAAAAGTGAAATGAAAGAGAGATTGAAATGAGAGGGGAATGGTCCAGTGGAGTTTATAATTTTATAAGGGAAAAGAAAACCAATTCGGATTCATGCCAGGTCACTTAACTATTGAAGCCACCACTTGCTGAGGTGAACAATGGAGATTTACAAAGCTAAAAGGAAGAACCTTCATATGATTTTTACTTATTTAGAGAAGGCTTATGATTCTATCGCAGAGGAGATATTGTGGAGAGTTTTGGAGAAGAGACAAGTATTCATCCTATATATTAACCTCATAAAACATATGTATGATACGGCTTCATCTTGTGTAAGGATACAATTTTGGAAGACTGACTATTTTGACATCAACACTGGTCTGCATCAAGGTTCAACTTTGAGTCCATTCCTTTTTACTTTGATTATGGACGAGTTGACAAGTCACATTCAGGATGAGATAACTTGCTGTATGTTATTCGCTGATGATATTGTGTTGGGGTTTAGGATTCACGATGAGATATATTGGTGTATGCTATTCGCTGATGATATTGTGTTGATTGATGGGACTAGAGATGGAGTAAATGGGAAGCTTGAGGTCTGAAGGCATGCATTGGAGACTAAAGGATTTCGTATAAGTAGAGCTAAGACTGAATATATGGAGTGCACTTTTGATGGAAGTAATGGTGAAGGAATCTTTGTTAAGATTGGTGATGATAACATTCAGAAGAGAGATTATTTAGATACTTGGGATTTATTTTGCAACATGATGGAGAAATTGATGGAGATGTTATAAATAGAATAAATGCAGGTTGGCTAAAGTGGAGAGGAGCTTCTACTATTCTCTATGATAAGAAAATTCCTTTGAAAATCAAAGAAAGTTTTACAAAGCAACTGTGAGACATGCTATGCTCTATGGATCTGAATGTTGGCATGCGAACCATAGATATGTGCAGAAAATGACAGTAGCAGAAATGAAAATGCTAAGGTGGATGTGTGGACACACTGTAAAGATCGGATTCAGAATGATGCCATCAGAATGAAAGTTGTTGTAGCTCTGATCGAGGATAAGATGCCAGAAAATCACTTAAAATGGTTTCGCCATTTGCAAAGGAGGTCAACTGATGCACCAGTGAGGAGATGCAAGTTTTGGAATGTTGAGCCAGCTAAAAAAGGGTGTGGATGTCACAAGAAGTGTTGGAATGAGACTATATGATGGGATCTTAGTTTTTTGGATCTAAGCCCGAGAATGACCCAAGATAGATCTGAATGGAGGCACAAAATCCACGTAGCAGACCCTACTAAAAATAAGAAAAGGATTTGTTGTTGTTGTAGTCATATTTTGTTATTTACGGATTTAATATTTTATTTTCAAAATAACATTGATATGAAAAATATGGTGAATAACATTGATTATGGCTTACGGGAAAATTCGGAATTGGTGTAAATGTACATAAATGTACACATAGAGACATGTTAACGGATTAACAAATTGGATCAGATCAGATTTTGGTGATGATTCGATTCAATTCATACCTTAACGGATTTTAAAAATTCAAATCCGATATGTTCTAGAATGATAAAAACAAATCAATCCTATCTCATAACATCGGATTGGATCAGACTTTCAGATTTTATTCGATCGGTATACACCCCTACCTTGATGTATATTACAAAATAATATATCAAATTAAATAAAATCCTAATGACTTTAATATTACTCTAACTTAACTAATCGAGTAAAAAAAACCTACATTATTGAGATCGTATATTGATGCTTGATCCTAATTTATTTGATCCAAAATAAAATTAACGAATAATTGCTAATCAAATAAAACCCTAGTTTATTCAAATCTTCGATTTATGCTTGGAGCACATTTTTCAAGGATGCATCCCTTTAAATTACGAATGTAAATAAATAAATAACAACAACAACAACAAAGCCTTTTCCCACAATTAAGTAGGGTCGGCTACATGGATTCTTCACCTCCATTCATATCTATCTTGGGCCAATCCCGGGCTTATATCCACAAAACTAAGATCCCTTCGTGTGGTCTCTAAATAAATTAATAAGCATATGAAAAATGAACCAATGAAGATAAAGTTGCATCAATTTTCCTCATCTTGAAAAAAAATTGCCCTCAGTCCTCACGAGTTGGTCCTTATGCATCTAGTTTTGAGAGACCTTGCAGTAAATATTATTAGCTCCTTGTTAAACTTGTAACTTACGTTTCCAAAAATATTTTTGACTATATGGCTTCTTTTGTTATCTAGTTTTTTTAATCCTTCTTTCAAGAACAGTTTGATAAGGAGATTTGCTGCAATTTTCTTATTTAATTTCATTGTCAATATGTGATGAGGAGGGTATCATGACCGGGGAAGGGGGAGGGGGCTTCATGATGATCTAGATAGGGATTGAAGCGGTGCAATGTTGATTTTGCCGAAGGATGGTGGTGATAAATCGATGGCAGTGTAAAGAGTACACGATGGATGCAGAAAGAGAGGCCATAAAGGAGCGATGGAGGTGCTTATGGAGATTGATGGATGTGTGGTGGAGGTGTACTCGAAGTGGCATGTAGTGGTATGGTGATGATGTTTGTGTCAATTTGGTGGCGAGCGAGACTAATGAGGTGGCAACAAGTGTATTAGAGCGGTATGGGGTAGCATCCATGGGGGCTATCGTGGATGCAAAATAGTTTTGGAAGGTGTGGTGAAGGGTTGTAGGCAAGTTACAATGGAGATGTTGGGCCTGGGTTAGGGCTTTGGTAATTGCATGGGGTGGAGGGTGAGGAGATGGAGGAGGGAACATGTGAATGAAGAAAATGACAAAAAAATAGGGAGAGAGAAAATGAGGAAAAAGAAGATTAAGAGCTAGTGGGGGATAGGAGAGAGGGAGGAAGTAATGTATTGGAGATTGGAGTTCGATGTGGGTAATAATCTTAAGAATGGGAGATGAGGATCGAAATGATACATTGGATTGCAAACTCTCCTCAGAGGCTTTAGTTTCATCTTGCAACAGAATTAGCTTGCCTTGGATTTTTGAATCTTGCATAAAAATATACCTTGAATCTTGAAACAAGTATGGTTAAGATCCTCTGATGGATTTTGGAATCTTGCATAGAAATATACCTTGAATCTTGAAACAAGTATGATTAAGATCCTATAATGCACGATAATAAGAAGACAACACGTGACCTTTACTATTCCTTCCAATTGTCTTCTTCACATTACTTGTTGGATTTCAAGTTATGCGAGGAAGATTGGAGGTGAGAAGCAAAGAAATGGGATGAGGAGAGGACGAGAATGCCAAGTTGCGTGAGAGGGAATAAGAAAGTGGACATGATTGGAGTGGATGATCTAAGAGGAGAAATAATCCAAATGATAGAGGGATATCGAACTCAAAGGTTATTTTTGTTCATTTGTCTTTCATTGCACATGATGGTGGTTTTATACAAGATAGTTAATACCATCTAAGAAGCATGCCTTTTCACAAAAGACAACCATTCCTGAAAATACACTTCTCAAGGATGCATCCGTTGTATTTTCAAACATAAAAAAAGAAGTAAAAGTAATAACATTGAAAAAACTAATGAAAATCATAGGGTTTTTATCAATTGTGCCCTTCTTAGATGTTGCAATATCAGTTATCCTCCCTTTTTGGAATATCAATTGTGCCACTGACTTCTTGCTCCCTTATCACTTGTACCCTTGTTTTAGTTTGGAAGTCAATGAGTTAAACTAGACCATGATTTATTCAAACTATGGTTTGGGTAGGAGGGATAAAACTAGAAACCCTCATCTTCTTCTTCCTTTTCTTGAACATGCTGTGGTGAGAGAAGGAGAAGGGGAGGTTGTAACCCCAAGGTGGGTTCCTCGGCTCGCATCCCTGGATGGGTATGGTTCTCATTTCGGAGCAACGCTCTGAAGAGAAGGTGGCAAGGAGTTGCAGCTGAAGATGGGGTAGTTTCGAGCCCTGATGGGTCTAGGGCCCGGTGGCCCGGATATGCAGCAGCCTGCCCAGATGGCTGCTCGACCTCCATCTCCTGCTCCACCTCCAGCGGCAAGCACCAGGGCTCTGGGGGAGCTCTGCTTCTCCGATGAAGGGGCTCAAGATGCTGACTACGACTCTCATGGTGGATCTCAACCCGTTGCTGCTGCGAGGTTGAACGGATCGTGTTGGAGCAGTGGTTGCAGTACCTCATCCATAGAGTCCACAAAATCTCTGGTTATCTTTTAAGCAAGAGCAAAAATGTATTCAGGTTTGGCTATCCACTTGGAAATATGTTTTTGAGATGCCAGTGCCATGGGATTCACTAACTCCTCTATCACCCACAGTGGGTGACAGAGCAGCTTGGAAAGTGTGCCCCTCCAATTGTCGGGATTTTCTCATCGCGATTGACGTCCCCGTCCATCACGATGAGAGAATTGATTATCCATTGATTATCCGCCTTTTGGGTTTGTAAAATTTGAAAGTGCTGGAGGCCATCCAAGTGAAACGAGAAGCGAGCGTGGTCTGCAATTGCCTGTGGGTGTAAACTTGCAAGAGTGCACTCTATTATCAACACCAGAGACAAGCTGTGTCCAACGATTATGTGATGTTGCAACATCTGATAAGATTTCCTCTATCTTCATCAGAGCGTGAATGCAGTTGCAGTTAAAAAAAAGGTTATCATGGACATATATCAAGCTCGTGAAGAGATTACCATGTACTATTGCAATTCCTGCTGTAGATGGCTGATGGGTTACAACATCTTATGAGTATATCTCACTTTTGAATTGTTTGATAAAGATGCTTCCAATTTTCCAGATGTAGGAGAGACTGCATCTTCAACATTGCCAATCAGTTTGCCCATTGGCATTCCTTCAGGAACCAGATCTGCTGCTTGGTCCGGACAGACCAGCAGAGCAGCACCTTGCAACGGCTTAGACTCGGAGGATCTTTCGCCATGGTTTTGGCGGTCTTGGTGTCTGTGTGGAGGCGATGTCGTGTTGTAGCTGTGTATGTGTGCTGACGTGGTAAAGGAATGGAAGAAAAAATGCAGCAACTGCTGTTGGGTTTCGGATCAACTGGAGTAAGTGCTACTCAAATGTATGCATGTGTGGCCGACTGGGATCGTGAACTAGGGAAAACCTCCTCCAATCGAAGCTCAATCGAGCTCCAATGGAAGGGAGCGAAGCATGGATCGATCAAAAAATGGAGCATGAAATCAGACGTGTGATCGGGTGAAACACGACAAACAGAAGGAATTAGGGGCAGATGAGTTGCTTGGAGCAGATGAGGAGATGGTGGACGATAAGCTGGCTGCTTGGTGGTGGGGAGGGAGGGTCAATCGAGGATGGGTCTCGAAGGAGGTGTTTGTTGTAGGGGGGGGGAGGGTTGAGGATGGAGAGGAAGAAGATAAAGAAGAGGCTTTTTACATAATGACATATCTACCCATGTGTTATTTATAAATTATACTTGTCACCAAAACTTAACGTCCATTTGGGACGTGACTAAATGGCAACTAACTTGAGGGACACAAGTGATAATGGAGCAATAAATCAGGAGCGCAACTGTATTGCAAAGAGGGAGGGGCATAGCTGATATTGCAATATCTAAGAGGTGTGCAAGTGATAAAAACCCAAAATCATACTGCATCAGTGAGGACACGTCTTCTCCAGTTTTGCAACTTAATTCATTTCTCCAACCCCATTCTTCTTCCTTTAGGATGGATGGCATGAATGGGGATTTTCCAAGACAGAGAATTGATGCATCCTAATTCATATTTTTCTATTTTATGTACTTTTTAATTAAAATAATATGGACATCTCTTTTCATGTAAGTGTGCTTTTGGTCCAAGTGTTTTTTGATTGACATAGAGGTGGAATGAATCCATTATGATTTAGCCATTGGCTTTATCCTTCTTTCCTCGGTTGTCTTTTTTCCCTCTATCTCTAGTCTCAACCCCCTTCCCCAATCGCGTTCTTCTCTCTCACAGGGCTGGGCATGCAACCTCTTTCACCTCTTGTATCTCCACACATTCCCATCCAAAATCTCATGCAACTGCTGTGTTCCTTTCCCATTCAAACCTCATGATTGGCGTGTCTCTCATTCTCCTTACATCCTCTCACTTTTCCAACTCTTCCCCTTTGAAAGGGTGCATCATAAAGAAGAGTAAATGCCTCATCCTGTCTTATTATTATACATTACTGAATCTTCGTAACTCTTAATTAAAGATTCAAGGTATATCAACTTGCTACAAGTGGAATTCCTAGCCCTCAAGCAAAGGTAGTTAGCTCATGCATCCAACACCTTCCTCCAACATAACAACCGTTCTTGAACTTTTATTAAATCATAATCTTGCATATTCTTTCCCAATACACACACAAATATTCCCATGTACTCTCTCTGCCTCTAAAACATTATCTCTCTTCCTTTTTCCACCCACCTTTTGTTTCCTTCTCCCAATCTCTTTTCCTTGCTCCCGTTCTTCCTAAACCCATCCGTTTTTCTTTCATTGCGACAACAACACCCAAATCCACCGCAACCAAACCTCATTTCTCAATCATGCTTCCACCATCAAAATTAATAATTAGTAAAATATTAAATAAATTAGAAGATGAGACATAATTGATTGAACTCGAAAATATGTATCTAACACTAACATTTCTTTTGTAGCACAGATTCAACACTGAACTCAAAACTAATGTTTAATTCAGATGGGAGTCTGTGTTACTAAGGAATGGATTAACATGTTTAATTCAGATGAGTCCGTGTCCAACAAAGCGAGGCTTTTTTATTTGTTAAGAGCTTAAATTCTAAATTATTCCAACAGTTCTAATTAATGAATTATAAATTAGAGCTATTTCATAACGGTAAAGGTAGATTGAAAATATAAAAGTGTGTTTTGCCTTGTATCATATCTACACAAAATTACGAAGTAGAACCATTGACTGTATGGGCTGGGCTAATGCTAATTAGCACATGAAGTGCATGATAAATGATGCATTGCTTCTCAGTCATGTCTATGACTATTGGTTAAATTCCTCATTTTTTTGCCATCATGCTGAGACAAGTCAGAAGAGAAATTCAATACTCCACTGAAAAAAGAGAAAAGTGAACAACTGGTTAGCCTTCTTTCTTCTTCACCATAGCTAAAAGGTCAATTTCTTTAGCATCAGTCTTCCTAAGGTCAATGACATCTTTGATGACAAAGAGAGTCCTTTTACTTCTTGGGTTGCCAAATCAACTACAAAGAAACTTTACATGGATTCCACCACCTTATTGATCTATTATTCTCTTTCCCGTTTCGGTTGAAGGTAAAGAAGCTCTGTTGACTACCTCTACCATTGTGATTGCATCGATCTCATTGATGTGACCCTGTCAGGAGTGATGTTGGGAGTATCTTCAGGTGAATGGTATTTCTTGATTGCATGCTCACAGGACCCTGTAGTCAAAGCCTCCTTGCCTTAAATAAAAGGAAAAATCTTAGTATAAGCAAAGAAGTTCCAGGTTTGGCCGCAATGCATATTGCAAAAAACCCTCCAAGGTTGTGTTTGATGAGCTCACTAAAATTTGAAAATATGGGCCCACTTTCTCCTTTCTTTGAGCCATTGGATTATTGGACACTTAAGGACTCGATCCTGATAACCTCCTAGCACTTTTGGCATTTAAGTGTGGGCATCCACCGGTCCTCTTCATGATATCATTGTCACTAGCCATGTTAACTCTACCAACCTATATGCAATTTTCAGTATCCAAGGTGTAAGGTCTGTAAATTAGTCAGCTGAATGGTTGCCACATCCATAGACCTCTGCATAACACGGGCATGAATTCCCTACTTTGCTGAAATAGCTGGGACTATTTATTATTGTCTTCCCCATTTTTAGCAGAGTTTAATGATTGACAGCAGGGAAGGCCATATCGGTTTTGGTATCGGTATCGTGTCGATACGATATATGGTCGATATATCGACGATATATCGCCGATATCGAACCGATGTTGTGAAGAAAATACCCTTAGAAGGTCCAATATCGGCCATTGAAAATGAAGAAGAAAATGCAATCTCAATCTTTTTGAGGATTTTTGATAGTCTTAGTCTATGCAAGACTAGCTTTCCCAGCGCGTCAATCAGGCCTCTCTGAGTCGACCAATTCCCCCGCGCTAGTTAGTCGGCTATCGTGGGTCATGCAAGAATCCCCAAATCCTTGATTTGGCCGGGATGCACTGCTTTGGGCCCTGGAAGCGAAGGGACTCGGCACCTCCACACGCAGAGAATGGGAGAAGCCCATCAAATGACGTATGGTCTTACTGGGCTTGCAGAGAGAGAGGAAGCAACCTTTTCCAGCAGTCGAGAAGAAAGCGAGCGATTACTCAGCAAGTTCATAATAGAATCTTCTTTTCCGGACCCCTTATCAATAGTCAACCCTCTAGCCTTTGATCTGCTAAGTAAGCTGTTATTGACAGTGTCACTTAGGCAACGAAAGAGGGGTTCGAAATATCAGCGATATATCAGTCACCTGTCGATACCAATATATCGCCATACGACCATCCATGATTGACAGTTCCTCTCATGAATCGTTTACAACTCTTCTCTACTTCTCCACAAATAATCTTTAAGTAGTTTATCTATTCTGAAAAAACAAGGTAGGTAGTTTTGCAGTGGCGATTGAATTCTTGGATCTGTCAACGTATCTGCTATGTCCTAAATTTATTAAGGAACCTTCTTTGTCATTTAGATTCTTCCGAATTTGTAACAAGTGGTAGCAAGATCTGCAGGTAATGTTGCATTTAATATTAAAATTTGGTGAACCTGAGACTTTCTACGTTCTCACCTTTCTCCTGGAATCAGGTGTGCTAATCTGCTTTCCATCCTAAATTTTAGTATCAGCAATCCTAAAAACAAGTGGTTGCAACATGAGGTAGTTTGTAATCTGTTTCCTGAAAACTATTCGTGTTGTCACCTGTCAAGAGATTTTGAATTGAAAATAAAAACTTATGTTCTTTAAAGCTTGCTTATGGCTGAAGACAAGTCGATAAGTAGCTTTATTCAGATAAAGTTAGTGGCGCTATTTTTATTCTTGCAAAATAACAGAGGTATGTTCGTTACGGTATATAGGACTCCAGATATAACTATAATATAATTTAATTTGTATATTATTTATCTTCACACATTCCATGAATTTGACATGATTAGTGGAGCAAGACCTATAATATAATATACTGATAGCGAAACATCATCATCAGAAATTTATCATCAATGAATAAATGCAGTCCCGGTCTGTTGAGCTCCTTGATTGTTTGTGCATTTTATTTATTTGTTTATTTATGTATTGCTTTTTTTTGCCAATCTCAGGAGAAGCCCTATATCGATTGCGGCCGCTGTTATTTACATGATTACACAGCTATCTGATGACAAGAAACCGCTCAGAGGTATGTTCAGTCCCGATTCTTCTTTTCTCCGTCGAGGATTAATGATGGAGAATCCCTGCAGATATCTCCCAAGCAACTGGAGTAGCAGAAGGAACCATCAGGAACTCCTACAAGGATCTCTACCCGTATGCCTCACGGCTTATTCCGACCACTTTCGCAAAGGAAGAAGATCTCAGGAACCTCTGCACCCCATAATTGCTGCGCTGGATACTCGGAAATCGCGTTTCTGAGTGAAGTGGATTGAGGCTTTACAGAGCTGCTACTGATCGAACTGAACTGATTAGGAGTATTGTCTCACCGTAGGATCGAACTCGAAACTCTGCCTGTGTTCACGATCCGCCGATTTTGGAAATTCTGTAACTGTGGCCTATTTTAACTGTAGCATCTGAGACTGTTGTTATAAAAAGAATGATTTGATTTTCATTTATTTTGATATATTCTGCTGCTACTTTGCTACGCAGCTGCAGTATATTAGCTCTTACCTTTGAGACTCCGGAGACCTTCACAAGAACCATAAAATCTTTGGGACAACCTCGCCAAAAGGTACATTCCTTCCTCAGTAAAGGCTCAACTTATGCTTAATTCTGAGAATGTTGGGTTTTCTCTCAACCATTTCTCATTAAATTTTACGATACAACGATGCTTAGCCGTGTGACCTATTCCACTATCAACACTATTGATTGAGTAGCAATTGTATAGTCATGTTAATTATGATTGTAACAACATCCAATCTTGACACATGAATTCGCCAAGGACAGCCATCACTTGTGCATCTTGTACAATTGCACACGGAAATACGTCATGATCAAACTCTATCCTTTATGAATCGAATATTCTACTTTCATAATTTTGGATGTCTTCAATCTCAAAATGTATCCCGTCATCACTGGTACGGTGGTATCAGTTTCCTAAGATGTTTCATTTTAATTTTTAGAGCTATTGACAAACTAATCATGATCTAAATCATCATTGCGATACTTTGGGATTTAGGTTACCGTTTTACACAACATTCACAAGTTTAATTCACGATAGTTCGCATTGAGTATAAAAATGCAGCGAAATTTTTTCGCGAGTTGAATGACATTCACAATAATATGATAAGCCACATATAATCACGTGTCACCACAGTAAGCAATCATTCCACAAGGTAAACATTTCTAACAAAATGTTTAGAACAAGCATCAAGTCTCATAAGTATATCATGTATCAAAAGAGAACTAAGTTTTAATACATGTATCTCAAAAATATAATAAAAGTGAGAGCACGCACAAGAAAAACAACTATAAAAGATGCTACCTTGTATATCGTCAAATGATGTCCTTTCCCATCCACCAAAAGCTAGAAACCTCGTCACCTAAGCTACTACACAATAGGCGCCTTCCTTGTCATTCATGTTAGGGACAAGGGACGTCAACAATTGGTGTGTAAAAGCATTACATATTAAAATTAACAAGAATTTAGGTGGATACAATATAAGAGAAGCAAGTGGATAGGAAATGATAACATACATGGAATTAATTACTTGCCTGATAATAAAGTTATCCAACAACACATGACTCCAGGACTTGTCCAAGTTCTAACATCAACACTAACCGCTCAGCACACTAACCCACTCTCTCACTCACTACACCCACAGCTCAACACTTAGCAAATTCATTTGTTGATTATGAGACGATGTGGGAGTAAGAGATCTAGAGATACATCATATCCTTCCCTTGATTTCATTTGTAGGATGTAGTGATGGATCTCATTAAGTTATTAGATAATTGATTATGATTTCCATGTCATGATCTTTTTCCTCGTCAAAACCTAATGGTGAAACCGTAACTAAAGTCAAAGCGATGAAGAAGCCACCTAAGGGAATCATCTATCTCGTTCCCCAGTGGAAGGTGGTTCGGGAGGGATCTAGGTCAAACTCCAACTACGACCCCTGAGACGGGTGGGAGAGACTCTCCGGTATGAGTCACTCCACTCCTGCCTGAACCGGTGTAGGAATAGGCTAAATAAACTTGAATAAAAATCAAAGATCCTCTAGCCTAGGAGCCCTAACAAAATTTAGGGTCAGCGAAACTAGTCAAGCAAAAACACATGGATCTCAGTAAAGGGGAAAATTTGCGAGCTCGTGATAAAAATCAGAGAAGAGGCTGGGATTCTAGACATGCGCACGAGGCAGTTGCTGCCCAATCTGAGCATCTTAACTCCAGCCTAGTTGAGGGTCACCTTACCCTCGCACGGTCAGGTGTAAGGGGCACCTCAACCGGTAAAATATCTGACATCACTTAGTCACATCAAACCAATTATCCGTCAGTCAGTTACAATCTCTATTTTAAGTCCTTGCTATCTAAGGAGAGATTATGGGTGACCAAGGGTAGGCAATCTATAGTGCATTCGAGATCTATCTTCCCACGACGTAACACTGTTGGCGAGATATAATAAAGTTAGTATGAACCTCAAGTATAACCTCATATTTTCTTGAGCAAATGAAGAATGACGCGGAGGGAATCAAAGAAATGTCAAAAGGAAATCATTGATTGAAAATTTCAAAATTGAGCTCAATCAAAGTAATTATATGTCTCTTTTAGATTATAAATCCATTCTCTCATGGTTGCAATCTATGTATAAGATGATAACTCCAAAATCAAAGCTTTAACATCTAAATAAAATATTATTTTAGATTTGTACCTACCTCTTTCCCTTTAAATTATTATCCAGAGAAGAGAAGGAAATTTGCATCATTTACAAATCGAAACATTGTAAGAATGGTGTGAATGTGAAGCCACTCAATCATTGAGTCTTAATTTTTAAGTGATTCTACTCATTTAATTGCAATATAACTAAAGTAGTTCAACAAAATACATTTATAATTTCTACTGTTAATAATGAAAAAAAATAAGTGATTGCTATAAAACTAGATCGGAAGAGAAAGTATTTCACACTCACACACATGCACATCTATATACGCCCATAGGCTCTCCCTCAAGTCCTAATACAAGAAAATAACATACACCTTGATGAGACATTTCGTTGAACACATGGTGGGCATTATCACACCTCTAGAAGCTAGACATCAATCCCCACCAAATCCTTACTCTAAACCATCTAAATTCCTACTTTAACATCCATGTGGGGACAAATGTATAAAAAATACATGGAGGGTAACAATAAAAGGGGGGTTTAGCTTGTACCTTGTGCTCTAACAATGGAGGCAAGTTGGGGAAGGTGGAAAGCTCCTACTGACCATCATTGTGTCAGAGCATCGTCGGGCTGTTGTCGCGTGAGGGAGGAGGATGAATGTGGTAGAGAAATGGAGAGGGAGGATCATCCTCAACTTGGTAGGAGATAAATTCGCTACATAAATCTTTGGCAATCCTCGGTATCTTACTTCGTCTAGGTTCAAATCCTCCAAATGTTCATTGGGTTCAGAAGAGGTAGCCCCTACATTTGACATCTTTTCTATTTGTTGTGGAACAGATCTGGATGTAGAGGCTACGTCAGTAGTCAGATTTTCAGGAAACTTTTTTTCATTGGAAAAATATCCTAAAAAAGGTAACATCACAAAGTTCAACAATAGTGTTAGTATCTATGCATGTGATCTTAGACAAAATTACTAAGAATCGATGGGCATAAATCCCGGCCACCTCCTTCTCAATAGTCTCCCTGGGACTCTTTTTGAGTCCTGATTAAGACTATACATCAGGCGGTGGAGGTAACTATTTCCAAATACCCCTAAAAGATAGCGTCAATTATCTTAGGTCCACGCTTCTTTCTCTTGTTTTCTAGGACTAAGACCTTAGCCAAGCATCCCCATACCTTGAGATATTTTAGGCTTGGCTTTCTATTTCTCCAAAATTCAAATGAACTCTTATCTTTATACCTTAGAAGAACTCTATTCAGAATATGGCAAGCCGTATTCAAAGCTTCTCCCCACATGTATGATTGTAGCCCAAAACTTTGTAAAATTACATTGATCATATCCGTTAGGGGTCCTATTTTTCCGTTCTTCTATTTTATTGAACTATGGTGAATAAGGTGCAGTGACCTCATGAATTATGCTAAATAATTTACATTGTTCATCAAATATGTTAGATGTGCAACCACCACCCCTATATGACCTTAGACGTTTAATTACTTTACCGACTCGTGTTTCTGTTTCAATCTTAAAGATAAGAAACTTTTCTAAGGCTTCATCATTGGTGTTAAGCAGATAAACATAATAATATCTACTACTATCATCTATGAAGGTGATAAAATATCTTTTATTATCTTTAGTCATCACACTGCCAAACTCACAAATATCAGAATGTACTAAGTCTAGAATTTCAGTTTCCCTATTCACAGAGTGAAAATACTTTCTAGGTAATTTAACTTAAGAACATATTTCACAATTAGTGAGTTTGTCTATAGTATGATTAGGAATCATGTCAAGTTTCACCATTCTTTTCATAGAATTGACATTCACATGCCTCGGTCTAGCATGTCATAAATCAGTAGATTCAATATTTGAAACAACATAAGTAGAGGAATCAAAATCATATATTATTAACTGAACTATCAATGCCACATCTGATTCTAAATAAAAGATCATGCTCAACTAAATATCCTTTGCCAAAAAAGCATCACGTCTCATAAAAACTATTTTATTAGATTTAATGTCGAATTGGAAACCATCTCTAACTAATAAAGATCCAGACATGACATTCTTGATATCAGGAACATGCAGCACACTGCGCAAAGTTCAAACTCATCCAATTGAGAATGTCAACTCGACTTGTCCAGACCGAAGCACTTTGGTTGCAGATCTGTTTCCCATCATCAATGTTCCACCGGCTGAAGTCTGATAATACACAAAAAAACCCTGCCAGTACAAATGTGTACATTTTCACCAGTATCAACAAGCCACTCATTAGACTCGTTTACTATATAGAGTTCAGGGTTCATTGAGACATACCGCTTGATATGCCCGCCTCCCTCAGTCACCACGAGAACTCGAGGAGCGACATCCATGGATTTCTGTTGGTTCTTTATAGAAGGACAATCCTTCTTCCAGTGTCCAACATGTTCACACTACCACCAAGGTTCGCTCTTTTTTTCTGGACTTTCCTTGGCTTTCAGTTCCTTATTTTTTCCTTTTGCATTATTTTCCTTTGAGGTTATCGCATTGACCTTAGGTGTTACATCAACAAGCATCACATGTTTTTGTTTCCTATGCTCCTCTTCAATAGCTATTGAAACCAATAAATCATCTAAAGAAAATTTCCCTTTCATGTGTTTTAGGGATATCTCAAAATATTCTCAGGAATTGGAAAATTTATCAATAATCGACATGAACTGAAACTTGTTAGGAAGTTTCATTTCCGCCTCAGCTAACCTTTGGAGCAATAATAGAAACTCATGAGACTACTCAGAAATCAATTTCCTCTCATCTATGAAATTTCAGAAACTTAGATACTGAGTATTTTTTCAATACCCAGATTCTCCGTATTGTACTTCTTATCCAGTTCCTCCTATAGATCCTTATCAGTCTTGGTGGATACGCCATAGACATCGAACATAACGTTCAAAATTGCTGTAAGGATGCATCGATGACACATATGGTCATGTTCTTTCCACACATCGGATACCTTGACCACATCCGGATTTGAGTTCTGTTCAAATACCTTAGGACAATCAATTTTCCAAATCGAAATAAGGCCAATCATGGTTAGCCATATTTTCCTGTGTTGCTGCCAACGCTTGGAATTCTGGCCCTCAAATTTCTTTGGCATACCAATGAAATCCACATGAGACCAAAACCTCAAATCAGATATTTTTCTTATCACGCAATAAATATGCTTATCTAAGATTGTAGAAAAACATAACATGCATATACATACAGAAATCATATTTACAACATATTTCCATTTTAAACCACAATATGTATGCATCTAGATCATTATTGACAAGAAAAATATCCATGTTAAAACCATACACATATTATAGCCAGGGAAAATTTCAAAAACAATCATAGTAGCAAATAACACGACAAATAAAGAGAAGGAAGAGATCACAACCGAAGCATCATGTAGTTGGACCCCCTTAGAGAGACAACACCCCCACTTTATTGGCGCACAAGGCCTTGGCATGCTGCTCCTAGGATATGATGGTTTCACGCTCATTGATGGTACGCATCGTGCTTAAGTGTCCTCGAAAGTCACCTCCATAGATGAAGCCCATGATCACTAGAGAGAGAAGAGAGGATGTGGGAATTAGAACTGTAAGTGTTCGTAACCCTAGTATACAACTTTGAGAGTGGTACTTAAAATCATTGAGGTGATTATACATCATAAGAGGAATAAGGGACATGTTACTTGAAATTCAAATTATTATGCAATTACACGAAACTGACTCGGTCTTTATTTTATGTCACGTTACGCCGTGCCACGCCACGCCCGAGCCCGTGCCCAGTATGGCACGATGGGCGGGAGCACGTGCGCGTGTAGTGGTCTAAAGTCCTCTCTCTATTTCACGTCTAGTCTTAGGATTTCTCATATAAAAATCAAGTGTCAGTTTTGACACTCCACGATGTGGGACTAAACAACACCCCACATGGTTGAAACATTGAACTCTAAGAATTGAGATACATTAATACAACTTGATATTTGATGAATCGCTAAATACATGTATTAAAATAGTTCCATTGTAGCATGTGCACTTAGCATCTCATACATAATCGAGAAGGAATCTCAATGACGAGGTTCTCAGCTTTAATTTATAACCTGAAAAGTCCTAGGTTGTACACAAGGATGCAAGCAATTTATTGATTAAGTTTAGGGATCCAATATTTTAGATAGCAACTCGTAGATTAATTATATTAATAGCGCAAATCACAATGAGATAAATTCTTAACACATTTTATGCAATTAAACTAAATGTAGATAATAATGCACAATCACCATGAAGATGACACAATATAATTAGATACACGACATATAACTTGGAATAAGCACAAAAATTACCCTAGAATGATTGAATATTTAATTATGGCATTAATTAGGCAATATGCAAAATCAGTCTCACAACCTATTCAACATGAGTTAAAATTTTAATTAAATGATTTATAAAGATATTGAGCAATTAAATCAATTAATGACCTAATAATGATTTAAAAACAACTAACAATAGATCATTAATACTCAGAGTAGATCATAGATTTAATTTATTATTTAAAGAGCATTCCCAATAAGGTTTCATGATTTAAACAAGAACTTTGAGCAAAGAATAACTAAGGAGGGACTTTTAAACCAAAATCAGCCACAAAATTTGCTAAAAGATAGAATATCAAACAAGCTTTGAAACAAGACCAAAATCACATTTATTGGATTCGAGGACAGAAAGATATTCAATAATGAAACCAGGGGTCTTTTTGCAAGAAAACTTCCAAGATTTTGTTACAATTCAAGACAAATTGGGACTAGAATGTAAATAAAACAACCTACATGGGTTAATATGCAAATTACACACATGCCAAAGGACTTATTTGCATTATTAGGAAACTGGAGGACCTATGCTGCAATTGACCCAGTCACGTGCACAAAACACATGACCTGGCTAGGCTTGGAGTCGTAGGATCGGATGCACGCGGACGACTCTGCTGCTTCATGCTAGGCTCGGACTCTGGCTCAGCTCATGACCCCGAGGCATGAAACATTGCTTTGGATAGCAACATGGCTGATCTGTAACCGTTGGATCTCGCCCAAATCAGGAAGATCAACGGCTGTTACTACTCCAGTTATTCAGCCCCTCCGCATGCGGCGGATCTATGGCTTATGCTCTAGCGAGGGACGTTCTGCTCCTTCGTGCTCCTCCTTTGTCTCTAAAGGTCCAAAAACCTCTGTCGAAGTTCGACAATGATGATTGATGCTCAAAGAAGGCACAAAGTTTCCTGGAGAGCTCTATCGATGAAGATTCACCAGAGAGAAAGTGGGAGAATGGAGCTATGCTTCAATCTCCGATCATTTAAGCCAACTAAGGACCTGGAAGGTTAGAAACAAAAGCACAACCACCTACAAATACTTTGAAGGCTAATATGGACAAAATGAAGGGCTATGCGAAGGAGTGTATCAAGCCCTATTGAATTATCTTCTTCAAGTAGAAGAGGATAATGACATGATGTGGACACAGAAATGAAGCAATGGGATGATTAATTAGAAGATCATGCGTGAATCATGGATTGAAGATGGAAGTCAATGAGAGTTCTGACATTAGATTGGTAAAGTGATATAGATGTGATAAATAAGAGAGTAATAACAAAACTAATGATCAGAGGAAAGCCTGGAATTGAAGGTTGAAGATGAATCACTTGGAGTCGAATCTTGAGTTGAAATACGGAGATTTGAAGCTTCAAGGTCTTCTCTTGAAGTTCCTGACTAAGGAGCTAAGCTTAAACAGCCTTGAATTTGGTCGTGACTTGGTGACAAAATCAAGGATCTCGTTGGAGGAGCACGACCGTCGTCACACTCGATCTTGCACTCGTATTGTCATGGGAGTCAGAGAGGCTAGGGTGCAGGTCCATAAATAGAGGATAGCAGACAACGATGGTCGGTTATGGTTATTTATAGATGAAGTTTATTGGAGGTTGCAGATGCCAATTGGTAATTTCAACCTATGACATTGATTGGGTGGTTAGAGTTAGGATGAGAGCGGAGGTTGGCGGGAGTTAGGGTTGAATTCCGAAGGGATTAGTGGAGGTTTTGAGGGGAGATGACACGTAAGAAGGTTGGCGTAATTGGGAGAAGTTGCAATGGAATGAACAATCACGTATTTTAGCAGAGGTGGTTGGAGGTTGAAGAAATAGTATATCCGCTGGATCCTCAGATCCAATGGATGACATGCTCTTGATCATAAGATCTGATGGTGGATATGCGGGTGCTAAGTGACGGGATGGATCAGATCAACTGATCTGATCCAATAGCTAGGAATATGACGCAAACGAGTGGATGTGATCTGGTAAGGGAATAGATCAAAAGGATAATATTTAGAGCGCTAATGAATGGATAATGATAATCTCAAAAATCGATCGGTCTTGTGATCCACACAAGGTGGGAAGACAATCGAAGTGCCAACCAATCAAATCTTGAAATTAATCAACAATTAACCCACACTATAGATCAAGGAAATAGAAATAAATGTGGAGTTAAAATTTATTTTTAACTCTGCACAAATGATGTAAAGGGCAAGTATGCAGAGAGTTCGAACACAGGGAGCAAACAGGGTAATTCAAGCAAATATGCACAAGTGAATGTGAAGTGTCTACACTAAGCAAGCAAGCAAAGAAGTTTTTGTGGGTTTTTAAATTTTAATTTTTTTAATTTAATTTTTAATTTTGTATTTTGATTTTTAATTTTCTGATTTTTATAATTTTATATTTTATAATTTTTTTGTTTCTTTTTCAATATTGGAAAATATAAGCAAAGTAATAAAAAACAAGATAAAGTAGTTATGAAAATGTGCAAAATAGCCAAAAATTCAGAAATAAAATGTTTTTGATATTTTTAGTATTTTTTACTGTTTATGTGATTTTTGGGTATTTTTCAAACTGTTTTTGGTATTTTTAAATACTGAATAAGGGAAAACAGTGAAAATTGTGCTGGCTGTGAGTAAAAATGGAATTTAAATATAGATAACAGCCACAAAATATTTTCAAACTATTTTTCAAATAAAGGTAACAAAATATAGAACAAACAGGAACTGAGTTTATAATTTTTGGAGTTTTCTTTGATTTTATATAATTTGTTGAAGTTTTTATGTATTTTTTAATTTTTAAGGTTTTTCTTTTGAGATTTTTAGTGATTTTTGGACTGAAACTAAAATATGATAAAACACACAAAATATAATTTTTTTTGAAATTTTTAAAAACGTTTTTATAATTTTTATATATTTTCTAATGCAAACAGGGAAATAAATGCATGTTTTTGATTTTTAGTAAATATGAAAATGCAATAAAAATACAATGCAAAAATATGGCGTGCAAATGCAAGTTGACAGGAACCCAAACCTATTTTTGTGGAATTTTTGGAGGCCAAATGATAATTTAAATAGTTAGAACAAGCATCCAAATATTAATCAGCCTGGCAGGGGTATATATGCAAATATCAAAACATCCAGGGGCTAGGTTGCAATTTTCATGCAAAATTTATAACTAAATAAAACATTCAATGGGCCAAACACGAATATCCAAACCCGCAAGGGTTTCTCTGCAAATAACCCACCATGGCGCATGACTGGCACGCGCCTGGAGGGACCTGTTCGTACTTTCCAAAAACTAACGGGCTAGATTGCAATAATGCCAAAGTTTTATAACTGCAAATAAAAATTTCGAGACTAAAGATAAATATGCCAAATCTTCGGGGTCTCCTCGCAAAATGCCACGTCACGTGCGCAACGCACGTGATCTGGCAGGGACCCAAGGCTAATGTCACAAAAACTTGGGGTGTTGTTGTAAATATTACAAAAACTTACTAACGGCCAAGGAAAGTTTAAATGCTAAATAACTAATACAAAAATGCCTAGGATAGAATGTGTAAAATACCCAGAGGCGCGAAATGGACGGTGACGCACCTCCCACTTACGCTACGCGTCGCTCTCAGGGCGCGCGATACCGGTTCGCACCGACGACGGGGATTAAATCGTGAAACACTGATCGGACGACCGGGGGGTGCTCGGATCCAACGGCTGCTGTACTTCACGAAGAACTGGGCTCGATCGACGGCGTAGAGGGCCCCAGGAGGAAGAACAGCGGGGTGCTGAACTTCCTCCGGCGATGATGGAGGCTCTCCGACGTTAGGGCTCCTCCAAAATGCATAGGACGACACCTGGGAGCCTCCTCGAGTGAACGACGACTTCAAAATGGCGGGGTGATCACCGACAAGTCGCCGCGACGAGGAAGGACGGAGGCTGCCCAGGTGACCTTCGTTCTTCAAAATCTCGACCCCAGATGGGGTCCTTCAGCTCCAGGGACCTGCACGGACGCATAAATAACCACAGTAAAAAGTTCCCAGGGCACGAGAGTGGTCGGATGGAGCGGGGTATGGAAATGGACTCGCCGGAGCTCTTGAGCTTCGGCGAGATGGTCGATGGCGAGATGGATACTGAATGATTGACTAATCAACTAACTAAAGGTACAAACTAAAACCTAAGGGTATCAGCTATCTAAACAACGAAGAAAATGCACGGAATACACCTCGATTGGCTGGGTAGGACAAGAGATAGAACCTCAACAACAGATGCCGGAGATGGGGGGTGGAATCCGACCTCTAGCTTCGCATTACCTCGACGGGGGTTTTGAGTCAATCCCCTGTCACCGGAGACCCGTTAGCAGCAGCCCGGAGGTTTGAAGCTTGTCCAAGGTGGTTCAAGGGGGAAGAGGAAGGATGGGGTCTGGTTTTGAATGGTGGTCAAGGGGGCGTTAGAAACGAGGCGTCAACGAGCTGCACGATGGTCCTCTGCCCGAGGAAGAAGATGGGCGAGCTAGAGGGATCATAGGTGAAGAACTTTACAGAAGAAGTCGACCTCAAAAGATGAAAGGAGCAGCCTCGAAAAAAGGGAGAAAGAAGGGTCAAACTCAACTTCTGACAAGGTTCAGACCTCAGTCAGAGAGTTGACCGGGGTCAACCAATGGAGCTCTCTGGTTGGTCCACGTGGACCAACCAGAAAATTCCTTGGCAAAAAACCTTATAAAATCAATTAAAAATAGCTACTGAATGAATTAAATTTTAATTATTAAATGAAAAATGTTTATTATTTTATATAGTATTTTATTCCGATTTTTAATTATTTTTATGAAGTATATTTTTACAAGTTACCTTTATACCCCTATATAGGTATATTATCTATATACTTTATTACTTTTATTTTTATTTTGTATATTTTAATTTTATTATTTTTATTTATTATTTTATAGAATACTTTTATATACACAACTATATTTTTATTTTATTTTTCTGATTTATTTTGTATAATTAATAAATTATAAACAGCTATGTATAGGTATGTACATAGGTATTGTATCTATGTACTATAATATATACAAGTATTTTAATTAGAGTTTTCTTTGCATTTTTATTCTGATTTTAATGTACATAATTATTATAAGTAACATTTACATAATTATAAATATAAAAATAAAAAAATAATGAATAAATAATAAATTGAATATTTTAATCAGTACAGCTATACAATATGGGTCCAAAAGTCAACTTTCAAACCGTAGCTTCACCAAATGCAAAACCACCACCATTAAATAGCTTATTTTCTTCTATATACAATTAAAGGTGAGTTTGATGCATTTGGAGTTTTCATTTGTGAGATACGGGTCTGGGAAGTTGGGATTCTGGATTTTTATTCAGACCATAACTTTTTATCTGTACATTATTTTTCTGTGAAATCAATTTTGTATTTTTCTTTATTAAATTATCTACAAATTTCATGCACAAAGTTTCTTTATTTGATGTACAAAAAGTAGAACCAAAAATAGGTCCCAAAATGAATAAAGAATGAATTAATAAATATAGGTTTTTGGCCCTTATTTCCCCCTACTTTATTCCTGGTCGACCTATTCATCAAGTTGCCTAGGTCTCAGGATTTCAGGTCATAAAATATTTACAATATTTTATTGTTTTTCTTTTCTTTTATTTATTCTATAATTTTGGCCTTAATTACAGTATTTTATACACTATTTAGATGCACACACATGAATGCTAAGATGATGGAATTAATGCTATTTACAGGCATTTGCTAGGGTTTTTGATGCCAAAATGATAGAATAAAGATGATGAAATGTGGACTCATCATCCCCCTATACTTTACATTTGCTAGTCCCTAGCAAACACTTATGCAATAAGTGCAAAAAGAAAGAAAGAAAAGAAAAAGAAGAAGAACTTGGATTTAGTTTAATTATCAAACTAATCTTCACGAAATCAAAGTTTGGAGCTTAAGTTGGACCGTTGAAATTTTAGTGCAGGCGGAACCTTATTGAGAACCGAATTTGAAATTCAACAGTCCTTGAGAATCCCAACACTCTGTCCAAGTCTCCTCAATAGCCAGGTCAGAAATACTTCAACTCATACGCAAACTCTTACGACTATGAGTCTGACTCGTACAGTGTAAGTGATATGTAGCTCCCCACCTCAGAAGTAACAAAGAAACAACCTCCCCCACCCTGGTAACTCTAATGCCTCGGTCTAGCAACTCTTTCCTCGAGAAGCGGGGTATTCCCTTCTAAGTTCAAGTGCAACCGGCTCAAGAAGAGGGGGAATAAGAGGTATAGAATTTTGGGAGCTCAACCAGTGTAGCTAAGTCTCCCGCTGCAAGCTTCATGAGATGTAACATGGATACCATAAGCTTTTGCTTTATTGGACTATATACACTCCGGTGGGGTTATTAACTTTTCAATCCGACCCACCACTTTTTTGGAGTTCTTTTTGCATTTTGCATTTTTTGGGGGCATCTGTACAACATATCTACATGGTGCAGCATATACACAAGAAATTTTCCTCTTGAGCCAGTAGACTATCCCTCTTTTGAAGCTTTATTGCAACCCACGGCTTTTGTCTTTAGCCTTCATCACCACTAGACCAAGTTGAGGCGCACTTCCTTCACTAGAAGAAGAAGAGAGGTTCCGCCTAGAAGTACTACCTTCATATGCTACCCCAAGCCAAAGGAAACTGCCTCCTCACCACCTCATCCGTGGAGAGCTATGTGAAAGGTGCATGTGTCCAAGTTAGGTCATTATCAACAAGAGTCGTGCGTTGCTCTGAAATACTCTACTTAGGCAGTCAAGAATCCATTGAACCAAGTCCCGTGATCCTCAAAGAATTAAGTCAACTAGACCTGAAGTACCTCAAACCCAGTTCCTATAAGGTTCCTGTTATTAGGTAGATTTTAAGGTCCAATCAAGCTCCAATCTTCGGATTTTACTTAGACTTGTTCAACTATCAAACTCAATCCGAAAAATGCTCATGCTATGCAAATGCGATGCAGAATGCAGAAAATCTTTTTGTGATGCAATTTTCAAAGATTTTGAGCTTTTTATGGATTTTTGAAAAGATTATGCATGCATTTTTTGTATTTTTCAAAAAGATTTTTCAAATGTTTTTGGATTTTAATTTTGCAAATGTTTTTGGGCTTTTTTAAAAATAAAAAGATTTTGGCTGAAATCTAGGTTAAAATATTTACACGGGAGTGCTTCTTATAATTACAAGAAGTGTATTTTAAGGATTTACGAGGGTAAGTGGTCAATTTTATAAGTACATATATAGTGGATTTTGGTGTGATGTATGTATTCCTCAAACTTATTTGACACATGTTTTTCAGAGAATTTTTGAAAACTATAGTCCAAGATAATTTTTACAATCATTTTTGCAACATGTACACACATTTGAAAATCATTTTGCAAAGGTTTTCCAAACAGTATATATAGATTTTTCAAAATATTTTTGCAACCATTTTTCAAACCATTTGCAAATCATTTTTCAAATATTTTATTTCACACAAAGAAAATAGATTACAAACTACACATTTTTACACAGGTTGAAAACATGTAACAAAATGTTTTACAAATAGTTTTCAATAAATGTTCACAAAGATTTTCAAACTATTTTTCAAACATTTTGCAAAAAAATATTTTCACCTGATTTATTAATCAGTATATACAATAAGAATTTGAGGAACAGAACACCTTTTTATTAAAGATTTTAATGAATTTTAATGAATTGTTAGCCATATTATTAAGAAAATACGAAAGTACGAGTTATGGCTAAAGTATATACGCAGTATATACGACCCCCTATACTTAGCTTGAGCTATGTCCTCATAGATCAGAGAGAAAAGAGAAGACATAACTCGTACTAAGTATAGGCAAGTCTAAAGAATAAATGAATAAATGAAGGAATGAATGAACAAATGAGAAGTTGACCGTCCCCCCTATACTTAGGATCAAATAATCCTAAGTATAGCAGACTGTATACAAAGCAGGGAGGGTCAAGGGTGGAATGAACAGATCGTACTCAAATTGTCTCCCCCTATACTTAGGGTAAGATATCCCTAAGTATAGACAAGAAGAGGAGACAATGGAGAGGATCGAAAGGAATAGAATCAACTCGGGGTGCACCCCCCCTATACTTAGGACAAAGTACGTCCTAAGTATGGAAAAACTGTCTACAAGGGCGACACCTTTTTGATAGATGAAGAAGGTAGAAGAGGAAAAGAAGAAAAGAAGAAAAGAAAAAGAGATGAGACTAGAAATGAGATCATGAGAATGTACACATCGCTCCCCCTATACTTAGGGTAAAAGAAGCCCTAAGTATAGGTAACAACAGGAGCGATCACACGAAACGAAGAATGAACACTCGGCTCATCCACCCCCCTATACTTAGGACAAAGTACGTCCTAAGCAAGGCAAATACGAGAATGGGTGGCCGAGCAATACGGAAGAAAGAACCGAGGTACACAAGGGAATATACAACAGAGATGGATATACACATGATCAAGAAGGTGGAAAGCTGACCTTCTTACGAGACCGCTGAGGGATAGATCTGATATGGTGTATGTCGACATCGGGGTCCCCAGTGGACGGAAGCCAATCAGGGTCGACATGGTGAAGGCCCTCAGTGGAGTCAAATCGGAAAGGGACGAACTGATCAATGGAAGCAGTTATCCTTGGTAGTCCTATGGTGTGAAGGCACATACTGGTGAGAGGAAGAAGTACGACTAGGTCCGGCCTTGGAAGTCTCGCAGATGTCAAAGTGGAATGGGACAAACTCATCATCCTCGGAAGAAGTGTAATCGGAGTCGTCCTGCGAGTCCTCGTCCAGGTCAAAATCAAAAGGAACGAAATCATCAGTGGAAGTATACGAACTCAGATCATCCTCAAGAGTCTCACCTGAATCATTGTCTTCAACAAGAGGTCTGAATTTATCAAAATAAATGGCAGCATCATAACCGAACTCAATCATCTTCACTTGTGAAGGGCCAGGAACGGATTTATCAGTGGAAGTAGTCAAACCAGGTCCGTCCTGTCTAGTCTTACCTAGGTCGTTTGTTTCCTTATGAAGTCTCTCAAAATAATGGGCAACATCATAAACCTCCTCAATAGTCTTGGTATCTGCCCCCTGCTCAATTGGATCCATCACGTAAATGCTTTGGATTTCATCAACACATCGCCACACACCCGGAGGAGGAAACTCAAGGTCCATGCTTTCCGATTTCCTCCCCTTTCGGGGTATCCGTCGGGTCTCATCAAGTTTCGTAAGCAAACATCTTTAGTAGCTTCAGATCGGTCATGGGCCTTGGAGTCAGCTAAAATCGATGAAGGTGCATCAGGTGCAGGTCTCTGGTCAACTGTGGGTGCGGTGATCAACACTTCGCTCTCGTCAACAGGACGGAAGCGAACCTCTCCTGATCCATAGTCTATAACGACCCTCGCAGAGGCGTGGAATGGTCGTCCCAGGATGATTGGAGAAGGCTCCCCTGTGGAGTTCTTCATGGGCAACACGACAAAATCAACATTGTGGCTCGTGCCCTGAATAGAAATGACGGCATTTTTAAGGATACCCTTCGGCCTCTTAATAGATCCATCAGCAAATTGAACGGTCATCCTGGTTTTCTTGAGAGGCCCTAAGTGAAGAGACTGTACCAGCGAGAAGGGTAATATACTAATAGAAGCACTGCCGTCTAGGAGAGTGTGATCACAAGTATAGTCAGAGATAGTGCATGTGATGAAAGGTGTAGCTGTGTTCTTCTTCTTGGGAATGGGACGGTGTGTGATGGCGAGGGCAGTGGCCATGGTCAGAATGTGACGCTCAGATCTGCTCCTCCGCTTTCTCTTCTTGGGAAGAGGAACAGATAATTGGGTCATGGCCTGCTGAAGTGGGGCACGGATGATTTCATGAATAGTGCCCACCACTTCGGGTTCAATCAACATTTTTTTGAATTTTTGGACTTCCTCCATACAAGGGAGGAAGTCGGAATCAGCATATACACGAGGCATGCCAAGAGCAGTCTGTACAGCGGCATCCTCGGGGTCAAAGGTAGGACTAGGTGTGAATGTATGTGTGGTCAAGGGTTCTGGCAAGTGGACTCTCTCCTCAAAATATTGATTAACCAAGTGTCTCACGAACTCTTTTTGGATTTTTAAAATTTTCTCCTTTTTTTGTATTTTTGGCGATTGCAAGCTCCCATGATCATCTACAAGTAAATCTGAATCCCCGACGGAAGGAGCATTAATCTGATTATTCCTCAAGATAGCAAGATTATCATTCAACAAATCAATGCGCTTTGTCATCCGATTCAAGATATCACTCATGGAGATCGAGGGAGGTGACTCCAACAGTTCAAACTCGGGTGGATGTGAAGGTGGAGGTGGATAACATACAGGTGGGGGTGGATGTGGGTAGAAGTCCGAGTCATGATACTGTGGCTGAGGCGGATATGTACAAAAGTCAGAAAAAGTAGGAGGAGGATCCTCCTGATAAAAGGGAGGTGGACCGACTGGAGGGTACGAGGAATCCGCAAAATCCGGATAAAAATCGCTCCAGGGATCCATCTCGAAACAAGAGAGAATGATCGGGAGAACTCGACGGTCAAGTCAAGAGAAGTGTGGAGAAAGGCGCAAATATGCGGAGTGATCGAGTATGCACACAAAACAATCACAAGCAAAAATGAAACAATCAAACCCCAATTCACCTACTCAACTCGGTAGAGACCGAAAAATCGGTCTTTTTATCTTGTCTGTTTTAGAGTTAGGTGAAAAAGTCAAGAAGTTGCACAAACACTTAGGGGCTCAATGGGATTTGGGCACTAATCCTTAGCGTGTGCGTGAGCAAGTAAAAGCGAAGACAAAGAGGGGATTACTCGTCCCAAGATAATATTTTTCTTTTTGATCTTTTTAGGGTCAAGTAATATTAGCAGTCCCAATTTTATTGATTATCACTTTTTTTGGATTTTTAATAAAAATGCACGATCCTAACGGGGATTCAATTCCTTTAAGCTCCTAGGTTGGCAAAATCAGAGGGAGAGTCGGAAAAGCAATGCAAGCGGCGAACAATGATGAATGCTAAAGCGCAAACGCTCACCTTTCCTCCAGCACTCTACATGCAAGGATGCTCAGCAGAATTGAAACCTAATCTATATGCAAATGCAAAGCCGATGAAATCGCCCTAAGTTTCAGAAATTGCTATTATCGTGAAGAACCACAAGTCGGCCACTTATCTTTAACCTAAGAGTCCGGTCTTGGCTTACCCCTCCTCTTCTCGACACACTCGAGTTCAGGAGTAGCGCTTGATGGGGCTCGCTCACGGCACACGGGTTAAGAGATAAATGAACAGACTGTTTAAAAATTTGACTAAGTCCAAACGTGGCTATAGGTACATGCAAGATATATTAGGTGTTTGACCTTAATCTATCGCAAGCAATCCTAAATCTAAGGGCTCAATCACACAAAGTGAAGAAAACGAAACCGGAAAACAAAGTAAAAAAATGCGATGAAAACCGATAAAAACGCAGTGAGCCCCCAAGTGTACAAGCATTGGAAATTGGGCCCGAAAGTCCAAGTCCGAATGTACCTGTATTATTACAAATAGAGAGTCTCTCTCTCACAATAAATTACACAGGATAAGGTCAATGAAATAAATAGCTCAGGAATTGTCTTCAAAAATCCTCTAAGTCCGCCTTGGTGCGAAGCGTCAGCCGCCTCACGTGGGTGCACGTGCGCTCCTATAAAAGAGAGCCTCCCTCGATCCGCGTACCTCACACAAAGTCAAACAAGAAGGTGGTTAGACAATTCAAACAATAAATATAAAAAATGAGCCAAAATACAATAAGCAGAAATAAAAGCCGCAAAAGTAGACAAATAATCACAACACAAGCAAAAAGTGATCTACGCGCTGTTGCTCCCCGGCAACAGCGCCATTTGATAATCTCAAAAATCGAACGGTCTTGTGATCCACACAAGGCGGGAACACAGTCGAAGTGTCAACCAATCAAATCTTGAAATTAATCAACAATTAACCCACACTATAGATCAAGGAAATAGAAATAAATGTGGAGTTAAAATTTATTTTTAACTCTGCACAAATGATGTAAAGGGCAAGTATGCAGAGAGTTCGAACACAGGGAGCAAACAGGGTAATTCAAACAAATATGCACAAGTGAATGTGAAGTGTCTACACTAAGCAAGCAAGCAAAGAAGTTTTTGTGGGTTTTTAAATTTTAAATTTTTTAAAGTTAATTTTTAATTTTGCATTTTGATTTTTAATTTTCTGATTTTTATAATTTTATGTTTTATAATTTTTTTGTTTCTTTTTCAATATTGGAAAATATAAGCAAAGTAATAAAAAAAGATAAAGTAGTTATAAAAATGTGCAAAAATAGCCAAAAATTCAGAAATAAAATGTTTTTGATATTTTTAGTATTTTGTACTGTTTTTGTGATTTTTGGGTATTTTTCAAACTGTTTTTGGTATTTTTAATACTGAATAAGGGAAAACAGTGAAAATTGTGCTGGCTGTGAGTAAAAATGGAATTTAAAAATAGATAACAGCCACAAAATATTTTCAAACTATTGTTCAAATAAAGATAACAAAATATAGAACAAATAGGAACTGAGTTTATAATTTTTCGAGTTTTCTTTGATTTTATATAATTTTTTGAAGTTTTTATGTATTTTTGAATTTTTAAGGTTTTTCTTTTGAGATTTTTAGTGATTTTTGGATTGACACTAAAATATGATAAAACACACAAAATATAGTTTTTTTGAAAATTTTCAAACGTTTTTATAATTTTTATGTATTTTCTAATGCAAACAGGGAAATAAATGCATGTTTTTGATTTTTAGTAAATTTGAAAATGCAATAAAAATACAATGCAAAAATATGGCGTGTAAATGCAAGTTGACAGGAACCCAAACCTATTTTTGTGGAATTTTCGGAGGCCAAATGATAATTTAAATAGTTAGAACAAGCATCCAAATATTAATCAGGCCTGGCAGGGGTATATATGCAAATATCAAAACATCCGGGGGCTAGGTTGCAATTTTCATGCAAAATTTATAACTAAATAAAACATTCAATGGGCCAAACACGAATATCCAAACCCGCAAGGGTTTCTCTGCAAATAACCCACCATGGCGCGTGACTAGCACGCGCCTGGAGGGACCTGTTCGTACTTTCCAAAAACTTACGGGCTAGATTGCAATAATGCCAAAGTTTTATAACTGCAAATAAAAATTTCGAGACTAAAGATAAACATGCCAAATCTTCGGGGTCTCCTCGCAAAATGCCACGTCACGTGCGCAACGCACGTGATCTGGCAGGGACCCAAGGCTAATGTCACAAAAACTGGGGGTGTTGTTGTAAATATTACAAAAACTTACTAACGGCCAAGGAAAGTTTAAATGCTAAATAACTAATACAAAAATGCCTAGGATAGAATGTGTAAAATACCCAGAGGCGCGAAACAGACGGTGACGCACCTCCCACTTACGCCACACGTCGCTCTCAGGGCACGCGATACCGGTTCACACCGACGACGGGGATTAAATCGTGAAACACTGATCGGACGACCGGGGGGCGCTTGGATCCAACGGCTGCTGTACTTCACGAAGAACTGGGCTCGATCGACGGCGTAGAGGACCCCAGCAAGAACGGAGGAAGAACAACGGGGTGCTGAACTTCCTCTGGCGATGATGGAGGCTCTCCGACGTTAGGGCTCCTCCAAAATGCCCATGACGACACCTGGGAGCCTCCTCGAGTGAACATCGACTTCAAAATGGCGGGGTGAACACCGACAAGTCGCCGCGACGAGGAAGGACGGAGGCTGCCCAGGTGACCTTCGTTCTTCAAAATCTCGACCCCAGATGGGGTCCTTCGGCTCCAGGGTCCTGCACGGACGCACAAATAACCACAGTAAAAAGTTCCCAGGGCACGAGAGTGGTCGGATGGAGCGGGGTGTGGAAATGGACTCGCTGGAGCTCTTGAGCTTCGGCGAGATTGTCGATGGCGAGATGGATACTGAATGATTGACTAATCAACTAACTAAAGGCACAAACTAAAACCTAAGGGTATCAGCTATCTAAACAACGAAGAAAATGCACGGAAACACCTCGATTGGCTGGGTAGGCCAAGAGATAGAACCTCAACAGCGGATGCCGGAGATGGGGGGTGGAATCCGACCTCTAGCTTCGCATCACCTCGACGGGGGTTTTGAGTCAATCCCCTGTCACCGGAGACCCGCTAGCAGCAACCCGGAGGTTTGAAGCTTGTCCAAGGTGGTTCAAGGGGGAAGAGGAAGGATGGGGTCTGGTTTTTAATGGTGGTCAAGGGGGCATTAGAAACGAGGCGTCAACGGGCTGCACGATGGTCCTCTGCCCGAGGAAGAAGATGGGCGAGCTAGAGGGATCATAAGTGAAGAACTTTGCAGAAGAAGTCGACCTCAAAAGATGAAAGGAGCAGCCTCGAAAAAAGGGAGAAAGAAGGGTCAAACTCAACTTCCGACAAGGTTCAGACCTCGGTCGGAGAGTTGACCGAGGTCAACCAATGGAGCTCTCTGGTTGGTCCACGTGGACCAACCAGAAAATTCCTTGGCAAAAAACCTTATAAAATCAATTGAAAATAGCTATTGAATGAATTAAATTTTAATTATTAAATGAAAAATGTTTATTATTTTATATAGTTTTTTATTCTGATTTTTAATTATTTTTATGAAGTATATTTTTACAAGTTACCTTTATACCCCTATATAGGTATATTATCTATATACTTTATTACTTTTATTTTTATTTTGTATATTTTAATTTTATTATTTTTATTTATTATTTTATAGAATACTTTTATATACACAACTATATTTTTATTTTATTTTTCTGATTTATTTTGTATAATTAATAAATTATAAACAGGTATGCATAGGTATGTACATAGGTATTGTATCTATGTACTATAATATATACAAGTATTTTAATTAGAGTTTTCTTTGCATTTTTATTCTGATTTTAATGTACATAATTATTATAAGTAATATTTACATAATTATAAAAATATAAAAATACAAAAATAATGAATAAATAATAAATTGAATATTTTAATCAGTACAACTATACAATGTGGGTCCAAAAGTCAACTTTCAAACCGTAGCTCCGCCAAATGCGAAACCACCACCATTAAATAGCTTATTTTCTTCTATATACAATTAAAGGTGAGTTTGATGCATTTGGAGTTTTCATTTGTGAGATACGGGTCTGGGAAGTTGGGATTCTGGATTTTTATTTAGACCATAACTTTTTATCTGTACATTATTTTTCTGTGAAATCAATTTTGTATTTTTCTTTATTAAATTATCTACAACTTTCATGTACAAAGTTTCTTTATTTGATGTACAAAAAGTAGAACCAAAAATAGGTCCCAAAATGAATAAAGAATGAATAAATAAATATAGGTTTTTGGCCCTTATCTCCCTCTACTTTATTCCTGGTCGACCTATTCATCAAGATGCATAGGCCTCGGGGTTTCGGGTCATAAAATATTTACAATATTTTATTGTTTTTCTTTTCTTTTATTTATTCTATAATTTTGGCCTTAATTACAGTATTTTATACACTATTTAGGTGCACATGCATGAATGCTAAGATGATGGAATTAATGCTATTTACATGCATTTGCTAGGGTTTTTGATGCCAAAATGATAGAATAAAGATGATGAAATGTGGATTCATCAGATAACATCGCATCCAAAGGGATTATCAGATAGCGCAAGTGGAGACAGGTGGCAAGTCAAGAGCGGGCCATGTGGGCAGTTGAGGATGTGCCACGTGGCCCAATGAGAATTGAAGAAAATCAATAAATCAGATATAATTATTAAAGAAATAGTTAGAGGGTGAGTTCAGAAAAGTGGTGAACATGAAAGTTGTATATCTCGATGAGACCTAGAACTTTCATGTAGAAGTCAAAGAGATCAGAGATCATCTATACATAGTAAAAAATTAAATACTATAAAAACTATATAAAACCATTTTCTTTAATTTTTCTTTTACTTATTTTTTATATTTTTATTTTATTTTATGTTAATTTATTTATACATAAATTTATTCTAATTTTTATTTGATTTTCAATAAAAAATAAATCATAAAATATTACACCATAATAGGATTATATTAATATATAATAATTAGTGTTAAATATATACAATACGGTAGCTAGTAATTAGTGTTAATTAGTCAATGAATCATGCAATTATCTTAAGAAAGAGAGATAATAATGAAGATTAATATTGATAAATCTCGGATTTATCACCCTCTATACTTAAGATAAACTCGTCCTCGAGTTAATAAATAAATAATTGGTTAGAGAAAGTTAGTTTAATGAGTGAAATCTCTAACAAGTGCAAGTGGGTATATAAGCTTAATTTGACCTAGAACACAAGGTTTTAAGAATCCTAAAACTCTAAATTTATCCAAGTATTAATCGAAAGGAATTCAACTCCTCTAATTGTCAGACTTTCAATTTATACATATAGATAACGAGTATGACTTAATGTAAACTGCATCATGAGAGTAGAATTCAAATGTCACCAAAAATTCCAATCTTGGAAGCTCTCCTTAGGACTCAACCCTCAACACTATGGAATAAATCTATTCTTTCTTCAATCCACCGTCTCTTTAGTTTGTCAACCTTCAAGGGGATATATGGAAGGTCAGATTATGGAGGATATAGGATTGTGTACTTATTTTTTCTTCCTCTCATTGGGAAAGGGTTCTCTCAGGTGCTAATACTCAACACAATTTTCATTTTTATTTTTGCCAATCATTATGTCCGTAAAGAGAAGTTGGAGTCGCCTGCACTTGTTTCCCTGAGAATACATCGGTCTAGCCCGACTCATGCTATGGTCCAAATGGTCACTTTAAAATGGTTTGGAGCGTTTTCCTTTGATGATAGCTCTTTGATATTTGACTTTGTAGAATAAGATCTTTTCTTTCATTCTTTCTTTTTTTCTTTGATTTTGGTTAGCTCCACTGCTTTTACCAAAATATTAGCGTACACTGACTAACTTATTAATTTAATGTCATCACACCCAGGCACTTTAGGTCAAAGTTAAGAGATAGCATGAGAACGTGCCCCACACTAGCTAATATGCTAACACTCAGGTTTCATGAACCCGTCGTTAATTTTGTCCCATCCTCGAGCATAATATAGATCAAATCCAAACTCAAACTTACCAATTTCAATCTCCTCATTGATACTTTGCATCTCAATCATAAATGCAGTCGTGCATGTGAGTGATAGTCAAATTCTTTTAAGGGAGTTAAGCATGAAAAATAACATGCATATATTTGAACTATGAGAGTATGAGTATTTAAGTTTAATACCTTAATAATTAATACACGATAACTCTAAGTGTAGGAACTCCTTAAACCAAATTTTAAAGATCATCTCAAGTCTTGAGTGTATAGTGAAAATGTCAGCAAGAATCACTAATTACTAAGTCACTGTGTTAGTTATTTACAAAAGAATGATGGGATTATTAGATTTTATTAGTCAAAGACAACAGACTGGGTATTTTTGGCAATGCATCACAAAGAACATTCTAAGATATCCAATACAACATTATAGACTTCAGTTCCTTAAAAATCAAGATCGGATCTTCAAGGTTTGAAATTACAGGTCACCTTATGTTTCAACTGCTTTTTTCCTAATGGAGAGAACTTCAGAATCTGAGTACGAAAGATCTTTATCAACTTGAAATTTCAACCCTCTAGAATGATGACGTTCTTGCTAAAAAATAATATCCATATCGTCATGGAAATCCTCAAAGTTCTTCATGATTATGGGAAGATAAATCATACCTTTAAATCCTGCAACAGACTTTTGAGTTTTCCTTAGAAGAGAAAAACTACACTAGAAGGGTGACTCCACTTACAAGTTAGGTGATAATCCAAGGACAAGACATCCTGACGAGTCTCTGTATCATCATCTTTATTCTATCATTTTGACCTTAAAAACTCTCGTAAATATGTGTAAATAACCTTAATCTAGGCATTTTAGCATTCATACATCATTGTGTAAAAAGTAATAAAATACGGTTTTCAATGCCAAAAAAGAAAAGAAAAGAATAAGAATAAAATATTAAAAATATTTTATAATCCTAAACCTCGAGACCTAGGCATCGACAACGAATAAAGTAGGGAGAGATAAGCGCCAAAATACAATAAGAATTCCATTTATTTTATTCATTTTTTACTAATTTTGGGGACCTATTTTTAATTTCATTTTTTTATACTGCAAATAAAAAAATTTTAACCATGGAAGTTGTAGATAATTAAATATAGAAAAAATACAAAATTAATTTCCCTCAAAAATAATTTACAGTGTATAGAATATAATCAGAATAAGTTTCCAAAATCTCAACTTCCCAGACCTATATCTCTCAAATAAAAACTCAAAATAGAAAATCACATTAGTTGTATGTAGCTTTTAATAAGCTATTTAATGAAGATAGTTTCATATTTTTTGGAGTTACGATGTGAAAGTTAGGTTTTGGACCCCCTATTGGATAGTTGTACCGATTAAAATATTAATTTTATTTATTATTCATTATTTTTTAATTTTATTTCCTCCACCGCCACCGCCCCCAGGTCGGTTTTCTCTCATCTGTGCTATTTCTCTCATCAGATCTCCCATGAATGTTCCCTGGTCGCGGATCTGCCTCTGCATAGTTTCCAGGGATGCTAACAAGGAATTATTGATGGCTACCTGATCAAATAGGAACAGAGGGTGCTCATGATCATCTTCATGCTCGCCTCTGTCTGCCATGTAGGGACTCTCTGAAAAAGCAAAAGAGGCCATCTCAGGTGCTATCGAATGAGCTGAACTCTGTGATGCACTGTACTCTGAAACGATCAGACTGAGAGAAGGAGAATGGGAAGGGTGGTCGAGGGGGAACAGGGTGGATGTGAACTCAGGCTCGGAGAGCGGACTCTCCGAGGTATTCCTAGATGAATGAGGAGGAGTGCTGGATAGCGGTGCCGACAGGTTCGGCCTAAGAGATCTCCGTCCCATCATCTTGATCTAGAGAAAGGCGGATGAGATCTGGAATGCAAACAGGATGTTAAATCAAAACCCCAGCTTCACCTACACAACACTTGAGCTGATGACCGTGAGAGTTCGGTCTGTTATCTTGTCAATTTTTATTAGGTGATCAGTCAATCTATCAGAGCGTTAGAGCGAGCTGTTAGGTATCCTACTTTCCTAGCCGACTGTCCCAATCCACGTCAGATCTTTCCCAGCCAGTATGAATCGCGGACCGTAACCCAGTTGCTCCCGCTAATTCAATCTGTTAAGGAAATCGCGGTCTGCTTTACCGGTTACCGGAGAGATCCTCACTGGAGAACGACTAACCACGACCAGTAGTCAACCAAAATTTCAGATGTGGCTCTATCCTAGTGTCGAGTCACTCTCTCGCAGCAGATAAATCAAACAAGGAGGGGATTACTATCCCAAAACAAAATTTTTGGTGGGATGAGTTTTAAGGTCGAGTTTGCATTAGCAGTCCCAAATTTTATTGTTTTCACTTTTTATGTGTTTTTCTGAGCAAACATCGTCTAACGAATTTTCCAATTTCCTTATTATTAAAGTCCAATAAAACTGGGGGAGGAAAGCGGAAAAGCCGATGCGCGGTCAAAATCTATGATGCATGCAGGGATAGAAATGCGTACCTTGTCGCCAGCACTCTACATGCAAAGTGATCCGCGCATAATTTAAAGACAATAATTTAAACTACCTATATGCATGCACGAGGAAATCGTCCTAAGATGAGCAACTTCTATTAACGTGAAGAACAAGTAGCTATGACAAAGAAAAGAGTCCGGAGTCCGGTCTAGGCTCACCCCTCCTCTTCTCGACACATCGAGTTCAGGAGTAGCGCTTAACAGGGTGGGCTCGCGGCACGTGGCCTCTAGTCCAAGTCAAATAGATTTTTCAATTAATTTTTTTAGCCAAGTCCAATTACGTTCTAGAGGTGCAGGCAAGATATTAGGGATTGGGCCTTAGCTTCTTAGTTCGTCACAGTCAACAGAAATTCCTATGTCTAGGGGCTAAATCCTCGTGAAACAAATAGAAATGAAGGCGAGAAAATCGCGAAAAACACAAAACCGCGGTGAGCCTCCAAGTGAACAAACACTTGGAAATTAGGCCCGGAGTGTCCAAAAGTCCAAGTGTACCTGTATTATTACAAATTAATAAGTCACTCTCTCACAGAAATAAAGTGCAACTAATCTAATCACTCTCCCTCAATCCTCCTGCTCTCCCCTGCCGGCTTGGCTAAAGAATAGCCGGCTCCGCTTCCCAAGGTTGCTCCGGTTCACCTAAGCGATCCGCCTTGCTCCGCGGTCCCTCACAAGAAGACAAGAAATGGTGGTCAGAATAGCTCAATCAATAAATGTATCAGAAATGCAAGAGAGATAAGCTATGGTAAACAACAATCACAAGCAAACACAAATGTAAACTACTCGTTGTTGCTCCCCGGCAACGACGCCATTTGATAAACACAAATTATCGTAGGTCTAAAGAGTATGTCTCACACAAGGCGGAGACAACCGATGTCGATGCGGCGACCCACAATAAAGTGTATTTAATCAACAATTAACCCACACTAGAGATCACGGAAATAGAAATAAATGTGAGTTAAAATTTATTTTTAACTCTGCACAAATGGTGTATAGGGACAAGTATGCAGAGAGTTCGAACACAGGGAGCAAAAAGGGTAATTCAAAAATTGTGCTCAAGTGTGTGTATGTGATATGTCTACACTAAGCAAGCAAGCAAATACAATTTTTTTGTGGGTTTTTAATTTTTAATTTTTAATTTTTTTATTTAATTTTTAATTTTGTATTTTGATTTTTAATTTTCTGATTTTTATAATTTATATTTTATATTTTTCTTTTTCTTTTTTTTCAATATTGGAATTTAAGGACAATGGAATAAAAGACAAGGTAAAATATTTATAAAGCTAAGTAAAAATTACCAAAAATTCAGAAATAAATTGTTTTTGATATTTTTATGATTTTTTACTGTTTTTGTGATTTTTGGGGATTTCTCAAGGTGTTTTTGGTATTTTTAATTACTGAAATAAAGCAAAGCAATGCAAATAGTGCTGGCTGTGAATAAAATAGAAATTAAAACTAGCACACAACAACCAAAATTTTTCACACTATTTTTCAAATAAAGAGAACAGAATAAAGAGCAAACAGGAACTGAGTTTGTATTTTTTGGAATTTTCTTTGATTTTATATATTTTTTTGAAGTTTTAGAGTATTTTTAAATTTTTAAGGTTTTTCTTTTGAGATTTTTAATGATTTTTAGACTGACACTAAAATGGGTTAAAATAGACACTAGCTAATTTTTTTTGGAATTTTTCAAAACGTTTTTATAATTTTTATGGGTTTTCTAATGCAAACAGTGAAATAAATGCATGTTTTTGATTTTTAATAAATGTGAAAATGCAATAAAAATGCAATGTGAAAATATGGCGTGCAAGTACAAGTTACCAGGAGCTTAAACCCATTTTTGTGGAATTTTTGGACTTAAAGTAATATTTTAAATAATTGCAACAAACATCCAAACATTAAACAGTCCTGGCAGGGATATAAACGCAATTTTCAAAACATCCAGGGGCATACATGCAAATTTCCACAAAAGTTTGAACTGAATATTCAATTAATAGCACCAAAATCCAATTACAAAACCCGCCTGGGTGTCTCAGCAATTATCCCACCAGGGCGCGTGACTTGCACGCGCCTGGCGAGGACTAGAATGTAATATCCAAAACCATGGGGGCTTACTTGCAAAATATCTGAAAAATATAACACATGATGTCACAGTTTTGGTACTCAAACAAAATACGATAAAGACCGAGGGTCCCGGTGCAAAATGCCCACACCTCACATGTACTGGTCACGTGAGGTGACGTGGCGAAGGGCCTGGATGCAAATACTCAAAGTTCGGGGGTCTTTGTGCAAATAACCCAAAGTTTTTATGCTACAGGCGAAAGTTTAAATACTAAATACTAAATACAAAAGGCGCGAGGGTGTAGATGCAAAATACCCTCGACGCGCGATCCAACGGCGATGAAGGAGCCACTTAGACACGTGGCGCTTGATGAACGGCCGATGACGCTTCGCGGATGAGCGGCGACGATCACATCTCCAGCGAGAATCAACGGTCGAAGCTGGTGGAGATCCAACGGTAGCTGCTCGATCTAAGACTCCACCCTTGATCGGACGGTGGCGAAGGCGGCTGGAAGAACGCGTCGGAGCTCCGACTGGGCGAGGTTCCTCGAGCTCCTCCGGCCGACTCCGGTGGCTTCTGGGCTTCAAAATTGGGCTGGAGCCTCCTCTGGTCCTCCTCTGTCTCCTGGTGGCGTCAAAAAGCCACGGCGGTGGCCGTGGTGCTCGCTGGTGGCTGGCGGAGCTGGAGAGCTTCGTTAGCTCCGGCGAGCCTCAAAATTCGCCTCTAGGTGTCTTCACTGCTGCTTGGACCTGCAGAAATGGTCAAAGAGTTCAGGGCAAACTGCCTGGACCCTTGGATACACTTGGGGATGCTCGGATCGAAATGGAGATGCACGGCCGGAGGTGCGCTCCGGCCAAGGTGCTTGATTTGGCGATTGGGTCGATTAAACTTCAAATCTTTTTGGGGTTTTCGAAGCTAAGGTTAACAGGAATAAAATGGGCTGAATAAAAGAGCGGAGCGAGCCCTCAATGGCCAGGGCCAGAGGGAAGAAGGGTACCTCGGCCGGCGACTTTGCGGGAGGTAGTGGAAGCACCTCCGACCTCGGGAGCCTTGGCTGAAGAGCACACGACGGAGCTGTCACCTCCAGGTAGCTCTGGAGCACGAAAGAAGCGCGAGGGGTGGACCGAAGGGTGTTCAAACTTGGGCTCGAAGGTGGCGGGTCGGTTAAGTAGAAGATGGTGGCGTCTCCTTCAAGCAAGATCCACGCGCGCATCATGAGGATTTTGCGTGATCTGAAGATGCGTCGTGGGAGAGGGATGATCAGGGAAGAAGTTCCAAGAAGGATTCGCGGCGAGAAAGTGGAAGGATCGGGCGCCAAAATTTCTTGAAAACGGGGGAAAATCAGGGCGTCAGAGGTGGCAGGCCTTGGTCAGGGAGTTGACCGAGGTCAACTCTAGACCGCACCTGGTTGGTCCACGTGGACCAACCAGGAAAAAGATTAAATAAAATGTTTTATTAATTCGTTTAAAAATAGAAAAAGGTCGAATTAATTTTTGGTTAAAGAATAAAAAATGTTTAAAATTTTATGTAGTATTTTATTATGATTTTTAATTTATTTTATGGAGTATATTTTTACAAGTTGCTTTTATATCCCTATATGGGTATATTATTCTATATATTGTATTCTTTTACTTTTATTTTTATTTTTTATTTTGTATTTTTATTATTTTTATTTAGTATTTTATAAAATTATAGAATACTTTTATACACACATATATATTTTTATTTTATTTTTCTGATATAATTTGTATACTTAATAAAATAGAAGTATATTTTATATAGATATAAATACAGGTATAATACCTATGTAAAATATGTATGCATTTTGTTTTAAGTTTTATTTAGGTTTTTATTCCAATTTTAATGTACATAGTTATTATAAGTAATATTTACAACATTATAAAAATATAAACATAAGTAAAGAATAAATTGAATATTTTAATCTGTACAAGTATACAATTGGGGTCCAAAACTCAACTTTCAAACCGTAGCTCCGCCAAATGCGAAACCACCGCCATTAAATAGCTTGTTTTCTTCTATATACAATTAAAGGTGAGTATGCTGCATTTGGAGTTTTTATTTGTGAGATACGGGTCTGGGAAGTTGGGAGTCTGGATTCTTATTCAGACCATAACTTTTTATCTGTACATTATTTTTCAGTGAAATCAATTTTGTATTTCTTTATATTAAATTATCTACAACTTTCATGTACAAAGTTTCTTTATTTGATGTATAAAAAGTGGAATCAAAAATAGGTCCCAAAATGAATAAAGAATGAATAGAATGTATGGGTATTTTATCTGTACTTTGGCCCTTATCTCCCCCTACTTTATTCCTTGTTGACCTATTCATCAAGATGCCTAGGTCTCGGGGGTTTTGGGTCATAAAATATTTACAATATTTTATTCTTTTTCTTTTCTTTATTTATTCTATAATTTTGGCCTTAATTACAGTATTTTATACACTAAATATATGCATATGCATGAATGATAAGATGATGATTTTAATGCTATTTACAGGTATTTGCTAGGGTTTTTGGTGCCAAAATGATAGAATAAAGATGATGAAATGTGGGTTCATCATCCCCCTATACTTTACCTTTGCTAGTCCCTAGCAAACACTTATGCAATAAGTGCTGAAAGAAAAAGAAAGAAAAGAAAAAGAAGAAAATTAGATCAAGTTTAATTAACGAACTTGTCTTCGCAAAATCCAAGTTTGGAGCTTAAGTCGGACCTTTGGACTTTTAGTGCGGTCGGAACCTTAATGAGAACCAAATTTGAAATCCAACAGTCCTTGAGAATCCCAAAACTCTGTCCAAGTCTCCTCAATAGCCTGGTCAGAAATACTTCAACTCATACGCAAACTCTTACGACTATGAGTCTGACTCGTACAGTGTAAGTGATATGTAGCTCCCCACCTCATAAGTGACAAAGAGACAACCTCCCCCAACCCGGTAACTCTAATGCCTCGGTCTAGCAACTCTTTCCTCGAGAAGCGGGGTATTCCCTTCTAAGTTCAAGTGCAACCGGCTCAAGAAGAGGGGGAAGAAGTATAGACTTTTGGAAGCTCAGCCAGTGTAGCCAAGTCTCCTGCTGCAAGCTTCATGAGATGTATCATGTATACCATAAGCTTTTGCTTTATTGGACTATATACACTCCGGTGGGGTTATTAAATTTTCAATCCGACCCACCACTTTTTTGGAGTTCTTTTTGCATATTTTTTTAATTGCATATGTACAACATATCTACATAGTGCAGCATACAAGAAATTTTCCTCTTGAGCCAGTAGACTATCCCTCTTTTGAAGCTTTATTGCAACCCACGACTTCTGTCTTTAGCCTTCGTCACCACTAGACCAAGTTGAGGTGCACTTCCTTCACTATAAGAAGAAGAGAGGTTCCGCCTAGAAGTACTACCCTCATATGCTACCCCAAGCCAAAGGAAACTGCCTCCTCACCACCTCATCCGTGGAGAGCTATGCGAAAGGTGCAGGTGTCCAAGTTAGGTCATTGTCAACAAGAGTCGTGCGTGTGCTCTGAAATACTCTACTTAGGCAGTCAAGAATCCGTTGAACCAAGTCCCATGATCCTCAAAGAATTAAGTCAACTAGACATGAAGTACCTCAAACCCAGTTCCTATAAGGTTCCTGTTATTAGGTAGATTTTAAGGTCCAATCAAGCTCCAATCTCCGGATTTTACTTAGACTTGTTCAACTATCAAACTCAATCCGAAAAATGCTCATGCCATGCAATGCTATGCAGAAAATATTTTTGTGATACAATTTTCAAAAATTTTGAACTTTTTATGGATTTTTGGAAAGATAATGATGATGCATATGCAGATGTAATTTTTTTGTATTTTTCAAGAAGATTTTTTAAATGTTTTTGGATTTTAATTTTGCAAATGTTTTTGGGCTTTTTGAAAACAAAAAGTTTTGGCTAAAAACTAGGTGAAAATATGTACACGGGAGTGCTTCTTATATATACAAGATATGGATTTTAAGAATTTACAAGGGTAAGTGATCAATTTTATACATATACATAGGTAGTGGATTTTGGTGTGATGTTAGTATTCCTCAAACTTATTTGACACAAGCTTTTCACACAGTTTTTGAAAACTATAGTCCAAATAATTTTCACAAACATTTTACAAACATGTACACACATTTGAAAATCATTTTGCAAAGGCTTTCAAAACAGTATATATAGGTTTTTCAAATATTTTTGCAACCATTTTTCAAACCATTTGCAAATCATTTTTCAAACATTTTATTTCACACCAAGAAAATAAATTTTACAAACCACACTTTTTACACAGGTTGAAAACATGTAACAAAATATTTTCAAAATAGTTTTCAATAGATGTTCACAAAGATTTTCAAACTATTTTTCAAACATTTTGCAAAAAAAACATTTTCACCTGATTTATTAATCAGTATATACAAAAAGAATTTGAGGAATAACCACATCTTTTTATTAAAGAATTTGTAATGAATTTTTAATGAATTATTAGACATATTTTTAAGAAAATACGAAAGTACGAGTTATGGCTAAAGTATATACACAGTATATACGACCCCCCTATACTTAGCTTGAGCTATGTCCTCATAGATCAGAGAGAAAAGAGAAGCCATAGCTCGTACTAAGTATAGACAAGTCTAAATAAATAAATCAATGAATGAGAAGTTGACCGTCCCCCCTATACTTAGGATCAAATAATCCTAAGTATAGCAGACTGTACACAACGCAGGGAGGGTCAAGGGTGGGAATCAACAGATCGTACTCAGATTGTCTCCCCCTATACTTAGGGTAAGATATCCCTAAGTATAGACAAGAAGAGGAGACAATGGAGAGGATCAAAGAATGGAAATACTCAGGGTGCACACCCCCCTATACTTAGGACAAAGTACGTCCTAAGTATGGAAAATCGTCTACAAGGGCGGCACCTTTTGATAGATAGAGAAGATAGAGATGGAAAAGAAGAAAAGAAGAAAAGAAGAAAATAAATTAACAGATGAAAGTGATATGAACAGATGGATCTGTACAACGAAAGATGGAATTGATCACCGTATATGAGATGCAGATGATGTGAGTCAAAGAGTACATCTCATACCAGAAGAATGGGGGCAACGTCACTGGTCGGCGGATCATGATCAAGATATAGTTTCAGGCGTTGACCATTGACGCGGAAGGTAGAGGAAGATGACGGTTCGGATATGTCGATGCTGCCATTGTCATGTACCTTCCTGACCACGTACGGGCCTTTCCACTTGCTCTGCAACTTTCCTGGGAATAATTTTAGCCTGGAATCAAACAACCATACTTTCTGATCTGGATCAAACAGTTTATGGCTGATATGCAAATCGTGCCATGTCTTCACTTTTTCTTTGTACTGTAGGCTGTTGGAAAAGGCTGTATCTCTCAGTTCTTCCAGGGCTGCCAATTCTTCTCTTCTCTGTTCTCCTATAATCTCGGAATCCAATAGCAACTCAGTGACTGCCCAAAAAGATTTGTGCTTGATCTCCACTGGCAGATGGCATGGCTTGCCATAGACGAGACGAAAGGGAGATGTCCCTAATGGATTCTTGAAAGAAGTCCGATAAGCCCACAAGACCGAGTCCAAAAGCTGTGACCAATCCTTTCGGTCTGGGCGGACAACTTTCTGTAAGATAGTCTTTATCTCCCGATTCGATACTTCGGCAAGACCATTAGTCTGAGGGTGATATGGAGTGGCAACCCGATGGTCAATGCCGAACTCGTCAGCAAGGGCCCTGACCTTGTCATTGATGAAGTGAGACCCCCCGTCTGAAATCAAGACTCTAGGTACCCCGAACCGTGAAATGATATTTTTCCTCAAGAATTTGCACACGGTTTTCGCATCTGCGGCTCGGGCGGGGATGGCCTCAACCCATCGGCTGACATAATCCACAGCAAGCAAAATATGCTCGAATCCCTGACTCTTAGGAAATGGGCCCATGAAATCAATCCCCCATGCATCAAAAACCTCACAGAAGTGAATGGGTTGCATGGGCATCATGTCTCTCTGTCCGCAGGTTCCCATTTTCTGACAGTCAGTACATCTCTTCACAAACTCATCAGAATCCTTGAAGAGAGTGGGCCACCATAGGCCCGATTGAAGCACCTTCTGTGCTGTCCTTTTTCCTGAATGATGTCCTCCTGCCTCAAGCTTGTGGCAGTATGTGAGGACGCTCTGCTGTTCTTCTTGAGGAATGCACCTTCTCCAAATACTATCCCCTCCTTCATGGTAAAGGACGGGATCCTCCCAATGGTAAAACTTGGCCTTAGCTAGGAAGGTCTCAAGTTTCTGCCTGGGCCAACCCTGAGGGACTGTCTTGGCAACAAGATAGTTTACAAAGTCAGCATACCACGGGAGTGAGGTGACAGCCAAGATCACCTCATCTGGAAACGTCTCAGTGATAGGTGCGCTGGGCTCAGATTCCTCAAGGTTCTCCAATCTGGAGAGATGATCCGCCACCACATTCTTGACTCCAGGCTTATCCTTAATCTCAATATCAAATTCTTGGAGTAGAAGGATCCATCTGGTAAGACGTGCTTTGGCATCCTTCTTAGACATTAAGTACCGGATGGCGGTGTGATCAGTGTAGATTGTTACTCTAGATCCGAGAATATATGATCGGTACTTATCAAGAGCAAAGACTACGACCAGCATCTCTTTCTCAGTCACAGTGTAATTCCGCTGAGCGGCATCCAAGGTCCGGCTGGCGTAGTGAATAGCAAAGGGTAATCCATCCCTCCTCTGTCCAAGCACAGCTCCAACGACAAAATCTGAAGCATCCATCATGATCTCAAATGGGAGAGACCAATCTGGTGGCTGAAGGACAGGAGCTGAAACAACCATTTCTTTAAGAGTCTCAAATGACTCAAGACACTTATCATTGACAATAAACTCGGTGTCTTTCGTCAGCAAGTCAGTGAGCGGTCGGGCAATACGACTGAAGTCCTGAATGAACCGTCGGTAGAAACCGACATGCCCTAGAAAAGACCGCAACTGACGCAAGTTGGACGGTGGATTGAGTTTTCTAATAATATCCACCTTAGCCGGATCGACCTCCATGCCCCTGTTGGAGACGATATGACCAAGGACCGTCCCCTGAGTCACCATAAAGTGGCTCTTCTCCCAAGATAAAACAAGGTTGACCTCTATGCAGCGCTGAAGCACACGGTCTAGGCAGTCAAGACAAGCATCGAACCCGTCGCCGTAGACCGAGAAGTCATCCATGAAGACCTCTAAACAGTCACCCACCATGTCCGAGAAGATGGACAACATGCACCTCTGGAATGTTGCCGGAGCGTTACATAAACCAAAGGGCATCCGTCTGAAAGCATACGTCCCAAACGGACAGGTGAATGTCGTTTTCTCCTGGTCTTCGGGCGCAATGGCCACCTGATTGTATCCAGAGTACCCATCAAGAAAACAATAATGACTCTTCCAGGCTAGCCGCTCGATAATCTGATCAATGAAGGGTAGCGGGAAGTGATCCTTCTTGGTGGCCTCATTCAATCGTCTGTAGTCCACACAAACCCTCCAAGAAGTTGGTACTCTGGCCGCGATCTCCTCTCCGGACTCGTTGACAACTGTAGTGATACCCGTCTTCTTGGGTACCACATGGAGTGGACTAACCCATTTGGAGTCGGAGATGGGGTAGATAAAATCGGCGCTCCACCACTTGGAAATTTCTTTCATGACTACGTCTCGAAGATTCGGGTTCAGCCGTCGTTGGAACTCACGCGACGGCCTAGCGTTATCCTCAAGATAAATGTGGTGAGAGCACAGAGCCGGACTAATCCCCTGAAGATCAGCGATATTACAACCTATCGCCTTGCGGTTTCTTTCAAGAACCTCCATCAGACGAGATTCTTGTTCTCCAGTCAAACCTGCTGAGATAATGACTGGGTGCATATCTGGCTCACCCGCAAGGAATTTGTACTTCAACGACTGCGGCAGAGGCTTCAGTTCTGGACAACTGGGAGGCGGCAGATCTGGCTTCTGATATGTCTGTGTGAAGGCGACCAGGTCTGCATGGGAGAACTCTCGCTCTGCGTAAAACTCTGACAAAGTGCGGCCTGCTGAATCATCTATAAACTGCACTGGTTCGCACTCTGTCATGGTTGTCGGCTCGGAAGGAATCAGACAAGGCATATAATCATCAAAATCATCCCAATCAATGTTTGAATCAGGGGGATCAGAAGAAGATGAGTGAGCATGGAAATCATCAGCTCCATTCGTCACAACACGGTCAGCCTCTTGTGTATCCTCATCCAGGGATATGCTCTCCCGGCTCTCGATTGCCAATAGTTTGAGATATAGTGAATCTGTATGCAAGGCGAGGGACGGTGCTACGGGATCTTTCCAGTTGGATTCATCATCAGTCATCTCGAAATCACAAACCTGGTGGATGTCTTTCTCCTCTTCTGTCATCTGCTCGTCTTCGCTGGATTGCTCTGAGCATGCCAACTCTCTGGCTCTGGTTTGGTCGATCGTATCTATTTGTATGCTTTCGCCCTCTACGCGAAAACATACCGTCCCACTGTCATGGTCGGATACCGCCTTGGCAGTGGCCAAGAATGGGCGTCCAAGTATGATGGGGGCATCGGTTAGCGATTCAGGGATCTCCATGTCCAATACAACAAAGTCCACGGGGAATTTCAGGCCCTGAATGGTAACGACCACGTCCTTCAACAACCCCTTCGGCCTCTTAATCGACCTGTCAGCAAACTGAAGGACCGTTCTGCTCCGAAGAAGAGGGCCAAACTCGAATTGCTTGAGTAAGGCTGCCGGAAGGAGGTTGATCGAAGACCCGCTGTCTAATAGAGTACGATCGAACCGCTGCTCCTGGATCTCGCATCTGACATAGGAAGCTCCTGTATCGGGTCGCTTGGCTGGCAATGTGTTCTGAATGGCGCAGCAAGTGTCATGAGTGAGCATGTGGACTTGATCTCTGTACCTCTTCTTCCTTCGGACAGTAGTTGTCTCTTTCAAGTTCTTTTTGAAGAAGGGGATTTGCTCAAATGCTTCTCGTAGAGTCAGCTGAATGTGAAATCTATCAATCATTTGGTTGCCGAACTCTACCTGCTGATCTTTTTTAGGATTTTCTTTTTTATTCCCCTTCGCACGGCGGAGCGCCTCAGGGAAGGGGATGGTAGGGGCCTCCTTAGATGGAGGACTAGGACTTGGTCCCTGTGCTTGTGAAGAAGGAGAATCCATATAGCAATCATCATTCACCACATGTGGATCCGCAATTCGAACAGAAACCTTTCCTTTATTCATATTTTTGTTCTTTTTGTCGTTACCACAGTCCATGGATACAAAAGGTGGTAACATCACAGAGGGAGGCTCAACAAGAGTAGAAGTGGTGGCCTCAGCACTACCACCGGTCTTCGCGGCATCAGTACCGCGCTCTGGTTCATCATCCAAAATGGTGGTATCGGCACCACCGTCTGCAACTGGTATCACGGCGGCATCAGCACCGTCGTCCTGTACTCCATCATGGGTGGCATCAGCACCACCGTCAACATCATCATGAGCGGCATCAGCACCGCTCCTCTGCTCCTCTGGCGCTCCTGATCCTACTTCCCGTTGTTGCTCAGAAGAGGCACCGCCGGCTGGCATCCTACCGCTCCTAGTAGTGACAAAATTAGCATCATGAAAGGAACAAGATGTGTCACTCAAATAGTCACTAGGAGAGGTATCCTCCGTAAATTCTACCTGCTCAGACTTCCTTTTCAGACTGTTCGGGTTTGGTTCAATCTGAGCGGGTATGGCGGCCTTGCCTTTCATGATGTCCCTCATCTCCTGCCGGAATTCATCCATTTCTTGCCTGAAAGAGGCTCGCTGTTCAGATAGCAAGCGGGCAAGATCATCAAGGGCTGGGTTCTCAAAGGCAGGACCCTGAGAACCGGATGGCTGTCCCTGCTGGAAATGGGGCTGCTGCTGCTGTTGTGGCTGATACGGGGGGTGCTGGGAATAAGACTGCTGAGGCTGCTGTCGCTGCCTCCATGCTGTCCCTGATAGGTGGGACGAGGACCACTCTGAAACTGTTGCTGATGGGCATACTGGGGCTGTTGTTGTGGTTGCTGCTGGCTGCTCTGCTGTCCTTGGGCAGGGTTCTGCTGCTGAGATGAGGATCCACCATTGCCCCAACGGAATCCGGGGTGATCACGACGAATCCCGGGCTGAGGGAACCGGTCGTACCAAATCCCATTGACTTCCATCAATGGTTCCTGCTCAAAGGAATGTGGAGGAAGAACTACCAGTGGCTGCTCTGGCTGATAAACCACTATCTGAGTCTCCTGAGACGGTGGTCGCTCTGGATGGTACTGTAGCAATGGCACCGGCTCTGCCTGGATATGGTTCACCTGGCGGTATGAGGTAGAGGTCTGGTTGGTATTGCTACTGCTGGGGTCAGCCCGTGACCTAGGAGGCTGTTGGGTATGAGTCTGTGCCTCCTGAATGCATAGAATTTGAGTCTTCAGGTCACTCATAGTTTTGGTGAGAAGGTCCATCTGAGCAAGACCTTGATTCTGCTTCTTCTCGAGGATCTCCATGTGGTCCAATTTCTCACTAATAATGCCCATGTCGGCTGCGGCTGATTCAGCTTGAGCTGCGGCAGCTGACACTGTATTGGGATCAGCATCGATGCGGGCGATCCTCTGGAATGATCCCGCTCCTTGCGGGGGCATCTGCTGTGTGTAGACTCGGGCCTGGGTCATCACAGTAGAGTTTTCTGCCATGCCTTCGTAGATGGCCCAGACGTCGTCTTCTCCCTTGGAGAAATAAGATCCACCGCAAGAGGCGTTCACTAGCACCTGCAGCTCCGGTGTCAGCTCACAGAAGAAACTCTGCACGAGATTGGGCTTGGAAATATCATGATGTGGACACCGGTCTATGAGCTCTCTGAATCGATCCCAGGCTTCATGGAATTGTTCATTCGGGATCATGACGAAGTTACTGATCATGGCTCTCGCTGCGTTGGTCCGGCCGAGAGGGTAGTATTTCTTCAGGTATGCGGTCCCGGAGCTCTGCCCATGTGTCGACGAATCGCCCCAGATGTTTGAGCCAGTATGCGGCTCTGTCAACCAAAGAGAATGGGAAGGCGATCATCTTTATGGTGTCCTCGGTCATCAACCGATCATGAATAGTGCTGCAAATCATCTCAAATTCTTGGAGGTGGAGGTGCGGCTCTTCGGTCGGCAACCCATGGAACTTGGGTAGAAGCTGGATTGTGTGGGGCCGAAGCTCGAAATCTCCGTGAATGGGTGGGAGTCGGATCCAACGATGAGTGAGGGAAGCAGTTGGGTTGTGCAATTCCCTCATGATGGTCTGTGGTGGCCTCTCAGTGTCTGGATCGCCTCCTCCTGCATCAGGTCCTCCTCCTCCTCCACCGCCACCGCCCCCAGGTCGGTTTTCTCTCATCTGTGCTATTTCTCTCATCAGATCTCCCATGAATGTTCCCTGGTCGCGGATCTGCCTCTGCATAGTTTCCAGGATGCTAACAAGGAATTATTGATGGTTGCCTGATCAAATAGGAACGGAGGGTTCTCATGATCATCTTCATGCTCGCCTCTGTCTGCCATGTAGGGATTCTCTGAAAAAGCAAAAGAGGCCATCTCAGGTGCTATCGAATGAGCTGAACTCTGTGATGCACTGTACTCTGAAATGATCGGACTGAGAGAAGGAGAATGGGAAGGGTAGTCGAGGGGGAACAGGGTGGATGTGAACTCAGGCTCGGAGAGCGGACTCTCCGAGGTATTCCTAGATGAATGAGGAGGAGTGCTGGATAGCGGTGCCGACAGGTTCGGCCTAAGAGATCTCCGTCCCATCATCTTGATCTAGAGAAAGGCGGATGAGATCTGGAATGCAAACAGGATGTTAAATCAAAAACCCCAGCTTCACCTACACAACACTTGAGCTGATGACCGTGAGAGTTCGGTCTGTTATCTTGTCAATTTTTATTAGGTGATCAGTCAATCTATCAGAGCGTTAGAGCGAGCTGTTAGGTATCCTACTTTCCTAGCCGACTGTCCCAATCCACGTCAGATCTTTTCCAGCCAGTATGAATTGCGGACCGTAACCCGGTTGCTTCCGCTAATTCAATCTGTTAAGGACATCGCGGTCCGCTTTACCGGTTACCGGAGAGATCCTCACTGGAGAACGACTAAACCACGACCAGTAGTCAACCAAAATTTCAGATGTGGCTCTATCCTAGTGTCGAGTCACTCTCTCGCAGCAGATAAATCAAACAAGGAGGGGATTACTATCCCAAAACAAAATTTTTGGTGGGATGAGTTTTAAGGTCGAGTTTGCATTAGCAGTCCCAAATTTATTGTTTTCACTTTTTATGTGTTTTTCTGAGCAAACATCGTCTAACGAATTTTCCAATTTCCTTGTTATTAAAGTCCAATAAAACTGGGGGAGGAAAGCGGAAAAGCCGATGCGCGGTCAAAATCTATGATGCATGCAGGGATAGAAATGCGTACCTTGTCGCCAGCACTCTACATGCAAAGTGATCCGCGCATAATTTAAAGACAATAATTTAAACTACCTATATGCATGCACGAGGAAATCATCCTAAGATGAGCAACTTCTATTAACGTGAAGAACAAGTAGCTATGACAAAGAAAAGAGTCCGGAGTCCGGTCTAGGCTCACCCCTCCTCTTCTCGACACATCGAGTTCAGGAGTAGCGCTTAACAGGGTGGGCTCGCGGCACGTGGCCTCTAGTCCAAGTCAAATAGCTTTTTCAATTAATTTTTTTAGCCAAGTCCAATTACGTTCTAGAGGTGCAGGCAAGATATTAGGGATTGGGCCTTAGCTTCTTAGTTCGTCACAGTCAACAGAAATTCCTATGTCTAGGGGCTAAATCCTCGTGAAACAAATAGAAATGAGAGAAAAATCGCGAAAAACACAAAACCGCGGTGAGCCTCCAAGTGAACAAACACTTGGAAATTAGGCCAGGAGAGTCCAAAAGTCCAAGTGTACCTGTATTATTACAAATTAATAAGTCACTCTCTCACAGAAATAAAGTGCAACTAATCTAATCACTCTCCCTCAATCCTCCTGCTCTCCCCCTGCCAGCCTTGGCTAAAGAATAGCCGGCTCCGCTTCCCAAGGTTGCTCCGGTTCACCTAAGCGATCCGCCTTGCTCCGCGGTCCCTCACAAGAAGACAAGAAATGGTGGTCAGAATAGCTCAATCAATAAATGTATCAGAAATGCAAGAGAGATAAGCTATGGTAAACAGCAATCACAAGCAAACACAAATGTAAACTACTCGCTGTTGCTCCCCGGCAACGGCGCCATTTGATAAACACAAATTATCGTAGGTCTAAAGAGTATGTCTCACACAAGGCGGAGACAACCGATGTCGATGCGGCGACCCACAATAAAGTGTATTTAATCAACAATTAACCCACACTACAGATCACGGAAATAGAAATAAATGTGGAGTTAAAATTTATTTTTAACTCTGCACAAATGGTGTATAGGGACAAGTATGCAGAGAGTTCGAACACAGGGAGCAAACAGGGTAATTCAAAAATTGTGCTCAAGTGTGTGTATGTGATATGTCTACACTAAGCAAGCAAGCAAATACAATTTTTTTGTGGGTTTTTAATTTTTAATTTTTCATTTTTTTATTTAATTTTTAATTTTGTATTTTGATTTTTAATTTTCTGATTTTTATAATTTTATATTTTATATTTTTCTTTTTTTTTTTCAATATTGGAATTTAAGGACAATGGAATAAAAGACAAGGTAAAATATATTTATAAAGCTAAGTAAAAATTACCAAAATTCAGAAATAAATTGTTTTTGATATTTTATGATTTTTACTGTTTTTGTGATTTTTGGGGATTTCTCAAGGTGTTTTTGGTATTTTTAATTACTGAAATAAAGCAAAGCAATGCAAATAGTGCTGGCTGTGAATAAAATAGAAATTAAAACTAGCACACATCAACCAAATTTTTTCACACTATTTTTCAAATAAAGAGAACAGAATAAAGAGCAAACAGGAACTGAGTTTGTATTTTTTGGAATTTTCTTTGATTTTATATATTTTTTTGAAGTTTTAGAGTATTTTTAAATTTTTAAGGTTTTTCTTTTGAGATTTTTAATGATTTTTAGACTGACACTAAAATGGGTTAAAATAGACACTAGCTAATTTTTTTTTGGAATTTTTCAAAACGTTTTTATAATTTTTATGGGTTTTCTAATACAAACAGTGAAATAAATGCATGTTTTTGATTTTTTATGAATGTGAAAATGCAATAAAAATGCAATGTGAAAATATGGCGTGCAAGTACAAATTACCAGGAGCTTAAACCCATTTTTGTGGAATTTTTGGACTTAAAGTAATATTTTAAATAATTGCAACAAATATCCAAACATTAAACAGTCCTGACAGGGATATAAACGCAATTTTCAAAACATCCAGGGGCATACATGCAAATTTCCACAAAAGTTTGAACCGAATATTCAATTAATAGCACCAAAATCCAATTACAAAACCCGCCTGGGTGTCTCAGCAATTATCCCACCAGGGCGCGTGACTTGCACGCGCCTGGCGAGGACTAGAATGTAATATCCAAAACCCTGGGGGCTTACTTGCAAAATATCCGAAAAATATAACACATGATGTCACAGTTTTGGTACTCAAACAAAATACGATAAAGACCGAGGGTCCGGTGCAAAATGCCCACACCTCACGTGTACTGGTCACGTGAGGTGACGTGGCGAAGGGCCTGGATGCAAATACTCAAAGTTCGGGGGTCTTTGTGCAAATAACCCAAAGTTTTTTATGCTACAGACGAAAGTTTAAATACTAAATACTAAATACAAAAGGCGCGAGGGTGTAGATGCAAAATACCCTCGACGCGCGATCCAACGGCGATGAAGGAGCCACTTAGACACGTGGCGCTTGATGAACGGCCGATGACGCTTCGCGGATGAGCGGCGACGATCACATCTCCAGCGAGAATCAACGGTCGAAGCTGGTGGAGATCCAACGGTAGCTGCTCGATCTGAGACTCCACCCCTTGATCGGACGGTGGCGAAGGCGGCTGGAAGAACGCGTCGGAGCTCCGACTGGGCGAGGTTCCTCGAGCTCCTCCGGCCGACTCCGGTGGCTTCTGGGGTTCAAAATTGGGCTGGAGCCTCCTCTGGTCCTCCTCTGTCTCCTGGTGGCGTCAAAAAGCCATGGCGGTGGCTGTGGTGCTCGCTGGTGGCTGGCGGAGCTGGAGAGCTTCGTTAGCTCGGCGAGCCTCAAAATTCGCCTCCAGGTGTCTTCACTGCTGCTTGGACCTGCAGAAATGGTCAAAGAGTCCAGGGCAAACTGCCTGGACCCTTGGATACACTGGGGGATGCTCGGATCGAAATGGAGATGCACGGCCGGAGGTGCGCTCCGGCCAAGGTGCTTGATTTGGCGATTGGGTCGATTAAACTTCAAATCTTTTTGGGGTTTTCGAAGCTAAGGTTAACAGGAATAAAATGGGGCTGAATAAAAGAGCGGAGTGAGCCCTCAATGGCCGGGGCCAGAGGAAGAAGGGTACCTCGACCGGCGACTTTGCGGGAGGTGGTGGAAGCACCTCCGACCCTCGGGAGCCTTGGCTGAAGAGCACACGACGGAGCTGTCACCTCCAGGTAGCTCTGGAGCACGAAAGAAGCGCGAGGGGTGGACCGAAGGGTGTTCAAACTTGGGCTCGAAGGTGGCGGGTCGGTTAAGTAGAAGATGGTGGCGTCTCCTTCAAGCAAGATCCACGCGCGCATCATGAGGATTTTGCGTGATCTGAAGATGCGTCGTGGGAGAGGGATGATCAGGGAAGAAGTTCCAAGAAGGATTCACGGCGAGAAAGTGGAAGGATCGGGCGCCAAATTTCTTGAAAACGGGGAAAAATCAGAGCATCAGAGGTGGCAGGCCTTGGTCAGGGAGTTGACCGAGGTCAACTCTAGACCGCATCTGGTTGGTCCACGTGGACCAACCAGGAAAAAGATTAAAAAAAATGTTTTATTAATTCGTTTAAAAATAGAAAAAGGCCGAATTAATTTTTGGTTAAAGAATAAAAAATGTTTAAAATTTTATGTAGTATTTTATTATGATTTCTAATTTATTTTATGGAGTATATTTTTACAAGTTGCTTTTATATCCCTATATGGGTATATTATTCTATATATTGTATTCTTTTACTTTTATTTTTATTTTGTATTTTGTATTTTTATTATTTTTATTTAGTATTTTATAAAATTATAGAATACTTTTATACACACATATATATTTTTATTTTATTTTTCTGATATAATTTGTATACTTAATAAAATAGAAGTATATTTTATATAGATATAAATACAGGTATAATACCTATGTAAAATATGTATGTATTTTGTTTTAAGTTTTATTTAGGTTTTTATTCCAATTTTAATGTACATAGTTATTATAAGTAATATTTACAACATTATAAAAGTATAAACATAAGTAAAGAATAAATTGAATATTTTAATCTGTACAAGTATACAATTGGGATCCAAAACTCAACTTTCAAACCGTAGCTCCGCCAAATGTGAAACCACCGCCATTAAATAGCTTGTTTTCTTCTATATACAATTAAAAGGTGAGTATGCTGCATTTGGAGTTTTTATTTGTGAGATACTGGTCTGGGAAGTTGGGAGTCTGGATTCTTATTCAGACCATAACTTTTTATCTGTACATTATTTTTCAGTGAAATCAATTTTGTATTTCTTTATATTAAATTATCTACAACTTTCATGTACAAAGTTTCTTTATTTAATGTATAAAAAGTGGAATAAAAAATAGGTCCCAAAATGAATAAAGAATGAATAGAATGTATGGGTATTTTATCTGTACTTTGGCCCTTATCTCCCCTACTTTATTCCTTGTCGACCTATTCATCAAGATGCCTAGGTCTCGGGGGTTTTGAGTCATAAAATATTTACAATATTTTATTCTTTTTCTTTTCTTTATTTATTCTATAATTTTGGCCTTAATTACAGTATTTTATACACTAAATAGATGCATATGCATGAATGATAAGATGATGATTTTAATGCTATTTACAGGTATTTGCTAGGGTTTTTGGTGCCAAAATGATAGAATAAAGATGATGAAATGTGGGTTCATCAGTCATTGACAAAGATTATAGGGTTTGCCGGGTAAAAATCCCATTTTTAATTATTTTTCAGGCTGGTTTTTCTTGGTTGGTCCACGTGGACCAACCGAGGAGGCCTGGTGTGCTGACTGAATATCAACTTCTTGACCTAACCCTTAATCTCTGGCACGCTCTTGTTTTTGGCCACTTTATCGCATTATTCACGCAAAATGCATTGCTCGAGGAAGATAAGTTCCTTCAGAAGAAATCCTCCTTGTATATCCTTGATCCACGCCTGCTCATCTCCTTGGGCAGTGCAACGTCATGCAACCCGTGATCCTCCATCGAAAACCTCACCCCGTCCACGTTGCACATAAATAATCTATCGCCTTCTTCCACCTTTCGAACCCTCTTTGACCCGTTCTAGCCCCCTTTCTTTGAGCTCCAGGATTGAGCATGGTGACATCACACTCCCCAGCTCCTCAGAGGCGTGGTTAGACATCCCTAGGGAGGTCTCCACCCCCTTCACCGGTCGCTGGTGTCGAGGTACTATCTCACTGCTCTGCGGCTTGAGGTCCATATTTTCTTTCTTTTTCTTGCATTTTTAGCGTAGTCGTAGTCATAGGATCCCTCTCGCACTTTTTTCTTCACGATTTAGTCGCTTCGTCACCCTCACCCACTGTTCGCCGAAGCTCACTTAGGTGAACCTCCACCTCGCTTCCCCGCTCCATTCCACCCCTCCGCGGGGTTGAGGTAGTTTTCCGTCGACCCTTTCACCATCTTTTGCAGGTATCTAGAGTTAAGGAAATGCCTGGAGGGGATTTTGGGCTTCGTTGGAGGCTCCTGGAGCTTCACCGCTCCACCGACCTCTTGCGGGCACTCCAGTCATCACTGGAGTATTTTGACGTTGCCAGCACTTAAGGGATGCCTGCGGAATCAGTCGCGGATATTTTGAAGCCCCAAAGAACGTCAAAGAGGCCTGATCTCATCGGAGGAAGCTCGCATCACCGGAGCTTCCTCCGAGTTGTTCCCCATACGCTCTCCGCCATCCGATCGAAAGTCGCAACCTAGTTTGTATAGCCGCCGTTGGATCGCCATCGCCTTCAGCAGTCGGATCCATTCAACTGATCTAATCATGGCCCTCCATTTCGGAACCGTCATTGAGCTACAGCAATGCGACACGTGTCCAAGTGAGCGGCTCCCCGCCATTCGATCGCATCGCACTTTAGGTATTTATAGTCACACCCTCACGCATTTTTGTATCTAATCATTAATACTCAATCATTTATCGACCATCATTATATTTTGTAATGTTTGCAAGTTAGATCCTCAGACTTTCTGGATTTGCTTTCTGGTCTACGCCACGTCACCTCACGCGACGCATCACGTGAAGTAGCAATTTTGCAGCGAGACCCTTAGGATATTTTGTATTTATCATTAGTCCAGTAACTTACAAAATTGCAAAAGAGCCCCTGAAGATTTTAATAATTGCATTTAGGTCCCCGCTAGTGCGGCTCACGTGTTCATACACGTGAGTTTGGCATTTTTGTAGGAGCACCCTATGGGCTTTTATCTATTTCACATCATTGTCATAACTTTTTGTTTGCGTTATAATATTTTGGAAAAACTGCAAGTTGGCCCATGATCTTTCTGCTATTTACATATATGCCCTTGCTAGTAGCGTAGTTTCCTTTTGATGTCTCTATTTATTTTAAATAGCATTTTAACTATAAAAAATCCCAAAAAATAGTTCTAGCCTCTTGATTGTATCCAATTTCATGACATATTTTCGTTTCACAATTTTAAGGATTTTTAAATTTTTATAAAAATCAAAACATCTCCTTTTGTCCCTGTATGCAATAGAAAATACATAAAAATAGAAAAAACTTTTAAAAAAAATTCAAAAAAAAACTATATTTATTTACTTATTTTACAACTTAAGACTAAAAATCACTAAAAATATTAAAGAAAACTAAAAAAATAGAAAAACCACTAAAACCTTTATAAAAATATAAATAATTCTTTAATACTCTCAAAAATATAGTTTATGTTTCTGAATTTTATTTTTATTACTATCTTTATATAAAAAGTAATTTGAAGAATTTGTTATTGTTTATTATTTTTAATCTCTATTTTAATTTCGATTATTTATTTTATAACCTAATTTTGGATATTTTTGCTTTTAAAAATACACAAAAATTTGCAACATTTATTGAAAAATCTCAAAAACAATAAAAAAGTAATCGAAACTCCAAAATAGTGCATTTGCTGCATTTTGATTATTTTTTCTATTATTTATATTACTCTAGCTTATATTGTATACATATCCTATATGGGAAAAATGGGGATGCACCCTAGGGGTCAACATGGCTGCCCCCACCCGATTTTCGTAAAATTTTTTTATTTTTTGAAAAATAAAACCATGTATATTCATCTCTATATCCCTCCTATATGTCATTCGAATTTCGTCAAAAACAGAGATTCCTACGACCTCCATCCATATGTCATTTTTAACGGTCTCAGGATTTTTTAAATCGACCCTGTCTGGATGGAGGTCGTAGGAGTCTCTGTTTCTGACGAAATTAAAATGGCATATAGGAGGGATATATGGATTAATATACATGTCGATTTTTTTCCAAAAAAATAAAAAAATTTGCCAAAAAAAGGGACGGGGCCGCCATGTTGGCTGCCCCCAGGGGGCAACCCCATCAACCCCATCCTATATATAGCTTTATATATTAAAATAAAAAGAAAATATAAAAATATAAAATATAAAAAGAAAATACAAAATCAGATTAAAAAATCAAAATACAAAAATATGAAATCAAAAATAAAATAATAAATTTAAAAATTAAAAATTAAAAATCCACAAAAAGAGCACTAATAGACAAATACATCACGTTCATTTTTTGAGCATTCTTTGCCTTATTTGTCCTTCTTGCTCCTTGTGTTCGACACTCTATACAAATTTGCACTTATACACATCCTTGTTGTAGAGTTATAATAAATTTTAACTCCCGCATTTGCTTTTCATTTCTTGATTATTAACAATGGGTTAATTGTTGTTTTAATCTGGATTTCGTGTGGCCAACTCGACGACTATGTTCCCGCCTTTTGTGGAACATATGACCGCTCGATTTTCGACTTCAACAAATGGTGTCGTTGCTGGAGAGAAACAACACATAGATCGACTTTGTGCTTGATTGTGATATTTTTCTCCAATTTTTGCCTCATTTATTTGATATTTATTGTGAATTCTCTAACCCCCTCTCTTGTTTGACTTTTTGCGAGGAAGGCGGATCAAGGAGGCGCTCTCTTTTAGGAGCCCCTGCGCACCCACGCGAGGCGACTGGACCTAGCACTAAGCGAACTTGGAGGGAATTTTGAAGATTAGTTGTAGTATTTATTTGTGTAATTTAAGTAAGAGAGAGACCATAAATTGCAATAATACAGGTACTCTGGACTCTGGACATTCAGGCCTAATTTCAAGTGTTTCTTCACATGGGGGCTCACCGCGGTTTTGTCGTGTTTTCTTCGCATTTTTTATTTTGTTTCTCATTTTTATTTTCTCTATTTTGTGTGATTGAGCCCTTAGTTTTAAGATTTCCTATCGATAAACTAAGGCCAAGCACTTAATATCTTTGCATGCTCCTATAGTGATATTTGGACTTAGTCAAATTTTGAATTGCTTCTGACTTAGTCTCAGAACCCCACGCCACGAGAGTCCTCCATACAATGCTTGCATGACCCATTGTTGTGGGCACCGAGGAGACTCCAAGACCAGACTCTTAGGTTCCATTCTAAGTCATTAGCATTGGTTCTTCACGATAATAGCAATTTCTGAACTTATGGTGATTTCATCGGCTTGCATTTGCATATAGTGTAGGTTTCAATTTTGCTGAGCATCTTTGCATATAGATGACTCTTCACTGGATAATTATTTAATGCCTATTTTTTGAATTAAATCTAGTAACCATTTTTTAGTCAACTCATTCTAATCATTTAGTCAACTATCCAATCAATTAATAGGCTAAGTCTGATTTATAAAAGTTACTAGTTCACTTATATCAAGCAACTCATCATGATATTCAATCAACTGCTTTCTTTTATCAAATGCCTTCTATATTTATCAAAGCTCATGTACTCTTGCATATACTCTTTACTTAATTGAATATTTAATCGACTGAAGCAATAAATTAATTGATTGTATTAAAGTTGTTTGACTTAATTAGGGTAAAATACAAAAAAGATTCTCGGCTATATCCTAGTTCCTAATTAAGCTTTCAAGTGTAACAAATAGGCGCTTAGTCTTCTTTTTTTTGCCTCATATACATGTTTTCAAAAGATTCTGCGACCCTTATATTTTAATGTTAAACTCTGAAGCCGAAAATTTAGGAGCTATTTGTTACATTTGAAAGATTAGGCCCTTAAATAGGAATTGGCATATAGTTGGGGCCGTTTTTATAACCCACCCTATGTAGTAACTAAATACTTTAGTTGACTAACTATAATTCAATTGATTAATTTATTTCTTTAGTCTAACTCATTTGTATTGACTTGAGACATTGATTTCTAGATGTTTTCCCTTTAGGAGAGGCATTATATAAGTTAAAGGATTTTTTTATACTTGTGTCCTTAGATATGAAATATCAACTATGCCCCTTTTTTGCCATATTAGTTGTGTTCATACCTTATTGCATTGTTATCATTTGTGCCCTTCTCTTAGATTGATCATCAATGAGGTGAACCAAATCAAGATTTTCGTACACTACATGTCTTTTAAATCCAAGCGTGATTGAACATTGTCCTTACTCCTTTCATTGATTTGTAATACTGTATATAGAAAGCTTTCACAGACATTGTTTTTTATATGCATAACATCCAAGTTGTGCATAATTAAGAGATTCTTCCAGTAAGGCAATCGAAAAAAGATACTCACTTTTTTTCCAAGCATAAGGAAATTCAATATATTTCTCCCCTTCTTCTATTTCCACTCGAGGACATTTTCTTGTATGTGTAATGTCCTTCCCAAACTTATTTTTATAGCCATTCAATTGTTCTAGTATTTCCATTCCCGACAACAATTTTGGTGCACTTCTGACTTTTATGTTACTATCGACATTGCTTTTATCACGACGAAAGGGGTGATCTTCTTTTATAAAACAACGATCGAAGCAGCAGGTTTGCTTTCTCCCATGTCTTAATCGCCTAGATAATGTGTCTTTATTACAAATAGGACATGCGAATCTTCCTTTAGTGTTCCAACCAGATAAATCATTGTAAGCTGGAAAATCATTTATCGTCCATAAAATAACAACATGCAATGAGAAATTTCTCTTTCAATAGGTATAATAAGTAAGCATACCAGGGCTCTATAGCTGTTGCAATTCATCAATGAGAGGTTGTAAATAAATATCTATATCTTTCTCTGGTGACCTTTTTCCTGGAATTAAAAGAGTCAAAATAAAGTTTGTTATTTCATGCATAACCATGAAGGAATATTATATGCTATAGCAATAACGGGCCAGATACAATATGCGCTATTCATATTTCCGAAAGGGTTGAATCCATCGCTAGGAAGGCCAAGACGAACATTATGAGAATCACTAACGAACTCTATAAAATTAGAGTTTACAGACTTCCATGCTTTTGATTCCATCGGATGCCTCAATAAGGTATCTTCGACTCTTTCATCCATATGCCATCGCATTTGTTTAGCCAAATTTTCGTTCATAAACATCCTCTGCAATCTTGGAATTAAAGGGAAATGACGTAATATTTTAACAGGTACATTTTCCTTTTCTTATCATATGTAATTTGAGCTTCGTATCTAGATGCATTACTATGATCACATTTTTTATTATTTTCGAAATCTTTTCAAAATAACATATAATCATTTGGACAAGCATCTACTTTTCTATAATTAAGACCTAATTCTTGCACCATCATTTTTGCTTCATAATAAGATGATGGTATATCTTCAGAACCACTCGGTAAAGCATCTTTAAGAAGAGATAAAAATTCATCAAATGACTTGTTACTCCAACCGAACAAAACTTTTAGATGTAACAACTTGACCATAAAAGAAAACTTGATATAATTCCGGCATCCGTCGTATAAAAGTTCAATGACATCTTTCAAGAGTTTGAAAACTTCCTTGCATCCTCATTAGTAGGCTCTTCTTCCATGTTTTCTTCAGTAACTTCATCAGCGAGATCATCGTTGATCTCATAATTATGCATTCCACATGTATCCTTTAGTAGGTCATGTATATTTTCATTTTCTAGCACACGTGAAGCACTCATATTTTATCTCTGAAATGACTCTCCATGGTGCACTCATGTATAATAATGGAGGGTAAATCCTTTGACCACTACATGCTGGAATATTTCTTCAGGTGTTCTATTGGATTTGTTGAAACACTTCATGCAAGAACAAGGATAGATTCCCATTGAATTTCCTTTATAGTTTTCTACTGCAAATTCAATAAATTTTTTGACACCAGATTGAAATCTATCGCTGTGATGTCTATTGGGAATGTAGTACATCCAACTCCAATTAGCTACGAAATCCACCATCCTAAATTTAAGTACAAAGAGTTTTATCAATATGAATGTATAAAATATTCCACTCAATGAGAAAAATAGAGGGAAATTCATTCTCCCATACCCTAATGCTTGATATAATATTGGCCTAAACTTATTACACAGAATCTAGGAGATGAGAGGAGAACTGTTTTTTTAATGTTATTACTTTAGCCCATCCATAATGATTTAAATCCTAATATAAGATGATTCTTATTACACGTTGGTTTAAATCTGAGCAAATTTCGGTAGCATAACCCTACACCCCTTCAGTATACCTCATAAATCAATCATAATCAGCTCTTGAAATTGTCACCGAAGTGACAATAATTAAAGCTGATTAAGATTAATTTGGTATACCAAAGAGGAGTGGAGTTATGCTACCGAAATATATGCTCAAATATAAACTTCTGCATGTAATAACAATCGCCTTATATTATGATTTGAATCTTTATGGCCCCCCTTAGTTCGGAACCTCCGAACTAAGGAAAGCCAACATAAATGCAATATTACATGAACATCTTACGTCATCCATTTGTACGTATTAGAAATGAGAACTATAAGATATCATCTATGTTGACCGGGCAATTACGTAGATTTGGTTGGTTTATGAGTTGAAATGGAGCTATGTGGCCTTAAAATTGTGCCTAATTATAGTGTTTGATATGATCATTTTGGGAAATATACCTAAAAATATGCGCCTTCAAGATGACACTTGAGATAGTTTACATCAAATTATTGCCTCCATGAAAAGGAGATTCCATGTTTAGATAAAAAGTATGGAGAATTAACTAATGATTCTAAAGAATCTTCCCAATAAGCAAATTGATACTACTTATAAGCAAACACAATAACCTTTTGTGAAGGGTAGTGATCATAATTATTTATATACTAAGATTATATCATAAAAAATATGACCATAATAGAATGTGTATTTCACTATCTTCACATTCAGCCACTGCTCACCCACTGCCATTTTGCTTCAACCACTCACATTCCTCGCACTTCATCAAAAAAAATCAAAATCCAAGTGAATCTATTAGGTGTACATGCGTTTGGCAATAAAATACTCCAGTTAACAAAAACTTAACATATCATATATTCTTGTATTTGTACTGAATAATCAATAACAAAAACTATAAAAAAAGCAACAGACGAGAGGGTTAACCAATTTCAAAAGAAATGGGACAACAGGAAGTTTTAAGGAATCACTTGGTGAAGAAAAGATTATGCTAATGTTGTCACTTTCTGTTTGTTGGTGAGTAGTTTCACTTTTTGAATGTCTAATATTTATGCCATCGAGTTTTGAGTTAGGAAAACAAGCCTTCCTTGACCTTCTAAATACTCTACCAAATTCACCTCTTCTCTCCATATACATCAGAGATTTCAACTTACTCGGAAGTGGTTAAATAACCTCTCGAGTTCTAATATTGATTGGTGACGGTAAGCCTCTAGAGTCTAAATTGAAAGAATAATACTCAAAAATTGAAAATTAGTAATGACCGGAGCCGTGAAATGCAATTACCCCTCTGCAACAAATTGTGACGTACACTCTCCCATTAGGGAGATCTTAAGAGGGCACCCCTCCCACGTGCAATGGAGGTTACACCCTTATGCCATGAGCCTTCTCGATCACCCATAGACGGTAAGTACGGGTTAACGCTGCCCACTACACTCCTCTTATACATATGCACATCCCTTAGAGCCTGTTTGGTTGTCAGGGTATCTCGGGATATTTTGGTATATCTCTGTCTCCAACCCTGCATTTCTGGGTTGGGAATACTTGTATTGATCCTACAATTTCTTTGGTATAATGGTTTTTAACCTTGTTCAAATACACTTATTAACATAAAAAGCATTTTATAATCATCAAAAAAGTTAATATAACCCATAATCAACGTCACATTACATCACAATTATCAATCCATTCATCCAACCTTCCAAACAACTACTATTCACAGGAAGATATCCCAACTCAACCCAACCCAGTAACCAAACAACCAAACCCAGCTCTCCACTTGCGCAGAGTCTTGGATTTATATTTAACCAGAAGTGAAAGTGTGGAAAAAAGGAGATATTTCTCTCATATACCTTCGGAAAAAACAAACTCCCATATACTTTTAGGCTCTCTAGTGGATCTGATATCTTCGAATATGTTTAATATGTTATGAAATCCCCTGTCTACATATCATAAATAAATTTACTCACAAAAGAATATATATTATTTGGGTTTGTGGATTCTAAAATTAGAATGTAGAATTTTACCCAATATTCTCATACTCTACACTCCAATCATCAATTGCATGTTTGCCATATTGTTCAACTTGTGCATCTTCCATCGGTTGATTATTGCTCTCAGCCTGCATGCTTGGCATCTACACATAGCCTCTTACACCGCCTACTGCCACAGAGCTCCACCCACCGACATTGCTGGAACCTTGTCTGTCGTTCCACTAGCGTTGGCTCTCCGCACTCATCGTCGTCCACTGACATTCATCTCTACCATGACACAGTGCACTACTGCTCAAATCACCTCTCACAAAAGTTGTGTTTTACTGGCCATACTCACCTCAACGATCACCACCCTCCACAACCACCCTTGCCCTCCAGCTTCTCCTCTCTCACAAATCATAGACCTTGTGTTCCATCCATCTCCCATCGCCCCTGCACCATGTCGTTCATCCTCGACATATGGATCACAACCATCCACCCCTCCCCTCCACTCTTCACATCTGTCATCACTTACTACCCTCACCCATCTCTCATTGGCATCGCGATCCATACACAACCCGTAGCTCTGACGACTTGTCCATCGCATATTACCATCAGCCTCAGACCACTCATCATCGCCTATCCTCACCCCTCGCCGGTTTCCTCCGCCTCTTCCTCCACCTCGGCCATCAGCTCTGCCTCAACCTACAGATCCATCTCAACATCCAGATTTACCTCACCCTCCATCCTGATCTCGGAATTCAACTCGCTCTTTGCCTTCTCCACGACCTCCAGATCCACCTCGCTCGTCGCTCCATCTCGACCTTCGGCTCCACCTCGCCATCCGCCTTCACCTATACATTTAGCTCCATTTCAACCTCCACCTCCACCTCGTCATCCACTCCGACCTTCAACTCCACCTCGCCCTCTACCTCCATTTCGGCCTCCGGCTCCATCTCGCCAACTACCTTCACCTTGCTCTCCACATTCACCTTGACCTCCGCCTCCGCCTTGCCCTCCGTCTCGACCTCCGCCTCCGCCTCCATCTTGCCCTCCACTTCGACCTTCAACTCCACCTCACCCTCTACCTCCATCTCGCCAACTACCTTCACCTTTCTCTTCACCTTCACCTCGACCTCCGCCCTAACCTTGCCCTCCGCCTCGACCTCCACCTCCACCTTGCCTTTTGCCTCGACCTCCGCCACCAAGCCCCACCATTATAGAGAATGGATGTGAGGTTAGGGTTAGGGTATTTTCAAAGATCACGAGGCAAGTAACGGTTGCAATTATCCTTTTATAGGGTTTTAAGAAATGAATTTAGGTTTTTAAGGAAAAGCGATGCTTTGATTTGGGCTAATTGATTGACGTGGTTAATTACCTTTATATTCAAAACTACGAAGCTTATTATATTCACTCATCAGCACAAATGTGATTTCCATTAATTTCAGTATATTTGTGTAATTTTCCCAAAAAGAGGATCTGTGGACATTTTTGTCATTACAATTTCCCATCATCACAGAGTTGCCACAAATCTTTTTCCTTGTAGTGATAATTAATTATACTGGTTGCGGAAAAAATCACGCGTAATCCACTCAACTAATTAAATCTCGACATTAAACACCACAATTTTAGGGAAGAGATCCTCTGCTGTAGAGGGGATTGCAGCAGAGGTGCTGTAATCCCCTTTAATTTTTGTTTGTTATTTAATTTTCAAAATCCAACCTTATAGATTGAATATTAAATTAATTTTCTATATATCCTCTAAATTTCACTTAATTCAGAGATTATTTGCTATTTTATCTTAATAGTTAAACATTCGATCAAAATCTAAGCAACTTAAACTCCATTTAAAAAAGATCCGAATCATCAACTATTAAGATAAGATAGCAAATAATTTCAGAATTAAGCGAAATTTGGAGGATATGTAGATCATTAATTTAAGTTTCAATCTATAAGGTTGGATTTTGAAATCTAAATCACAAAAAAATTAAAGGGGTTTTACAGCACCTCTACTGCAATCTCCTCTACAGCAGAGGATCCTCTTCCCTATTTATACAGTGACAAATCGTCGTAAATTTATCACAAACATCGTAACCTAAGCATCAACTGAACCGGAAAGATCATACTGTACGTGGAAATCCTTTATTCATGCATGGGAACATTTGAAATCAAACATTTTTCACCTGTGTTTTTGCATCAACGCCTTCAAATCGAAAGAATCGTTGTGCATTGTCACATGAGAATCTTCTGTGTGTAACGAGGTCTCAATACTGTTTATTAACAGTAATCGATGCTGTCAAATAATCTGAACAAGATGATCCCCGGTACTCGCAGCGAGATCACTGGCGGCCGACGGCTCGGCCGCAGAGGAGAGCATTATCCGGGATGGGGTACTCGTCTCTCCACGACATTGCCGGGGAGAAGACCCTCAGGTAGAACTGCTGCCCCAGGTACTGGCGTGCCCATAACTCGGTCCTCAGATTCCACATGCCGACGTTGTCGAGGGCGAGGTAGATGGCCGTCCACGACCTCGGATACACCTGCACCCACAGAGAAGATCTCAGCTCTTGCTGTCCATCTGCTTGATCGTGCAGGATATGTTTTGCTCACCTGTGCGGTGACGCGATAAACAGCATCAACAAGATTGTACTGCTTCCTGCTATCCGGACTCCATGCTCCTCCGTCCATCCTGCAATCCATATATTTCTATATATTATAAACAATGTTTATGATCAGATCAATAGAAGTCAACTGCTTACCCAACTACGAAGAAGTTGTTCCCATTCAAATGCCATGTCTGGACAATGCTTTCCGGGTTCTCGAACACGATCTCGACGAATGCTCGGAAGTCCGCGGCCATCACAGATGTGTCGAGGTATATGGGGCTACCGCTCGGGCTGTTGGGGATGCTCCCCTGCCTGAAGACGCCGTCGATCTTGAAATTGTCGGCGAGCTTTAGCGGCGTGTCGGCCGCGAGGAAGGAGACACTGTTCACCGCGTATCTCTGCTTGCCGTTGACCAGGCCCGCAGAGCTAGCGAGCCGGATGGTCCGGCTGACGGTCACGAGCCCGTAATGGTAAGAGCCTTGCGGGTTCGGTCTAGGCCCGCTTGCTGTCAGGTTGGTCCTGCGTATGGTACATGCACGTGAGATTACATGAGGGGACAGGGATCGTATGCGGTAGCTGTGGAAGACGCTCGATCTTGATCGAGCGATTCACATGATTTTGCACGGCACGGATTCACAAAAAGTGTAAAATCACGTGAACTGCTTCATCAAGATCGAGTGACGCACACGCTTGCCATAGAGTCTGTTTCACTCCCTCGCAGACGATCCTCTCTATACATGAGGTGGCTATATGAAGATTGTTAATTCTACCTGATGGAGCGAGCCTGGTTGATGGACCAGGCGATATCCGGGTTGGGTCCGGCCGGGACAGGTCCAGATGCTCCCCGAGCGGAGTTGCTGTAGTGGAGGATGGCGGTGGAGGTGAGCACGACATCGCTGAATTGCGTGGAGACGGCAATGTAAAAGTCCTGGGCCGGCTGGTCGGCCGTGATGAGGACGGAGTATGACTGGCCGACGTGGACGTCGAGGGAGGTGTAGGAGCTCTGCTGGGTGTGGGTGCCCTCCACCTCCACCAGCTTCATGGTGTGGCCTTGGATCCGGAAGTTGAGCGTGTGCCTCAGCCCCACGTTAGAGATCCTCAGCCTATACGTTTTCCCTAATCACCCACAATACATTTATCTTTTATTACCTAGATGGAAGCAAATTTCACGATATATCGACGATATATCAATATCGAGATGCGATTGATGTGTGTATCAATATGGTGATAAATCTCAGTTTTCAGGTCACAAAAGATCTCTCGATCTAGTTTAGTTTTACCTGGATTGACTGTGAATGTCGTACCGCTTGCGCGGCCGTTGACGAGGATGCCATCAGGCTGCTGGATCATACTGCCACCATCCAGGATTCCTTTTAGGACCTGCGATCAATTTGAGAAACGATAAAGGGGTATCAGGTATTTTTTCCCCCAAATTATTTGCCATATTGGAGATATTTTCTCGTTCATCGCTTTTTAAAAATATGTAGGAAAGACATTTTTTATTTAAAAGTATAAATGAAGGCGTTGAGATGTCACTTCGGATTTGATCACCTTTGATTCCTCTTATTAGCAAATTCAAAGTACAAAAAGGAGTTGGCATCAGCTGTCTGTTATATATTTAACATCGACTTATAAAAGTATGTAAAATATTACCTGGTTTTTAATATATCACTTGTAACCTTCTTAAAATTCTGCTATATCAGTTACATTTTTTTTGTTGTAATATCAGTAGTGCCCGTGTATTCTTACAATATTCATAATTCAGAGCAGAGAGTGTGGATCCTCTGTGTACAATATTTGTAATTCGGGCGGAGAGGTCTGTTGCAAAGTGGAGGTGTGTTCGAGCTGCTCAATCAACGGTTCACATGAAATCAGGATTTTTGTGAACCTTTACCGTGTGAACTGCTCTATCTTGATCAAGCGACTTGGACGCACCGCCACTTTGCAGCAAACCTAGCAGAGCTTCCGCTCTCTTGGGCAGACCTCTGAATTTTGTGAGAACGTAGATGGAGGGGCAATATTAATTGATATTATATATATATGAGTGATCCTGTGAGAGCAAAAAAATGTGAGAGCATGAGAGCATGCATTCTGAACCACATGATTCCGTTTTCTTTCTTCTGGTTGGATCATTTGGTCCAGAATGCATGCTCTCATGCTCTCACAGGTTTTGGCTCTCATAAGATCACTCATCTCTCCATATATATATATATATATAGGGAATTTATCCAGAGAGCACAGGGCCCATTTGAGTTCGGATGAGCACCCAATCCTAGCCGTCCATCACAAAAAATAGGAACCGATTAATCCCAAAAAATAGGAACCGATTTTGTATGGAAATAAAACAAAATCGGAAATTAGAACATTGCTAAAAATAGCATTGCATTTGTGGAAAGAGGAAGGCGCGTGCATTTGATTGGTAAAATCTATCGTTTCATTCCAACGCATGGCATTTGTTTCGTTCCAACGCAAGATGGGAGGTATGTGATTCAATTTCATAATTTAATCGCTTATTTCTATCATAATTTCGTTGTTTTAATGATTTTTTTATTTTAGCAATGTTTGTTTTGGGATCAATACGACGAGATGATGAATACATTAATTTTTTTATGAATACTGCATATTTTTTTATCATAAGCGATGTTTTATTCGAGAAGTATGATTGGAATATGAGAAAGTTTTATTCATAATATCGATTTTTATTCATTTTGATACACGATTTGTATTCCTAATCGATATTTTATCGAAGGTATTTTGATTTCATATAATAAAAAGCTACAGTAAATTTGTAACTTTATTGTTGGCTTTGAGTAACTTTATTACATGTATCAGTAAGTTTTATATATATGTTAGTAATAAATTCCACATAACTTGTACTAGTAACTATCGGATAATGACCAGTAACAATTAATATACGCTTTGGTATCATTGTAAACCATTACTAGTATTTTATTAACTTACATATATAACAAATAATATTTACACTATCCATCAGTAACTTTTTAGCATGTAGAAGTAACTTTATAATAATAACAAGTAACTCTGGTAACATTGTTACTTTTAATGTTTTACTTTGAATATATACTGAGTTACTGATATATCTACTTAATTTACTTATAAGATATTTTATGTTACTACTAATAACAAAATTGTTACTTTTAATGTGTTACTTTGAAGATATACTGACTATAATGCTGAGTTACTAACAATTCATTACAAATTACTTGTCATATAACAAACGTTACTAACATTTCATTACAAGTTACTTGTCATTGAATGATTCTTACTGAAGCGAGTATATTGCTGAGTTACTAACAATCATTACAAGTTACTTGTCATATAATAAATGTTACTAACAATTCATTACAAGTTACTTGTCATTCAATGATTCTTACTGAAATGAGTATATTGCTGAATTACTTTTCTTTATACAATTCTTACTATTTATGGATATAAATTAACTTATTGTTTCTTGCAGAACAATGCACAATTTGGTGTCTTGAAGAAGTTGTTGCTATGCCGAGGAGCGAGAGCAAAACAACATCATCTAAATGAACTAGAAGACAGTTGACATTTGGATGTTCACCATATAACTATAATTAAGTAATTTATGTGTGACTTTCGGTAACACTTGACGTATTACAAGTAATTAAATAGACTACATAAGTAAAGAAGGCGTGATTCGATAGTAATTCAAAACAAAGAATAAAACAAGTAAGATATATAGAAGCATCAGTAACATATAATAAATTGTAGGTAAAAGAAGGTAATGGAATAAGTTGGAATAAGTATAAAAAATCACGTAACCAGTAACTTATGTATTGCTATCAGTAACACTCGATACATTATAAGTAATTAAAAATGTTATATAAGTAAATAAGAGGTGCTTCAGTAAGATTCAAAGTATTAAGTAACTATAACATTAGTAACAATCAAAATGACTTCAGTAAAACGGACATTTGTAATCAGTACTTGTTGTATGGACATTAGTAATTCACGTACTTAATTACTGATCCCACAACAATAGTTACTTGAGAACTGAATATGTATTACTTGAGTAACATGAATGAATTACTGATCTCTGTACAATGTAATGTTACAGATGTAAAATAACTATAAATTCAGTAACAATCATAATGCGTTCAGTAATATGTATATTTGTAATAGGTAATTATTGTATGGACATTAGTAATTGACGTAATCAATAATTATAATCAGTAATTTATCTTTTCTAATCCAAACGTGGAGATCATTCCATAAATAGAATATATGCCGACAATAATTTAAATGCGTATTTTTTAGCTTACTAAAACCGACCACCTATTTTTAAGGAAATGATTTAATTCGAATTCTTATTATGTTAATAATGCATGCACATTGTTATTGCCAAAACCGTCCCCTTCCAAATAGAACCGACACATACACGTGGCGAGCCCACGTTTGGTGCTCATCACGACCCAAATCGGCACAGTGCCCTCTGGATATGCCCTCTATATATATATATATATTCATTTTGGTTCTTGTGAGTGTATGTACTTAGTGTTAGGAGTATATATATTTACCGTATGATTGGTCTTGTACCAGTCCCCTATGAGGACGGTGTAGTCATCGGCCGGAGGGTCGAAGGGCACGGGGATGAGTGGCCGGCTGAGGATCCTAATGTCACCATAGCCGCCGGCAGCCTTGTGGAAGGCGAGGGAGGGGAAGTAGAAGAAGCTGCCGATCTGGTCTTTGGCCTGGATCCTGTAGGTGAAGTTCCTCCCCGGAGGGATGGGGCAGTTGGTTCCCGCCACCCCGTCCATCCACGAGTTCTTCCTCTGCTGTAATCCATTCCTACGTCCATATCATTCCAACTATTATTTTGAAGAGAAACAATCCCTTTATTAGATCGAAGTACATCGTATCTTTGATTTCCGGCGCAACTGTTTTATTATTTATTGACTTTAATTATCAATAATATCAGCTGAACCACCATGCATATTGGAAATCATCGCATTAAAAGCGAACCCAACTAGTAAGATGATTGAACTAAATATGAAATCCCCACCGCAGAAAATCCTCCTCTCGCGATTTTTTTATGGACTCATGGGTTCAAATCAAGGTTTTTGAAAGGGAACCGGACATCGAACCGGAAACCTTGCTGAAATGGTCGGATCGGATCGGCCGATGTAATCAATTCGGTTCAACACTACAAGGAAAACAAGTTGTGGCTACGGAACTATGCTCACGTATATGGGGTTTGTGGCCACAGAATTGGGCTCTGGCCACGGCATGTCGTGGCCAGTAGCCGTAGCTACAAGTCTCGTCACGATAGTTCTCTAGCCAACAATATGCCGTGGCCACTATAAGTGATCACGGAACTTATAGTGGCCACAACTCTTATATGGAGACTTTGGCCACGGATTGTGGCTACGAGAAACTAGTGGCCACGGAATTATCGTGGCCACAAGTTTCCGTAGCCACATTCCGTGGCCACAACTCATTTTCCTTGTAGTGCAACCGGATGATAACATCATCATTATTTAAAACCGGATTAAATCGGATTGGTGAAAAAAAAGTGGTTGAACCGCACTAGAAGGAAAACAAATTGTGGCTACAGAACTATGGTCATGGATATAGAATTTGTGGCTACAGAATTGGGCTCTAGCCACGACACGTCATGGCCAGTAACCGTAGCTACAAGTCTCGTCGCGAGAGTTCTCTAGCCACGAATATGCCGTTGTCACTACAAGTGGTCACATAACTTATCGTGGCCACAACTCTTGTATGAAGACTTTGGCCACAGATTGTGGATACGAGAAACTAGTGGCCACTGAATTATCGTGGCCACAAGTTTCATAGCTATATTCCGTGGCCACAACTCATTTTTCTTGTAATGCCGACTAATCTAACCGAAATGAAATAATATATATTTATATATAATATACACTTAATATACTTGAAATATATAAAATACATACATAAAGTATTTTCTTATACACCATCAAATATCATACATATCATATACACACTACAAGAAAAATGAGTTGTAGTCACGGAATGTGGCGACGGAAACTTGTGGGCACGATAATTCCGTGGCCACTAGTTTCTCGTAGCCACAATCCGTGGCCAAAGTCTTCATATAAGAGTTGTGGCCACGATAAGTTCTGTGGCCACTTGTAGTGGCCACGGCATATTTGTGGCTAGAGAGCTCTCGCGAGGAGACTTGTAGCTACGGTTACTGGCCACAACGTGTCGTGGTCAGAGCTCAATTCTGTGGCCACAAACCCCATATCCGTGGCTATAGTTCTGTAGCCACAACTTGTTTTCCTTGTAGTGACATATTAGATGCTCTATAACATGATAATAGTTTAATTATATTTAAAGCCCAATGCAGTCCAAAAGTTGTATTAGTATAGTTAGTTAATAGTGTGAAAATGGTAACCAAAGGTCATAGGTTTAATTCCCACTACTAACAAAATTTTTAAATAATTTAATTCGGTTGAACCTGTTTAAACCGGGTCAAAAAATAGATTGAATCCGACGGATTAATTAAAATTTAAATAATTTAATCGAACCGACATAAACCGGTTAATCGGACCGGTCGAGACCCTATTCACCGGTCAGACCAGTCGAACCGGCCGGTACGGTCCTATTTCAAAAACACTGGTTCAAACGATAAAGAAAGTATCGGCGACTTCTCATGCTCGTATTCATTCCCTCTTCCTTTCGTGTTTCTAAAAGCAGTTCCCCGTTTTCCCTACCTCTTAATCTCCCGTTTCTCGCAGTCGGAATTTAAAACTTTTGTTTATATCGCATGCTTTCGTTGGAGCGTCCTTATCATGATAATTTCTATGCAATACTTTGACTAATACTTTGGATTAAAATAAGAGAAAGTAGAGAATGTGGAGGTCGGTAGAAATGGGTTCTCCTCTGGATTATACTTCAAAGTCTGGAAGGCCGTATCCCGATATATCGATATCGACATGGGACCGATATCGAAATCGATATATCGATATATTTGATTTCAGGCATTTTCTTCAGAAAGATTCTTAGATATAACGATATATCGGCGATATATCACCGATATATCGATATCGACACGATATCGAAACGATATCGATATCGATATGTCCTTCCATGCTTCAAACTCATGTAACACAGAACGATACGATCCCAATCTTTTATATATATCTGAAGACATACCAGGAGAGCAAGAAGGGCTCCGGCAGGCTGTTGTAGACGTTGATTATGAGGTTGTCGTTGGTCACGGCGTAGATGTCGGGGCCGGGAAATTGGTCGTTGATCAAAATTACCTGAAACGAACTAATCTCAGACTCCATCTTTTCCAAGATCAAAAGAAGAAGAAGAAGAAGTATGAGCCGTCACCTGCTGTGGAACTCCAAGAGGGGACCTGACACCATATGTGACATTCCATGTGAAGAATCTATACGGGTCCTCCCCGTTGGTGCCCAGAATCCCGATCGAGCACAGGAGAAGCAGACCCAACGCCATGATCTTGAGCTCCATCTCTCCAAATCGCCGGATTGGTGCTGTTGATCCTCTCTTTATCTGTGTCTGTATATTTATATCTTACGTGAAGAATGGTATTACGTATGGGAAGTGTGAGGGGTGCAAATGTGCAATATTAAGTAAGGGGGCGGTGTGCTGTTCCGCGGGTTACTTAATATTGCACCGCGCAATCCCTTGAAGCGAAAGTCGATGCGGTGTGCTGTTCCGCGGGTTCGGTTAAGCATCGAGGAGAGAAACGGCACGGCTTCCGGGTGGAGGCGTGATGCTCGTGCTTGGCACGAGATTGGGTGGCCTGTCGTGTGGGAGGACGCGATTGAGCGCACCGCCTTTTGTGCCTTGTGGTGTTTGCTTGCTTGATTTGGAGGGTTTGGATTTATTTGTTTTTAGCCCAGTTTGGTAGAGAATAAGCCCTGGAATAAGAGGTCAATTCTTCTCCCGACACAGTTTCCAGTGGTACAACTATTCTTCATTATTCCATCTTATTTCACTCTTATTCCTATCTTTATCCCACCTTACCTACATTTATTTCACCTTATTCTCCTTATTCCTATCCTCCAATCGAATAAAGAATAGACCTTTATTCTCCTTATCCCCATCCTTATCCCTGCTTATTCTCGAACCGAACGGGCCCTTAGTGTGCGGTTTAAAGGGAAGTTTTCGATATGGTCAGAGTTCATCAACTTTAGGAGCCTATTTTACATGTATTCAGCTTTTAATTTAGAAAAAAATAGTATATGTCCTAATGAAGTCTTGTAGAATCAAATTTTAGTAAAACAACTCACAAAAAATGAGCCCTTGTGAAATCAAATTTTTTGATGAAAAATGAGCCCTTATGGAATTGATTTTTTGATGAAACAACTCATCAAAAAATGAGCTCTTATAGAATCGAATTTTCAGTAAACAACTCAATGCTAAAGTCCAAAATTTAATAGAATTATATAAGGACACATTGTTCATCGAAACTTTTTATAAGGATTCATTTTTTCTCTTTTACCTAAGGCCCATGAAATGTCAGGAACGACGCTGGTGGTAGATGATATAGTTGATCGCCATCAATTCAGAGAATACTCATGATAATCAGCATCAATATTTGACTCCTCACTCTGTTCCAAAACATCGTCAAGTCTTTGGAGATTATGGGATTTCTAGTACACTATAATCAACAAGTCTCAATGAGGACCATGTGATTACCTTAGAGCACATATGCTCCAAATCCAAGGAGAAGTTAAAAAGAGGTGGTTTGAAATGCTTGTAACTTGCGAGGGTAATAAAATGGTAGGAAAATAAATTTAGGACGGAGAAAAAAAGGGAAAAGAAGGTTTGTGATTTTGAATTAAATGAAGAGTATTAAGCTATAATTTACCAAGATGTCTTCTTTAAGTATTGTTGACATAGTTCAACACAATGTAAATTAGATGTTTGAGTGTCGAAGATGATCCAAACATGCAATTAATCACAAGCGAGCAGTCACGAAGAATGTGCACGATTTACAAACCCCACCGGTATAGTGGGGGAAAAAACCATGGACAAAGAGAGGCTCCAATGAGAGAAAACAATAGTATGGATACGAGAACCCTAGGGGTTCGTTTGGTTGCAGGGTTGGGCAGGATTGGTTTGAGTTGGGGTACTATTCACAGGGGTACCCCCTCCTCACAGTTTACTATTCACCCAACCCAACCCAATTCAATCTTGCCCAACCCTGCAACCAAACGAACCCTAAGTGTGTGCGGTAGAAAGGGTAGTTTTCGAGGGTAGTTTTTTAGTGCAATGGTCAAAGTTCATCAACTTTAGGGGTCCGTTTGGTTTCAGGGTTGGGCAAGGTTGGGTTGGATTGAGTACCCCTGTGAATAGTAAACTGTGAGGATTGGGAGGGTTGGAAGGAGGGGTACCTCGGGTTGGGCCAAACCAACCCTACCCAACCCTGCAACCAAACGGAGTCTAGGAGGTGACGACTCTCCCAGAATAAGATACTATGATTATCTACACCTTAATGATACAATAGATATATAGGGGTAATCGATAAATGGATCTAAATCGGATCCAAAAATCAGTACCGAGGACACCATGGACTTCTCCATTAATTGGGTTAGCCAAGATCCATTTACAAAATGTACTAGTAGGATCACAAACAAATCAATGCTTCAAGGAATATTTCAACATTGACAATTAGAATTCTATAACTTGTGTCCAATGCAAGTGATACAAGAGCAACATGTCGTTAGCATCTCTTTGAAAGATCATGAATAATACAAGATAAACAAGGTTCACTGCATATGACGACAATGGAACAATCACTAAGTGTCTGTTTGGTTGCAGGGTTGGGCAGGGATACTCCTGTGAATAGTAAACTGTAAGGAGGATTGGGTCGTTTGGTTGGAGGGGTAACCCGGGTTGGGCCAATCCAACCCTGCCCAACCCTGCAACCAAACAGACCCTAATAGTTGAAGACGTGTTGTGACATATCCAAAGGTGCGATGATGTTGAGTTGCGCATGTACATCAAGAGGATGCATGTTGATGGCCTCCAGAAGGCGATGCAACACCTTAATGATGAAGAGAACGGGCCTGACTCAAGATGTAACGTCACGAGCTTATGTCCATGGTCTGTTATTGAAGAAATTTGACCTTGACAACTTGTTGGTTGGGGTCCAATTGAACCCGTTGACAACCAGTTAAAATTCTTAAGCCTAAGTTGTCAAGCAATAACCCTCGCCACTTATAACCCACATCCACACTTCCTGAGTTTTAGATATGTGACTATGTCTAGGGGGTTGGAGTGTTATAACATCTCTCACTTATATCCGCAATGTCCTCGTTGCGACATGGTCGATCACTTATTTACAGTGACAATGACGATTGCACGTTCTAGGTAGCATTTTTGTCCTATCTCTTTGTAGAGATGGGTCCACTTCTCGGGTAGCCATTTCCACTATCAGAGGAAAATTGGATCTAATACCACTTGTAACATCTCTAACTTAGATCCGTGATCAGTTATCGAGGAAAACTAGCATTGACAACTTGTTAGGTTCGAACCTAACCCGTTGACAACCATCTAAAATATTTAAGCTCAAGTTATTAAATAGTAATCCCCACTACCTATAAGTCATACCTACACTCGTGAATTTTAGATATAGGACTATGTTTGAAGGATTGGGTGTTACACAAGGTTATATGGGGATCTCAAATGACTTCAACGCAAAGGGATAACGCATGAATTGGAGTCGCATTTCTACATTAAGTTTACATTCGTATCCCATACGGAGAGTAGAACTCGAGGTCTTATATTGGATCCATAAAATAGTTGAATCCGTACATTGGTTGAGACATAAAAATTCTAAGATGCACTGTTGCTGAAATCGATTTTCTTTGTGATTGCAAAAAGTGATGGATTGTTTATCTTCAAGACCTCATGTCTTCTTCTTCTTCGTTTACTTTTCGTGCGTGACGGTTGTTAATGCGTCGCATTCATATGATGCAGCCATGCAAATGCTATATTTGCTTATTAAATTACTTTCAGATACTCATACCAATCTAGATAAGCAGTGTTGCTAGGCTCAGGTAATCAGCATCACAAGCATCAGATAGGGGATTACGCGTCGAGAAAGAACGATAGAGCGAGGAGCCGACGACGAGGACGACGGCGAGATACAGAAAGGAAGACGGAACTTGGCCATCTCGTGATTGAAGTAGACTGAGCACCAACTGCAGTTCACCCTCCAGAAATAAATCAGCAAATTGTATCTATTTATTTTCCGAGAAGGTTGCAAGTTGAAGATATTGCAAGATGCCAAATCCTCTGATCTGCATAATAATATATAATGCATTGAATTTGGATCATGGGCTGAATTATCTGCCGATCTCACGTTTGCGAGAAGATTATGAGGTCGGTGTTCATCCATAAATACACAAGAAGGTAGGGGGTGTGAGATTACACGTGCCGACAAATATAAAAAATCAAAGCGGATGGTATTCAAGGGACATCACATATATGGATCTATGGAGGAGGGTTGACGACATATCAAAAGGAGTGTCAAGTGCTCCAAGGATGAGAAGATATTGCACAGCACGCGAAGACTATCTGGGATTGACTATAATAATAATAAAAAAGAAGAAGAAGAAGGAATAATAATAATAAAAAGGTGGAAGGTTGGGATGCAGCCATCAAGGTGAGCTGTTGAACGGGATCGATGTCTGTCGGTGATGGTGAAATATATTCCCATGCCACAGTTGCCTCGCAACGGGGAGAGCAGATCATCAGCTGTAACTGAGATTAATCTCTCTCTTTTTTCCTTTTGAATATTAAGATAAAATATCAAATAACTTTCGATTTGAGCCAAATTTGAAAGAACATTAATCTAAGATTCAATCTATAAAATTGGATTTGAAATCGAATGGCTCCACGTGATTTTACTTGCCCCGACTAGACCCGCCTCTGCATGTGATCTTAACGTGAGGAAACCAAGTGATGGATCTATCATCGATTTCATCTGGGAATCAACAGTCACAGGAGTTCTGCAATGCACCTACTGCACCTGTTCATATCAAATTCTCTCTTTGTGTTGGTATATGTCTTGATTACCGATCATATGTTCTACTAAATCTAGTAGAACCATCAAATACCCCCTACTGAAGGGGTTGCAGGCGGCAACGCCTCCATGCCGAAATTTATTTCTACATGGGCATTAAGATTCGTCTGCATCCCCCGATCCATTTGTTATTCGAGTATCAAGTAGTATATAAACTCCTTAACTATGTATCCCATGTAAAGGAGTGATCCTATGAGAGCCAAAACCTGTGAGAGCATGCATTATGGACCACATGATTCAATCAGGAGAGAGAAGACCAGAATAAAGAAAACAGGATCATGTGATCCAGAATACATGCTCTTATGTTCTCACATTTTTTTTGCTCTCGTAGGATCACTCATCATCCCATGTATTTTCTTCTTTATTCGAAGATAGTAAAACTCCAACGCCTCCTCCAGGGGACGTAGCTCAGATATTGATGAACCTTGTTAAATTTGTGTGTCTTCATATTTGTTTGATTTGTTATATTTGTACGAATTTGATTCTGCGATTCTGCAACATTCTATTTTCCCAATTATATATAATTTGAAGTGTAATGTGACTAGGACTGACGAGATTGATTCGTGCATGTACGCCATCCATACAATAAAATCCGGCAAACGTGGCAAAGTAACGACGGATGCTCGTACGAATGAAAATTTCATTTTATTTTGGTGTAAGTGTGACATCTTGGGAATCGCTTTCCTAATTTCTGTCTTTTTGATGCGATGTTGCAATCACTACGTTAATGCCTATGGATTAACTTCGCTAAGAGCCCGTTCGGTAGGAGAATAAACATGAATAATGATGGAGAATAAGGGGAATAAGGGTCTATTCTCCGTTTGGCTGGAGGATAGGAATAAGGAGAATAAGGTGAAATAAAAGTATGTAAGGTGGGGTAAAGATAAGAATAAAAGTGAAATAAAATGGAATAATGGGGAATAATCGTACCACTGGGAACCATATCGGGAGGAGAATTGACCCCTTATTCCAAGACCTATTCTAGAGTGAAAGTTAATCCCCGTCGTATTGATCCATATAATCCATGCTTTGCTCTGTGATAATGGATCCAAATATTAAACAGAGAAAAACAAGTAATTTTGGAGGAATTTTGATAACCAATTCTACTTCGGTCGATAAGCAAATAAGCCTCAGCCTCACTTGACATTTCCTCCCTTTCTCAGTTCAACAATACGCTACCATCTCCATTTGTAACTTCCTTCCTCTTAATCAACATGTCATTTCAGTCATGTTCTCACTTTCTTATATTCTTGATTAATTGATGTTCATACGTACGCACCACGTCCTCTACTTGTATTGATTTTTTTCACATATTGACTTGTCAAAATCATTACATCCCCACCCCGTCTACTTAGAGATGAAAATGAATACAGATATACCTGAATGCATGCGTACCATGTTCGGAATATGATCGAATATAGATATATGCTTTTGAACACTGAATGAATACAAATCAGATATGGATATTAGTTTTTTCAATTCAACATTCAATATGAAAACCTGGATAAAATACATTATATATGCATATATAATATAATACATTATGTTTACAAAACAACTGCTAACCATATCCCCCCCCCCCCCTCCAAAACTATAGCATCTCCTCGACTTCCGACGAACACCGTACCTTTTTGATTTGTGGATATGCAACAAAGATGTTGGGAAAATTACATCCGTACCCACAGATGGAAAAATTGCAAAGACATCACTGCCACCGTGCGATGGCAAGAATGTCTTTGCATTTTTCATCTGCGAGTACAGATGCTATTTTCCTATCCATGAGTACGGATGCAAAAAATTTGCCACAAATTTGATGGCTACAAAGGTCAACTTTCCTCTCACCCCATGCCACCGTGCAATGGTAGGAGTGTCTTTGCAATTTTTCCAAATGTGGGTATGGATGCAATTTTCCCAACATCTTAGCTGCATATTCACAAATTTGAAGGCTACTAGGGCCAGTTATCCTCTCACCCCGTGCCACAATGCGATGGCAAATGCATCTTTGCAATTTTTCCATCCGTGGATGCGGATGCAATTTTCTCAACATATGAGATGATTATCCACGAATTTGAAAGTTGGCTCAATGACCTCTTAGGAATCGTATTATTGTTATGGTACCCTCAGGGGCAAGCTATAGTACCCTCGGGCATCGACAACTAGAGTTAGAGTTATAGTAATGCGAATTTGTTCAAGCGTTTCTCATTTTTTTGTTAAGTTGTCTAATTGTATTTGTTAATCATGGTATTGAAATATGATACCAATACATATTCGTGATTTATCTTTAGTCAAATATATGTGTATCTAATCTTAATTCGATCTATGTTTGTATTCACTTTTTATTCAATCAATGGTCGTGGTTGTAGATGGATATCCAATCTAAACTCGTATCTATCTAGTCTAAATCCATATCCCAATTTGTATTGGTATTCTTATAAGTGCTCAACGTAAAGGAAGCAAATATGGATATGAAAACACGGTGTTTTCATCTCTACTACCTCTTCTTCCTTCGCTTCTCTGAAATCCTTCCGCTTGACGTCTCCTCTCCCTTTCTCCTTTCGACAAAATTCCCTGAACCACTTTGAAATTTAAACATCAAAATCCTATCTATTCTCCCTAAGAGTTGATGTCGCAAACTTCGTGCCAACACCTGAGCCCTAAATCCAATGCCTCTTCTCCCTATGAACATCAACACCATCCTCTAAGAAGTATGTGGTTATCTACTCACAATTTCTCTTCATCGTGTCGATCTGCGACAAGAGTGAAGCATTCATCTTCATGTCTGGAAGCATGAGTTCAATCACATAATCAATCAGGTATCAATGCTAGCAAAATAAGGTGAATCGCTATCAACTGTCAGAGCATGATGCTCTCTCAAGCCTGTAAAAGTCGACCAACTAGGCCAACTAGTCGGTACGACTAATCGAGTCGAGGGGGTAGCCGACTCAACTAGGCGTAGTCGACCATAGTCGGTCAGCCCGACTAGTCGGGCCGCTAATCGGCCGACTTTTACAACAAGCTTTTATACTTTTTTTTTTGTTTTTTGCTTTTTTTAAAGCAAACTTATTCGAAATATGCTTAATATTATATTTAAAGTCAATTACTTCTTTTGTTTCATTATGTAAGTATAGAAAATATACAAATCTATGTTAATGCATAAGCAAACTTTTTCTAATATGCCATAATGTTATATTTAAAGTCAATTGCTTCTTTTATTTCATTATGAAAGCATATAAAATGTATAAATCTATGTATAAAAATAATTTATATATTTAAAATAATTAAAAAAAATTCAAAACCGCTTAATGACCAACTAAATCCGATTAGTCGCCCGACTGCCGATTAATCTTTAGTCAGTAACCCCGCCGACCGAGTACCGACTACCGCTTTCTGCAACCTTGTGCTCTCTTATTATTTTTTTGAAAAAACTATACTTGAAAACCATACAATCATTGCCAGATAAGTTGGAACTACCACACATAAAAAATAATATGATCTGCATCATAATTATCTAATATCCATCCACGGGCTAATTTACTAATGTTCAACCACACTAGAACTCATTCTCAACTTGATTAAAAAGCAGTAATCTGTTTCTTATAGCACACTCTCATACTGTGAGTATTAGATGTAAAACTATATTTGCGGTGTTGCTCAAGTTAAGATCACGAAGAGGCGGTGATGCTCGAGTGTCAATGCAGCGTGCATGCATTTTATCGACGAGAGCAACAACTGGTCAAGTTTCAATTTAACAGGCAATTCTGAAAATATCAGATAGGAACCTCCAAAGCCTGTTGGATGAGTTTTGGCATCGATTTTCAGTACTAAGTTTTAAAAAAGCTGCAACTTCCTACACCAAATGATCTAGGACAATACTATCTTCTAGGTGTCAGCTTACCTTCTGTTGATGGCCCGTTCAGATGAGGGATAATGGTTTCTTGTAATGGAATAAGGCGGCCTTATCTCTGAATAAGCCAATCCCAAGATGAGGCAGTCATACCAAAGACATACTATCCCTCGCAGTTTTCACTCCTACAATCCCTCAAAGAAATAAACAAGAACACGGACATTGTCTTTATCGCTTATTCCTTATCCCTATCAAAGAAATAAACGAGAGGGTAACACACCACCTGTATTGCCACATTTTTATGATCGGTAAGACCAATCCGCGTGATATGTACACTAAATTTCTCGGGTTGGTGGGAATGACAATTTCAAAGATTTCAACTAATCTAATCAAAATAAATTGTGACTAGGTGAAAGAATCTAAGATAGATGCTAGATGAAAGGAAGCATACCTCTGGAAGCGATGTTCAACACACAGATGGTGCAAATCGAACTATATCATTCAACAGAAGTAGTTCACCTCCTGCACTAATACGATGAGAGCACATATATCCATAATGTTCGGTTTGCGATAAATTTATATCACTCAAAAACAACTCAAGAAAGTGTCTTGGTAAACATAATGACAACCTGCTCAGTTGAAGGGAATACTAGTGGTGTGAAGATCTCTCTGAATCAGATCTTTGGTAAAGTGGCATGGCCTTGTATACAGTTTCGGCATTAGAATGGGATACCATAGCCCGCTTCTTGCCTTCCATGTGATAAAAGCATCACCAATGTAAGTACAGAAGCTCGTAACGGACTTCCTATTATCCAAATACACTGCGTAGTTAGCGTCGGATTATGCAACAATACACACATGTCTGTCAGTGTGTGTATATATATCAGAGATACTCCTAAAGAAGAATCCCTTCCTCGATTCCTTTGTAGTCTTGATGAATATCAGTCGCCATGGTTGCATCCTAGTTAGTTAGCGTGGGTCTGTCCATAAACTAAATTGCCCAACTTCCAGAGAATGTCGTCTAGTAGTGCTGAAATAAAACCTCCCCACAAGTCTTCCATATCGATCGTTGTTTGGGAGCTTGGTGCGTCTTGGTGTCCATAAGTATCTGTGTTGGTTTGACCCCAAGCATGCCAATGACATATTTCTTTTTTGATAGAGAGAAACCTTGCTAGCGTTGAGCAACCTCTATCCTTGGTATCTCAATGGGCCTAGGTCCGAGATTACGAAATAATCAGAAAGAATATGCTTCACCTTTTAAATCCCTCGAGCACCATCTCCTTATGAATACAATATCGTCAACATAGACTAGCACAGAAACAACCCCTCATCGTGGTTTTCTGGTCAACGGACAGTGGTCTAACAGAGGACCAAACAAACGCAGTACCTTCTGGATTCCATGAGTACTTCCAGTTAATCAATGTACTGACATTCCCCTTAAACCTCAAACCTAAATTATTGTTGCATAGAGACCATCTCATGAAGAATGCCATAGAGTATGGCATTATTCATGTAAAAAAATCAACAGAACAGATTCAAATGAAGCTTTTCGCTACTATATGAGCCATGTACCATTCAACAAACCCGTCTAGACGATGTTTTAAAATGAAAAATCCACTTGTGTCTCCTACGGTTAAAAATGCTTCGGGTACTCACCTAGGTAGGAATGCAAACGGACGGATACGGATACAGATATAGGTGTTATTATATTCTTATACATTTTTAAAGACAATTACGATGCAGGTATGGATATTGACGGACATTAAAACGTACGTTACTATGTCCTTAGATAACATACGAATGTAAAATAGATAATGATCACATAGGATTAATATTAAAGTACTCGCATGATATACTATACTAAATGTTCTTCTATCATAATTATTATATAAAATATGGTGAAAGAAGGCATAAAATTAAGCTTAATATGATAAAAAAATAAATCTACAACTATATGCAGATACAGATATTTGCGAATGTCAAAATGATTTCATATCCATTTTAAAACGGACAGGGATACATGACAAAATCTGTATAAAACGGATACGGTGGCGGATCGAATATAGATATATCCATATCTGTTTGCATCCCTATACCTAGGTGTGAGAAGAGGTGTCAACGCCTTGCCTCGCCCCTAGGAGAGGCGACTTTCCTTGGACGCTGCCCAAGAGAGAGTCTGATCCAATGCCCAGACACTCTCCTTGAATGCCTGAGGTAAAATTGGGATTTTGTCAACTTTTGTGTGTTTTCAAGATATACACACACACACAAACATATTACACCGTTTTAGTTATGCATATGTACACATATTGTTATAGATGGAAAACACATAAAAAAGCAACCAAACAAACACATCAAATTACATTCATATATATATATATATGTATGTGTATATATGTATGTTTTGTATTAAGCAATATGTATGCATGTATGTATGTACGTATGTGTATTGTATGTATGTAAGGACATTGTGAGTGTTGAAATCTTAATAAATAGGTTTATATATTAGGGGAAGTACATATATACAAGTATGTATGTACATGAATATATGTATGTATATGTATGTTGCATGTATGTTGTATGCATATGTATGTTGTATGTATTTATTTATCTACGTTTAAACCACATACACCCGCATACTAACATTTAAATACATGTGTACACATAGCAAACACCTTTCTCCGAAAAGCGCCTAGCATCTCAAGCATTTTGGACCCCTAGCACCTAAGAGTGCCTCACGCTTTTAATAACTACTTGCAACCAATCAGTAACTAGTTTTAAAATCATCCAATTACCACAAAAGATAAGAGATACCACTTAAGTCCACTGTGAGCTCCCATAGGGGAAGCTTCATCGCATGAGCACATGGATCCAAACCCTTATTTTAAAAGCTCAAGGAGGAGGTAATGAAGAAAAGATTTAGACCATTCTCAATCTCAAGGTTCCTAATCCCTTTTTAGGAAGCTCATGGAGGAGATAATAAACCGGTGCAAAATAGTATGCAACGCATGCACAAAACCATATGCTATCAGGGATGAAATCGACCACTCGGGCTGCATATGAGGCGACATGCAGACCGAACCGGATTTATGAATCAGTACTTTATGCGCCCTAAGCGCATATGGGGCCCGCATAAGCCCCGCATATCCCGCATACTGCTCTAACAATTGGATGCCTCAGTCTCCAACAGCTATAACTCTCCAATTCACTCATTCGTTAGCATATACCCAACATAAGCCCCCACATACCGTGTAATCAGTATCCGTTGATCTGTCTGAACGCCTACACATCGATTTCCTGAATGTTGGGGTAACTCTACACGTGTAGCTTGACATGGCGCAAGGCAGTCATGTTGGAACTATAAGAGCCTCACACAAGGTCGAAAATATCATATGGACCTTGGGGAAGAGGGTGGGCATGGCGATGGGCTCCACATTTGTGGGTTGTGGATAAATGGAGGATCTCTATTCCTTCTTTTTTCCTTGGCCCTTGATTCCAAGCCCAAGCTTGTAATGAAAAAGCACGGGGCATAGACTTCCTCTATATTTTATCCCTCGAGAATGACAAACTAGGGTTAGCTGGTAGAATGAGTCAACACCGGTAGGTTAGCGGGTAGCACTACAAATCAAGAGAAGAGAATATAGAAGGAGAGGGGATGCACGAGAGCACATCTTCTCTCTTCCTTCCCGCTTTTTCAATACGAGAAATAACTCCTCGTGCCATCCAAACATTTCCGAATTCAGTAAGAATTCAGCAAGGTTGGCACTATAGGGGTCGATCGGAGCATGGATGAAACCGAAGGAAATCGAAGGGAGAAAGCTTGTGTGTGCAGTCGGAGGCGCCACAGTCTGAGGGGTGGCACCAAAGATGGAACTATCGAACACCAGGTCATAATGTGAAAAGAAGAATTTGATTTTTGCGTCTGTTATTCAAATAACCAATGTTCCCTATACATTGGGTGGAGAGTTGGGAAAAATGCTACAACCAAAGAAAGAACAGCTCGCCCTATTCACAAGGACACATTATTTCCTACTTGATTTCTATAATGATGACTGAAAAATTATACTATCAGCAACATGAAATTTTGTCAAATACTTCAAACCACGTCGACAATTAAAGCATGGGCATACTCTATGAAAGTCAATTATATTAACTTCAAATTGAGACAAGTAGCTCTGATACAAAACTGTAAGCTGCCGCAGTAGAACTGTGCAAATCTCAAAAAGGCAGCAAAAAATAGAATTACAGAGAGCCTCACATGGAATAGAAGTCGTTGGCACCAATTTTACACATGAAATGAAGAAAAGCACATACCATGTCGAAGAAGAAAGACACTAGAAGTGGGGAAGACCATGATTCATCCAATTCCTAGATACAGGACATTGATGCTACTTTTTGGCTGGCTTGTCGTACATGTAGGTCATGACAATGTATCGCAGCCATAGGCAAGTAAAACACATTCGACATAAATTAGCTTCAAATGCTATGACAAAGACCCCGACCCAGATCCAGACTCAGGTTGAAGTCTTTGACAGAGATGGCGATGCAACATTTCCACAAATTCCTGCAGAATAGAGATCCAGCTGTTTTTAGAGAATTGTTTAGCCCAGGTTTCTTGCAATATTATTAGTGTACTCCATAAAAGTAATAAAAGAAAAGAATGCAAAATGTATACTCATTGTCTAATTTGAAAACATGACATTACTGGGCAAAAAGTAGACAAAAACAAGGGTCCAAGTCCCAAAGAACAACACAGGTTACCTACTCATCTGAAAGTTTGAGAACCAGATATTCCAATTATTATTAACATTAGATTTATCTTCCAGCAGCTTATAAATTTTGCATTATCTTCCAGCCGACAATAGGCAACTTGGTTAAAGTATACTATAGCACTAACTAGCTAAGGTTACTATAACCTTCAATTACTTACATTGGCAAGGTGTTCATCATTGCCAAGAATGTCAATGAAGCTACTAGCATTTTGTTCACCGTGCAACCGACCAGCAGCCTCAAGCACAGCACGGAATATATTTCCAGCCGAATCTTGTTCTGCTATTCTTTCAATGGCATTATGAAGATCAACCTGCAAACCAAGAAATGGTCCAATCGTAAAAACTATCGATCAGTAAAAATCAAGATCAGAGGCTCATTTTCAGAGATATCATAGACAAATAAGGCGAGCACTCTTAAAGGACACGAAATACATCGACAGTCGGGATATAAATGGATGTACAGAGGATCTAATCGTAAATTACAGCATCAGCTGATTTACTGTATGCCAACTACCTTTAGTCCGGAACAACCAAAGTAATTCAATTTCCAATCCAAGTGGGTAATTTAAAAACGGCCATCCACTAGGAAAAGTACAAGACTCAAAACTATGTTGCTGAATTTGCTTTCAGGCTAATTCAAAATGTCATAGCCAAGTGTATGACCAATGCATAAATCAATTGGTCGAAGACAGGCTGTTAACATTATTGTGGACCCACAAACTCAAGATCTACCAACCAAATACGTTAAAACATTGTCAGAAAAAAATTGATCATGCCAATAAACCAGGAATTGCTGGTGGGGTCGGAGAATATGAAATAACTTGATAATACAAGTATATCTTCACGAAGAAAAACGTTCCTTCTTGTTTAATATAGAAAGTATATGGGCTCTTTATATAGAACGAGTACAACAATAAAAAATAGTAAGACTTGCAATACAAAAACAATAAAGCCGTTTCCCACATTAAGTAAGACTTGCAATCATAGGAATAAAAACATAGCATCCTCCTACAAACATAAATCACCTATGATTTCTATTATGCAAAATTCTCTACACTCCATCAAGCTAAGCATAAAAAATTTGACATGCTCAGCTAGGAAACACATCTATTAAACGTCATTCAATGAAGTAGACATCAACAGTCTGGCCACCAGAGGATACAATTTTTTTAATGAGATGGCTATGGCTCCCTTCTCAATCATGTATATGTTGTAGTAGCAATCAATTTCAACATAGCCCACTCTTGTAAGGATTGATTGTTTCTTATAAATAAATGTTCATAGTTGTTCCATCTCAAACAAATTCAGAGAGACGCCTCTAGTAAACATCTACCAAGACCAATTTAACCACATAGCCTCAGAGGTAGCATGTGCCATTAATCCTATACTTAGACACGATACCAGATCAACATCAACAATCTGCTTCTTACTTTTCCAGGTGACTATGATCCTCCATGTGAAGAGGCAGACCTTGTATTTGACTTTCCATCATTGGACATCCAGCATATTCAGCATAAGCATACATAGTAACATCCAAGGACTTCTAAAGAAGGGAAGCCTCTTTCGTGATGCACTTCTAGGTTCTTGGAATAATGTGCACTTTCTTAGTGTTTTCCTAACCTAGTTGATCATGCTCATTGCTAGAATTATTTTTATATGTTTGACATTAGCAAAGATGAGGTTCTCAATGAGCTCCATGTGGCATCAATGTCCTCAGTGTCACCACCATGCAAACAAATGTTGGGATTCATGGGTAACATGAATCATGATTGGACGTGATCCCAACATCCATATCTCCTTTTGATCTATCATTGGTATATTATCATGTGGCGAGACCTCTGTTTTATCTGGAGGACTCTATATCAAGAAAATAAAGGAGCCCTATGTTTCTAAGTAGCAAATTACCTCCCAAGGGTTTAGACTGTAGATGTGGCAGTCAGAAACATGGGCGAAGCCTTCGTTGTAAAAGTCGGCCGACTAGGGGCCCGACTAGTCGAGTCGGTGGGGAAACCGACTTGATTAGGCCCAGTTGGCCATTAGTCGATCAACTCGACTAATCGTGCCGACTAGTCGGTCGACTTTTACATAGAGATTTTTTTAATATTTTAGTTTTTCAATTTTTTAAAAGCAAACTTATTCTAATATGCTTAATGTTACATTTAAAGACAATCACTTCTTTTATTTCATTATGATAGTATAGAAAATGTATAAATCAATGTAAATATATAAGAATATGTGTATAAATTCGATTTGTATATTTAAAATTATTAAAAATTCAAAACCGGCCATAGTCGACTAAATCCAATTAGTCGTCCGACTGACGATTAATCCTTAATCAGTGACCCCACCAATCGAGTGTCGATTATCGCTTTCTGCAACCTTGCGCGAAGGGGACATTCGTTGGACCTCACAGACTCGATGTTGGAAATTGGAGAAGAAGCTCAAGTGCTTCTGTGCTTGCTGAAGGGACATCTCGCAGACGCAAGCATGGACTGCGTAATGGGAAGTCATTCTGACGGGCTAGACAATCGAGCCATCCTTTATGTTAGAGGGAAATTTTCAACTTCTCTAGTTCGACGGGTGATGACATTAATGGAGAATGAGATCCATGCAACCTTGCTAGGGCAGACAACCCTTGTCGGTGTCATGAAGCTCATGATGAAGGCATGTATGAGCAATATGTCCTCAGAGGACCACCAATTTTTTTGAAGTTGGCATTCAGTTAGTTGTTTTATACTCAGACAATATTTTCATGCTTATTTAGACTTTTTCTTTTCGTTTGTAATTAGTATGTGAACGAGGCCCTCATAGTAAAGTACATTGCGGACTTGGACAATTATATGATTGTATATTTATTTCCATGGCATTATATTGCCAGTGTGATGTGTATGTATGCTGTTATTGATTGGATGACCTATATTAGAGGTGAATGAGAATTACACACACCATAGCCATTGGATTAGGATCAAAGTTCCAAAAAGACGAGTGCATAACGTATGATATCACATTCTGATCATTTTTTTAGGTGCTAGACATGTGTATACTATGGGAAAATATCATATGGAATGTACTGCATAGGATGTTTCAGGAATCCATCCTATGGAATGGACATGAAGTATCTTTTTACATCGTTTCTCTTTGTGTCGCTGGTGTATAGAATTATGCCACGTCGTAAGAATCCTATGACCTCAGCAATCGTCACAGATGATCGTTATAGGGTATAAACCAGAAACAGTTTGACTCCCAAGGAGCATCTTGTGATTGTTGAAGGTGGTAACAAAAGGAGATGACAGTGAAGAAACTTGTGGTGGTTGAACCCCACACACACACAGAAAATCATGAAGAAATCCGTGATAAGAGAGTTCGCCTATGACTGGTTACCCTAAAGCAAGTATCAAGGTCGAACAGTCAGAGGATATACATGAAGGACGAACATGCTAAAGAAGGCAAAACTCTAGCATAACTTTTTGCCCAGATAGATGAGGAGTGTGTCGATACCAATTTGTTAGAGATGCCATCGATGATGCTTATAATATTGGTCCAGGATACCTACCATTTAGTTTTGACAAAAACAAGATCTATAGATGCTTACTTGCAAGGGACTAACATTTCAAGTCAAGAACACAATTACCATCATGAACAAAAACCTTGAAGCTCAAAAGTTGATTTTTGAAATAAATATGAAACACATATTCATTAAAGTAACAAACAAAATCTTGGAGAACATTGTGGATAAAATGGGGCTGCCCCCTCGAGGGAGCTAACTTGGCTCTCATCGCCGTATTTTCGCATTTTTTAAATTTTTTTATTGAAAACTAAATCCGTGGAAATTCATCACTATATCTCTATGTAATGCCATTCAAGTTGCGTGTGAAACAGAGACTCCTACGACCTCCATCTAGACAGTCAATTTTAACGATCGCAGAATTGTTGAAATCTACCTCGTCTGGATGGAAGTCGTAGGAGTCTTTATTTTGCACGAAACTTGAACGGCATAAGATAGGAATATAGTAATGAATTTTCAAACATTTCAAGTCAAGAACACAAATTACCATCATGAACTAGAACCTTAAAGCCCAAAAGTTGATTTTTGAAATAAATATGAAACACATATTCATTAAAGTACCAAACAAAATCTTGGAGAACATTATGGATAAAATGGGGCTGCCCCCTCGGGGGAGCTAACTTGGCTCCTGCCGTCGCATTTTCGCATTTTTTAAATTTTTTAATTAAAAATAAATCCGTGTAAATTTATCACTATATCCCTATATAATGCCATTCAAGTTGCATGCGAAACAGAGACTCCTACGACCTCCATCTAGACAGTCATTTTTAATGATTGTAGAATTGTTGAAATCGACCCGTCTAAATGGAAAACGTAGGAGTCTTTGTTTTGCACGAAACTTGGATGGCATAATATAGGAATATAGTAATGAATTTTCATTGATTCATTTTTCGAAAAAAAATAAAAAAATGCAAAATATGGGACGGGGGGAGCCAAGTTAGCTCCCCCATGGGGCAGCTCCATTTTACCCAACATATATAGAGTGCTCGAAACAAAAGAAGTCAAGTTAAGGCTTAAGTAAGGTCTTTTTCCCAGGATTCCATAGTGGGACTTCGACTAAAAAGAAAGTTGAAGACTTATAAGAGACACTAGCGCTAAAATCTTTGACTGGTACCTCTTCCAATTTGTCTTTTTAGGTAAAGTTGTTGATCAAGACCTTGTTCACACGATCTGAAAGCAATTGGTTCCGTAGGAAGCCCATACAAAAAAGTATCTAAGTACTCTTGTAATTATTGTAATAAGTATATAACATGTGTACAAAGCCTCTACAAATCATGTATAGTTTATTCCATAGGCACCAAATTAAGATCATCCTAATTTTTCGTGATCCGTATTAACCTCTTGTTTAAATGTATATACTAGCATATCCTCGATTCCTCATATTATACCAATATACATATCTTCCCAGTTCAAACTCATATACTATATATTTTCCACTGAGATATACATCTTAACGAGTATTAAAATATCTTGTGATATTGTTCAATACATCATTTCAAAAGGTCTAAAGTGTCAATATCACCATTTATCTCCCTTTTGCTACGATATTACCAACATGTCACGAAATATCAATGATATGTCGTCTTGTATTCGTTGATATCAACAAAATTTGAAGTATTCGAGAAAGGATCGATAAAAAAAGGAGAAGATCCACATACTTCTTTTTGAACAGAGCATATGAACCACGAATCTGACATAAGCTTCCGATTAATCTCACCGGTTAGATAGATTATCTCTCTTGCCAAGATCAAGCTTACAAAGACAGTTGCAAGATTGCAAAAAAGACCCATCTTTTCCTGACCTTCTTCACTCTTTTTCGTGATTATTGCATAAAGAACTGAAAACAAATAAAATAACGAAGTTTCTCAATAAGTGTCCTGAAGTTCTAGGTATTGAGGAACTTTCCATTTTTATTGAAAAGTAATGCCAGGGTATTCTGATCCTCAAGTTGGCATCTTATTTACCACCATTTTCTCCTTTTCAGTCAGATTCTCAATAAGAGAGATTCCTTCGCAGAGGGATGATTCCTCGAATCGATCATTCTGTGAAAACATACTCCTTTCCAAATGGATTCCTCATTATAGATCATCGTTTGATTCGAGATTTCCGTATTGTTCTAGGTGATCTCACAACTCAATACCAAGGTTTGAAAAAAAGAAAGGCGGAATGAGGCGTTTTCCCTGGAAGCAAGGCGAGGCGTAACCTCGAGGCGTAAGCCTTAGTTTGTATAGGGAAAATGGAAAATAATTACAAAATGTAAAATATATATTTTATTGGTGAAATACTATAATCTGACAAACATATAATATATAACAATATAATATATGATGATATTATGAAGATAAGAACATGAAAAAATGATATGTCAATGTCATAAACCTTTCTACTAAATTCTACCTAGTTAGAAAGAAATCATTGGCTATAACTATCACTAAAATATTTATCAAAAAGGGATTAGCTATAGTTGAGATTATAAATATCCAAGTTGTTGATATGAATCATATGATTTAAATCCTAATTGTATGTTCTATTGAACCCAGATGAAGAATGGCCTGATGTCTCCTAAATTTTTTCTTATATGGGTATTTGAATTCACACGCAGTTTCTTATATGTTGAAGGGTGTAATAGTAAGAGTTCACTGATGCATGAATATATACTCAATAACTAGGCCTTTATAAATATCTGAAAATACCAATAAGACTAATTATTTTCTTTAAAAAAATGCTTGAAAAATCCATAACACCTCATCTTGTGCCTCATCCCACCTCGACCACCTCAGGCCTCCGAGGCGCATACCTTAACCAGGGGGTCTGAGGCGGTCGTCTCGAGGCGTTTTCCCTCTACCTTGTTTCGCCTCGAGCGCCTTTGCGCTCGAGATGCATTTTTTCAAACCATGTTCAATACCACTTACATTGCCCTGGAGATGAGGAAACATCATGTAGATCACATTACAGGCTATATACATCTCAAACTCATCAGGGGATCCTAGAGGATGATGAAGCAATCGTCTCTACAGTCACACCCCCAAATTCCATGATCGAGTGCAGGCACGGTAGCGGGTCCACAGACATAAGCAACAAAGCATGCTTCAGGAGGTGTATGAAGTGAGTGGTGAATTCATAGATTATCCACATGAGTCTTGGAGACTCAATTGTATGTGGCAATGGAGAAATGCCAAAGGACACCTTAACTTATAGCAATGTGAGTACAACGAGTACATATAGTAGTGCAATACGTGATAGTTGACGCATGTAACCATATGTATGCGGGCATAATAGGCTGGTATGCGCAGTGAAGCGTCCGACTTTGAGGAACAATGTCATGTGATCGCACATGCGTACGCACGAAGGCATACTGTATTGGTAGCCGTACATGGCAATCCTAAGAGGCATGGAGTGTTGCAAGTGTTGAGTACGAGCATGGGCGAACATGCTTGATAATATGCGTACGAGAGTGGTCCAGAGGCCACGATAGTGAAGTTATGATGGACTCTTAATCAGTATGCGGAGAGCTAGGGTGTTTACCGCACGAGGGTCTAGAGGTCACGAGGTCCCGTTAGCACAAGACCGAGTGTTCGGTAGCACTTGGTGAAATTGGCAAAGTAGTATCAACAAGGCATTGTAGCGCGATACTTGGGAGGAAGACTTGTTAGCTTATGATGAGTGAACGTCGCACAGGTTAGATCACCAAAAATAGAGTTTGAGGATTTGACCATGTTATACCTATCATCGTAAAATAAGAATACCAACTTATGCCCATCACAAGGACTCAATTCTATTTCCAAACATCGCATTCCAACGGATGTACACCCCATCACAAGTACTCCAATTGATATCGTTGATATGGGGCAATTTCCATGCTCTATCATATGTACCACCCATACTGCTAGACTTCATTGCCTAGATGTGAGGAAAGAAAGTCGGAATGTATTTTTTTATTTTATTATGAATTAAAGTTTGATTTACTCGAGATTTTGTGCAACTACTCACAATATTAATATATTTGGATACAAATCTAACACGAAGAAATAATCAGACTTATGAACTGGAAGCTTCACCACAACTTTTGACTATGGGAATATAACGCCTCCGATATTGTTCAAAGCATTTTTATTTTCATATTTTGTACATGTTAGCTTATTAATAGTTGCTAGCAAGTATTAACACTATCATAATATAGATCCGGGACGGGCTATATTTGGTATATATTGTCATTAGTTCAAGTAGAACTTTTAGTTTCTAATCTATTTAAATTCTTTGTTTTCCTTCAAAAGTTGTGATTTTTTACGAATTATACAGATCATAATTGTTAAGCTGTATTATGAATATATCATTCATTCTTATGTTTAATATGGTACCAGATCCCTAATTTTCTATGGATATGATCCCATACCCACCACCATCATCACCAAAAATCCCATCGTCATCTACCCCTTGTCAACAATTGACGCCAACATCACGACAGAGGCTCCAATCTCATTGCAATACTCAATAAGAGCTCCATAGCAGTTTCTTCGCCGCCAAATGCCTTACACTCAATATTGCAAAAGCAACACCATGGCATTCTCCTAATTCCTTGCACAACACTAGAAGCATTCCCCTTCCACTTGCCAACAAACCTTCTAGGGTGATGCATCTGAGAAGCACTAGAAAGCATCGCTAACCCTCGGTTCCAGCATCGCCATTCCACTACCCAACACTAGAAGCACTGTTCCTACACTTGCTAGCAAATCCTCTAGGTAATGTCTTTGAGAAGCATTATTAGCACTTAGCTCCTTCATCGAGAAGTATCGCTCGCACAAGAAGCATCACCCTTGGTTTCAACATCATCAGCCTTAGAGGTTTCAATATTGCACCTCGTGGAGCCACTTGGAGTCAGACCACATAGCTTTAACTCGGTCAATTCTAAACGTGTTGATATGATTGACAGACCAATAGGAATTTACGGGATTTATTTCCGATGGAGTCATTTAAATTTATGGAGCATCTGTGTGCCATTTTCATCAGTCAATTGCATAGTCACATGCCAAGTCAGTTCATGGATATTTGTTTTTTCTGATATTTGTTCTGTCACATAAGGAGATGCTCGAGATATCATATCACAAGATGGTATTGTTGGCATTAGACTCGGGTAGCATGAGAAATACATAGTTTAATCAGATCGTCAAGCTAGACGAGACCAAACATGCTTGATATTCACATTCTTAGTGTCAAGTGTCAACTAACCGACAGAAGTCCCATCTTAGAGAGGCTCCATTATTCATATAGTAGCAAAGAACATGGCAATCCCTTATATATAGAAGATTTGATAATCATATATACAATTGAATTAGTCAGAGGACAATGTGATCAGAGAGGTTAACACCATATATACATCATCAATCAGTTTTCAGGACATCACAGATGAAAATAATAGCCACTACATCTGCATTGGCATATATTTACATAACCATCTCGAGTATACATGACCATTTTGCCCATTTTATTGTGCTTGATTTGTTGATGAACTCCACTGTTTCGAGCCACCTTTCTGGAGATCGGAAATAGCTTAATAGAGACAAACATATTCTCCGATATATTATAGCTCAGGTAGTCTATCATCAATAGTAGGACAAGGAGAGGTCACTTTACTCCTACTCTCAATATCTCCCATGTACCATTAGTTCCAGATTTTCTGATTATCATGTTATCTTTTAACCTAATTTGCAAGGCCATGCACTGCAAAGCTATCTTCAACGTTAGGCCATTAACCTGACAAGATATTATGAGCAGATAGACTATTTGTTAGAGGATGCCAGATTTTTAAGTCTCCATGTGTTTTGTCCACTACTATTCATCCATCTTCCACTATGTCTACTTCTTTACGGCACAACAATTAGGTCATCCACCCATCATCAAACTCCGGTGCCTTTTGCCGCGGTTAACTCCCACTACGGAGTTGAAGAGTGTTGTCTGGGGGATGAATGCGATGGTGCTCCTGGTCCGGATGGGCTTCCGATGCCGTTCTACCGGGAGTTTTGGGAGTTGCTGAAGGAGGAGAATCTGGAGATGCTTAATGAATCCAGAGAAGAGAATAGAGGCTTCAAGAGGGTCAATCGGGCCATGTTGTTCCTCCTTCCGAAGAAGGAAACTTCGGTGAGGGTGCAAGATTTCAGACCTATTGCGATTTCCAACGCCTTGTACTTGATCGTGGCTAAGGTACTGGCGAACCACTTGAAGGTGGTGTTGGGCTCGGTGATCCATCATGGGCAGTCGGCATTTATCCATGAGCACCGGATAGCAGATGGCTTGGTAATGGCTTCAGAGATTTGCCTTGAGTGGAAGCGTTCTAGGAAGAAGGGGTTTTTGTCGAAGATCAACTACGCCAAAGCTTATGACTGTGTCGACTGGAATTTCTTGTGGGTGTCCCTATGGAGAAGAGGTTTCCCTGAGGTTTGGTTGGCATGGATGAAGCAGTGTGTTACCACTTCCTCCTATTCGGTCACGGTGGATGGCAAGGTGGAGGAAAGTTTTTTTTAGCCGCAACGGGGGGTCCGACAGCGATATTTGTTGGCCCCTATGCTATTTGTGCTAGTGGCGGATGCTTTAACTGTTCTTTTCAGGCAGGCGAGGGAGGCAGAGTGGTGTAAAGGTTTCAGGCTGGAGGATATCTATGTCCCTCTTCTACAATATGCAGATGATACGATCTTATTACCGGGTGGTTCTGAGGAGCATAATGGTAACACGGCTCAGCAGGTCGACATTTTCAGCAGTCTATCTGGTCTGGAGAATAATAGTCACAAGTCGGTGGTTATTTCATTTGGTTTGGACGACACGAATCATGCCATATTTGTGGTTCTGACCGGGTGCCCCTTGTTGGACCTTCCTATCTCTTACCTGGGGTTGTCCTTGGTGGCAGGAAAAATGAGGAAGTCATACTGGGATGTGGTGTTGCAGAGAATGGAGCAGAGGTTGGCTGGGTGGAAGGCAGTCACACTCTAGGGGGGAAGCTAGTGCCTTTGAAGCATGTGCTCTCGGCCATCCCTATTTTCTTGTTCTCTATTCGTTTAATGCCAGTGGGAGTCAGGAAGAAGGTTGATTTTTTAATGAGGAGGTTCTTCTGGTCAGACAAGAAGCAACAGAGATCCGAGATGCATTTGGTGAGTGGGAAGAAGTGAAGAAGGGGCGTAAAGACGGAGGTCTATGGGTGCGCGAAGTTGAGACCATGAACAAAGCACTTCTCACGAAGTGGGTGGCTCACATTTGGGGTCCTTCTGGCTCGATGGCTGGCACGCTCGCGAGGAAGATCTATGGCGTAAAGGGTGAGTTGGTGGCTAGAAGAGTGCGGTCTGAGTCCCCACTCTGGATCGGGATCCGTGAGGTGTTGCCTTTGGTTGCTCATAGTCAGCGACCTAAGTGGGGGGCGGGCACACGTTCACGTTCAGGCGTGACAACTGGACGGGGGAAGGAACCCTTGGTGATAAATTTCCGAGGATTTTCGCATTAGCAGCTTCGAGGGAGAGTCCTGTCGCGTAAATGAAGGATTCGGATGCGTGACCGTCAATCTTCCTGTTGGAGCTATCGGAGCAACAATGGGAGGAGTTTGTCAGATTGCAAGAGGAACTCCCTCTGTCGGGCGTCTTGGGACTGGGCATGGACCATTTTGAGTAGGAAGGCATGCAATTATCTATTAAGCAAGCATATGAGGAAATGGGAAGAGTGGAAGAGGAGTAGGATCCAAAAATGTATCAGAACATTAAGGTGGCTTGGGCAACTAAGATACCATGCACGGTAAAGGTCTTCTTATGGTGCCTGAGAAGGGAACGACTGTGTGATTAAGCGAGGAGAGGGAGGATTTTAGGTGTGGTGGACATTCTCTGCAATAGATGCTACATGATGGTGGACTCGAATCATCTGTTCTTCAAGTGCCCAGCGTCAGAGCAGGTATGACGAGAGGCAGGGATTTCATGGGTGGCGACAGACGGGGCAGTGACGTTCTGGAGGTCGGTTTTGACGGTGGGGTCCGGCTTATCGGATGACTGTTCCAAGCTTTTTGCTGTTCTGTGGGCCATATGGTTAGGGAGAAATGATGTGGTATTCTAAAATCAGAGTTTTTGTTCCAAAAATGTTGTAGCTCATTGTAATGCATTGTATAACTTTTGGGTCTCAAGGTAATATACTCCAAATCTTTTTAATGAAATTGTTATTGAGGTGACTCTCACCTCAGAAGATCACCCTCTTTTCCGTAAAAAAAACACCCACTGCCAAACTGAAGTGTGGGACTTTTTAACTTCTGAAGCTTCGTCTTAATGTCCTTATTCGGATCACCAACATTCTTTCTCACCATTAGATCTATAGTTCATATGGATGTTTGGAGTCTCGTCGGATCGCCCGTCATCTTGATCACTATTAGTAACAAGTGATTGTGCATGATTTTTACCCTATTGCCAAGGGCGTTTCTTACGATGAACAAGTCAGATATCTGACTCAAGGATCATTCAATTTAGTAATGAAACTAAGACACAATTTAATGCTACTATAAAAATTATTCGATCTAATAATGCTTGAGAATTTTGCTATCTACAACTATGGGAATTCTACATTTCTATAAGGATTATTCAGAAGAACCTGTGTTCCCAAACATCAAGCAGAATAGTAATATAGCATGCAAATACCGAATTTAATGAATACTACCAACTACCAAGGCTATTTATCCAAATGAATGGTCCATCACGCTATTCGAGAGATGTAATACACAACTTTTTATCTCATTAGTCGTCTTCCCACCATAAATTTAATTGAAAATTCCTCTATTGAGATCTTATATCATGAACGTTCAGTCTTTACCCTTTACTATGCTCCCAAGGTAGTTGAAACTTTCTCTATTGAGATCTTATATCATGAACATTCAGTCTTTACTATGTTCCCAAAGTATTTGGATGTGTTGCCTTACGTGACACCGAGTCTGGAGAAGCAAGCTCGCTCCATGACCAATCAATTGTGTTTTCATAAGATATGACAAATTACGAAAAACATGTTGTTTTGATCCGAATAGTCATTTCCCCTATATCAGTGCAAATATGACAATTTTAAGTCTATCTTATTCTTTTATAATGTATAGGGAACTATGCTTTGATCGATAAAAACAAATCCGAGATTCAATGTACAAGTTGCCCCCCACAACCCACCCCCCCCGCTTCTTTGCTCAAATTTTCATTCAATATAGTTCATGATCCTGACATGTTTTAGTATGATAAGAGAGCCTAGGGTTCCATGGAATAAACAAGTCGTTCATTTTTTATACTATGGTATCAGAGCGGCGGTCCTAGACCGGAGCTCTCATACCCCCAAAAAACCCTAATCTCACCGCGCCTCTCTTTTCTCTTCCTCCGACACCTCCTCCAGCGACTACAGCCACCACAACAGATGTCGCCATCCTCGAGCGGGCACCGCCGCACCTACTAGCGGTCGCCGCCCTCCAACGGGCACCATGCACCTACCAGCGGCCGCTAACGCACCTCAGGGGTCACCGCCATGGAAGGCCATATCGATATCGTTTCGATACATTATTTCGACGATATATCGAGTGATATATCGTCGAAATATCGCCCACATCGATGTACTTTTGTTAAGGAAAGGCCTGAAAAGGAGGATATATCGCCATATCGATACCGATATCGGTCTCATCTCGATATCGATATATCGGTGATATATCGCCGATATATCACAATATTTCCTCCCATGGTCATCGCACCTCCTAGCGGGTACCGCTCCAACGGCTCCTATCCCTTAAAAGGGCATCGCTACACCCCCTTGTCTCTCATCGGGAGTAGCCGCACATCCATCTAGGGCACCTCTTTCTATAGGTGCTCGATTTGCCTCGGGTCCGGAGTCTTCAACCCTTTCTTGATGGGATCGGTTGTTTGAGTCTACATATGCAACCGAATCCCTTTATGTGTGTGCAGAAAAGAGTTTCTAGTCTACAACCCTTGTCTTATTCAACCAGCAACATGTCAGAAAGCAAAGCTGATATTGCCGCCAAAGGCCCCTTCCGTGGTCCAGCACCGATAGTCAAGAAAGACGGGTCAAACTACGAGTTACAGGCCATGCAATTCTTGAACATGATGAAGCCTATGGGTAAGAAGCACATTCTTACCAAAGAAGAGCCGATGGAGAAGAAAGACACATATGCCTCCAAGGAGACAGACGATGCCTACGCACAAGTCTGGTATCTAGTATGTTAACACCAGAGATAGCCAATGACGTTCTGCATCGGCTCACTGCAAAGGCTAGGTGGGACATTTTTGCCGCCATCTTTTCACAGGTAAAGAATGAGACGAAGATTCTACAACTCCAGTGTGGCATCTTTACTATAAAGCAGAACAGAAGGTCCCTTCATGCACACTACACAGCTTTGAGAGAGACGTTTGAGAGGCTCCACAGTTTTGTGCCTCTCACAGCAACTCCTGAACATCAGAAGACATATTAGAATGCCACAATGGTTGGTGTCTTCCTGGCATCACTAGATTCACAGTACGAGGCAGCATCTTCCCAGATCTTAGCAAATGTTATTATTCCTCCCTTGGAGGAAGCATTTCGCTGATTGAGTCGGATCAACGTTTCATCTCCAACTCCAATGTTAAATTTATCTGTTATGCCCTCCAGTGGAAGGAAGGGTGCCTCTTAGTTTCGTGATCGTGGACCACGAGGTAGAGGAGGTTGTGGTCACCTATCCTGCACCTATTGTCATCGACCAGGACATACAGAGGACACATGCTATTCCAAGCATGTATTTCCAGCATCCGCATGTGTTGCGGAACAGGGTGCAGCTCCATCACCCGGATCTTCCTCGGAGCAGAGATATGAGATTTTGTTTCTCGTCTAAGGGATATTATGATTTCTGCCAATTCTGATGACATATCTAATCTCGATGTGGCAGCCTCTAATGGAGCCAGCACATCATGTAGGATTATTGCATCTACTTCTTGTCGTGGTCCTTATATTACTGAGTGGATTATGGATTCCGAGGCAACGCATCACTTGGGTGGCAATAGAGATATGCTTACTGCATATAGATAGATTCCTCTAGGACGAACTGTCGTCATAGCTGATGGGACTCATTCCCCAATCACAGGACAGGCGGAGAGTAGTTTGACACTATCCATAAATTTGCAGAATGTGTTACATGTTCCAGATTTCTCTATGAACTTATTGTCTATCAATCAGATTACTAGAGATTTAAACAGGCGTGCTATATTTGACCCATCATCTCTCGTTTTTCAGGACATTCTAACTGGCAAGGTGATTAGTTGTAGCCATGAGCAGGGATGCCTCTACAGATTGGTTTAAACTCCTTGTGCAGAATTATCAACTCAATCCACTAGCTCTCCATCTTCGTTCACATAGCATCTACGTTTTGATCATCTTCCCCTCCAAAAGTTACGTCATTCTTCCTCAGATCACGCCTCGAGCATCGTTCGATTGTGAAGCATGTCAATTGGGAAAGCATCATCGGTCTGTCTTTCCTAGTCGTCAGAGTCGGAGCAGTCGTTCTCATTTTGAGTTGTTTTATGTAGACATTTAGGGTCTGAGTCACGTTTCTTGATCATTAGGGTCACCATTTTTATTTAGTTGTCGTGGATGAATATTCTCGTTTGTCATGGGTATTTCTGATGAAAAATAGGTCTGAGGTTGGGAACTTCATCCAAACCTTTCTTAATGAAGTTCGGAAAGTTTTTTCTCCGAATGTCAAGATTGTCAGGACTGAAAATGCTTTGGAATTTTTGTACTCATGATCTTACTCAATACTTCTCCTCTCATGGTATAATTCATCAAAGAACATGTGCTCACACGCCCCAACAAAATGGGGTCACTAAAAAAACATCGCCATATCCTTGATGTTGCTCATACCCTTCTTATGCAGAGTTATATTCCTTACTCGTTCTGGGAGGATGTCATTCTTACAGCATGCTACCTTATTAATCGTATGCCATCATCCGTCTTGGGAGAGAAAGTTCCCTTCTCAATTGTATTCCCAGAGTTGTTTACTATTAGTCCTCGTGTGTTTGGGTCTGTTGCCTTTGTTTACAATTTTTCTCCTAAAGTTGACAACCTCTCTCATCAAGCTACGTGTGTTTGTGGGATATTATAGGACTCAAAAGGGATATAGATGTTATGATCCCATACACAGGAAATGCTATATCAACGCAAATGTCACATTTTTTGAATCCATAATGCATTCCTCTCCGACAGGTGATCGCTTGACTCCCTCAGACTCTGATACTGAAATATACACTCCACCTCTATCCTCACCACCACCTTCACCACCATCCTCACCATCTCAGTCTCCTACATCATCACCAGTGTCATCTCATGTCCTCCCTCAACCTATTATCCCAGTTCCATTGTTACCATCGAGCCCTCTTGCCCATGTTCATAGCATGTCATCCAGCATGCATGAAGTTAAGGTTTAGAAAGTTGATATGCAGTGTTCGTTGGGTCAGGCGGTCTGAAGCGAGTAAGCGGGCAGGCGAAAGTATATGCGGATTATGTGGTTTCTATTATTTTAATAAAGAAAAATTAAAATATAATAATAAATTTGAATACTAGATATTTATATTTCCAAAAAAACATAACATGTAAGTAATAAGAAGTAAATATTTTTGTACAATTCGATTTCAACCAAAGGTCCAAAGCATTTCCAAAAGTCGTCCATTTAGATAAAAGAGTGGATCGGTGGATCATAAGATTCAAAACAAAATATCTAAGAATGACAGCTCAAATAAATGTTCATACATAAATAATCAAACTCCTAATCTAAGTCATCAAAAGTAACAAGAGGAACTACGTCATCACTATCAATGTCAGAATCCGTGATAAATTCTTCTTCCTCCGCCACAAATTAATCAAATGATGACAACTATTCATCTTAACTTTTTTATGCATCGACTTTGGACCTTGTCTATACAAAAAACCACTAGCATGTCAAAAAAAGTCTACACTACTCTTTTGCTGAAAATTCACACAAAAACCACTAGCATATCAGTATTTTTAAAATTAAAACTAGCATGTAAGTATATCATCACATCTCTTACTAATTATTCGCAAGAAACAAAAAGCATAACCCAATAAAAAAATAAATTTGATAACTATAATAATCCATTGAAAAATAAATTTTATACTATAATACAAATTTATATCAAAAACATTATATTTGAAACTCAATAACAAAGAAAGAATGTGGTTGCAAAGATTCGAAGAGTACTTGGAGGTTGTTGGAAGTTGAGACTCAGTGGAGGAGGAGGAGCACGCATTGCCTAAGGAAGGCAGAGGTCTTGGCAAAAAGGTTAACAGAGGTGTTGTGGCTCAAGGGAAGGGATAGGAGAACTTTCTTCAGCGAAGGCGGAGGTGCAAGCTCGTGTGCCGCCCAGGGAAGGAGAGGAGCAGTAACTTGAGCCTCGAGAGAAGACGGAGGAGCAACCGTGTCACCCAAGTAAGGTGAAGGAGCAGTCGTATCACCCAAGGAAGGCAGATGAGCATTCATGTCGCCCAAGGAAGGTGGAGCAACTCGAAAGAGGACGTGGAGGAGAAGAGCACATCATCTAGGGTTTGGAGGAGAAAATCGGGGAGGTGGAGGACCACGAGAGGGTCTGTGAGTTGGAGGACAAAACTCGGGGAGGTGGCAGATCACGAGGGTGTGGTTTAGGATTTTATTGGGGGGTCTCCAATACAAAGGTGGTCGCATATGTGGCCGCATATGCGGCATACTCGGGCTGCATATGCCATTTGAGCGCATATTGAAAACTCGGTGTGCTAGGGGGGCCAAGTATGCATATGCGGTCCCCTATGCGGTCGCCTGGGTTGTCTTTCTGAACCTTGCCTGAGGTATGTCCAGAATACAATATTACTAACGATGGATCTGGAGATGTGTCTCAGCAGGAACTATTACAGCATAGCGCAATACAGGAGACAATTGGGGACATGACAGGCAACCTTGATGTGCCCATTGCTATTAGGAAGCATAAGCATTCTTGTGCATCATATCCTATTGCTTCTCAGGTGTCGTTCGATCGTCTAAAAGGAGATTCGAGCGATTTGTTGTGGCTTTGTCTACTATGGATATTCCACATAATTATCAAGAGACATTGAAGAATAGTCAACGGCACAAAGAAATGGAGGATGAGATGGCTAACTTACAGTCCCAAGGCACGTGGACCTTGGTATCGACACCTAGTGGGTCATCTATGGTGAGATGCAAATGGGTTTTTATTGTGAAATATCATGCAGATGGGAGCCTTGATGGGTACAAGGCTAGGTTGGTCGCACGAGGTTTTATTCAGACGTATGGGTGGATTATTCAGACACATTCTCTCATGTTGCTCGACATTCGACATTGAATTCTTCTCACGATTGCAGTGGTACGTGATTCGTCGTTATTCCAACTAGATGTTAAAAATGCTTTCTTGTATGATGATCTTCAGGAAGAAGTCTACATGCAGCAGCCTCCGGGGTTCGCTGCTGAAGGGGAGTGTCAGTAGGTGTGTAGACTCCATAAGCCAATATATGGCCTTAAACAGAGCCCAAGAGCTTGGTTTCAGAAGCTCTCAGATATGTTTGAGAAGCAGGGTTCAAAAGGTCAAATGCAGATCATTCTCTCTTTGTACAGAAAACCTTCAGAGATTCAACAGCTATTATGGTGTATGTTGATGATATATTGGTTACATGTGATGACAATCAAGGGATAAAAGGGAGAAAGAATTTATGGACAATCAGTTTGTCACTAAAGATCTCGACACCCTAAAATATTTTTTGGGGTTAGAGTTTGCCAGAAATCAACAGGGTCTTGTGATGACCCAAAGAAAGTGTGTCACTGATATGCTAAATGAGACAGGTATGATTAGATGTCGACCATCTACTACTCCTACAGATCCAAGCATGAGACTGTACGATGACGATATTGATGAGGTAGACAAGTCACAAGAGAAGATGTAAAGAGCTGGTGGAAAAGCTTATTTATGTAACCACCACTAGACCCGATATCTCCTTTGCAGTCAGTCGGATTAGCCATTTCATGGAGCATTCGCGTCAGGAACATATGGATAATATACAAATGATATTAAGGTATCTGAAATCATCTCCAGGTGTAGGGTTGCTATTCTGGAAAGGAGAAGATGTTACTATTTCAGCATGCGCAGATGCAGACCATGTCGGGTGCCCTAAGGACAGGAAGTCGGCTTTAGAATTTGCTATATCCGTTGGAGGTTCAATTGTTTCAAGAAACAGACTGTGATGGCCAAATCTAGTGTTGAATCCGAGTACAAGGCTATGACACAAGCAAGTACAGAAATGATGCGGGTTCGAGCAATACTAGCATATCTACACATTGATATGCCTCTTCCTATGTCACTGAAATGTGATAATCGAGTTGCATTATTCATTGCAAATAACCCTGCATTTCATGAGATGATGAAGCATATTGAAGTCTACTGCCACTACATACGTGACAAGGGTCCAGGGGGCTTCATTTTCACTTCCCATGTCAGCTCATGGAACCAAACCGCAGATATCTTTACCAAGGCACTGCTTAGAGGACTATTCCAGAAATGTTCATCCAAGCTAAGCATGATTGACATCTTTGCTCCATCTTGACGGGATGTGTACAGATATATTCATGTTTATGTATCGTTTTCTCAGTTTATCTTTCTTTTGTCTGTCTTATGTAATTTACGCATAGGTCTCTCCTCTATATAAGAGAGCCTAGGGTTCCGTAGAATAAACAAATTGCCCATTTTCCCCAACAATATTGTTTCTTGTGATATAGGTATAAGGAGACAAAAAATATATATGATATTACTATTCAGATTGTTATTCAAAAAAAGCCACATAACCGCCCCTTGCATCCTCTTTTAAAGGTAATATCCTTGATCCATCTCAGTGATAGCTGTAGAGAATACTATTATATATTATGTATCTTTTTGTAATTTCTTATTGTTCTCTGGACTACTATGTATTTTACCCGTGAGGTCTCTCCTATGTAAGAGAGCCTAGGATTCCCTTGAATAATAGATCACTTGTTTTTCCCAACATGGTATCAGAGCCAAAACCCTAGGGCTCTCCCACCCGCTGCCCCCCTTCTCGCCTCCGGCTCTCGCCCGGTCCCGGCCCCCGGTCCAAGCCCTGGCCTCGCCTCCCGCACCGGTCCCTGCCTCCTCGACTCCCGTACCGGTCCCGACCCCCGCCTGCCAGCGCTGACTCATTGTCTCGCGCGCTGCCTCCATCTTGCCGGCTTCACCCTAGTCGACGATCTCTCCCTGTTGCCTCCATCGTAGCAACCTCTTTTGTCAGATACATGGATTTGGGTGTGTAACGTCTACATACGCACTCAAATCCTATGCAGACTGTGTAGACACCTGGTTTTTGTCTACAAACCCTAATTCTTCGTCTTCGGCGCTATGTCAGAATCCAAGGTTGATATGCCCTCCATAGGCGCGTTCAAAGGTCCCGCGCCTATAGTGAAGATGGATGGGACGAACTACGAGCTCCGGGCGATGCAGTTCATGAGCCTCATGAAGTTAAACGGTAAGAAGCATATTCTTACCGAGGAAGAGCCGACAGAGAAGACAGGGATATATGCCTCGTGGGAGGCTGATGATTCGTATGCCAAGGCTTGGCTGTCAGGCACACTGTCGATGGAGATTGCCAATGATGTCCTCCATCAGCCCACTGCCAAGGCAATGTGGGATATTCTGGCTGCGACGTATTCCCAAGTGCGGAATGAGACCAAGATGTTACAGCTTCAGCACGATATATTCACGATGAAGCAGAACGACAGACCTCTTAACTCCTTGTACACATCCCTGTGAGGGATGTTTGAGAAGTTATAAAGTACCATTTCACTCACAGTGACTCTTGAGCAACAGAAGACATTTCGGAATGCCACCATGGTGGCCGTTCTACTTGCAGCCCTAGATCCTGAGTATGAGGCCGCCCGCTCTCAGATTTTGGCCGATGCAGTTATTCCTCCAATGAAGGATGTTTACCGGAGGCTCAGCCACATATCAGTTTCTTCCACCTCATCTACTCCACCCCCATCAGCGATGGCAGTATCGCGTGGGAGAGGTGGTCAGTTTTCTAGTCGTGGACGTGGAACCCGTGGTAGGGGTAGTCGCTTTCGTCAGCCTTGTTCATACTGTCACCACACAGGCCACTCGGAGGATACATGCTACTCTAAGCATGAGTTTCCGACATCAGCGCGTGTAGCCGAGCATGCTCTGCCCCAGTCAGCATCCAATGCAGACAATCGTTTCGAGGAGCCTGTGGCACGTCTACGTGATATTATGCCACAATCATCTGCTGATTCTTCTGGTGGACCTTCAAATGTTGCTGCTACAGCTTCTGCCAGTTCCTCTGCTACTGTTACTTCCTCAGGTAGTGCTACTGCATTTACGTCTTGTCATGATCATGGTTCGAAAAGGCTAACCTTGAGGCGGTCGAGGCGTACGCCTCGAGGCGAGGCGGTCCCTTTTAGCCTCGAGGCTTACGCCTCAGACCCGTCCTGTGAGGCGTGCGCCTTGAGTGGTCGAGGTGGTCGAGGCGTTTCGTGAGGCGTTTCGTGAGGCGTTTTTTTTTCCTTTTTTTGAAGTATTTTTTACTATTTTCATGGTTTCCTTAATAGTTTGAGAAGCTTATCAATATCTTTTTATTTAGGATAATGATTATATAAGATGAATGCCTAAATATAATGTTTATTTCATGCCCATAACTTCATATTTACTATTAATATATCCAACTATTTTGGCAAACTCTTACTATTTCACTCTTAATGAATGAATTCATAAATATTAAATTAAACAATACTTGTAACTTAACAAGATTTGCAATATATCAAGTAAAACAAAATGGATAAGGTTCATGGTTTCTCATGTTGCCTTATATTATATATTAGACACAACATAAATTTCTTCAACGTGTATTTAATCGAACTTTTAATTACAATAATATTTCAAAGATTTGCTTGAAATGGATATGATTCATGGTTTCTCGTGCGATCATATATTATATGTTAGACACATAACATAAATTTCTTCGATGTATATTTAGTCATACTTTTAATTACAACAATATTTCAGACATATAACTATTGCTTAATTCTTTCACAATATCTATAGTTAATGAATTCCTCTTTGATTGGATGAAAATGTGTACAAATGTATATGATGTTGTCCTGTCTTCTATTTTGGGGTTCTTATCTTTATTATTTCATCATATCTTGTAGTGTAAATTATTATATATTGGGCAGAGAACATATAATTACATATATATATATCTATAATTGTAGTTGTATACATATTTTTCTATATAAATTGAGGCTTACGCCTCGATTGCCTCGAGGCTACACCTCACCTCGATTCCAAGGAGACCGCCTCGTTCCGCCTTTCGTTTTTTCAAACCTTGGTCATGATATATCGGATTGGATTATAGATTCCGGTGCCACACATCACCTCTGCTGAGATCGAGAGAGACTTGAGTCCTACAGGGACATTCCCCATGGTCGTTCAGTACAGATCGCAGACGGTACTCATTCCCCCCTTGTTGGACAGGGGGAGGTCTTCCTATCTCCTTGTATGAGTCTACAGAATGTTCTCCATGCTCCTCAGTTCTCCATGAATCTGTTGTCTATTAGTCAGATTACGAAGGATTTGCAATGTCGTGCTATATTTGACACATCTTCTCTTATTTTTCAGGACATACTAACGGGCAGGGTGATTGGTTGTGGCTCTGAGCAGAATGGTATGTATCGGCTAGTCCGGAATTCTTATGCTGGTGTCTCTTCTGATTCTGCCGGACCAGTATCTCCGTACATCTAGCATCTTCTCTTTGGTCATCTCCCGCTCCAGAAAATGCGACATATTCTGCCTCAGATCTCTCCCAGTTCTTCCTTTCGTTATGAAGCGTGTCAGTTGGGAAAGCATCATCGGTCTAGCTTTCCTAGCCATCACTCAGAGCAGTAGCTCCCCGTTCGAGTTGTTTCACATTGATATTTGGGGTCCGAGTCGTGTACCCGATCATCAGGGACACAGGTTCTATCTAGTTGTAGTGGATGATTTCTCTCGTGTATCTTGGGTATTACTTTTAAAGAATAAATCTGAAGCAGGAGATGTGATTAAAATTTTGATTAATGAAGTGCAGAATGTCTTTTCTTCTACTGTCAAATATGTTCGTACAGATAATGCTCTAGAATTATGCACATGGTCCCTCTCTCAGTTTCTCTCGTCGAAGGGCATTATTCACCAAACTACTTGTGCTTACACATCTCGGCAGAATGGCGTGGCAGAAAGAAAGAACTGCCACCTTCTTGACATTACTCGAACCCTCCTTATTCAGAGTTGTGCTCCTATCTCTTTCTGGGGGGATGTTGTTCTTACAGCTTGCTACCTGGTCAATCGTATGACGTCATTTGTCCTTGGTGAGAAAATTCCTCGTTCTGTCATTTTTCCTGATAAGGAATTATTCTCACTTACTCCCGTGTCTTTGGTACTGTCGCATTTGTTCATCTCCTGACTCCTGGACTTGACAAACTCTCTCCTAGAGCTGTCAAGTGTGTCTTTGTCGGTTATTTTCGGACTCAGAAGGGCTATCGTTGTTATGACCCAATCAACAAGAAATATTTTGTCAGTGTTGATGTCACGTTCTTCGAGTCTATTATGTATTTTTCCCCTGCAGGTGACAGGCTGGTACCATCCACTACCAATGATGATGTCTATGGCCCTCCGCCTCCTAGTTGGAGTTCACCTGAGTCCACTCCTGCTCCAGTTACCACGTCATCTTCACCACCACCATCTCCACCACCACCACCTCCACAACCTCATATTCCACCTTTACCAAAATTCTATACGCGTCGGTCAGGTCCTGCTCAGGCTACACGTCAGACATCCATCACGCCTCAGGTATGTTAAGATGGCATTACTACTGACGGGTCTGATATGGTACATGTGCAGGATTATTCATTGCAGGAGGAGACTACACCATCCATTACAGTGGACAATGACCTTGATATTCCTATTGCTATAAGGAAGCAAAAGCGGACGTGTGCATCTTATCCTTTTGCTTCCCAGGTTTCTTTTCATCGCCTCACAGGCGACTTTCAGAGGTTTGTTGCAGTTTTGTCTTCTGTGGACATACCACGGACCTATCAGGAAGCTATGAAGATTGATTGCTGGCGAATGGCTATGGAAGACGAGATGTGTGTCTTACAGTCTCTTGGCACATGGAGCTTGGTTATTGCTCCTCCTGATGCATCCATTGTTAGCTGTAAATGGGTATTCACAGTTAAATACCACGTTGATGGCAGTCTGGATCGATATAAGGCACGGCTGGTCGCGCGAGGTTTCACACAAACCTATGGCGTGGACTATATGGATACATTTTCTCCGGTGGCCCGTCACTCTACTCTTTGCATTCTCTTATCAGTTGTTGTGGTACGTGACTGGACTATATCTCAACTTGATGTCAAGAATGCCTTCTTGTATGGAGATCTGCAGGAGGAAGTCTACATGCAACAGCCACCGGTGTTCACTACTGAGGGGGAGAAGCATATGGTATGTAGACTTCACAAGGCAATTTATGGCCTCAAACAGAGTCCAAGGGCGTGGTTCCAGAAGCTTTCCCATCTGATTGAACGACATGGGTTTAAAAGATCGAATGCAGACCACTCGTTGTTTATTCAGAAGTCTTCTGCGCGTACGGTTGTCATCATGGTCTATGTGGATGATATTCTGGTTACAGGAGATGATGTTCAGGGAATAGAAAGGGCAAAAGCATTTCTAGGCCGTCAGTTCGTCACGAAGGAACTAGGAACCCTAAGATACTTTCTGGGGTTGGAATTTTCCAGGAATGCGCAGGGTCTGGTGATGACCCAAAGGAAGTACATTACATATTTTTTGACTAAAACAGGCATGGTTGGATGCAGGCCATCGAGTATTCCCGTGAATCCAAGCATGAAGCTGTATGATGATGACACTGCTGAAGTAGACAAGAGGAGATATAGAGAAATGGTGGGCAAGCTCCTTTATATTACCATAACTCGACCCGATATTGCCTTTGCAGTAAGTCGGGTGAGTCAATTTATGGAGCAGCCAAGACAAGTTCATATGGATGCCATATACATGATACTGAGGTATCTAAAGTCTCCTCCAGGTTCAGGGTTGCTATTTCGAAATGACACAGATTTATGTATTTCAGCATGTGCAGATGCTGATTATGCAGGATGACCTAAGGATCGAAAATCGACCTCAGGATTTGCCATTTTTGTTGGGAGCTCACTAGTTTCTTAGAAAAGCAAGAAACAAACTGTTGCGGCAAGGTCTAGTGCTGAATCTGAATATAGGGCCATAGCGCAAGCAAGTACGGAGATGATGTGGGTTCGATCTGTGCTAGAAGATTTACATGTAGTCGTACCTTTACCTGTGCAGCTTCAGTGTGACAATTAGGCAGCATTGTTTATTGCCAACAATCCAGCATTCCATGAAAGAACAAAGCATATTGAAGTAGTCTGCCACTACACTAGAGACTTGATCCAGAGAGGCTTGATATCTACCTCTCACGTGAGCTCAAGGGATCAGACTGCTGACGTACTCACCAAGCCGTTGCTCAGAGACCCTTCCAGGGATGTTCTTCCAAGCTGAGCATGATAGACATCTATGCTCCACCTTGAGGGGGAGTGTAGAGAATACTATTATATGTTATGTATCTTTTTGTAATTTCTTATTGTTCTCTGGACTACTATGTATTTTACCCGTGACGTCTCTTCCTATATAAGAGAGCCTGGGATTCCCTTGAATAATAAATCACTCGTTTTTCCCAACAATAGCTACAAACAATTTGCTGACAACTAATCTGATATATAACTTCCAATGTCATAAGCATAAAGCCTCCTTAAACCTCAGTAAGCATTGAGGAAGAGATGGTTGCTTTGATATCTAGAGATACGTTAAACTCAGTGCGAACAAAGGGTAGTAGAATGGTTGACGTTAAATAAGTGTTTGCAGTATAACATAATCTAGATGGAATGGTTTTGTGATACAAGGCACCATCAGTCATCAGAGGTTTCACTCAAACCTATGGGGTGGATTTTTATGATACCTTCTCTATTATGGTCCGAAATCGATAAGAAGCTGGAAATCATAAGTGTGCATCGATATTGGTCTTTACATGGAGATCGTAATGAGACCAATTATATAAAACAACCGCTCTAATTTGAGCTTCAAAGGGATGTCAAAAGGTTTTCTTAATATAAAAGTACATTTATGACCTTAAAAGAAGTCCTCGTGCATAATTTTAGAAGTTTTTAAAGGTGCTAGAGAACAACTCCTTTGTGTGATCATCCTCGCATCACTCACTGTTTAGTATTTACAAGGACATGTTGGGAGGATTGTGACAAAGTTAGGCTATATGGATGACATAGTCTTGACAAATGATAATAAGCATTGGAGCAAAGTGAAGTAAATGACGACAAATCACATCATGATCAAGGATTCAAGGATATGAGCTTATTAAGATATTTCCGTGGGCTAAGGATAGCACATAGACACAAAAGATTGGTTTTGTCACAAATGAAAAGAGTTGTTCAGCATTTGCAAGAGGCTAGTATGTTATGCACCAAGCTAGCCCAGATTCCTATAGATCCTAAGGCTCGTTTATACGAGGACACTTATAGATGAGAGGAACTATCATAGATTGGTAGGAAAACTCTTGCCATACTATCACGAGACCTACCAACTCTCTCGCATTAGAAAAACTTGGTCCATTCATAGACAAACATATGCATGTCCACTAGGATGCAAGATGGTCACAAGGTATATAAGGGCATTACCCGAAAAGGAGCTCTTCTGCACATCTAGGACATCACTAAATATTAAAATATATTGTGATGGAGATTATACAAGGTGTCTTACAGATAGGAAGTCAACCATTCATTTATGCACTTGCTCAGAGGCAATCTTGTCGCATGGTGAAGAAAGAAACAAGCAGTATTATATTGCTCGAGTGCAAAGAACGAATATAGGCCAACGGCTCAAGCAGCAATAGAAATGCATTGGTATCAAGGTATGCTTGCTGACCTCAGTGCTCAGAAAGTCGGCCCATGCGATCACATATGCGACCATGGACCCTGTAGCGCACAGCATAAGACATATACGTTGGTTATGCCATCTGGGCGCATGCTTGGTCCGAGTAAACTGCATATGCGATCGCATATGTAATAGGGCTTGTTGAGATGTTGCAGCCTCTAACCCAACCATACCCGACTCGATAACCCTAATTTACCCATCCGATAACCCCAACCATATCCACACTCTCCCACTCGAGGTTTCGAAGCCCAAAAGAAGCCCTAGCCCACCCTCTATGCTACGAAGCCAAGCCCTAACATGTGCTTCTCTGCCTCCACCTCCGGTGCGCGCCACCAACAGGTGCTCCTCTGCCTTCGGTGTGTTCCGCCAACTGGTACTCCTTCAACTCCAGTTTGCTCCTTTGTTAACAAGGGCTCCTCCACCTCCGCCTTGGGTGCACTCCACCGCTAACAAGTAGGTTTTTTTACAGAAAGACAATGCTACATGGTAAAAATCTATGGACATTATATAAAGATTTAGTACGGTTGAAGTACTTTCTGAACCCAGAATGGACTATGGTTTAATATACTATTCAAGTACTATCTGGCGCGAGTGTTGATCTGATTTGAAACCAATCACTTCCTATTTTTAGTAGCCATGCTTCGTTCATAGATATATGCATGCATTGTTACACAACCAGTTGGTTACGCAAGCATGAATACTCCTTGCTAGTAAATTTTGTGGCAATCAGCTCAATCTATAGTGTGTTTGTTGAAGATATACCATTACTTTGATTTTTATACGGGTAGATTTTATCAATGGAGCTATATTTAGCCAAATCTTTCTAGCAATTCATTTATATTTTATTCTTGGTTGAGGGGTCTTGGTAAAATTCATATATATAAGGCCTCTTATACAACCATTGAAATCGCAACATAAACACTCATCCCTTCATCTTTTGATTGCATTCAAAAGAGAATACTTTGAGAAGCTTGATTCAATATTGTCCACCTTATTTCATATTCCACAGCCTTCCAATATGCAACATCTTTGGCATGCATATATACATATATAAATATATATTTGAGTTTTAAAATTGCATCTTTCTTATCCTTTACCGTTTACTTCGCATTGCATTAAAGAAGGATATAGAATATTCTATGTTTATCTTTAATTTGGCTAGAAGGCATTCTCCGTGAAGCATTTCTTCCCCAACAGAAGATGAATCCTCGGAGCAGACATGAGGCATTGTTAGTGAAGCATTTCTTCCCAAACAGAAGATGAATCCTTGGAGAGGGTTGAAGACGTGTATCATTCATAAACATCCTTCCATGCACTCAATGTATTTGTCAATAGCAAACATTAATCAGGTGGAATCAAGGTTGCAGAAAGCGGTAGTCGGTACTCGGTCGGCAGGGTCACTGACTAAGGATTAATTAGCAATCAGATGACTATCGGATTTATCTGGCCATTAATCGGTTTTGAATTTTTAAATTATTTCAAATATATAAATCATTCTTGGGGTGGACACCTACGAGTGTTTCCCCCCTTTTTTGACCAAAAAACATATATAAATCATTTTGGGATTTTATCACTTGTGCCCCTCCGAGATATCGCAATATCAGTTATGCCCCTATCTTTTTGCTAATATCAGTTGTACCCCTCACTTCTTGTCGTTTTATCAGTTGTTTATGCCCCTTAGGTTAGCTGTCGTCCATCCACAGTGCAAACGGACGTTAACTTTGAGGACATAAGCGGAATTATTTTAAAAAAATGGTTCAGTGGTCATTTTGACACCATCTTCCTCATCCTCTTCTTCCTCCTCTTCCCCCATCCTCTTTCTCCTCCTCCAACCTCCTACTCCTCCCTCCCCGCCCCAACCTGTCCCAGCTCCTCCCCAACCCGCCCCCTCCCCTCCCCCGCGCTGCCCTGCTCTCTCTTTGATCTTCATGGCCCCACCTTTTTCCGGGCTTGGGACTTCACCAACCCGGACCCCTGTTCCTTCCCGGGGGTCCTATGCTCCGCACCTGCCGATGATCTAACCCCGACTAACTTCGCGTTACGTCCCTCGTGCTCAGCTCGGGACTCGAGGATTCCTCCAACCTCTCAGGCACCATCCCTTCCTCCCTCTCCTTGCTCCACGCGGCCTTCCCCGCCTCCCTCATCTTCCTCTCTGTAACCGGCAACCTCATCTCCGACCAAATCCCCGCATCTCTCGCTGCACTCCCGACCCTCCACACCCTCGACCTTGGCCGCAACCGCCTCTCTGGCACTCTACCCCCTTCCCTCCTCTCCGTTCCTAACCTCAAGGTCCTCATCCTCGTCGGTAACGACTACCTCTCAGGCGACCTCCCCAACATCACCAGCCCCCTCCTCCACCTCGACCTCCAAGGACCCCTCCCCACTTTACCCACCACCCTCCGTTATTTCTCCGCGAGTACTAACATCCTCTCGGGGCCCCTCGACGTTGTGATGGCGCTCCCTGACCTCGCGTTCATAGACCTCTCCCAGAACGCTCTCTTCGGTACCATACCACCCTCCTTGTTCTCGCCCTCCATGGTGCTCATGCTGCTCCAACGCAACAATCTCACCGGAACAATGCCGGCAACGACAAATCGCGAGGTGGGTCGCGACGGTGGTTCTGGGTGGACAGTGGATATTAGTCACAACAGGTTGACAGGGGCGTTGACGGTGGCGCTGCGGGGGGCGGAGAGTGTGTACATGAACAACAACAGGTTCATCGGGACGGTACCGGCGGAGTACGCGAGGAGCGTTTACGCAGGGACGATGAGGACGTTCTACGCGCAGTACAACTTCCTCACTGGATTTGAGTCGTTTGACTTCCCGCTACCGGCAGGAGCACCGCTGCCGGCGTCGGTGGTCGTGTGCCTGGCCTACAACTGCATGGATGCACCACCCGTGGGCCCCACACTCTGCCCGGGTGGAGAGGGAGGAGGAGGAGGTTGGAGGAGGAAGAAGAGGAGTCTGGACAATAATACCCCTCTTAAATGCATCAAGGTTTGAAAAAATCATGGTTAAGTCAATTTATTGACGGTCAATCTGACGGAAGGGCACAACTCTTGACGGAGAAAGAAGTGGGGGGTACAACTGATATTAGCAAAAAGATAGGGGCATAACTGAAATTGCGAGATCTCGGAGGGGCACAAATGATAAAATCCCAATCATTTTTATACATAGATTTGTACATTTTCTATAATTTCATAATGAAATTAAAGAAGTAATTGACTTTAAATATAACCTTGTTGCATATTAGAATAAGTTTGCCTATGTATTAACATAGATTTGTATATTTTCTATACTAACATAATAAAAAAATTTTGACTTTAAATATAGCATTAAGCATATTAGAATAAGTTTGCTTTAAAAAAATATAAAATATAAAATATAAAAGCTTAATGTAAAAGTCGACCGATTAGTCGGAGTCGGCTACCCCTCGACTCGACTAGTCGGACTGACTAGTCGGCCTGGTCGGCTGATTTTTATAAGCTTAGGTGGAATCCACCTTTTATCCCCCGAGGGAGAATGCAGCAATGCCATTCTCATAAAAACTTTCCATAACAATTCTTCTACTTTGAAGTTATATCTTCAAGACACCAGTACTCTTCCATCATCAACCTTGACCTAATTTGGCACTAATTTTTCACACACAAACCTTAGCTAGCTTGAAAGATATCTCCTATATCTTTCTATAAATCAAGTTTCACATATGATGCTCCAAGATTTCTTCTTTTCTTTATAACAGCCTTTTCGCGTCTCTCTCTCAGGGATGTTTTCTTTCCATTTGTTCTTGTTGGCACTCTTCCTTTTCGCACTGAGTTTCCCTAATGTGATGATTTCTTCTCATCCAAAATAAAAAAAATCAAATAGAACATTAGTTATTAATGGCTTGCAAAAAGGAACTGCAGACAAGACTAATTAATGCCCTCCGTATATTAGAACAGTTCTCTCATATCAACAGAATGCGAGTTTCTGGCTTCAAAAAGAATCTAAATTTTACATATTAGAATGACTATGGTATTTCTCAATAACATATATAAGTTTTCAAAGTAGAATATGGCCATCTAGTAGATAAACTGTAAGGAACAGGGAAGGAGGAAGTACACATGGCCATTTTTCGACGAAGCGTGATAATCACTTAAATGGTAAGGACTAAACACGACTATGACAATAATTACTAGTTACACCTGGCAATATTCTTCCTAGATAATTCATTTACGTGATAATATCATGGGTGCAATAGCACCCATTCCTTAAATATAATTAATGATGACAGGTCCAGATTTGATCATCATGGAGTTCCATCACTTGGGTAAAAAGAAGTTACAGTAATGCTAATAAAAGAAGCAATATGCACCCTTCAGCTAGCGTTTGCCACCACATCCAATTATTTCTAATGGTTGGGCAAAACCAATTGAAGAGTTTTCCTTCATGAGGAGTCCAAGGACAAAGTAAAGTTGCAAAATTACCTTGCAGATAATCAATTGCTATTCTACAAAGACCAAGGAACTAATAGAGATTTGGAAAAATGAAGTTCAAGGAAGTTCTAAGTGCAATCGTGCTTAATTGAAGTTCTGATCAGCTATGACTCAAGTCATCATAATAGTGGACAAGAATTAGTGATGTCATAGAATGAGAATCCCTCTTATTTACACGTAAAATAGTCAATTCATTAAATAAGTCCAGAAAGAAGCCAAGGAGGCAAAAATCAGTAATCTAATGTAGTAATAGATAGCTTGAAACACAATCTCGCCTGATTGTGAACATTCTATACAAAACGAAAACTGACCTGACTACTTGTAACGCTCAAAATGCCACCTCCGTTATTGCCCCGAGATCTTGACACGGGCGTAGAGCGTGAAGGAGTTGACTGACCCATACCTAACATTTGTGATACAGCAGGCATCATCTGCTGAACCACCCCTGAAAAGACACCCCCAAGGTTGGCATTTTGAACCTCAACCTCTTGAGAGCTTCCCTGCACAGCAGATTTAGTAGTGCTATCTTTATCTACCTTCTGTTTAGGACTCTGGGATACAAGTGACTGCAGAACCTGTTGACCCTTCGCAATTAGCTGCTTGTTGTCAGCATCATGAATACCGACATGAGGAATTGCATTCTTCCCACGAGAAACAGTCCTTTTAGGCCGTCTCTGAAAATATAATTTAAATTATTAGATAAAAAGCCTGATGAAATAAATAATTAGGTAGTTGAATAATGAAGTAAAACTCAGGCTGAATACAAGTGTTCCTAAAGTTAGAAGTGTTCAAAGATACCAACGAGAATGCTTAAGAGGGAGAATAACTCGCCATTGGCTGAAGACCAAGTCCTAAACCCAAAGGAACAGATTCACCACTGTCACTGGTTCTGTTGGATCCAGAAGCATGTGGGGAGTCATTAATTATGGGATTATTAGTATGTCCATCTAAGTAGCTTTCTTCACAAATAGAGCTGGATGTTGGCACCTTTTCTTCTGTAAGACCACCCCTGGCAATTCCGCCAAAATCAACTCCACCAATGCAACTCTGCTAAACAATTGCCAAAAATACCAGTAATAAGTTTGACCTTCCCAACACACCGTATCACAAACCAAGTCACTCACATTTAGGTCGCCAGCTCCTGATGAGCTGGAATCTAGGGCCCGTGGGATAAAATTACCCCTAATCCCAGCCTCAACAATTGCTGTGTTTTCATGAAGATAACTGCCATTCTGTTCACCAGCTACTGATGCTCTGATATTTGAATCTTGCAGGATAGAACTACCAGCATCTCCAGTTGCCTTATCTTCAGGAAGTGAACACACTTTTATAAGAAACTGGTAAGTATATACATAGAGTGAGAAAAAATATATGAATCAATCAAATATGATATTAGAACAGTGTTTGAATATAGATGGTACTCATTTTGAAAAAGTGCAGAGAAACAGCCAACCTGTTTGTGCTGATAAATTCTGCCTTATGTAGCCACAAACACTGGCAGCACCAGATGCATCCTCCGCTATACCCGTGGCACTAACAGCAGGCTCTGCTGTAGCACCTGTTCTAGCGAGAGACTGAGAACTATCATCGTGATTATTCCTCCGAGATAGATTGCCAGAATTTAGCAAATTAGGACCTGATAAGCTCAGACCCCCCATGCTGACAATAGCTGCTGCAATAGTATTCGTATGAGCAGCAAGACCAGTCAGGAGGCATGTTTTACGTGTTACCGATTCTCACCTGATGGCAGAAATCTTGTATTAGGATTAGCCGGACGAACGGCACCGAAGATTTGGCCACCTGCTGTGCCAGTGCGAGAGTGAGAAGGAATAGCTGTGACAACAGTTCCGGATTGCAAAGCTCGCGTCAGACCTGATTCAACGCTCCCAAAGTTTATGATGGGCAACCCTGAATTTGCAGGTTCTCCACGTGTAACTTCTCCTAATGTAGATCCTACAGGTGTTCCGGCAGCAGAAGAGTTTCCTGAATCAAAGAGACAAGGAGTAACAATCGGAATATTAAAAAAACCAGTAGGTTCTCATTAGACTAACTTCAAGAACTTAAAATAAAAGAGTTGCTTGCCAGCATGAACATTGATGCTGATATTTCTTGGAGTATCTCCAAGTACAACAGCTTCAGGAACACCAATGTTAACTGGGGGAGAGGGAATGCCAAATATGGGGATAGCTGGATGAGAATTAGGCTGAAATCAATCCCAGTCTTAGTCAAGGAAAACATAGATAATTCATCGATATGTATTACCAAAAGCATTTAACAAGGACCTGAACCATCAAGGGATTGGGCCCAGAAGCATTTATGTAAACTGCAGGCCCAGAATTCACGATTGGTTCTACCTGCTTTGTATTAAAGACATAATATAATACTAGATTATAACCAAAGAAGCTATCTGACCTGTCCATAAAATCATAAATGACATACCGGAGGCTCCCCCATGCGCACTGTGGAAATTGTACGACCAAGCTCCAACAAGAGTGATCCCAAATGCTGCATACTTACTCCAACATGCATTGCTTCAGCCTGTATCTGGCTTCGAACTGCAAGCTCTGACGAAGCCCTTCCTCTTTCTAAATGTCCAGAAAGATGCTGTCAAACACAGTATAAAACATCAATAAGATTGGTAAGAATTATTCTCATAAGCCATTGCTTTAAAAAAAATCTGAAGGCCAGGTAAAAAGCTTGGACAAGTCACAAACCAAAGGCAATCCGGTTGTTTAAGTGGGTAAACATATCCAGGCAAATATAATGATTATTCATGAAGGTTAACAAATCACAATAACAAGTACTATAGACATCAATATAACAGAATCCCCTCACAAAACTAGAAATTTATATAACAGTAGGTAGATACCAAGTTTCCATCCGAGTGCCTATGTTTGGTACGGTCTGGTTTTGGCTTCTGTCCATAGAGGGAGAGGCAGAGATGTAACCAGGCACGCGCTCGTATGGAAAGCAGTTTGAGTATGCATAAGAGACTCCAAACATTAGGAGCCAAAACCCAGGTCAAAAGCCCATTTAGAAAAATTTGTTTGAAATGGTTTAGGATGTGAAAGGAGTGGAACCTGTAGACGTTTATGTTATAGTGTGATGTACCGTTGAGTATTTCTTATTTATCTTATGTACATCTCTGTAATTTACCCAAGGGTTTTCTCTCTATATAAGAGACCCTAGGGCTTCATGGAATAACATAACAAAGTATTATCGGTTCTCACATGGTATCAGAGCCAAAACCCTAATCTACGGTTTTTCTCCACCCCCCCCGCCACCTCTCGTCGGGCCCCTCCAGTCGTCGGGCCCCTCCAGTCGCAGGGCCCCTCCAGCCGCCGCCAGCCTCTCGTCAGGTCCCTCCCGCGACCGCCAGCCCCGTCGCGGGCCCCTCCCTCCCGCAGCCTCTCAACCGCCGGCGGCTTCTCCAGCCTCCTCCCGTCGCCACCGACCACATCAGCCGCTCTTTGCGGCACCTCTTTCTCGGTCGGCCTCTATTCGACAATGGGTTCAAGTGCATAACGTCTACATATGCACTTGAATCCACAAAGGTCTTTGTAGACGTCAGTTCTTTGGTTTATCATCCCTAGTTTTCTTCTCGGCATTATGTCAGAACAAAATGTGGACATGCCCGCCATAGGTGCCTTTAAAGGTTCAGCACCAATCGTCAAAATGGACGGGACGAACTACGAACTGTTGGCTATGCAGATCCTCAGCCTTATGAAGTCGTGTGGTAAGAAGCATATTCTTACCGAAGATGAATCGCCGGAGAAGACGGGAATATATGCCTCATGGGAGGCCGATGACGCATATGCTAAGGTCTGGCTGTCAGGGACGCTCACAATGGAGATCGCCAACGATGTCCTTCATCAACCCACCGCCAAGGCGATGTGGGATATTCTGGCCACAACTTACTCTCAAGTCCGGAATGAGACGAAGATGTTGCATTTGCAGCATGATATTTTTACCACGAAGCAAAATGGCAGGCCCCTTCATTCTCTATACACGTCCCTACGTGGGATGTTCGAGAAATTATACAACACCATTCCACTCACAGCCACCCCCGAACAACAGAAGACGTTTCGCAATGCCACTATGGTAGGAGTTCTACCCGCTGCCCTTGATCCAGAATATGAAGCCGCTCGGTCTCAGATCCTCGCCGATGCAACTATTCCTCCTATGAAGGAAGTCTACAGAAGGCTCAGTCGGATCTCCGTTCCCTCTAGTGCCGCAACTCCATCTCCATCGGCAATGGCGGTCTCTAGAGGACGAGGTAGTTCGTCTTCCTTTCGTGGCCGAGGAGGTAGCGTACGTGGCCGAGGAGGTCGTTTGCGTCCAACATGTTCGTTTTGTCGTCGAACTGGTCATTCGGAGGATACATGCTACTCCAAGCATGGATTTCCTCCCTCTGCACGTGTAGCTGATCATGTTCAGGCTCCATCCACGCCTACTTCAGATCACAGGTTCAAGGAACTAGTGGCACGGCTTCGAGACATTATGCTACAGACATCATCCGAGGGTGCTGATACCCCTGACGTTGCGGCTTCTGCGTCCGCTAGTACATCTGTTGCTGCCAGTACCTCAGGTAGTCCTCTGACGTTGCCTCTTGTCATAATCATGATCTCTCAGGTTGGATTGTTGACTTTGGAGCCACCCATTATCTCTGTCGTGATAGAGATAACCTGCAGTCCTACAGATCTATTCAGTCTGGCCGCTCCGTACTAATAGCTGATGGCACTCATTCCCCTATTATCGGTCAGAGGAGACTGTTTTATTGCCCTCCATGCACTTACAGAACGTTCTACATGCACCAGAATTCTCTAAGAATTTATTATCAATCAGTCAGATTACAAAAGATTTGCACTGTCGTGCTATATTTGACCCATCTTCTGTCATTTTTCAGGACATACTAACGGGCAGGGTGATTAGCTGTGGTTCTAAGCAAAATGGCCTCTATCGTCTGATACGGAACTCCTATGCTGGCGTCTCATTACATTCTCAGGGATCCGTTTCTCCATATACATGGCACTTCGCTTTGGTTACCTACCGCTGCAGAAATTGTGTCACCTCCTGCATCAAATATCTCCTTCTTCGTCCTTTCGTTGTGAAGCATGTCAGTTAGGGAAGCATCATCGTTCGAGCTTTCCCAGGCGTCAGGATCGAAGCCAAGTATGAGGCTTTATGACAATGATACCGAAGAGGTGGACAAAAGAAGATACAGAGAAATGGTAGGTAAGCTTCTATACATCACCATAACTCGCCCGGATGTTGCCTATGCAGTAAACCGGGTGAGTCAATTTATGGAGCAGCCCAGGCAAGTTCATATGGAAGCCTTGTATATGATATTGAGATATCTGAATTCTTCCCCAGGCACAGGTTTGCTATTTAGAAAAGACACAGATCTGTCTATTTCAGCTTGTGCGGACGCAGACTATGCGGGATGTCCAAAGGATCGTAAATCTACTTCAGGATTTGCTATCTTCATTGGAAGTTCTTTGGTTTCTTGGAAGAGCAAGAAACAGACAGTTGTGGCAAGATCCAGTGCTGAATCAGAATATAAAGCCATGGCACAAGCGAGCGCAGAAATGATGTGGGTTAGAGCGGTCTTGGAAGATTTGAATGTAAATGTCTCTTTACCTATGCAACTTCAATGTGACAACCAGGCAGCACTGTTCATTGCAAATAATCCAGCTTTCCATGAAAGAACAAAACACATCGAGGTAGATTGTCACTACACTAGAGACATGATCCAGAAGGGCTTGATTTCCACCTCACATGCCAGTTCAGAAAATCAAACGGCTGATATATTTACCAAGCCATTGCTCAGAGGACCTTTCCAGAGATGTTCTTCCAAGCTGAGCATAATTGATATCTATGCTCCATCTTGAAGGGGAGTGTAGACGTTTATGTTATAGTGTGATGTACCGTTGAGTATTTCTTATTTATCTTATGTACATCTCTGTAATTTACCCAAGGGTTTTCTCTCTATATAAGAGACCCTAGGGCTTCATGGAATAACATAACAAAGTATTCTCGGTTCTCACAGAACCAAACCGCGTTTGCAAAAGCTAGGGCATTCATGAGATTTGGACCCAACTTGCAGTTAATAGAAAACAAGCGGATTTGTAAATTTAATGCAGGTAAAACTAAAAATATTGTGAATGATGCAGGACAGATTCAGTGACTAAAATCTGTATGGCAAACAAATCCTAAACAAAGGAACATTCCTTAAAAAAAATTCCGCAGAGGTGAGAATATTTGAAGGCCATAATACTAGAAGAGACAGACAGCCATACACGGAGAGCCTCTGCCCCAGGACCACCGAGAAGCCGGTGTGCTTGGTCTATAACCCTATTCAATCCATCAAGGTTTGGATATATAGATGGGCTTGATGAAGTGTTTTCTTGAACTGCACCTTGGGGAGGTACTGCATTGCCTGCAAAAACCAAAGAAATAGTAAAGAGGAGAAACATAGCAAACATAATAGACATGTTGGAAGGCACACCAAATTCACCTGCATGTAAAGACAAAGTCTGCTCCATCCTGGTCATATATGCGGAAAGTGTGGTCAACGAATCAGGAACCACCTGACAATGAAATTCAACTGAGAGAGAGAAAATAAATTTCCAAACGCTGAAAAAAGAGAGAGGTAGCAAACCATCTGCCGCAGAAATGCCCCAGTTAATGGGTTAGGAGACTGGCTTCCAATCTGAACACCACCACTGACATTCTGACTGTTAGATTGACCACCTTGAGAAACCTGAACATGGGATGTGTCCTGTGCAGAAGCAGAACTGTCATAAATCCCATAAAATAAGCCAAAATCTATATACTGAGAAAAGACTATGGGCCCACAGCAACTGCAGAGGATGAATTTCCAGCTACCAGTGTGCTATTTGCAATCCCAAGACCAAAGGAGTTGAGAACTGCTCCAACAATCTGCAAAATTTAAGCACAAAATACATGTTAATTAACCAAAAAATCTAAAACAGCTGTCAAGTAAATGTTTCATCATTTTCTCAGTCAATACCCGTGATATGTCAACAGCTGCAGTTCCTTCACCTTGATCGGAAACATTGAGCCCAACAACTACGCTATGTCCAATCCTGGTACGCTGAGCACCTTCACCTGTATCATTTCCTGTCAGCAAACCAATACTCAGCCTTTATCTTTGACAATCAACCAAATATTGAAAGATCAGGGACAATTCCAATTGAATTTCCCCACCTACATATAAAGTTTATTTAATTACATGTAAGGGGGATGGCAGATTGTCCATGACTACCGTGTTTTTGTAATCAAGACAGTAGAAACATGTATACACACTGGCTGTCTTACTAAATGCTTTGCATTTAGACAACTTCAAGTTCCAAATTCGTATAGTGATAATTCATATACCATCTACAAACTACCAGAATTGTCTATGCAGAAGGAAAATATAATGCAAAAGAATGAAAGAAAATCAATGCAGAGATCTTCTTGTTCTGCAGAACCTGCCACATTTATATTCATGGCCATGTGGAGTTGAAAAGCCAATCAACAACAACAACAAAGTCTTTTCTCACAATTAAGTAGGGTCGGCTACATGGATTCTTCGCCTCCATTCAGATCTTTCTTGGGCCAATCCCGGGCTTATATCCACAAAACTAAGGTCCCTTTGTATAGTCTCTTTCCAACACTTCTTGGGCCGTCCTCAACCTCTCTTAGCCGGCTCAACATCCCAACACTCGCATCTCCTAACTGGTGCATCAGTTGATCTTCTTTGCAAATGTCCAAACCATCTTAAGCAATTTTCTCGCATCTTATCCTCGATAGGAGCTACACCAACTTTCTTTCTGATTGCATCATTCCGAATCCGATCTTTACGTGTGTGTCCACACATCCACCTTAGCATTTTCATTTCTGCTACATTCATTCTCTGCACATGTCTATGGTTCACAGGCCAACATTCAGATCCATAAAGCATAGCAGGTCTCACGGCTACTTTGTAAAACTTTCCTTTAATCTTTAAAGGAATTTTCTTATCACAGAGAACAGCAGAGGCTCCTCTCCACTTTAGCCAGCCTGCATTTATTCTATTAGTAACATCTCCATCAATTTCCCCATCATGTTGCAGAATAGATCCCAGATATCTAAAGGAATCTCTCTTCTGAATGTTATCGTCACCAATCTTAACCCTGATTCCTTCACCATTGCTTCCATCAAAGGTGCACTCCATATATTCTGTCTTAGCGCTACTTATACGAAATCCTTTAGTCTCCAACTCATGTCTCCAGACCTCAAGCTTCTCATTTACTCCATCTCCAGTCTCGTCAATTAACACAATATCATCAGCAAATAACATACACCAAGGTAACTCATCCTGAATGTGACTGGTCAACTTATCCATAATCAAAGTAAAAAGAAATTGACTCAAAGCAGAACCTTGATGTAAACCAATGTTGATGTCAAAATATTCAGTCTTCCCAGACGGAGTCCTTACACAAGATAAAACCCTATCATACATGTCCTTTATGAGGTTAATGTATAGGACAGGTATTTGTCTCTTCTCCAACACTCTCCACAATATCTCTCGTGGGACAGAATCATAAGTCTTCTTCAAATTAATAAAGATCATGTGGAGGTTCTTCCTTTTAGCTCTATAAATCTCCATTGTTCTCCTCAGCAAATGGATGGCTTCAGTCGTTGAGCGACCTGGCATGAATCCGAATTGGTTTTCTTTTACATTGAAAATTTGCCTCAACCTTCTTTCGATAACACGTTCCCAAATTTTCATAGTGTGACACATCAGCTTGATACCTCTATAATTTGAACAATTCTGAATGTCTCCTTTATTCTTATAAAGAGGCACCAAGATACTCCTCATCCAATCTTCAGGCATTTTCTTACTTCGCCAAATAACATTGAACAGATTCGTAAGCCAAGTCAAACCACGCTCGCCTAAAACTCTCCATACTTCTACAGGGATGTCATCTGGTCCTACACCTTTTCCAGGCCTCATAACCTTCAAAGCCGCATCTACTTCCTTTCTTTGTATCCGTCTATAGCATGCACGATTCAAGTAACTTTGACTACAAGCTAGATCACCCAAAGTGATATCTCTATTTCCTTCCCCAATGAAAAGTTTATGGAAGTACTGCTCCCATCTAGTCTTTATATCCTTCTGAGTAACAAGCACATGACCTTCCTCGTCCTTAATGCATCTCACTTGAGAAAGGTCTTTGGTTTTTCTTTCTCTTGCTTTGGCCAACCTAAATATATCCTTTTGTCCCTCCTTAGAGTCGAGATTTTTATATAAAACTTCATAAGCTTTTGACTTAGCTTCGCTTACGGCCTTCTTTACTTCCTTCTTTGCTATTGTGTAGTTTGTGACAGTTTCCTCTGTTCTGTCCTTAGACATAGCTTTAAAGCAAGCTCTTTTTATTTTTAGCTTCTCTTGCACCCCTTCACTCCACCACCAAGCCTCCTTTTGACATGGAGCTCCTCCCTTTGACTCGCCTAGCATCTCTTTGGCTACCTTTCGGATACAAGATGCTATTGCCTCCCACATCTCGTTTGCACTACCGCTATAATCCCAAGATAAGTCTTCTAAAACCTTCTCCCTGAAGCTCGCTTGCTTCAGTGGAAGATTCCACCATCTAGTTCTAGTTATCTTAGAAACCCTCCTTTTCTTTACCAACCCTTTCATTTGTACATCCAAGACTAACAAACGATGTTGGGTTGTCAAACTCTCTCCTGGGATTACTTTGCAGTCTTTACAACACAGCCTATCTCTTCTCCTCAACGCAAAGTAATCTATCTGTGTTCTAGTTGGCCCACTCTTATAAGTAATTAAATGTTCCTCCCTCTTCTTGAATAGAGTGTTCGCTATGAAAAGATCATATGCCGTTGCAAAATCCAGGATGGGGAGTTGAAAAGCCAATGATCAGGAAAAAAAATGGAAATTTTAAACATGATGTTGTCATTGTGGATGGGGAGTTGAAAAGCCAATGATCAGGAAAAAAAGAGGGAAATTTTAAACATGATGTTGTCATTGTCAGACCTGCATTTGCTCAAGACCAAAGGTGACTGGCATGAAGGCTAAGATAATTTTAGCCGACCTTGACTAAGCAATGAAAGCACTGGTTTTGTTATAGCTGGCAAGAGCATAGAAAGCATCCGCTCAGATTCAAAATTAAAGGAGTACTGAAATGTTACCTTTATCCTCAAAATAATAATAATTTGGATGAACAGCTAGGCATGATTTTATGCAACAAGGAGTTGGCATGGGCACTTGGGAAAATATGCATGTTGAATGGATGACAAGGAAAATAAAATCATTAAAAAGAAAATAGTGCATTCTCGTGATGTAGGTAGGATTTTATCCATAATACTAGTCGTATCACCAGATCATTTGATTAATGCTAACAACGGAATGCAAACATAGGCACTGCATAACAATAAGACAAAATAAGGACAAAATGTGGTTCATAATGGCAATAGAGGGCCCTAATACAAGCGAAATTTCACCTAAAAGGTGGATGATACTATTCTCAACTATAAACCAGAAGTACAGTGGTCTATATTAGGATCCACGCTTCATAACACCCACTCTCAAGATAAGGGGAGTCAAAATAATGATTGTAATTGTTTCAATGAGCTACCAACCACCCATCCAATTCTAATTTTACATTTATCAAAACACTCTTGTAAAAAGCACATAATGCTCAGATTGGCACAAAATAGATAGACGTCAACAACATCAACAATATTTTTTCTTTGAAAGAAAAAGGGAGACCGAGAAAACGTGCACTCAAAAACTTCATATATTCAAATATTTCAGCAATACAAGATTACATAAATTTGCAATTTAACAAGAGCTATACATAGCAAGATATATAAATGCTTTTGGCATGCTCAATCACATTTTCCGCATACAATCTCTCATTTAAAAAACCACACTATTTCACCCTAACCACATGGCCCATAACTGGACAGTAGCAAAGATTATTTCTTTGTTACATCCGTGCCAATTCAAGCCAAGAGAATCCTAGAAATCCAATGCACTCCAAAGTCCATCCTATTTATTCGAGTCGTCTCCCAAACTTCCTTTGAGCTCCTGCATAAAAAGAATAAATGATCCACATAATCATTATCCTCCAACCACTGCATGCAAGATGCATTAATGCTCCGAAAAAACCTTGCTCTTCAAGCATTAGTAATCAGCTTCCCACGTCTCAACAGCCAAAGTAATAGCATGACTCTTAGTAGGCTTGACCAACTCCATACTCTTAAACAGTTAAGCACACAACCCATAGAATGAAAAGCATTGGCAGTACAAAGAATTCTATATACCTTTCTGTGATATTACCATCGTACCAAGTCCAGTGATCAATGTCATCCGATATCCCGTCATATGTGGCCAAGACTTCCCCTACCTTAAGGAACCAAGAACCCGTTGAGCAACTACCAATAACCAGCTCTGAATGCGACGACTGAGGTCTAAGTAGCATTTATAAATGGACCATGTCGACCAAAGCATCTAACAACAACAAAAACTCCTCCAATGTTAGGTCTGAGAGGACATATTAAAACCAAGGAGTGGCCCCCATCGTCCTTTCAATTGTCCCATCAAAAGTTGCACCCACAACCACTTCCAGAACTAACTGTAAAGATCAAATATCAGGCAGGACAGAACATAAACCCTTACAAGACGTTGAAGTTGAATATATCCTAGGTCGAACCATCAGGCTCGAAGAGCTCCAATATATTCTTTACGATAAGTACACAACAAGTTAGGCCCGTCTTCCAATATGTGAATAACTCATTTGGCAAGCATCGCCTTATTCAGCTCTTTCAAGTTAAGCGCACCGAACCCTCCATCATCCTTCTGCTACATCACCATCTTCCACTCCACCAGAGGCATGCTCAAAGCACTACCCAAGGAAGATTAAAAGATACATCATATCAAACCCTCAAGTTGTCCCCTGACTCCCATTGAGAGAAAGCAGGGAGAGGAAAAAGATAAGGAAAACTGATAGAACAATCTTCAGAAGCATCAGCCCCTCCTCCCCAAACAGGTATGCGGCCTTCCAACCAGTCAACTTCTCAAGCTTCTCCATCAACAGCAATCAGTCTGATTGTAGGAGTCTGCCAAAGACCAGAGGGAGGCCAACATAATGTAGAGGAAAGCATGCCCTCAATGTCTTTAACCAATCCTCAATACCAAAATCTTTGGTGTTGCCATGCCAAAGGGCACAAAGATTGATTTAGCCATATTGACTCATAAACTAAAAACATCCTCAAAATGGTCGATAACCAATGAAAAAACTCTGCAGCTAGAAGCCCACTTCCACAAAGAAGATTGTGTCGTCATTATATTTCAGCCCTGATATAGACAGCTCATACCATCACCATCAAATTAGCAACTAAAACAAAAAAGCAAAGATGTAAGAAGAAAACCCTACCATAAACCCCATAGCAGCTAGAAGAAAGCCCCTTTTATGGCTTAAGCAACACCTAACACAAGGTTGTAGTAATGCATGTCTTTATTAAGAAATTCAGAACCTAGAGAAGTCAAGATAATACAGATAAATTCAAGTAAACCGTCAGTCCACAGTCATAGGCCTCGGAACAATCCCCTTTCTAAAATGACCCCTTGATGTTGCACCCAGTCTGTTCAGAAACGATCTCAATAGCCATGACCAGACTGTTCATTAACTGCTTACCTGAAAGAAACACAGACTGAGCCGGAGACATGGTAAGACTCCAAGGCCCATGCGGGCCGACTCGCCAACTATTTTTCCATGATGAGGAAGGCGGCGTTTGATAGAGCAAAAGGATAAAAATATTCAACCTTTATGGCCACATCTTTCTTAGATAGCAGAAATATTAGGGATGATTGGCAGCTCAAAACTTAGATCCCCCTATTTAAAATTCTCAATCATTGCACGAGTGTCTTCCATGACAACGTCCCAAAACCATCTATAGAAAAAAAAATAGGGAACCCAATCAAACTAGGGCAGTTGTTCAAATAAAAACGGCATTATAAACCTCATGCATCTCGAATCACACAAAGAATTATTCCGCCACCCCCTAGAATACTCTCGTCAAACCATGCCCAAGCCAACAACTACTTCTGGAGCATATATGTCGGCTGGTCAATATGAAGTGTATTAACAAAACTACATCTACCATTTGTTCAATGTGAAAATCTCATCTCCAACCGTAATGAAGTGAATAAGGTTTCTTTTTTGTCTCACACTTGCCATTGCATGAAAAACACTGTTACCATAGACTTTTTTTAAGCTATGCCTGCCTCGACCTTTGCTTCCATTCCACCCCTTTCAACCCTCACCTGCAATGGCAATCTAATGATGGCTTCAAAACTAGACGTCAATGTTCACTAAATCCAGCTCATCCTTAAGCTCGTCCAGCAAGACAATCATCATGGGCAAGAGATCTCCTTTGCTCCCATCCAAGCGAGTCTCGCTTGTGAGTCGATAAGCAATTTAGGATATGATGCAAGCTTACACCTAACAGCGTTGTTGACCCTTCGACAAGAAGACCTGACCAAAAATGTGCAAAACACTTTTAAATACCAATTCAACCTCTGATAAAAAAGATAGATCTTGGTTATATTTCATCTCTTTGAAAAATTTAGTAATGAGCATAATGGCCATATTGTTCCGGTGAAGAGAATAACTATGACTAGCTTTTTCTAGAAATTTTCAAATAAACAATTTCAACAATTTACTAAAGATTTACTCCAATGAAGTAAATCGCCCTCAATCCGCCTTAGCGAGGAAGCATATTCATCAGACCATCACGACGAGCATGCTTGATCCATCTAAACAAAAGGCCTACGCATAATGCAAAGTCCACTTCTCTTTTTGTCAAAGTTACTTCCTTTTTTCTTAGTTTGTATCTAAAATATACACATCCAAATTCAATTCACATCTATGTACTGAAAAACCCGATTGATCAACCCGCAATCAGTTATTCAAATTGTTCATTTGAATAAATTGAAATCCTAACTATTGGATAATCAAGATACTTCTCGAAGACTGAAATTCTTATGAAGGAACAAAATTACCCTTTTTCTGTTCAATAAGATACAAAGTGGATGATTGAATCATACTATACAAGAAATACAAATGATTGAATCATTCTATAATGGAAATAATCACAAGAAATCCTTTGATAACACGGATTCCTCTTTCTTAAAATATTCCATGATCGAAACAAATGGCAGAATCTCCCGAAACCAAATCATATTTCATTAGCACTCAAAATTAAAGAAAGAAAGGGGGTGACTCCTTCTCTTTAGTCATGGAATTAAAAAACGCGCCTCAGGCGGTCAAGGCGTACGCCACAAGGCGAGGCGGTCCTTTTAGCCTCGAGGTGTGCGCTTCGGCCATGTCCAGTGAGGCGTGCGCCTCAGGTGGTTGAGGCGATTGAGGTGTTTTCCGAGGTGTTTTTTATTTTTGAAGTATTTTTTATGATTTTAATGTTTTATATAGTGGTTTGAGAAGCTTACAAATATATACTTGTTTAGGATAATGATTATACAAGTTAAATGCCTAAAACTGATGTTTTTTGTGCCCATAACTTCATATTTACTATTAATTATGTCCATCTATTTCAGCAAATTGCTTCATATATACTATTAATTATGTCTAATTATTACTTGTCTTGTTGGGGTATTGTATGGCAAGAGGGGTGCATACACAATTCTTCAACAATGGTCAGATGGTTAGGATTAAAGGCATATCAACAATTCGATATATATTTAATCGTAGTTTTATTACAATAATATTTCAAAGATTTGTTCAAAATGGATAGGATTCACGATTTCTCTCGCGATCGTATATTATATGTTAGGGATTGTCGTTACTTGAGGGCACGATATGCAGACCGCCTCCTTCGCATATGAAACAAAAGTGGATGATTACCCTTCTTTTGTTCAATAAGATACAAAGTGGATGATTACCCTTTTCGTTTAATAAGATACAGAGTCGGCCAAACTGGTTAGGGATTGTCGTTTCTTGTGGGGACTTGGGCTCCCAGAGAGGATTGGTTTCTTCATGTGGCTCTTCAGACGCAAGAGATTGATGACGAGAGATCGATGTGCCAGACTGCTTCGAATACTCTCTGACAGGTGCCTTCTCTGCAAGAATTGAATCAGTTGAGCATGTCTTCTTCCTCTGCCAGGAATCAAGGTCTATATGGGAGGGCACAGATCTTGCCTAGGTTGGAACAAGGAGCCTGCTCTCTTTCTGCGAGTCCATAGTGCTCACCAAGCACCGCCTAAGGAAAGAGTTGTTGTGCCCGTTGGCCGTTGTATGGGCCATATGGTTGGCTAGGAATGCTCTGCTTTTTCGGGACAGAGGTTTTATAGGGAGAATGTTTGTAACCAGGCGACAGGTCTGACGGACGCCTAGCTCTTGTAATCTATATTTCTGAAATTTCTTTTTCCTGCTTATTAATACAATTATGGGGTGGGCACCTTTGAGTGTTTTCCCCTTGTTTGGCTTCAAAATATATATTATACGTTAGACACATAACATAAATCTCTTCGACGTATATTTAATCGTACTTTTAATTACAACAATATTTCAAATAGATATGTATTGTTTAATTCTTTCACAATGACGACGAATTCCTTTTTTGATTGGATGAAAATGTGTACAAAGGGATATGATATTGTTCTATCTTATATTTTGGGATTCTTATCTGTATTATTTAATCATATCTTGTAGTGTCAAGTATATGTTGGACAAATAACATATAATTACATTGACATATATAATTATAGTTTTATGCATAGTTTTCTCTATAAACTGAGGCTTACGCCTCGAGGCTATGCCTCGCCTCAATTCCGAGGAAAATGCCTCGTTCCGTCTTTAGATTTTTCAAGCCTTGTCTATAGTCCAAGCACATATCGGTATAGTGTGAGTGGGGTATCACTCCGCTGAAAGGAGAAACAATCGATGTGAAACCTAAAAGACGAATTCCTCTAAGAGTGCATCTCGTTGTCTATCCAAGACTTGTAGAGCTAGCTCCTCAACAACCTTGCAAATAACACCAATCGAAGTCCACCATCCACCACTGATTCTCGAGCAATTAGTAGCCACACGAAAAACCAAGGCCGTTTCTGGAACCTGGTGCAAATTGACCACAACTCATCCCAAAGCTCAATATTCAGTGAAACTCATATCATGGTCATAACAAACGTATCCAAAAATCAAGACTAGACCTGAATCATGTACATGTGGACCTGTTAGACAATATTTCATCTAGACACCGAAAAACTCAGCTTACCACTGTATAATAAGATCATCAAAGCTCCCCACCCACTTATAGCCCTGAACTCCGAGATATAGGGGCCTAAGACAATTCTCCCTAACAAATTGTTACAACTCCCAATCTTGATTTCCTACATGAAAATGGTATCTACTTGCCATGACCCAAAGGAAGAAGCCATGCATGCCTTCTTCTCAGCCTTTCTCAGGCTTGAACAATCAAAATATGAGCCTCATTGGGAAACAAAAGCGATCACCTTCGCAATGTGAATACCCACATAGCATGGCACCTCCTCTCTGAAACCAGTTGTCTCATATAGGTTCAAAGCTACCATGTTTTCACCCATACAGAAGATCGCCAAAACACCTTCCTCAATGGGCCTCAAGGGTTTAGCAATCAAAAGCATGGATTCCACCTCAACATCAAGTGTCCCCCCTTTAGAAACGAGATTCCCCTACCTCCATTCTTCAACACTTGTGTGCTTCTGCAAAAAGACCATATGATCCGTGCAAGAAGAACCCACCTCCTTCAATCTTCCACTTGGAGTCTTTCTCTACCCTAGATTCGCCTGGTAGCTCCCGAACGAAGTTTGCAAGAAGAACCCAACTCAACATGGAAGACGACCTTACGACCAAACTCCTCATTGGGGAGACCAGTGAAACCTCCAAGCTCACAAGGATCTAGGGTGCCTCCATCTCGGTTGAAAGCTTTGTCTGCACCTCCAACCCCATCAAAGCAGAGACACTAAATTCTGCCAAGCCAAATTAGGACTAAAAAGGGAAAATGTGTCGAGCTCAAACGAAGAGGCGGGAATAATTTCTTGGCTCGGTTGAATCTATAAAACATGACTCACCAAAGACATTAGGAAAGTCTCTCTTAATGTAGCATCTGGTTTCCAATCAAACCTGAAGTCGTCCGATTTTGGGTCTAATGAACCTAAAAACGTTGTTGGTCAATGTCAAACAACCTAAAACGGTCAATTTATTATGAATCAAAAGTCGTTCGGACGAAATCGACCAAAAATCGGTCCCTTTGCAATGCGTGCCGTGAAAAGCCACGACGCAAATTCGGAAGCCGAGGAATAAATCGAGACCGTCATTAGATCCGATTCGACGAAACAAGACCAACGGAATCGACCGTTCGTCAATCGGAGGTCGTTTGATATTTTAAATTCGCCAAATTTAAACCCAAACAAAAACCGTATTCGAAAATTTCGGGTATTCAAAACTCGACCGGAAGTATATCAATATTATACTCATTCTGATCGTCGTTGAAAGACGATCAAATCGAGATACTTCGCGTCGAAAACGGAGACCCGAGGTGCCCGTACGGTTCATTTTAAGTTTGTCAAATGAATAAGAGAAAAAAAGTTATTAAAACTTAAATTCCCGTAGCAGTCGGCTACTGTTTAGAAAAAAAAATATTTTTCTCCGTACAGACTGTACAGGTCGGTAGATTTAAAAATTTCTTTCTCCTCCACTTAGCTTTCCTCCTAATGCCACTTGGCATCCAAAGAAAACCTCTTATTACTATATAAACACCAACGCACAGCCCTTAGTTACTCCTGAAATTTCCCTTCCATCTCCTGTTTTCCTTCTCGTCTCTCCAAAACCAACAAAGAAGAAGAAGCTCTTGCTGGAAGCCCTCCTTCCTTGTTGCTATTCCAAGCAGCTGGGCTGGTGCTCCAGCAAGCCAGCTCCTGCAAGGAGCTGCTGCAGCCAATTTCCAGCTCCTGGAAGCTCCTGCTAGAGTCCCTTCTGTAGCCCATGTTGCAGCCTTCTCCATTCCATAGCTGATGCATGCTTGAATCAGACCATCTACGATAAAAAAAAATTGGTACAACCCATTCCTCAATTCTTTGCTGCCATGCATGGTATTCTCACCATTCTAAATTCCCAAATTTATATCTTTCTTGAATAGCATGATGAGAAAAATGGTGGTCTGAATAGATATTCTGAAATTTCGTAAATTCTGCTTATAAGTTAAAAAAAAAGAAAATTTTTAGCTTCCATTTCCTGGATAATACTGCTTACAGTTTTTTTTATAAAAATGTATATATCTCTCCCCCCTCTCTCTCTATATGGGTTGAGCTTAAACTTTGTGATACAGGTTATAGTAAAAAAAATTAAGTGAACTGATCATCTGAATTTCCGATTATTGATCCTACTGTCTGCTAGAAAATATACAAATCTTGATATATTATATAGCAAAATCAATGAAACAATATAAATATCCCTGAATTTAGAACATATACAGGATAATTCTATTATGATTAAGACACATAAGATTAATATATATATGATGTCAGTAGTAGGAGAAGTCAGGGAAAATGGAGGTTACACATAAGCAATTCATGTTAATTTCTCTTCGTCAAACTAAAGACGGAATTTTATCCAAGTTTACTGAAAAGATTATACAGGATATTTATAATTGAGGATGAATGAAAGTTAAGCCCTATCTATTTGAAGTTTTACGATCAGATCTATTTGATCACTAGAAAAATTGATGTAAAAGAATGAAAGATTTCAATTTAATTTAAATTTTATCAGGCTAATAATATTAATCTCTCCTGATTCCAGTAAAATGTATGTATCCATTCTTATTTGTGTTTAGTGAAAGGACTCTACTCGGATGTAGAGCATAATGTGCCAATCGAAACATTCTGAAATTGGTGGCTTCTATGGTTCTTAATATTTGTCTCAAAAGGAGAAGTGTCAGAGAACTGAATCCTAAGTTAAATATATGTGCTAAAAGATCAAATGTCTTGTGGGGAAATGAATTCAGTAAATTATATAAATCAGATGATTGACATATATAATTAAGTTGAAGTAAATCTATTAAGTGAATTTATTTACAAATAACATCCATAGATATACACTATGATAGGCTGCCATAAATGGATTGATTATCTGTTTTATGTGGGTAGGTAAAGAACATAATTGTTGTTATGTAAATTTGATATCATATATTTAACTATCAAGAAAAAAAATAGATACAGTTATACTCTTGGAAGTCAACAAATAATCTCCAAAAATCATTATGAGTAGAAATCTCAAATCAATTTATCTTTGATAATAATATACTACTTATAGATACCACCAAAGAAAAGTTATGACAATACAAGATCTGTAAAGTCAAGGGAAGAAAATATGGAGATGATTTCGTTAGATAATTAAGTAAAAAGGGTGATGAGGAATCTGTAACTTAATATGCCGGTCATGGTAAACCTTACACCTGACCGTGCGAGAGCGCGGTGACTCTCAACTGGGCGGGAGATAGGAAGCCCAGTTAGGGCAGCAGCCGCTTCATGCGTGGGTCTAGGATCCCAGTCTCTTTTCGGTTTTTACGCGAGCTCGCAGTGTTTTTACGCCTCGTTGGGATCCAGACTTTAGACCAGTTCCGCTGACCCTGTTTTAGGATGCCCAGGCGGGGGATCCTGGTTTTTCAGCTTTACGTACGAGCTCGGTTGCCCGTACTAGTCGGGCTGTTTTTCTAGAGCGACTTTTCTAGGGAGTCTCTCTCACCCGTCTCAGTGGCGTAGTTGGGGAGTAGACCTATCCCTCTATTGGACCGCGCTTCCAATTAGAGGGCGAGACGGAAGAGCCATTTGTAGGCTTCTTCACCGCTTGAGTTACTTCGCCAACAGACATGGCGATTCTACATCTAGATCATCCATATCTGCATCTATACCATCTGGAATTGTATCTGAAACATTGGAATTAAGAGTTGAGAAGTTACGATCAGCAGTTAGGGTTAGTAGGAAATGACCATTCTCTCTACCCAATGATTTAAATAAATTAATAGATCTTTCAAATCATAACTTTTCCATTATCACTCAACAACGTGATCTCTGAATAGATATGTGCTTACACTCAGATACTCATGAATACTCAAGTACTATAAAATATGTCACATGTGGGAAATGCCGGGGTATGGGACAAACATTTGAGATGCTTACAAATAGCCTGAAAAACCTTTTCATTGCAAAGTAGAAATAAAGTTTAATTTGAGTTGTTCTCGCCTCTCTACTTGCTTTCTTTTGTAAATAATAAATGCCTGTTATTTTATATAAGTTTTTGGGAGGTACCAGCAACCGCTGACGCCTTTTCTTTCCTAACATGTTTGGCAGGCAAACAGCCTGCAGCTCAGTAGCTATACATGCCTCCTGGAGACAGAGTTTATACCCGACGGTATGAATTACTTTGTCTCAGTTTTTGTCCAGATAATGATGTAAATGTTATCTCTTTTGTATCACATTTTGGGATATATGTTGTAACATGGAATATGCTTGTACATGTTGTAAATGGATATGAATATTAATGAAAAGAATTTTGGTGCCATATTGTCTCTTTTACTTGTGGTCATGTATTGAGAATGAATGTCATAGTTGCGAAAAAAAAATTTTCCCTGTATTTTTGCAACTTGTGCGATTAAACATGAATGATATCTTGCGAATTGCGCGTAAACGGGTACCCGGATCCTGAGGGGTTCATAGTTTGGTATCAGAGCAGTGGTACCCCGATACGCACATTCGCGATATTACAATTCCGATCGCATTAAGTTCTCGAATAGCGACAGTCTACCGACTTGTCGTAAGTTCGAAAAGGGTAATATGACATTCATATTCAATAACCACAGAGGTCACCAATTTCATTAATTTTCATCTTATATCCCAAGAAGAGAAAAGCATTTATGATCAATATCTGTCTAGGGCATCCTTATAACTAATTATGGTTCTCATGCAGAGCCATGGCATCTCGACCAGATCAGGATACTTCTGATCAGCTGGCACGCATACTGAGCGCACTTACCGATCTTCAGCAGCAGCAGGCTGCTATGAGAGGCCAGCAGGAGCAGATATTGGCCCAGCAGACTGAGATTGCCGATAGGCAGACGGACATGGAGATGAGGTTTGAGGACCTGTCAGATTTCACGTACTATCCATCCCAGGATGGGATACGACAGGACCAGCACCAGTCCGTTGAGGTGGAGCAGCCTCATCCTGATGATCCACTAGAGGACATTCCAGAGCATGGAGCTGAGGAGGATGCAGACTTAGACAGGGAGCAGGACCCTGTTGACCTTGCTGACGAGGATGCACACGAGTATGCAGCCATTCACAGGCACCAGTCAGTCTTCACTTCTTATCAGCGGGCCAACATACCCTTGTTCGAGGGCACAGGTCCACCAGACGACGCTGAGCAGTGGCTGAAGAGAGTAATGAAGGTGCTCAGGGCGATTCAGGCGCCACGAAACACTTGGCTATCTTTCATAGAGTATTCACTGATAGACTTCGCCGAGCGATGGTGGGAGGCCGTAGTGTCCGAGTTAGGCCGAGAGCCTACTTGGAACGATTTCGTGACGAGGTTCAGAGCCCACTTCTTTTCTGCGAAGTGGAAGGAGTCCCAGCGCCGACTGTTTGCAGAGCTTCGTCAGGGACAGATGACAGCCCGGGATTACTTTATCAGATACACAGAGTTGTCACGACATACACGAGCAGCTGGCGCATTTCCAGAAGAGAATCTGGAAAAGTTCATTGGTGGCATGCGAGAGGAAGTACAGGAGAAGCTGGCTGGACTACACATCACTTCTATCTCCGAGGCTACCGATGCTGCGGAGAAGTTCGAGGACATCAGAGGGAGACGTTACGGGAGCTCGTCTGGAGCACCGCCTAGACCGCGGCGATATTTTGGGCCGATACGTCGACCGTTTCAGCAGCAGAGGTCAGCCAGACGGTTCCGACCTACAGGTTCGACATTCTCTGGCAGTGCTCGCTCTGCTCCATCGACTACTCTAGGAGGAGCACTTGCCGGACGAAGTACAGAGTCCGCTCGACCATCTGGGTTACAGCGAGCAGATAGACCACCTGCAGGACCAGCTCGGAGCACGGACACAGCTACTCCCTCTACTCGACCAGTCCGGTGCTACCGATGTCACGAGTGGGGACATTACCGAGCACAGTGCCCACAGGCTGCTGGCGAGCCTCAGCCACAGCCTTCTCAGCCACAGCCTCAGACACAGCGTTCAGGGAGTTTCCGTGGCAGGAACTCCAACTTTAGGCGACAGCAGCCGAGACAGACGCAGAGTGTGGCGGGATCTAGTGCTGCATCAGCCAGGCAGGGGCAGTTACCTGCCGTTACTGAGGAGCAGGCACGTTCAGCGGCTACTGTAGTGAAAGGTATGGTCTCAGTCTTGGGCCGACCTTTCCATGTTTTATTTGATTCCGGCGCGACACACTCTTTCCTTGCTTCGAGGCTACTAGCTTCTTTAGATAGAATTGCAGAGACGCTATCGTCTCCATATCACATCCGAGGGCCAGGTGGCCAGCTATTTGTCATATCTCTGGTAGTCAGGCACTTACTCGTACTGATTGGCGGTCACGAGATGATCGCAGACTGTCTACTCCTACAGCTTGATGAGTTTGACTTGATTTTAGGCATGGATTGGCTATCCACTCATCATGCACTTGTTGATTGCTTTAGGAAGACGGTTGTCTTCAGTATTCCAGATCTACCCGAGTTCACGTTTGAGGGTACTACACATGACTCCACCATGGAGTACATTTCAGTATTGCGAGCCCAGCGACTTGTTGATCAGGGTTGCGATTCATATCTTGCTTTTGTTCGGGAGGTGTCTGATCAGGAGCCGATGATACAGGACATCCGAGTAGTCTCAGAATACCCGGACGTATTTCCTGATGAGCTACCAGGGCTACCTCCTGAGAGGGAGATTGAGTTCGAGATCACATTGTTGCCAGATACACAGCCGATCTCGATGGCACCATATCGCATGGCACCAGCCGAGTTGAGGGAGCTGAAGGTGCAGTTGCAGGAGTTGCTTGACTTGGGATTCGTGAGGCCGAGCACTTCACCTTGGGGTGCTCCGGTTCTATTTGTCAAGAAAAAGGATGGATCCATGAGACTATGCATCGATTACAGGCAGTTGAACAAGAGAACGGTGAAAAACCGTTATCCCTTGCCGCGCATTGATGATTTGTTCGACCAACTCCAGGGATCTTCGGTTTTCTCGAAGATCGATCTTCGCTCAGGCTACCATCAGCTGAGGATTCGCGAGTCGGATATTCCGAAGACAGCCTTCAGGACTCGATATGGACACTACGAGTTTGTGGTGATGCCGTTTGGGCTCACCAATGCACCTGCGGCTTTCATGGATATGATGAACCGTATCTTCCGTCCATACTTGGACAAGTTTGTAGTGGTGTTCATCGATGATGTGCTCATCTATTCACGGAATGAATGGGATCATGCGAATGATCTACGGATCGTCTTAGATACATTACGAGAGCACAAGCTATATGCCAAGTTGAGCAAGTGTGAGTTCTGGTTATCCCATGTCTCATTTCTCGGGCATATCATTTCTGGAGCAGGCATTGCAGTTGATCCTGCGAAGATAGACGCAGTTATGTCTTGGGAGCAGCCCAAGACAGTCACTCAGATTCGGAGCTTCCTCGGATTAGCGGGCTATTACAGACGCTTTGTCAGCGGATTTTCACGCATCGTCCGTCCATTAACACGATAGACGCAGAAGGGAGTTCCATTCATTTGGGACGATTCATGTGAGCAGGCCTTCCAGACACTGAAGGAGAGGTTGACTACAGCGCCTATTCTTGCTCTTCCTTCAGGCACTCAGGACTATGCAGTTTACACAGATGCATCTGGAGAAGGTCTAGGAGCAGTGGTGATGCAGAGGGGACAGGTGATTGCTTACGCATCACGGCAGTTGAGACCGCACGAGCGGAACTACCCCACACATGACTTGGAGTTGGCGGCAGTTGTCTTCGCTTTGAAGATCTGGCGCCACTATCTATATGGGGTGAACTTCGAGATTTTCACAGACCACAAGAGTCTGAAGTACATCTTTGATCAGAAGGAGCTGAACATGAGGCAGCGTAGATGGCTCGAATTGCTGAAGGACTATGATTGCACGATCTCTTACCATCCCGGTAAGGGAAACGTGGTGGCTGATGCACTTAGCCGGAGAGCACATGCAGAGGGTACGGCGAACTGGCTATACACGTGGGATACACTTGCAGCTTTGAGTGATTGGCGTCCTCAGGAGAGCGCATCCATTTCTACCGCCGTACCTCCACGATACAGCAGTCTTTGGGATCGTATTGTAGAAGGCCAGAAGACTGATCCTTGGATTCATGATAGATACATGCGCGCCGTCAAGGACGAATTTGATGACTTTGTTGTAATGGAGTCTATCTTATGGAAGGCAGGACGGGTCGTTGTACCCAATGATGAGCAGCTTCGCAGAGACATTCTCGATGAGGCTCACAGTTCACGGTTATCTATCCATCCAGGCAGTACGAAGATGTACCGTGATCTGCGTCGACATTTCTGGTGGGATGGGATGAAGCGCGATGTGGCACTACATGTTAGCAAATGCATGACCTGTCAGATGGTCAAGGCTGAGCACAGGAGACCACCAGGATTACTGCAGTCTCTCCCCATTCCTGAGTGGAAGTGGGAGAGCATTTCTATGGATTTTGTCACGGGATTGCCGAAGACGCCAGGTGGCCATGATTCTATATGGGTCGTTGTTGATAGGTTGACCAAGTCAGCCCATTTCATACATGTCCACACGACTTATACTCCATCCAGATTAGCCAAGCTCTATGTGCAGAACATTATCAGGCTGCATGGTATACCACGAGAGGTGGTGTCTGACAGAGATTCGAGATTTACATCTCACTATTGGCATCAGTTCATGTCAGCACTACAGACAGAGCTGAAAATGAGTTCTGCTTATCATCCGCAGACAGACGGGCAGAGTGAGCGCACCATTCAGACGCTTGAGGATCTACTTCGCGCATGCACTTTGGAGTGGAAAGGGTCCTGGAAGGACCATTTGCCTTTAGTAGAATTCACGTACAACAACAGCTATCACTCCAGTATTGGCATGGCACCATTCGAGGCCCTATACGGGCGGAGATGCCTCACACCTCTCAGTTGGCGTGAGGTAGGTGATCATGCTTTATATTCCGTGGATCTCTTGGAGGAGACTGCGAGAGCTGTTGATCTTGTGAGGCGGAGGCTTCTGACGGCACAGAGCCGCCAGAAGAGCTATGCGGATCGTCGGAGGAGAGACTTAGAGTTCCAGGTAATCTAATTATTTCTTCTTCATCTATGACATATATATATATATATGTCCAAATTACTCTCATATTAATGACACTCCTATCGATTATAGGTTGGAGATTGGGTATTTTTGCGAGTATCTCCCATGAAGGGAGTGCAGAGATTCGGTGTTCGTGGCAAGTTGGCGCCGCGATATGTTGGACCTTTTGAGATTCTGGCTAGAGTGGGGAAAGTGGCATACCGAGTAGCCCTTCCTCCACATCTTTCAGCTATTCATGATGTTTTCCACATATCCAATCTGAGGAAGTATGTCCATGACCCTCGCCACATTATCAGTTACGAGAATCTCGATGTAGAGCCGGATCTGACCTATGAGGAGAAGCCTGTCCAGATACTTGACCGTGTCGTGAAGAAGCTTCGCAGCAAAGAGATTTCTTTGGTCAAGGTTTTGTGGCACCGACACGGCGTCAAGGAAGCGACATGGGAGACTGAAGCCGACATGCGGGCACGATATCCGCAGCTATTCTGATGTAATCGTCAAAACAAGCTTTTGTAATTTGACATATTATAAATATATGGCTTGTTTTCCCTTTGAGGTTTTTATGGGTTCAAAACCCTTTAAGGTTTTTATGGACATATGAAGTTCAAACAAGTCACCGAATAGCCTTAACTCGAGTCTCGAGGACGAGACTCCCTTTGAGGTTTTTATATTTGTAGCATCCGGTTTCCAATCAAACCTGAAGTCGTCCGATTTTGGGTCTAATGAACCTAAAAACGTTGTTGGTCAATGCCAAACAACCTAAAACGGTCAATTTATTATGAATCAAAAGTCGTTCGGACGAAATCGACCAAAAATCGGTCCCTTTGCAATGCGTGCCGTGAAAAGCCGCGACGCAAATTCGGAAGCCGAGGAATAAATCGAGACCGTCATTAGATCCGATTCGACGAAACAAGACCAACGGAATTGACCGTTCGTCAATCGGAGGTCGTTTGATATTTTAAATTCGCCAAATTTAAACCCAAACAAAAACCGTATTCGAAAATTTCGGGTATTCAAAACTCGACCGGAAGTATATCAATATTATACTCATTCTGATCGTCGTTGAAAGACGATCAAATCGAGATACTTCGCGTCGAAAACGGAGACCCGAGGTGCCCGTACGGTTCATTTTAAGTTTGTCAAATGAATAAGAGAAAAAAAAATTATTAAAACTTAAATTCCCGTAGCAGTCGGCTACTGTTTAGAAAAAAAAATATTTTTCTCCGTACAGACTGTACAGGTCGGTAGATTTAAAAATTTCTTTCTCCTCCACTTAGCTTTCCTCCTAATGCCACTTGGCATCCAAAGAAAACCTCTTATTACTATATAAACACCAACGCACAGCCCTTAGTTACTCCTGAAATTTCCCTTCCATCTCCTGTTTTCCTTCTCGTCTCTCCAAAACCAACAAAGAAGAAGAAGCTCTTGCTGGAAGCCCTCCTTCCTTGTTGCTATTCCAAGCAGCTGGGCTGGTGCTCCAGCAAGCCAGCTCCTGCAAGGAGCTGCTGCAGCCAATTTCCAGCTCCTGGAAGCTCCTGCTAGAGTCCCTTCTGTAGCCCATGTTGCAGCCTTCTCCATTCCATAGCTGATGCATGCTTGAATCAGACCATCTACGATAAAAAAAAATTGGTACAACCCATTCCTCAATTCTTTGCTACCATGCATGGTATTCTCACCATTCTAAATTCCCAAATTTATATCTTTCTTGAATAGCATGATGAGAAAAATGGTGGTCTGAATAGATATTCTGAAATTTCGTAAATTCTACTTATAAGTTAAAAAAAAAAAGAAAATTTTTAGCTTCCATTTCCTGGATAATACTGCTTACAGTTTTTTTATAAAAATGTATATATCTCTCCCCCCTCTCTCTCTATATGGGTTGAGCTTAAACTTTGTGATACAGGTTATAGTAAAAAAAAAATTAAGTGAACTGATCATCTGAATTTCCGATTATTGATCCTACTGTCTGCTGGAAAATATACAAATCTTGATATATTATATAGCAAAATCAATGAAACAATATAAATATCCCTGAATTTAGAACATATACAAGATAATTCTATTATGATTAAGACAAATAAGATTAATATATATATGATGTCAGTAGTAGGAGAAGTCAGGGAAAATGGAGGTTACACATAGGCAATTCATGTTAATTTCTCTTCGTCAAACTAAAGACGGAATTTTATCCAAGTTTACTGAAAAGATTATACAGGATATTTATAATTGAGGATGAATGAAAGTTAAGCCCTATCTATTTGAAGTTTTACGATCAGATCTATTTGATCACTAGAAAAATTGATGTAAAAGAATGAAAGATTTCAATTTAATTTAAATTTTATCAGGCTAATAATATTAATCTCTCCTGATTCCAGTAAAATGTATGTATCCATTCTTATTTGTGTTTAGTGAAAGGACTCTACTCGGATGTAGAGCATAATGTGCCAATCGAAACATTCTGAAATTGGTGGCTTCTATGGTTCTTAATATTTGTCTCAAAAGGAGAAGTGTCAGAGAACTGAATCCTAAGTTAAATATATGTGCTAAAAGATCAAATGTCTTGTGGGGAAATGAATTCAGTAAATTATATAAATCAGATGATTGACATATATAATTAAGTTGAAGTAAATCTATTAAGTGAATTTATTTACAAATAACATCCATAGATATACACTATGATAGGCTGCCATAAATGGATTGATTATCTGTTTTATGTGGGTGGGTAAAGAACATAATTGTTGTTATGTAAATTTGGTATCATATATTTAACTATCAAGAAAAAAAATAGATACAGTTATACTCTTGGAAGTCAACAAATAATCTCCAAAAATCATTATGAGTAGAAATCTCAAATCAATTTATCTTTGATAATAATATACTACTTATAGATACCACCAAAGAAAAGTTATGACAATACAAGATCTGTAAAGTCAAGGGAAGAAAATATGGAGATGATTTCGTTAGATAATTAAGTAAAAAGGGTGATGAGGAATCTGTAACTTAATATGCCGGTCATGGTAAACCTTACACCTGACCGTGCGAGAGCGCGGTGACTCTCAACTGGGCGGGAGATAGGAAGCCCAGTTAGGGCAGCGGCCGCTTCATGCGCGGGTCTAGGATCCCAGTCTCTTTTCGGTTTTTACGCGAGCTCGCAGTGTTTTTACGCCTCGTTGGGATCCAGACTTTAGACCAGTTCCGCTGACCCTGTTTTAGGATGCCCAGGCGGGGGATCCTGGTTTTTCAGCTTTACGTACGAGCTCGGTTGCCCGTACTAGTCGGGCTGTTTTTCTAGAGCGACTTTTCTAGGGAGTCTCTCTCACCCGTCTCAGTGGCGTAGTTGGGGAGTAGACCTATCCCTCTATTGGACCGCGCTTCCAATTAGAGGGCGAGACGGAAGAGCCATTTGTAGGCTTCTTCACCGCTTGAGTTACTTCGCCAACAGACATGGCGATTCTACATCTAGATCATCCATATCTGCATCTATACCATCTGGAATTGTATCTGAAACATTGGAATTAAGAGTTGAGAAGTTACGATCAACAGTTAGGGTTAGTAGGAAATGACCATTCTCTCTACCCAATGATTTAAATAAATTAATAGATCTTTCAAATCATAACTTTTCCATTATCACTCAACAACGTGATCTCTGAATAGATATGTGCTTACACTCAGATACTCATGAATACTCAAGTACTATAAAATATGTCACATGTGGGAAATGCCGGGGTATGGGACAAACATTTGAGATGCTTACAAATAGCCTGAAAAACCTTTTCATTGCAAAGTAGAAATAAAGTTTAATTTGAGTTGTTCTCGCCTCTCTACTTGCTTTCTTTTGTAAATAATAAATGCCTGTTATTTTATATAAGTTTTTGGGAGGTACCAGCAACCGCTGACGCCTTTTCTTTCCTAACATGTTTGGCAGGCAAACAGCCTGCAGCTCAGTAGCTATACATGCTTCCTGGAGACAGAGTTTATACCCGACGGTATGAATTACTTTGTCTCAGTTTTTGTCCAGATAATGATGTAAATGTTATCTCTTTTGTATCACATTTTGGGATATATGTTGTAACATGGAATATGCTTGTACATGTTGTAAATGGATATGAATATTAATGAAAAGAATTTTGGTGCCATATTGTCTCTTTTACTTGTGTTCATGTATTGAGAATGAATGTCATAGTTGCGAAAAAAAAATTTCCCTGTATTTTTGCAACTTGTGCGATTAAACATGAATGATATCTTGCGAATTGCGCGTAAACGGGTACCCGGATCCTGAGGGGTTCACACTTAAAAGTAAACCCTTGAATATTGCCTCTATACACAGATGGTGCCATTAATCCTTACTTGGATGTCGATCCACGATCATAAATCTTGCCTCTAGAACCTCTACAGGGACTCACGAAGGATTTGTTCCAAGATCGTCTACCACCTTGTAGATCAATGACCCAACAGCAATCGGTGAGATGACATCATCTTTAGTCCTCAACTCCACTTGCAAGAGAATAGTGGATCGATCAATCGTCGGTTCCAAAATTTATTTTTAAACATGTCAAACTTTTATCACAAACACGATGATATTCACGACTGTCCAAACGTTTCTTCTTTAAAAAGTGGGGAACATTCGCATTAAGACCTCCAAGAACTAAAGAAGAGAAATTCATGAAAGGGCACCTCACACCGGCAACCCCAAAATGTAGTTCAATAACATATGGATATGGCCTAATTGGAAACCTCGAAGTCCATATTCATGAAACAAGCAGTCGCACCTAAAAGGAACTACCGTAAGTAGACATCTTAGAACTGTAACATAAACAAAAATTTTCAAACAACCTACTTTTCAAGGGACAATCTCGAAGAATCTTCAGTATGCCCTACCCCCTTCAAAGGGGAACACCCGACCAAGTTAGGAAAAGAAAAAAATGAGAACAAAAAATGTCTTGATTCTCAATTGTTCCTCTTTTCCATCAGATATTTCTTTATTCTTTTTTAGTTTATAACAATTTCAAGTCTTCTAAATTTATTTTTTCTGTGTTTTTAAAACTTTTTAAACTCTTTGGAAAAGAACATGATAGGAGTGGAACTAGAATTCGTCAGAATGTAACGGTACTTGTTTCTCTTAAGCTTTAAATAGAAAATCCATCAGCAACAAGTTAGCATCAAGCTAGGTGGTTCAAATCTTGCCAATCTCATGGCAACTCCTAGTCATGCATCCTCTTACATTGTTTGTCCTCTTATCACATTGATATCATATCTCCACTCTTATCACATTGATATCATATCTCTATACAGTTTCCATGATGTGCATCACCATTTATTCGTTATCTTTCTTTTTAGGAAGCTAAAGAATGATAATTGACGGTTAATCTGATATCTTTTATCTGAAAGTGAAGTGCCACATATAAAGGAAGGCCGTCCACCAACTCCACCCCCCCACCCCCCAAAAGCAATACTAAAATGACTATTAATAATATCAAGGTTGTAGAAAGCAGTAGTCGGTACTCGATCGGTGGGGTCACTGACTAAGGATTAATCAGCAGTCGGGTGTTTAATCGAATTTAGTCGGTCATTAGTCAGTTTTGAATTTTTTAATTATTTTAAATAGACAAATCATTGTATATTTTCTATACTTTGAAAATGAAACAAAAGAAGTCATTGACTTTAAATATAACATTATTACATATTAGAATAAGTATGTTTATATATTAACATAGATTTGTACATTTTCTGTACATTCACAATGAAACAAAAGAAATAATTGATTTTAAATATAACATACTGAAACCTCGATGGTTGAACATGCGGAGAGTCTACTGGCATATTCTTCAATGGAGGAGGCGAAGAGAGCGGTATGGGACTTGAATGCGGACGATGCTCTTGGTCTGGACGGATTCCCGGGTCCTTTTCTATCGGGAATTTCGAGACCTTTTGAAAGAGGAGGTGTTCGAGATGCTTAACGAATTCATGGATGGAAGCAGTGGCTTTGAGAAGATCAACAGAGCGTTGTTGTTCCTGGTGCCAAAAAAAGATACACCCGTTGGGGTGGAGGATTTTAGGCCTATCGCGCTCTCCAACACAATTTACCTAATAGTGGCTAAGATACTTAGCAACATGCTTAAGGGGATTCCGGGCTCAGTTGTGCTCCAAGGCCAGTCGACGTTCATCCCAGGGACACAGATGGAAGAGGGCCCAGTGATGGCCTCAGAGATATGCTTTGACTGGACGCAGTCGAAGAAGAAAGGGACCCTATAGAAAATAGACTACGTAAAGGCTTATGACAACATCGATTGGAGGTTCTTGAGGGTGCCTTTGCAGAGGAGATGCTTCCCTCAAGCCTGGGTTGATTGGATGAAACGATGCATCACTATGTCTTCTTACTCTATCATGGTGAACAGCAGACCAGAGAGGGGTTCCTTTCAACCGCAGAGGGGCGTGAGACGGGGGTGTATGTTGGCACCTATGTTGTTTGTTCTTGTAGAAGATGCTTTAGCAGTACTCTTCAGACAGGCGTAGAGGCTGGGCGGTGTGAAGGTTACCGTAAGGAGGACATTTCGGTCCCCCTATTGCAGTATGCGGATGATACTATACTCTCTCTCGGGGGCACAAAGGCTCAAAATGTAAATGCAGTTCAGCTAGTAGGGATTTTGGTAGCCTCTCCGGTCTTGAGATCAACAAGCGCAAGTCGACGGTTATTACCTCCGGATTGAATGAAGCAGAGCGTACCAGTGTAGCTGAGATGATCGACTACCCACTGGGGACCTTCCAATCTCATACTTGAGGCTGTCGTTAGTAGCACTGGACCTAAAGAAAATTGATTGGGATATGGTAGTGCAGAAAGTGGAAAAGAGGTTGACAGGGTAGAAGGCGGTCAGCCTCTCTAGAGGGGGAAGCTAGCCCTATTGAAGCATGTGCTCTCGGCTATACCAATATTCTTTTACTCTACTAGACTAATGTCGGTGGGGGTCAGAAGGAAGATAGAGACTAGGATGAGGAGATTCTTCTGGTCAGATGGGAGGCAGCAGAGACTCGGAATGCACCTGGTTAGTTGGGACGAGGTCACGAGGGGACGCAACGACGGGGGACTTGGAGTTCGTGATGTAGAATGCACGAACAGGGCACTCACCGCCAAGTGGATGGCCCACACCCCACATATGGGGTCCCTCAACCTCACAGATGATATACTTGTTAGGAAGATTTATGGGGTCAAGGGTGAACTCGTGACAGGAAGAATTCGTTTTGAGTCGCCGCTATGGGCAGGTATACGCCAGGTCTTGTCGTGGTTAGCCTCAAAGCTTCGGCCTAAGGTAGGTGATGGTCACATTTTCATATTCTGGCAGAACGATTGGACAGGGGAAGGTCCGCTTGAGGGTAGATTTCCGTGCTTATATGCTTTGGTTGCATTGAAGGGGGGCACACTTTCACAAATGGCAGATGCTAAAATGTGGACTCCGTCGTTTTTGGCGGACCTATCGGACCAGCGCTTGGAGGAATTTCTCAAGCTGCAAGTCGAAATCCCACCAACTGGAGATTTCTCGATAGACAGCGAGCATTTTCAGTGGGCGGGCTCAAAATTCTCAGTAAAAAGGTCTACAATGAGATGAGACAGAGGATAGAGGAACAAGATGTAGATCTGTGCCAAGACATGAAAATCATTTGGGCATCAAAGATACCATGCAGGATGAAAGGTTTCCTGTGGTGTTTGAGAAGGGGTCGATTATGTGATAAAGCAAGGAGGGGAAGATTGTTAGAGAGGACACAAAGTGTGACAGGTGTAAGGAGATGGAGGACTCTGAACACATATTTTTCAAGTGCTCAGAGTTGGAAAGGGTGTGGAGAGAGCTAGAGATCCCCTGGATCAAGAGTGAAGGGACGGCAGAATTCTGGGAATCAATACGGACGGTCGGCAACAACTCTACAGATAATTGCTCAAAGGTGTTCGCTGCATTACGGGCAATTTGGGCAGGACGAAATGACTTGATTTTCAATAACCAAAGATTTTTTTTCAAGAATGTAGCCACTCACTGTAAGGCGCTTTATAATTTCTGGATCTCACGGTAATGTAATCTAAACTCTTTTTAGTGGAATATATGCGGCGGTGACCTCCACACTGGGGGATCACCCTATTTACAATCAAAAAAATTATAACATGAAGCATATTGGAAAAAAGTTTGATTCAAAAAAGCAAAAAACAAAAAAATATAAAACCTTGATGTAAAAGTCGACTGATCAGTCGGCTGACTAGGCCTAGTCGAGTCGGCTACCCCCCCCCCCTCGACTCAACTAGTTAGGCTGACTAGTCAGTCGACTTTTACAAGCTTGAAAAATATGAACTCAGATTTTTTACAACCACTTGATAGAAACTTGTCCAGGAAAGATCTCTGAAAGTAGTGTTGCCATCTTTTAAACCCCTCTCCGAGGTAGCAAAAATCGGTAGTCGGTACTCGATCGGTTGGGTTATTGATTAAGGATTAATCGATAGTCGGACGACTAATCAGATTTAGTCGAATTTTAATTGTTCTCAATTTTTTTAATTATTTTAAATATATAAATCATTTTCTTACATATATTCATATATATATACACAAAGATTTGTATATTTTTTATATTATCAGAATGAAAGAAGAGAAGTAATTGAATTTAAATATAACATTAAACATATTAGAATAAGTTTGCTTTTAAAAAAGTAAAAAACAAACATGGTATCTCCAAGCAAAAATCGATCAACTAATCGGCCTAGTCGGAATTAGAGTCGGGAGACTTAGACTTTTACAACAGTGCTCCTCTCAAAACTGATACAAGCCAAGTTATTACTGCGATGTCCCAATCAATTCCTGTTATAAAATAGAAAGCGGAAGCGGAATAACAGAATAAAGAAGAATAATCACGAAGAACACAAAGATTTTTATGTGGAACCCTACTCCGTGAGGAGCGGGATGAAACCACAGGAGAAGCCCTCAACGGGGCGGATATTCTATTAGAATTTCTCAATGAGTACAGGAGGTCTGGGGCTCCTTATATAGCCTTCCCAGAGCCTCCAAGTCCCACCGTTGGTCCATGTGGGACTAAACACATGATGGGGGTAAATGGATCTTCTCCAGGATCCATTTACCCTGTTACAACATAAAGGGCGCACAACCAAATACTCTAACACTCCCCCTCAAGCTGGAGCATGCAATGCTCAGCTTGGACAAACAGAAAGAAATTCAACTCAACTCTACAGGACACTACGGACAATATCAACCCAACGCGCACATGCTGCAGTCGAGGACGTTGCTTCTCATGCCGTGTAGGTGAGGAGGACGAACGGGCTGGAGTGTGAGTCAACTGAAGACTCGGAACCTGACCATCGAGTCTGAACTTGCGCCTGGAGTCTCCTCGTCGGAGAACTGGGTCTCTCCCATCTGGCTCAGAGAATGGTGCACTGCTCTGGTGTACCTATGATACCACATGAAAACCCTTGCCCTCAAGGGAATGGTCCTCTTCTCTGGAGTCCCTATGGCTTACATGAAAACTCTGGCATGACAACTAGAAGAATGATGGGGACCTCTGACAATGATGGCAACATATGCTCATCTGACAATAAGACCGCACACTCGTGCGTGTCTGAAACTAAGGACTCGGAAGACAATCATCGAGTCTGAACCTGGATCTGAACCGTAGAGTCTGGAATCTGATCGGTCTGGAAATCTGCATCTGGAATACAAGACCTGTGACTCTACATATATACTCCCCCTTTCTCCCATACTTGTCGGAAAATATGGACGTCGACCAAGTTGGGAGAAGACAAGACAAATAGGGGTACACAATACCAATAAGCCGTTACAAATTTTTTCCGGCTTCTCAAAACATGGATAACTTTTGGCCGTTTCATATATTTTTTTTTTACGCCTCTTGACAAACATTTTTTTTTGAAACACATTTTTTTTTAAAACCGTTTCACATCATGCTTTTTTTTCGGCTTTTCTTCATTTTTTTTTAATTGCGTACGGCTCTTTTTTTTTTGTACGCGACTTTTCTCTCTTCGTTTTTTTTTAATAACTGGCCCAACAAGACATCCCTTTTTTTTTAATATCTCACGCCAAGTCCCTGCTATTCACTTTTTTTTCGTTGACCCATTCCCCCCCCCCCTTTTCTTGTGAACCGTCAGCCCCCATAATACAAAAGTCGTTTTTTTTTATTGAAAGGGGGCCCGCCGCTTAGGGTTCCCCGCATGGGAACCCATTTGCGCCGCCAGTGCGCTCTGGGGAGCGCTTGCGAGAGGGAGGAGATCGCCGCCAGGACTTCGCGCGCCTACGCGCAACTGGAGCGGGGGCGAGGGAGCAGCGGGGCAGCGTCTGTGCTGCGGGCGGAGGCGCAGCAGCGCCTGGACTGCGCAAGGGCTCCCGCCAAGAGCTTGCTGGGGCGGCGCGCGTCTGGACTGCGCGAGCTGGGGAAGGGAACCTCCTGCTGGGGTTCCATCGCCGGTTGTGTCGCTCGCGAGATGTTGAGAGGGAGATGTGGAAGGTGCCTTGAGACAGGGAGAGGAGGCGCGCCTGCGTGTGTTGAAGATGAAACGACGCTCGATTTGAAGGTGCGCCACCGATCGACTTGGCTCCTTTGATGGAGAGGAGATGCCATGCGGCCACCTGGTGCACGGTTGTTGGAGATGCACAGGTTCGGGGATCGCCGTCTTGATGCTTTCCTCATTCAAAATGCGCGCAGGGGCCTCTGCATCTGTACGTATATGCGAGCGGAGAGATGTTGCGCGTATGACCTAGATCCTGGAGATGGGCTTGGTCTTCTGCAGAACGTGTGCGGCTTGGAAATAGCCGTGATCGCACGAACAATGAGGATGGATCTAGGGTTCTAGAAAACCCTAAAAACAAAACTCTGGAACAGAATATGAACTTGAAGAGGACAATAGTCTTCACGAAATCTTAAAGAACATGAACTACAAAAAAAACGAATCTCGAATAAAAATACAGAACGAAAACTCCTCGAGAATCGACCCGCTCTGATACCATGTTATAAAATAGAAAGCGGAAGCGGAATAACAGAATAAAGAAGAATAATCACGAAGAACACAAAGATTTTTATGTGGAACCCTACTCCGTGAGGAGCAGGATGAAACCACAGGAGAAGCCCTCAACGGGGCGGATATTCTATTGAATTTCTCAATGAGTACAGGAGGTCTGGGGCTCCTTATATAGCCTTCCCAGAGCCTCCAAGTCCCACCGTTGGTCCATGTGGGACTAAACACATGATGGGGGTAAATGGATCTTCTCCAGGATCCATTTACCCTGTTACAACATAAAGGGCGCACAACCAAATACTCTAACAATTCCCAAATGCTTTCAACAAAAGGGTGCCTACAGAAGAGTTGCTCAATGTGCTCTACAACATTCCCTTGAAGAAAGAAAGAGATATCAAGAACGATATTCCACCTTCTATTCTGGATTTTATCAGTAATCTCATTTACTTCAACAACCGCTATGAAATTCACCATCAATATCTTATCAAAACAAATTCGTCATCAATAAAACAGTGTCACCTAAAACAAGCATGAGCTACGCACGATGTCCAAATCCCCAAAATTAAAAAAGCATCACTCAACCATACAGAATGATCTATTGCGGAGTTTTCAGTTAACAAACTCTCAACAAACCCAACAAGCAACTCGATCCTTGATAGAAAGTGTAAGAGGTGAATACTAGCACTTGAATGTTCATGCTAGAATCAATACCACAATTGTATATATCATTTCATCAAGAGATAACAAAAACAATCCCAATACCACTCTCCAAATATTCCCCAAGCCGTATCAAAAATAATATCAAACGTTAAAGATGTGTTTGATAACAAGATGAAGTCAAAGAATGCACGCAACCCTTACGCCCATGACTAGAGTCGAGGACTACAGGCCTATTACGTTGTCGAATGCTAACTATTTGTTGATATCAAAGATTCTGGCCAACCGATTGAGGGAGGTTTTGCCTCAGACCATCTCTCATGAACTGACCTTTTGTTCCCAGGAGAGCAATGGTTAACGGCCCGGTCATGGCTTCGAAAGTGGTGTCGAACTGGAAGAGAACCAAGGGAAAAGGGGTGGTAAGGAAGGTGAATTTCTCCAAGGTGTACGACTCAATGGACTATAGATTCATATGGGCTTCGCTACAGATAAGGGGTTTCCCGGAGCCTTGGGTGGCTTGGATCAAGCGATGTGCTAATTTACGTTCTCATGTAGTGCTCGTTAATGGTAAATCGGAGGGAAGTTTCTTCCAGTTGCAGAGAGGAATCAGGCAGGGTTGCCCGTTGACTCCACTATTGTTCGTGATTGTGGCGGATGCGTTAGCGGTTATGATGAGGCTGGTCGTGCAGGGTGGTTGGTGTTCCGGTTACTGTATGGAGGAGATATCCATTCTGATTTTTCACTACGCGGATGACACTATGATTTTCTTGGGGGTTGAGGATGAGAAAATCCGAAGGGCATCAGTTATCATGGATATCTTCAGGGACATTTTGGGCCTTTGTATCAGCAGAGATAAGTCGGCAATGGTCCCCTTCGGTCTTGAGGAGGATTAGGTACGGCATGTCTTTGGGTTGTTGGGGTGCTCGAGGGTTGTGTTGCTGATCACTTACTTGGGGCTCCCACTGGTGGTTTGGAGGTCGAAGGCTGAGGACTGAAGGATGCTGATGGAGAAATTAGAGGCGAAGTTGGCGGGATGGAAAGTGGCATTGCTGTCAAACGGTGGGAAGTTGGTGCTCCTGAAGCATGTTCTCTCGGTCATTCCGATTTTCTTCTGTTCCACTAGATCCTTGTTGGTAGGGGTTTGCGCCAGGATTGAGACTCTTATGAGGAGATTCTTCTGGTCGGATGGGCGACAGGTCAAGCAGGGCATCAATATGGTTAACTAGAGCAAGGTGACTGCAACAAAGAAGTGGGGTGACCTTGGAGTGTGGCGTTTAGGGGATATGAACAAGGCGTTTGTGGTAAACTTGGTGGTGTACGTATGGGGAAAGTCGCAGGATTTGGTATGCCGCTTGCTTGGCAAGATCTATAGTATTACCATGTCGTTGGAGGTGGCCACGAGCCGGGTTCCATCATTTCTTTTGAGAGGGATTACTGTGATCGTTCCTATGATTGCTTCTAGATTAAATCCAGTTCCTGGAGATGATTCAAGCTTTCGTTATTGGATGGATGACTGGACGGGGGAGGGGTGTTGGGGGAGCATTTCCCGGGACTTGTGCAGTTGGAGGCTAACAAGGAGGTGAGGGTGCAGGAGATTTGGGATCGTGACGCCTGATCTATGATATTTCTTTCTTGAGCTATCGGAGCAAAGGGTAGACGAGTTCCTTTCTCTACAGACAGAGCACCTTCAGAGCGAGCGCCCATCGTCAGGATGAGAGCACTATGTATGAGGAGAGGGGAGATTCTCAATGTAAGGCATATCGGTTTCTGGTGGAGGATGGGGAAGAGGTACAGGAGGAGATACGGATCGACATGGACCTCATTTGGCAGTGTAGGGTAACTAATTAAGTAAAGGTCTTCTTGTGATTGTTCAGACTGAGAGGATCCTTACCAAGGTTCGCTGGGGGCATTTGATGGGCATGGAAGATATTGCTTGCGATAGGTGCGATGAGCCGAGGGAGGATGCGGATCACTTATTCTTCGTGTGCCCTCTTTCGCAGGAGATATGGGATCGGGTGAGCATCGTGTGGCTTGCGCTAAGCGACTGCCCCGCCTTCTGGCAGGATATCTGAGCGGTATGTCGATTTGGACATGAGGAATATATGTACCTGTTTACCATGGTGTGGGCAATTTGGTGTGCCAGAAACAAGGTCATCTTCGCGGGGGAAGGGTTTAATGCAAATAATGTCATGGGGCACTGTAGGGCACTATGTTTGACATGGTGAATGTAAAGTGATGTAATTTCTTTCTCTCTCCCTTTCTTCTTATATTTATATATACAGTTCGCAGTCGATCCCAGTTTGGGACACCACCCTGTTTTTCTTTAGAAAAAACTATGTAAACAAAGAAAGAATGGTAAAGGCAAAGCAAACAATCATATAAGTCAAGTTTTTTCAAAATTCCACAGAGCAAAGTGCAAGTCTCTCTTTCCCCCGTCCCTACGCTTTGGTCCCCAACAAAGATGTTACGGTGGCCGGATGCTGGGATGGGCGCGATTGGTGCCCTCTAATCTCTGAGGCTTTGTCGGACCAGCGGCTGCTCGATTATATCTCTCTCATAAGCTCCCTTGTTGATGCCCCTGTGCCTTCTGAGGGCAGGGATTACTTGGCCTGGAAGAATGGACCCTTCTCTACTCGTGCCGCTTATATGGCCATCTTGCCCGCTCCCGCTGGGAGGGATGACAGGCTCTTGCGTGATTGCAATCTATTGTGGGCGCTCAGGATTCCTGAGTGTGTGGGTATTTTTCTTTGGCTGCTCCGTAGGGGAAGAATACTAACTCGTGATCGTTGTGCACGGATGTTTCCCAACTCTTCGCCTCTCTGTGGTCTCTGTGGCATGGCTACGGAAACTATTGATCACCTATTTCTGCATTGCTGCTGTGTTGATGCGTTATGGGCCGATTTGGGGTGGTTGGATCTCTCTTCATTCCCCCATTCCTGCCGAAGCTTGTTCTGTGATAGGGGTCGACCATGGCCTGCGCTGCTAGACCCAATCTCGAGGCTTTGGAGCCTGTGGCTGGGGCGAAACGAAGCTATCTTTGCTCGTCAGCGGTTCTATTTGGAGAATGTTAGATCCACGGCCTCGGGCTTCCTTCGTGACTGGACCTCTTTGTAAATTTTTTTAGCACCAGGGGCTACGATCTCCGTTTACCCCCCTTACTTTGTTTTGTAATTTCTCATCTCCCGTTTCCCCTTGTAAGTATCTCTTTCTCTTTTTAATACATTGGGGTGAGCACCTCCGCGTGTGTCCCCCTTTTTTTGGAGCTTCAAAAAAAAAAAAGGATCGTCTCTAACTAACAAGTGAGTGCAAAGAGAAATGCCTTGGAGATCAAGACACTACCATGTGTAGGGCGGTGGGCTCTTAGATAAGACAATCATGATATTAAGAATCATTTAGTGACCTATTTCCATGTGTTTCCTTATTTTGAGGTTATTCGCCCCTTATAAAACATGGACCCGCTAAAATATTTAATCTAATTCAAGGAATCGATATGATGTCGATTGGATCATTTTGATTTAAATATTTGAATGGATCAACTTAAATAAATATCTTTTAAATTCATTATACGAATTGGATTCAATTACATTTTCAATCCACTACAAACCAATCCATATTTCATTGATGTGTTGTGTGTATTCATTTACTTATATATAATCCTTTTCATTATTATTTTACCTCTCTATATATTCCTTTCAAATAGTATGTTATTTCAATCAAAAACTCATCACTACTTGATTGGAACATCCTCAGATTAATATAGCCGTGTTTTCCCATCACTTCTGCTAATCATATTCCATCTCATCACAACAATTCATATATAGAAGAGGGTTGCAAAATTATGCTCAACTGACACCTTTCTCTTCATTTTCTTTTTAATAGGCACCCATATAATCAGATCCTTCACGAGGATTTGTGTATCCATGTCATCTCAGTAGGAACATCCATTCCATCGAAGTCACTCTAGCGTGTGATGCAGCCCGAATCCAAACTAACTTTTATATAATTTAAAATGGCATGGAAATGTATTTGTATTTAAAACTTTCCTATTTATCAAGGAGGTATGTCTAGATTGGGATTAGCTCTATATAAGGTCTGCCACATGTTTGTTAATGGTAAAAGGATAGAAGTTGTTGCATTATGTGAGGCTGCCCCTTCTTATATAGGAAAAGAGGATCGCAAAATTATATAAAAATCTGGAGACAAGAAACAGATGACGAAAAACAAACAAGAAAAAAATAATAAACGCCCACAACTCTAAACTGTACTAAACACAACACTCACCTCAAGCCAGAGAATAAGCACAATGTATTCTCAGCTTGAAAACGCATTGATCGAATGGGGTCCTTGTTGGAGTCCTGTCTATAAATATTGGTATCACATTTTACCCCCTTGACCGTTATCTCTACGGTTTGACCCGTTGATTTCCACAACAGTGACACAGGTAAAATGGATGTTTTGTAAGGGTCGTGTACATACGAGAAATGTAGGGACACGATATTTGTAAAGTTTGCAGGGGCATACATAAGAATCCCCTCAAGAAAGGAAACATTTTTTAAGTAAAAAGTTATGTATACTCGCAGTGATGCACATACGAAAAATGTATTAAAAATATATTATTCAAACCATAGAATACCAAGACTCAACACGAGCCTTACCATGATCAGTTACATTGTCTTTATAGAACCTCTCGTGATGATAGACAACTCCATTACAAGCAAACCAGTAACCACAAGGTCCATACAATGGCCAAAGGTGACAATTGCTCACCCCTAGACCAATGACAAGAGTCCCCAAAAGGCACTCTGAATCCAACAGCAATAAATACATCCATCCAATCTAATGGAGCACAAGTCCCAATCTTCTTCGTCCGATCAAGACGAAGAAAGATGATCACACAAGAAGAAAGGATGATTCCGTGGTCCTTAAGGAAATTAACTACAAAAAAATAAGAATGAAGGTGGGCATGGAAGGCTAATCTGTGGGCTTGACGTGTGGACAAGTACGAGAAATACTTATAATTCTCACATGACTTTCAAGACATGTTCAGGATGACCTCCATGAACTTACACAAGCTACATCTTCCACAATGATCTAGATGAGGTTTAAACATAGTGGTGCCCACAATCAAAAAACAGAAACAGCCCAAAATTCTGGGTCCTTCGGATACAGAGAAAATGGGGCATCTTCAGTGAAGAAATGCCATATGTCAAAAATCGTACCCTTTTGAGTCAGTTTCATTCTTTTTGAGGGAGTTGTAACTCAAGGCTCATCAACTAAAGTTGGGAGACAGTCGGCCACCAATAATCATTATTTTGCCTTCGCATGAAAAACAGAATTCAAAAATCATCCAGCAAACTACCTTTTTAGCATGGAATTTTTGCATAAAAAAAGCCAGGAAGAATCAAACCTATATTGCCATTTTGACTTAAAGGTTGGTCAGAGTTGATCCCAGCTTCATTTTGAGATTGAACTGGCTGTCTTGCCACAAGATGCAATGTATGCCCATCTTCCACGTCTGCATATTGTTAAGGAGCTCACACCCGAAAAGCAACACAAGAAAATACTTGAGAAAAAATAAAATGAAAGGAAGTCATATCATCTGAAATCAATTTTCTCATTTTACAAGCATCGGTTCCATTTCCTGATTAGGCACTCTCAAAGGTATAGATAACAAGAAACACAGCCAAAGTGAGGTCGAAAAAACTAGAAAAACATGCACACCTTAAAGGTGGTTTGGAAAACGTTTGTACCCTCCATCTAAGAGATGAACAAAATGTTTGTATTTTGATGTGTCCTTGTGATGATAATAGACTGCTTAATAATTTGACGCCCTCATCGATGATTTGCCTGTAAATTCAGTTCCATATTCATCCTCCATAATGAAGGTGTCAATAACAAGCTCAACACACATTTGAATTAATTCTACATGCTTGCATGTATAACTCCGATGACTCAATAAACCAAAACCAACCTCAAGATTAGGCCACTCTTCGTCCAGCAAAGTCGAAGTAGCTTCTGACTTTTCTGACTAAGGATCTCATGATAGAGATTGTGGTTTACTCAAACATGACTGTGTACCAGCGTTTGGAGAAAAGTGACTCATGCTTCGGAAAAATACAGAAAAAATAGTGTGAAAAAGAGTTCGTATATTTAAGAATTAGGAAATCGAGAAGGTTTGATAATAAATGTGAAGGTTACAAAAACCGGTGTCGGGAACTTAGTTGGGAAGACCACTATATAAAAGGTATTCGAGCGGACTAATTAGAAATAATGATCGGAACTTTTTAAATTGATTACGTATATGTTCTCTATTTCTACAGGTTTAGTTGTCACTTAAGAAAATCAAAGTAACAATTTAATTTCAATAAAGCATCGCATCATATTTTAAATTTATTTAAAAACTGAAAACGAACAAAAAAATTAAAAATCATGTTCTTCATTAATCGACCAGTGAACAAATATTTGATCATGCCATTTAGTGATTGAATATGGTTATTCTCTTCCACAACCCCATAACCTGCAAAGTTAGACCGATTAGTCGGACAACTATTGGAAGCTCGATAAATGTTGGAAGCTTGATGGTATAATATTTATCGTCATCTAATTCTAGCATACATATATGTAATTTTACCACCCATCTCTCTACATAAGATATAAGGGATCTCATAATAAGAGACAAGCTATCATGTTCCTTACTACAAAGTACAAAACCTATAAGACTCGATTCTACTACGCATATTTTATCTGAGGTCAAGCCAATGGCCTCCACTACCTCTGTCATACTTCTACGTAGGGATGAGTATTGGACCTAGTACTTTCAAGTCCAAGGTGACCCCGCCAAAGGTCTGATAAAATTAATGGTTCTTGGGCCAAACCGAGGAGGCCCGAAACTTTTTCTCCCGCTCAGTCCACGAGATGACACGACCCGATTAATAAGGGTTCAGACCGTTTGGTTTCAAGTCGAGTCGGTCCATTAAAAAACGTTGGGTGGGTGCATGGAGAAGGAAAATGAGTGATTGAAAGTACATATGGGAATAATGAGGAAAAAATATAATGTGGAGCGTATCAGAGATAAACAAGATAAAAAATATGGATACAGGGATTTAACGCGGAACCCTACTCCCGAAGGAGCGGGATGAAACCACGGGAGAATGCCTCAAAGGGTTGATGTATGTATTGCACTTTCTCATCAGATACAGGAAGTTTGGGGCTTCTTATATAGCCTCCTCAGACCCACCAAGTCCGACCACTGGTAGATGCGAGACTAAACTCAGGATGTGGTAAATGAATCCTAGAGAGATCCATTTCCTCGTCTTACATATGATGCATACACTTCAACACTCCCCCTCAAGCTGGAGCATGCAATGCTCAGCTTGGACAAACAGAAAGAAATCTCAAGTTCATGCTACAAGACACTACGAACAATATCAACTCAACACGCACAATTGTCGGCTGTTGTCAAGGACATTGCTTCTCATGCCGTGTAGGTGACGAGGAACAAGCTGAAGTGTGGGTCGAATCGAATCTCCTCGTCAGAGAGCATGTGCTTTGTACTGTGCTTGTTAAAGTCACTGCAACTGAAAATGAGTCTCCACCTGGAGAATTCTTACATGTCACATCACGTGGACAATTATTTCATCTCTGAAAGGGTCGAATTGAAAAATTCGTGGAGACATCCTCGTCGAAGTCCACGATCGCAGGAGAATGGAGTCTGAAAAAGTCTCCTCGTCAGAGAATTGGGTCTCTCCCATACTGGCTCAAAGAATGGGATCTTTACTCTGGAGTCCCTATGAAATCACATGAAAACCCTAACCCACATGGCAAAGGGAATGCGATCTTTAATATGGAGTCTCTAAGGAACACATGAAAACTATGACCAAAACAAAAGAAGGGGACCACATAAATGATGGAAAACATGTACACATCTGAAAAAAAGAGTCGCTCTCTAGAGATCTCAAAGAAAATGGGTCGGTCAACTATTCAGTACCTCGAACTTGGACTCTAACCAATCTGAATGTCGAGTCTGAAATCTGAGAAAATCTGTAAAGGTTGAAAATCACACCGGTCTGGAATCTGGAAAATCTTATATATGAATCTGTCATGTGACTCTACACAACACTCTCCCTTTCTCCCATACTTGTTGGAAAACAATGACATCGACAAAGTTGAGAGAAGACAAGATAATGGGGAGAACAAAAATCAATAAAACAATCACCTGCTTTTTTTTGCTTTTCAAATCATATTTTTTAATCATTTTTCTCGGCTATTACCTTTTTTTAAAATAGTCATCACACCTCTTTTTTCAAATAAAATCGTTCAACATTTTATCAACTTTTCCTTTTTCTTTTCTTTGTGCGCGGCTTTTCTTTTGTATGTGGCTTTTTTTTCTTTCTTTCTTTTGCAAACAAGATGGACATTTTTTCTCTTTTTGATCTCTCTCTTCTTTCCCTTTTTTTTCAAATTTTCTTTTGGCATGTTTGGTCCCTTACATCAGCAGTAAAGGAAGAACATTTTTTAACACCTGACGACCACTTGGGTCTTACCCTCGTTTAGGGGACCCCTCACGGGAACCCAGCTAATGAAGGATTGCCACCCCTCACCTTGGGGTTTCTTCTTTTGATGTCGTTGCCTCTTTGAACAGATCCGAAGGAGAAACTCGCATTCGAAAACTCGTGGTCAGGAGCGGCATTGCCGCTCGGCAAGAGGGAGCTCTTTGCATACAGAGGAGGCGTAGAGACCTCGCATAGAGGTGGTTGCAAGAACGGCGGGGGCGTTGCTATCTCCTGGAGTCCTGGAGCTCGTCGTTGGGTCGCCGCCTGGGGGGGTTGGAAGAGGAGTTTTCATCTCAAGCCCTCCCCGAAAAAACTGTGTGAAGATGGAGTTGAAAGGGATGGAAAACAGATATGCATCATGGGTGGGTGGTGCCTCCTGGATGATTGAGTTCCTCCGCCTAGAGATGAATGGGAAACAACTTATGTTGCGAGGGGAAGAACTGCCAGAGTGAGGTGTTTCTTGTCATCGAAGAAGACCTCTTGGATGAGGTGCAACATCACCAAGATGGTCCACAACTACCACCTTCGAGCCTTGGAGTAGGACAAGGTGGCTTGGAAGCGGCCTAGAGCCTTTGTGTGCAGGAGAGGATCAACCCACCCCTGAAGGGTAGTCCTGGATGTTGTGGGTGGAGCCGAAAACCCTAGTCTAACAGGGAAAAAACATGGGGCACCTGAAGATATCCTAGAATTAGGGTTCCAAGAACCCTAATTTTTTTAATCTTGAGGATCTTCAAAACTTACACAGATTCGCAAAGAACTCCAGAATTTGAATAGGAAGAAGAACTTAATCTCCACCGTGCACAATAATCTCAAGAATAAAATATAAAGTTCAAAATTTGAACTGTTCTGAGAAGAAAAGAAAATCTTCAAAAAAACCATGGAATCAAGTGCTCTAATACCATGTTAGAAAATATAATGCAGAAACGTATTAGGGATAAATAAAGATAAAAATTATGGACATCGGGATTTAACGTGAAACCCTACTCTCTAAGAAGCGGGATGAAACCACGGGAGAAAGCTTCAAAGGGTTGATGTATGCATTTCATTTTTTTCATCTGATACAGGAGGTCTGGGGCTTCTTATATAGCCTCCTTAGACCCTCCAAGTCCCACCACAGGTAGATGTGGGACTAAACTCAGGATGTGGTAAATGGATCGTGGAGAGATCCAATTATCCATTTTACATATGACGCATATACTCCAACAATAAGTATATGAGGATTATTAGTAAATAAATTGATTCAAAACTAACGATTCACAAATCAAATAGAGTGTATTATACGAGATACACATAGGAGGAACAATGAGAAGTGATATTTATCATGTAGCGAGAAAAGTAAAGTTACGATGAAGATAACATGAAAATCTTAACCACGAGTTTTCTTTTAAAAGAAGAGAGTGGAAAATTATGAGTATCACAACAACAAAAAAGCCTTTTCCCACATTAAGTAAGGTCGGATACATAGATTCTTTGCCTCCATTCATGTCTATCTTGGGTCATTCTCGAGCTTAGATCCAAAAAAAGCTAAGATCCATTTGTATAGTCTCATTCCAACGGGCCTACCTCGCCCTCTCTTAGCTAGCTCAACATCCAAAAAATGCATCTCCTTACTGGTGTATCAGATGACCTCCATTGAAAATGGCCAAACAGTCTTAAGCGATTTTCCCGCATCTTATCCTCGATCGGAGCTACACCAACTTTCATTCTGATTGCATCATTCTGAATCCGATCTTTACGCATGTGTGTGTGTCCACACATTAACCTTAGCATTTTCATTTCCATTACTAACATTCTCTGCACATGTCTATGCTTCACATACCAGCATTCAGATCCATAGAGCATAGCAGGTTTCATGGCTGATTTGTAGAACTTTCCTAGAGAACGATAGAGTCCCCTCTCCACTTTAAACAACCTACATTAATTCTATTAGTAACATCTCCATCAATTCCCCCACCATGTTGCAAAATAGATCCTAAGTGTCTAAAAGAATCTCTCTTCTGAATATTATCATCAAAATTATTCACCTCGATTCATACATCATTACTTCCATCAAAAGTGAACTCTATATATTTAGTTTTAACCCTACTTATACGAAATCCTTAGACTTCAATGCATTTCTCCAGACCTCAAGCTTCTCATTTATTCCATCTCTAATCGCATCAATCAACATAATATCATTGACGAATAACATACACCAAGGTATCTCATCCTGAATGTGACATCAACTCATCCATAATCAAAGTAAAAAGGAATAGACTCAACATTGAACGTTGATGCATACCAATGTTGTCAAAATAGGAAGTCTTCCCAGACCATATCCTTACACAAGATGATGTCATATCATACATATCTTTGATGAGCTTAATGTATAGGACAAATATGTGTCTCTTCTCCAAAACTCCCTACAATATCTTTTGTGAGACAGAATCATAAGCCTTCTCCAAATCAATAAAAAACATATGGAGGTTCTTCCTTTAGCTCTATAAATCTCCAATGTTCTCCTCAGCAAGTGGATGGTTTCAATAGTTGAGCGACCTGACATGAATCCGAATTGATTTTCTTTTATTTAAAAAACTTGCCTCAACGTTATTCCGATCCCATGTTCTAAATTTTCATAGTGTGACTCATCAAGTTGATACCTCTGTAATTTGAACAATTTTGAATGTCTCGTTTGTTCTTATAAAGAGGGACCACGATGCGTCTCCTCCAATCTTTAAGCATTTTCTTGCTTCGTCAAATAATATTGAATAAATTTGTAAGCCAAGTCAAACCACAATCACCTAAAATTCTCTAAACTTATATAGGGATGTCATCAGGTTCTACACCTTACCTAGATCTCATAACCTTCAAAGCCTCCTCTACTTCATTTGTATCAGACTATAGCTTGCACGATTCAAGTAACTTTCACTACTACCTAGATCTCTCAAAATGATCTCTCTATTTCCTACCCCAATGAAAAGCTTATGGAAGTATTGCTTCCATCTAGTCTGTATATCCTTCTGAGTAACAAACGCGTGCCCCTCCTCATCCTTAATGCATCTCACTTGAGAAATGTCTTTGGTCTTTCTTTCTCTTGCTTTAGCCAACGTGAATATATCCTTCTAGCCCTCCTTAGAGTCGAGATTTTTGTAAAAAAAACATCAAAAATTATGAGTTTGTACATAGTAAAGATTGATGAGAATATACGTAACTACATTATAATAATTTTGGAATATGCATTATTATATATTAAGAATCCATGTAGCTGACCGTACTTATAATGGGAGAAGGCTTAGTACATTTTTTATGTATTATTATATGTGTTGGGAAAATCGAATGACTTGATTATTCGTGAGACCCCACGGCTCTCCTATATAGGAGAAAAGCACTGGGTAAATAATAAAAGAGGTACATAAAGAAAATAAAATAAGAAATAACACCAAAGATGTACAGAAATCTCAACACTCCTCCTCAAGTTGGAGCATATATGTCTATCATGCTCAACTTGGAACAGCATCTTTGGAAAAGGCCTCTAGTAAGAGCTTTGGTGAATATATCTGCAGTCTGATCTCTAGTAGAAACATGAGAGGTGGATATGAGACCCTTTTGGATCATGTCTCTGTTATAGTGGCAATCCACCTCTATATGTTGTGTACGTTCATGGAATGTAGGATTATTTGTAATAAAAGTGTTGCATGATTGTCACATAGAAGTTGCATAGGAAGAGGTACATCAACTGCAAAATATGTTAAAATCGACCTCACCCACATCATCTATGTGCTTCCCTGAGCCATGGCCCTGTCTTCGGACTATGCACTAGATCTAGCAACCTTTGTTTGCTTCTTACTTTTTCATGACACGAATGAGTTGCCAACAAAAATAGCATAACCAAAATTAGACTTCATGTCCCTAAGGCATCATGCATAATCTGCATCTGCACAAGTTGTTACCTATAGAAGAAGATCAGTAACAAACATCCTATGGGTCATCACAAAACCACGTCGGTTCCAGGCGAACTCTAATCCAAGTAAGTATCGAAGATTGCCAAGGTCCTTGGACACAAACTGCTGATTTAGGAACTCCTTGGCCACCTGAATGCCATGCTCATCATCACATGTGACAATAATAACATCAACATAGACGAGAATAGCAACAATACCTCTATGTATCCTCTGAACAAACAGTGGGGGATCTGCAGTGGACCGGGCAAACCCCTGATGCTCTATCAATTTTGAAAGCTACTGGTACCAAGCCCTGGGGCTCTGCTTCAGGTCATAGTTTGCCTTGTGGAGCCTACACACCTTCTAAGACTCCCCCTCAACAATAAACCCTGGTGGCTGATGCATATAAACCTCCTCTTGTAAATCTCCATAAAGGAATACATTCTTCACATCAAGTGGGTAAAGAGGCCAGTTCCATGAAACAACAACTGATAGGAGAATGTGTAATGTCGGGTGTCTGACCACTGGAGAAAAGGTATCCTAATAATCCACCCCATAATAAACCTCCTCTTGTAAATCTCCATAAAGGAATGCATTCTTCACATCAAGTGGGTAAAGAGGCCAATCCCATGAAACAGCAACTGATAGGAGAATGCGTAAAGTCGGGTGTCTGGCCACAGGAGAAAATATATCCTAATAATCCACCCCATAAGTCTGGGTGAATCCGCATGCTACAAGTCTTACCTTGTAGCGATCCACACTGCCATCTGCTCATTGTTTTACCGTAAATATCCATTTGCAGCCCATAACAGATACACCTGGAGGGGCAGAAACAAGACTCCAGGTACTACGAGACTGCAAAGCAGCCATCTCCTCTTCCATGACAAGTCGCCTACTATTATCATGTATGGTCTCCTGATATGTTCGTGGTATAGTAATAGCTGATAGACCCATAACAAACATCATGTACTCTTTTGAAAGGTGGTTCAAGGAAACATGCGCAGCTAGAGGGTACACAACACAGTTGAGACGGGGATTCCTCAAGGCAAAAGAAACATCGAGGTCATCAACCTATCTGATCTCTGTTATCAGAGTCTCCTGTATAGTATCATGTGGATCAAGCATAGCATCAGTTCCGTCAGTAGAAATAATGTGTTCACAACATACCTGGGGCATGCTGGATGACTGGGAAGGTGCAGGAGTAAAGGGGCGACTAGAGGACCTGCGAATGTAAAAACGAGTAGGAATGGAGTCATGGTAGACGGAGGTGGATGAGGAGATGGAGGTGGAGGTGACTGAGACTCAACATGAGGACTTGGTGGAGATATAGGAGGTGGAGGAACGAAGATATCCTCACCAAAGTCAGCATTAGATAACATGTCATTTGTAAGAGAAAAATACATATTAGTCTCAAAAAATATGACATCAGCACTCACATAATATTCTCTCCCAACAGGATCAAAACATGTATACCCTTTTTGGGTATAAGAATAGCCCACGAACACATATTTGACAGCTCTAGGAGAGAGCTTGTCTTGACCAGGAGTAAAATTGTGCACAAAATCCACAGATCCAAAGACTCTGGGAATAAGTGAGAATAAGTTATTCTCGAGAAACGTAATCAAGAAAGGAACTTTTTCTCCAAGCATAGTAGACGGCATGCGGTTCACCAAGAAACAAGAATAAGAACCGCATCACCCCAGAAAGAATGAGGAGCACGACTCTGTATCAAAAGAGTCCTTTCGACATCCAAAAGATGACGGTGTTTGCGTTCAACAATACCGTTCTGGTGTGAAGTGTAAGCGCATGAAGTCTGATGAATAACACTAATAGATCTGAGGAAGTCTGATAATTGTAAGGTAGAAAACTCCGAAGTATTGTCAGTGCAAATAAATTTTACATTAGCAGAAAAGATGTTTTTAATCTCAATAAAGAAGGATTTGATAACAAGACCAGCTTCAGACTTATTCTTCATCAAAAATACCCCAGATATCTAGAAAAATCATCTATAGCAACCATATAGAATCGATGTCCCTAATGATCATGAACACGACTACGACCCAGATATCAAAGTGAACCAACACAAACAACTGACCATTGTGACGATTTTGACGACTACGAAAAGAGGAACGACGACGCTTCCCAAGCTGAGACTCCTCACGCTCCAAGCTAGTAGGAGTAGAGATCTGCATGAGGACATGACACAACTTCTGTAGAGGAAGGTGTCCAAAACAAAGATGGCACAGAAACGAGGAGACAGATCCATAAGGGATAGTAGCAGCCCCTACACAAGGAGGTTGGAAAAGTCTGTAAAGTCCCCTCTGTTCACGGTCACATCCAATTCCCTGCCCGTGAATATGTCTTGAAATACAAGAGAAGAAGGGCAAAATATGGCACGACAATGTAAATCTTTTGTAATCTGGCTAATAGACAAAAGATTTATGTGAAATGTTGAAGCATGTAAGACATTTTGCAAACGCATTAAGGGAGCTAAAACAATCCCCCTGTCCAACAATGAATAGGTGAACCCCATTGACAATCACCACTGATTTACCTGGAGGGATAGACCTGTAAGAGGTAAATTGTACTCGGTCGCCACACATATGATGAGATGCTCCAGAGTCCATGATCCGGTCAGACAAATCTAAACTGTTGCTACTGATAAGGGCATAAGCAATATCTGACAAACTTGAAGAGGCACTAGCAATATGTGCGACATCTGAAGATCCTGCGGGCGAAGAAGTAGGAGTAGTCATCATCTCTCGCAGCCCGGAATCAATATCGTCAAAGCGTGCATCATGAACCGGAGTAGGTGTAGAAGTAGACTCGATCTGCTCAACAACTCGGGCGGAGCCTAGATATTCATGCTTCTGATAGCATGTCTCCTCAGAAAGACCAGGACGGAGGCAATGTGAACAAGGACCCCGCTGACGACCTGCTCCTCGACCACGTGATCCTTTTCCACGGAACTGTGAAGTATTCTCTCTGTCACAAGAGGCAGACATAGCAGAAGGAGTCTGAGCTACAGTAGTAGAGGATGTAGTAATTATACTTAGCCTCTTGCAAACATCCTCCAACGGAGGTATCGTCTCTCCAGTAAGAAGTTGAGTGCGTCTTGCATCGTACTCAAAGTTTAGAGATGAAAAAAATACTCCTGACATAGTTGCATTCTGATAAGTCTGCTATTGCTCAGTGCCCGTCGTAATGGGCATGAAGCTATGCAGACGCTCAAACATGCCTCTAAGATGTGAGAAGTGTGCATGAAGAGGTCGATCATTCTGGGTGATCGAAAAAATATCAAACTGCAACTGTAAAATTTTTCTCTCATTTTTCACCTGCACATACGCAACTGCTAAAATATCCCACATAGCCTTTGTTGTGGGTTGATTGACAATATCATTGGCAATCTCCGTGGTGAGTGTCCCGGAGAGCCAGATGCGAGCATAGGCATCATCTTGCTTCCAAGAAGCATTAATCTCAGTCTAGTCGCTCGGCTCTAGATCTAATCTGCTCCTTGTTATGGCACTACATCAGGGTGCGAAACTACATAGACCACAACTCATAGTTGGGCTCATCCATCTTCACGATGGGATCCAACATTCATATCATGGCTTCTCAGTCTCATTATCGACACGTTCGCAATCACCATAGTCTTGTTGGTTCGCTATTCTGCTTCAATCGAGTGGCTTCTAGCGGCCTAATCTTCAACAATTAGGACCCACACTTTGCCTTTTGCACAAAAGTGGCATCAATCACTACCTCCAGGTAGCGACTCTCTACCATTGCTACCATCTTCAAGAATCGCATGAACTCCTTTGAAAAATTTTAAAAAAAACTAAGACATGGACCTTGAAACGTAATCCCCAGATGATACCATTGAACATGAATCAGATTATAAAAAACAACCAAACATGGTATCAAAACTTGTATTCACATGGTTCAAAATGGTCAAGATGATAGTCCTACTCTACATAAGAAGTGATATAATAGTTGTGATTGTATATTGGTTCTTCTTGCTGAAACATATAGTTCATGTAATACAAGGGCCTGAATATTGGTCCCATTCACACCCAACTCACACAATCGACGATGTGGGACCGAACAAGTAAACTGTACTTGGATCTTTCCGAAAAAATACAAATATCAACGTTATTAGAAACCGTTCAAATGTAACATCCATGTCACGTGCTTTTTTAGATAGCTAAGACGCAATATTAAGTTTCAACCATTATAGATTTTTTTAGCAAGAGGTTTATCACTTATTTGTGAAACCACTTGCATATGTTTTAAGTCACTTTATTTAGTGGTGTATTTGACCCAAGTATACATACTTGCAGAGAACATGTAGAACAAATAGTGCCCCATCGCATGTGACATGTACTCCTGTGACTCCTGAATGAATACTGGTAACATTTTTTGCAACATTGGCAATAAGCATATAGCACCAGAAATCATATTGAATAATGTCGTATATGCTTTAAAGAAATCAAAATGAACATAAAATGGCAAATGAGAGATATATCCCAATTTAACCCGCTGCAGATCAGGGAAGAGTAATGTAAAAAGAAAAAGGATACGATAATCAGAAAGTGTGTGATCGTCTTTCAGAACTCTTCCCCTGAAAATCAGTCGTTGTTGTCCTGTAGGAACACCAACTGTGCTTGAAATTTTCTCCTTCAACCGTGCAATGCTCATCTGTATGAAATAAAAAAACTGGTTGAGGAAGTATTTATCTATGTGATAAAGTGACTAGGAAGCAGTAGGATTAGCATCACTCTTCCCTCTCAACCTACCCATGCACTAGAAGGAAGAAGATCCACAAACTCAATAAAGAAAAATCCATTTGGTTGGTATGTGGTCCACCGCATGATTTGTTTGGTGCACCAACTCAGTTGGTCAATGATTTCAGCATAACTGTGCCAGCAATTTGTGCAGATTTGATGGCGGGTACTCTATCCTCTAGAGGGCAATTGCAGGTCTAGCCGACTCGCAGGAATACAAACACTGAGCCTAAGATTCATATGCCGGTATGCTTTGAGGGAAGAAATCATACACTGGGTATTAATCCCTTAAAGACTTAAAATCGACCAGGACAATATTTACGAGGTCATAAATTTTTCCATCGGCTTTTCCACGGAGAGATTTGCGTGAGGTGGTTGGCAATAGTATCAATACACCTAGTGCCCTATGTGATTTTTCTCATTTAATGCATGAATGTCTGGCAATGCAGCAGGTGCTTGCTATGATTCATAACACCCTAAATGAATATATATCTCGCTTTTCACCTTTTGCACGATAAGCACACCTAATTACTTAAAAATCATGATAAAATGTGGAGAAAAATAAATAGATCGATTATCTATGATGCCATATGTATCTCTTATACGGAGAGGAAAATCATAAGGCAAATTATATAAGAAAGAAAAAAATAGATAAATACAAGTAATTCTTGACATTCCCTACAAGATGAAGCATAGATGTCAACCATGCTCAGTTCTTAACAGCACTCTAGAGTGACCCTCTTGCTAGGGCCTTGGTGAAAAATATGGTGTCCATTCTCCTAAACTGGCGTAGGAAATAGAGACGAAGCCAATATATATCATGTCTCGTGCATGATGTCAATCCTCTCAAGGAAAGCTGGATTGTTGGCAATGAATAAAACAGCATGATTGTCATAAAGCAACTGCATGGGACAAGGCGTGCCAATAGCCATGTCTGTCACAATGATCCAACCCACATTATCTATGTGCTCCCATGTTCCATACCTCTATATTCGGACTCAGTACTCGATCTAGCAACCACGGATTGCTTCATACTTTTCCATGATACTAAAGAACTCCCTATGAATACAGCAAAAATCAAAGGTCGATTTCCAATCTTTACAGTATCCTCCATAGTTAGTATCTGCACACGTCATTATGGCAAGAAATGTTCCTCTGCTAAATAACAAGACTTCAGATACCTTGGGATCATGTAAATTGCATCGATGTGAGCATGTCGTGGCCATAGTTAGAAGAGGTGTGCCTCTAGGTGCAAAGAAGATCTAGGTGAAACGAGGCGGGACCAAAGATCTTCAAAGAGATCACCTCATGTCATCTGGATGAGGTATCGCCTCACATAATCGAGGCGGTGTAGTGAGGAAAGATGGTCTCTAATGCTATAAGGATTTTCGGTGCACTTTCTTAAGAAAATCATTTGTCTTATTCGAAGTTTCAGATAATAAAGGTATAGTTGTTGTTGGAAGAATAAGACTTGTTGTTTATTCCAGAGAACCCTAGGGTCTCTTATATAGAGAAAACCCATGGGTAAATTACATAAGACGGAACATAGAAGAATAAAAAGCACAAACGGTACACAGACTACATAATTCTTTCGACACTCCCCCTCAAGATGGAGCATAGATATCGACCATGCTCAGCTTGGAAGTACACTTCTGCAATGGTCCTCTGAGTAACGGTTTGGTGAAGATGTCGGCAGTCTGCTCCCCAAAACTAACATGCGAAGTAGAAATCAGTCACTTCTGGATCATGTCTCTGGTGTAGTGACAGTCTACTTCAATATGCTTAGTTCTCTCGTGAAAAGCAGGATTATTGGCAATGAACAATGCGGCTTTATTATCACACTGTAGCTGCATGGGTAGAGGTACAACTACATGCAAGTCTTCTAGTACAGCTCGAACCGACATCATTTCCGTACTTGCTTGTGCCATAGCCCTATATTCATATTCTGCACTAGATCTAGCCACAACCGTTTGTTTCTTGCTTTTCCAAGAAACTAGAGAGCTACCCACAAACACAGCAAAACCTGAGGTAGACTTTCGATCCTTAGGGCATCCTGCATAGTCAGCATCCGCACATGCAGAAACAGATAAACTGGTTTCTTTTCTGAACAACAATCCCGTGCTTGGAGACGATTTTAGATACCTGAGTATCATATATAAAGCATCCATATGTACATGTCTCGGTTGTTCCATGAACTGTTTTAACCGGCTAAGTGCAAAGGCAATATCAGGTCGGGTTATAGTTATGTAAAGAAGTTTCCCCACCATTTCTCTATTCCTTCTCTTGTCAACTTCTTCTGTATCATTATCCATATAATTTCATGCTGGGGTTCATAGGAGTAGTAGAAGGTCTGCATCCAACCATGCCCGTCTCGATAAGCATATCTGTAATATATTTCCTCTGGGCCATTACTAGACCTTGTGCATTCCTGACGAACTCCAGCTCCAGAAAATATCGTAAAGTACCATGGTCCTTTGTAACAAATTGACGAACCAACACTGCTTTGGTCATCTCTATCCCCTAAGCATCATCTCATGTAACCAAAATGTCATCAACATACACCATGATGACAAATGTACCTCTAGTAGTCTTCTGGATGAACAATGAGTGATCTGCATTGGATCTCTTGAATCCTTGTTCTTCAATTAGATGGGAAAGATTCTGAAACCATGTCCTTGGGCTCTGTTTAAGGCCATATATTGCCTTATGAAGTCTGCACACCATATGATTCACCCCCTCAGCAGCAAACCCCATAGGCTGCTACATGTAGACTTCCTCCTGCAGATCTCCATACAAAAATGCATTTTTAACATCTAGCTGGAACAAGGGCCAATCACGTACCACAGCTACAGACAGAAGAATACGAAGAGTGGAGTGACGAGCAACTGGAGAGAAGGTATCCATATAGTCCACTCCATAAGTTTGAGTGAAACCTCGTGCCACTAGCCTTGCCTTGTATCGATTCAGGCTACCATCTGCATGATACTTGACAGTGAATACCCATTTGCAGCTAACAATAGATGCTCCTGAAGGAGAGGGAACCAAGCTCCATGTGCCCCGCGACTGTAGAGCAGCCACCTCCTCCTCCATTGCAGACCGCCAGCAATCAATTTTCAATGTATCATGATAGGTTTGTGGGATCTCCACAGAGAATAAAGCCACTGTAAATCTCTGAAAGTCCCTTATGAGACGATGAAAGGAGACCTGTGAGGCAAGATGATACGAAGCACAGCTGCATTTCTGCTTTCTCGTCGCAATAAGAACATCCAAATCATCAACCACTGAACTCGTCGAGTCAGATTCGTCCCGTAATGATGCACCCTGCAAAGGCATACTATTCGACACATCATTAGTAGTAACATCTAAACATACCTAGGGTGTGCCGGATGATTGGCGTGTAGCATGAGCAAGACCAGATCGACAGGTATAAAATTTTGGTAGTGGCGAGATAAGTGGTTTTGGTGGAGGTAGTGGTGGTGGATGTGCATGTAGTGGTGGTGCTGACGCAACGTTAGGAACTGGATTGGACAATGGAGGACTCACCATAGGAGGAGGAGGGGCATACACCTCATCAGTAGATGTGTTAGAGACCAATCTGTCACCTGCAGGTGAAAAATACATAAAAGACTCGAAGTAACATATGCACTGAGAAAGTATTTCCTGGTAACCGGATCATAGCAACGATATGCCTTCTACGTCCGAGAATAACCCACAAAGACACATTTGACAGCTCTAGGTAAGAGCTTGTCAAGACCTGGTGATAGCTGATGAACAAAGGCAATAACTCCAAAGACACGAGGGGTGAGTGAGAACAATTCCTTATCTGGAAAAACAACAGAGAGAGGAATTTTCTCACCAAGTACTGTGGACTAGGAGTGTTAATTGAATCGAATCATTCGAATTTGGTTAGGATTCGTTCAATAAAAATTTCGGAAAAAGTTTGATTCGAAATCAAATGAATTGAATTTGAATTTAACTCGTGGATTCGATTCCTAAATGAATCGAATCTGATTTCAATTGGATTCGTTCGATAACAATTCGATTCGATACATACACACAAACACACACACACACACGCACGCACGCACGCACACACACACACACGTATATATATATTGATATAGTATAAGGTTTTATATATATAAATAAATGTAGTATATATTTTACAAAATTCCCACAAATGATACACATTTTAATATATTAATTAATATTTTTCATGATTTTATTATGAACATTCCATTTTTGAGATGCAAATTGCAAAATCTCCATATCCCCCTTTTTACTCCTCCAAATTCTCTCTCCCATCGTCAATCACGAGAAAAAGCCCTAAATTTTGCATCTGTTTCCAACATCATCAGCTGCGATTGTCGCTCCTGTGTGTGCTCCAACGTCATCCTCTCCAGCCTCCCACAGCCCGCGCTAACGTCGACTCTAGCCTCCTGCAACCTCGCTCTCTCTAACGCTACCAACCTCCCTCTCCTGCTCGTCCTCTCCAACGTTGCCGTCTCCAACCTCCCAAAGCCCGCTCCTGTTCGATCCCGCCATCAACGACGCCACCCTCTCGATCGCAAAACCCACCACCAGATCGTGCTCTCCCCCACTGTCAACGACACCGGTTCTTGACTCACCAATGTCGCAACATCTCTCCATCACTCCCGCAACAGCTGATATAGCCATACGCTCCATCGACATTGGTATGGAAAAATCTTTGCGGATCAAGTTCAAAGAATTCTATTCTATCAAGTATACGATCTTAGTTTTTGCTCAACATATGTGACATGTTATGTCCATAAATCTAATTATAAGAAGTATACATGTATATTTTAATCTAATTAGTGCATTCAAGGGAGACAAATGGGAATACTCCCTAACACAAAATTGATAGAGATGTTCAAATCCGGATGGATACAAGCAATTCGAATGTTTTCACCAAAATAATAAAATGAGTCGACTAAAATATAGTTTGGACAGTACTGATTTCAACAAATTTTCCGTGGCATCTATTTTAATTATAAATCTAATGAAGGGGCTAAAATTTATACCTTTAATGGGAAATGGTTATCTACAAACTTATTGATGCCAAAAAAGTCAATTATGTATTCTATTTTTTATTCTTCTTCATGTGCTTTTGCAAGTAGGGGTGGAGGAATTCCCCAAAAAATACCATTTCTAAATTATCTTGATGATGATGAACAACTTAATTTTATCAAGATAAATAATAGAATGAAGTGAGAAAAGGAAGCAGAATTTCAAGGAATCAAGGTCATACATGTAAAGATGAACCAATTTTAATCATGAGTCATAGCTCATTGTCTTCACAGTTGTGCATCTTCTGTAGGTAACATAGCTTAGTTGGAATGGAACCAATGAATTAGTTAGCTCTGTTTCTAAGTATTGTGGGAATTGTGAAAATAATTCGATAACAAATGAATCGAATTTGAATATTCGAAACTCCAAACGAATTGAATTTGAATTTAGATTAGAAATTCGTTTAAAATTCGATTCGAATTAGGATTCAAAAATTTTATAATGAATTGAATTTGAATCTAGGTGGATTCGAATATATTCAATTCGATTAGCACCCCTACCATGGACAGCATACTATTTACCAAGTAGCAGGCTGTAAGAACAGCATCTCCCCAAAAAGAAATAGGAGCACAACTCTGGATAAGTAGAGTTCGAGTAATGTCAAGAAGGTGACGGTGTTTTCTCTCAGCAACTCCATTCTGTTGGGAGGTGTAGGCACATGTAGTTTGGTGTATAATGCCTTTTGACAAAAAATAATGTGAGAGAGACCGAGTACAAAATTCCAACGCGTTATCAGTACGAACATATTTCACATTGGATGAAAAGACATTGTTCACTTCATTGATAAGGCTTTTGATAACATCACCAGCTTCAGATTTATTCTTTAACAGGAAAACCCACGACAAACGAGAGAAATCATCAACCACGACAAGATAAAACATGTGCCCCTGATGATCAGGGACACGACTGGGACCCCAAATATCAACATGAAGTAACTCAAAAGGGGAGCTACTACTCCGACTCTGACGACTCGGGAAGCCAGTTATATGGTGCTTCCCTAACTGACAAGCTTCACACTGGACGGACGAACTTGGAGATATCTGAGGCAAAAGGTGACGCATCTTCTGTAGAGGGAGGTGACCAAAGCGTAGATGCCATGTATAGGGAGAGACAGATCCAACAGCATGAGAAGAGACTCTAGCATATGAACTCCGGTTCAGACGATAAAGCCCATCCTGCTCAGAACCACAGTCAATCACCCTGCCCATTAGAATGTCCTTAAATATAAGAGAGGATGGGTCAAATATAGCGCGACAATACAAATCTTTTGTAATCTGACTAATAGAGAGTAAGTTCATAAAAAATTCAGGGGCATGTAAGATATTCTTTAGATACATGGAAGAGGATAACATAACCTCCCCCTGTCCAACAATAGGGGAATGAGTCCCATTGGCAATGATCACCGACCGCCCTGGAGGAATCTCTTTGTATGATACAAGTCTGTTTCTGTCTCTACATAGATGGTGCGTGGCACCAGAGTCCATGATCCAATCGGAGATGTCTGAACTATAACATGTAGTAAAAGCACAGCCACTACCTGAGATGCTAGTCGTGGTAGAAGTACTGGCAGAAGCAGGCGCAACTATATCCGAAGAGCCTCTAGAAGAATCTGTAGAAGATGAACGCATTATATCCCGTAACTGAGCGACGAGTTCCTCAAATCTCTGATCCGAACTGGACGATGATGGAGATGCAACATGTTCTGCCACCCGCGCTGATGCTGGAAAGCCATGTTTAGAATAGCATGTATCCTCCTAGTGACCTGTACGGTGACAAAAACTGCAGGGTGGACGGGACCGACCACCACGGCCACGGAATGAAGAAGAGGAACCACCTCTCCCTCTGGAAGCAGTCATCGCTGAGGGGGGTGGTGTAGACGTGTTGGATGGAACAGAGATGCGACCAAGCCTCCGGTAGACCTCCTCCATAGGAGGAATGGTAGCATCTGCAAGTATCTGTGATCTGGCCGCATCATATTCGGGATCAAGAGCCGCAAGAAGGACTCCTACCATGGTAGCATTACGAAATGTCTTCTGCTGCTCGGGTGTGACCGTCAGAGGGATAGTGCTGTAGAGTTTCTCAAACATCCCCCTAAGGGATGTATACAAGGAATGAAGTCGTCACCCATTCTGCTTCATGGTGAATATGTCATGCTGAAGTTGGAGCATCTTGGTTTCATTCCGGACCTGGGAATATGTCGTCGCGAGAATGTCCAACATCGCTTTAGCGGTGGGCTGATGGAGGACATCATTGGCAATCTCCATCGACAACGTGCCTGACAACTAGACCTTGGCATACGAGTCATCAGCCTCCCAAGAGGCACAAATCCCTGTCTTCTCTGCCGGCTCATCTTCGGTAAGAATGTGCCTCTTACCGTTTGACTTAATGAGGCTCATGAACTGCATCGCCCAGAGCTCATAGTTCGACCCATCCATCTTTACTATTGGCGCGGGACCTTTGAACGCGCCTATGGAGGGCATATCAATCATGGATTCTGATATATCACTGCAGATGAAGAACAAGGGTTTGTAGACAGAGAAACAGATGTCTACACAAACTGCATAAGATTCGAGTGCATATGTAGACGTTACGCACCCAAATCCATGGATAAGGCGAAGGAGGCGGCTACAAAAGAGGCCGCAGGAGGGGACGCCGGCTAGAGCAAAGCCGGCGGGGACGGGGCAGGGGCCGGCCCGAGAGGTGGGGCCGAGAGACGGGAGGGGGGGCCTGGAGGCGGGGCCCGAGGCCGGGAGGCGAGGGCCGGCGCTGGAGGATCGAGGAGGGGGGGCCTAGGCTGGGGGCCGGGAGGCGAGGGCGCCGCTGGAGACCGAGGGCGGCGCTGGAGCCCGAGAGGCGGCGACGGCGGGGGGGGGTGGAGAGAGCCTAGGGTTTAGGCTTTGATACCATGTTGGAGAGTTGTTGTTTATTCCAGAGAACCCTAGGGTCTCTTATATAGAGAAAACCCATGGGTAAATTACATAAGACGAAACATAGAAGAATAAAAAGCACAAACGGTGCACAAACTACATAATTCTTTCGACAGTTGTTCTTGTTAAGCATATATTTATACAAGATGAATGCTTAAATTAGCCTCTTTTGTATTCATATTTACCATTAACATATATAAATATTTTAATAAATTATTAACATTACATCTTAAACATACGAATCTGCAAATCTCATATCCATACGAATATGAATAACATATAAGAAAAAAATTGGAACGGGGGTGTTGCTCCCGACAACTCCTGCAGGGGGGCACACCTTCTATTCCCTAGCACCCCAAGCTCGATGACCGGACAGTGAGACCCCTATACCAGTAGGATATGGTGGTACACGGACGACACCATACGATTTTCAACTGGGTTCAGCAGAATATATGATTAGGATTCACGGCATATCAACATCTCGAATACTCTAACGACAACAATAGCCAATGACTCCCCCTGCGATAAATATTTTAGTGATAATCATGTAATCTTGGATACTTTAGTGATAATTCCAACCAATGACTCCCTCTTTGATTGGATGAAAATTTAATAAAAGGTACATAAAGTTGTATATCTTTTCTTTTGGTGTTCTCATCTCTATAATTTCATCATATATTAGAATGTTATCTATTATATGTTAGTCAGATAGAGGACGGGGAGGTTGCTCCATGGAGCAGCCAAGTTGGTTAAACTCCACGGAGCATTTTCCCTCAATTTTTTTATCTTTTAGGAAACTCCACCATGTATTTTCATCACTATATCCCTCTAATATGTCATTCCAATTTCATCAGAAACAGAGACTCGTACGTCCTCCATCCAAAACAGGTTGATTACAGCAAATCTAATACGGTTAAAATTACCTGCTCTAAATGGAGGGCATAGGAGTCCCTATATCTGACGAAATTGGAATGACATATTATATGGATATAGTAATGAAAATACATAGTGGAATTTTCTAAAAATTGGGGGAAATGCTTTGTAGAGTAGCCAACTTAGTTGCTTCATGGAGCAGTTTTCCTTTTTTTCTAGTCAGAAAATATATAACTTCATTAGTTTATATTTTAATATAGTTTTATGGGTATTTTTATTTATAAACCGAGACTTATGTATCGGTCGCCTTGAGGTTATGCCTTGCCTCACTTACAAGGAAAACATCTTGTACTGCTTTTCATTTCTTCAAACCTTGGTCATGGTTACTCCAAAAACTGCTTTACTTCGCTCATTGCAAAAGAGATATCTAGCCTGGTAATAGTCAACTAGAGAAGCATCCCAACAAGCTCCATGTGTCCCCCTTGTCCACCTCATATGTATCATCATCATAGAGCTTCATGTTGGGATCAATGGGAGTAGTGGCAAATTTGCAGTCTATCATTCGCGACTCTAGAAGGATTGAAGGAGATCCGTAACATACTTCCTTTGGACCATCACAAGACCTCTCTAAATCCTAGTAAACTCAAGCCTCAAGAAGTATCATAGTTCGCCAAGGTCTTTGGTAACAAACCGTTGTCCAAGGAACTCCTTAGACTTGTTGATCCCATGTAAGCCATCTCATGTAACAATGAGGTCGTCAAACATAAACCAACAATACCTCTCTTGTGTCTTATGTACAAAGAGCGAGTGATATGTCATCAATCTTCGGAAGCCATGTTGATCTTTCAAGACAGAGAGTTTGGAACTATGCTTAAGGCCATAAATAGCCATATGATGTACGTATATTGACATACCCCCCTCAACAGCAAACCTGAGTGGATGCTACCTATAAACTTCCCCCTGCAAGTTTTCATACAAAAAACATTCTTACCATCCATTTGGGAAAGTGACCAATCTGTATCACAACAATAGAGGAGACAATCCGGAGAGTAGAATGATGAGTCATGAGGGAAAATGTTTTGATAGTCCACCCATAAGTATGAGTGAACCCACATGCCAACAAGCTTAGCATTGTAGAGATAAACATTGCTATTTGCTCCATACTTCACTTCATTGGAAAGACCTATTGGCAGCCAACCACAAAAGCCCCTGTTGGAGCGGTAACCAAGCTCCATGTCCTATGTGACCGATGCAATCATTTCCTCCATCGCAAGACATCATTGATTGTCTCGCGTAGTCTCCTGATATGTGTGTGGAATCCCAAGTAAGCTTGTAAAACTCGGTCGACTACTAGTCGGCCTGATTAATTGAATCAGTATATACGCTGATTCGACTAGGCCTAGTCAGTCTTTAATCAGCTAGGCCGACTAGTTGACCTAATCGACAGATGATTTTAGCAAGTGTGATTCAGATGCTCGAAACCCAAAAACCCATTTATTGGATGGTTTTAGGTTACTGTCCACCTGTAACCCAAACCCTCACGCACTCACGCAGACCCCCAACCGAGCTCCCTTCTAAACCTAACCCAGGCGATCATCAACACCACCTCAGGTCGCCAGTTCCAACCAATCCGATAGCCAGGACCTTTCCTCCACGTTGTCAACTCTATCTAATCATCGATTAGATCCTTGGTGTTCCTCTCTTCGCGCTCCGGACAGCATCATCCACTTGAAGGTTAGGGTTTTTATATATTTAATTTGTGATTTTTTTGATAATAGTTTGTTGAGTGTGATATGTGTTACACTGTTATATACTGCTCACACTATATATATGCCCACATTGGAGCTTATCGAGATTATCTCCAACGCCTCGGCTCTCAGTGGCAAAATCAATTGAGTTGGTTTGTTGTCATTGGGAAAATAAACAGTGAAGGAAATAACCAAGTGATTTCCTTTATTTATTTTTTTATAAATGCTTCCTATTCATCTTTCCCCAATCTTCTGTGGCTGCAAGATCTATGGCAATGTCAAGTCTGGCATGCATCACATGGAAGTAAAACTTCAATTTTTTTCCGCTAACTTCAGCAGTGCATTTTGTAGCTCGGTGCATACTACAATAAAATGTTTATAAGCTCAACTGTCTTTCTTGTGACTTGCTAATGAATATTATACAGCTATCTTGCTTCTTCCTATACAATCAGTAGTCATTCTGAAGGGACACATATCAAGTAGCTTTACATGTATTTAGTTGAATCAAACCATACCGACCTGAATAAGTAAAAAGGTTTCTAAAGGGGGACTAGTCATTGTTCTTATCAATTATTTATAAAAAGCATCAACTCTTCTCTTAAGGGGCTGAGTTGGTATCTACATAGAAGTAAACTACTGCTGCTTTCCTGAATTGAACTTCTTCCATAATTTCATTTCCAATAAAACAGTATCTGTATTTTTGTTAAGTGTTTAAATATACATCAACTTCCAAATGTTTTCTGTGCTTCTGAAATTTTACCATGGCAGACCGGATTATTTCAATGTAGCTGGAGTTGTAGCTTATTTGTTTTTATTTAGATGCATTTGTAGGAGTTGTAGTTTATTTGTTCTTATTTAAATGAAGTTGTTGGTTCTTATGTGAAGTAGTAACTTGATTTTATTATATTTTTAGTACAAAATTGTTACTAATAAAATAGTACTTAGTAACTTGTTTATGTCAAGTTTAAACTTGTGAGTTTCTGACAATGTATATGATCACACACCCCATGAATGTCGTTCCTGGTAGCGACTCGTCTTTCTATGTACCTTGCATGGCAATTCGGATACTTTCACGCCGTGCGGATCCAAACACAATTACTTGTAGGTTTTGCAAGAATGCGGTGAAAGGATGGGTTTACATGTTCAAAGACCATCCCGCACACATGTCCTAAGATGGACGAAGAGACGAAGAGGACGATGATATCATACTTGGATGATGTTGCTAGAAAGAAGAGTCATAAAGTCGCTAGGGTTGCCGAGATGAGAGATGAGATCGATATCGGCATCGCTGGAGATGTTGGATCTGAGAAAAGACATCAATCTTACGAATCTCTGGAGCAGATCATCGCCGATCAAGGATCACGTCATATGAGCTTAAAAGATGCTTTATCTAAGGATCATCGTGAAAGAGTTGTCTCCTATATATGCAATTGGGCATATACATCGGTGATCCCTTTCAATACTTTGACCACAAAACCCTTCAAGCAGATGGTGGAGGCGATTGGGATGTACGGTCCTAGTCTCAAGACTCCTACGAGGTATAAGATGAGCGGTCCATTTTTGAAAAAGGAGATGAAAATATTAGATGACTTGCAATGTTATCGAATTACATGGAAGAAGACAGGATGCTCTATAATGACTAATGCATGGACTGATATGCAAGGAAGGAGCATCATGAACTGTGTCAATTGCTCCTACGATACTTCATTTTTTAAGTCCATAGATGCCTCTGACGAGACACACAACGCCGAGTACATCTTTCAGCTGGTGAATGAGTGCATAAATGAGGTTGAAATGGATAATGTTGTTCAGGTTGTTATGGATAATGCTTGGGAAATGTAGCAGCAGAGAGATTGATGCTCACAAAATATCCCCAGATGTGGTGGACTTCTTATGATGCAGATTCCATTGATCTTGCTTTGGAGGAGATAAGCAAAAATTCAAAAGTAAAGATCGCAATTAGAAAGGTGAAGACACTCACAATCTTCTTTTATACTCACATTAAAACTCAAAGCTTGATGTGGAAGTTCACAAGCAAAAGAGACATCGCTAAACCAGAGCAAACGAGATTTGCAACTACTTTCATCACTCTTGAAAGCATTCTAGAGACAAAAGACAAGCTAAGGTTGATGTTTTCGTTAGATGAGTGGAGAAACTACAAATGGTACAAAACCAAAAAAGGAGAACAAGCGACATCCATAGTCTTCAGCGCTACTTTTTGGAACTAAACCACACTTGCAATTAAAATTTTGATACCTTTGGTTCCTCTGTTGCGTGTCATTGATGTGGATCGACACCCATCCATGGGCTTTGCTTACAGATGGCTTGAAGAGGCAAAGAGGAAGATAATTGTAGCTTTCAATAGCATAGAGTCATCTTACAAGGTTTTTGTGGACACCATTATCACCAAGATCAAAGGCAGGCTTGACACTCCATTGCATCTAGTGGTTTTTTTTAAACCAATATTTCTTCTAGACAGAGTGTGGTGGTGATGCAGATATTGTGGTGAAGAGAGGTTTTATAGATTGCATGGAAAGATTTTATCCAGATTTGGATATACAAGATACCATCACCACAAAAGAGCTTCTTGATTACAGACATGATCGTAGACATTTGCCAGGCCATTAACCGTGAGACAAAGGATGATAAATGAAAAAAATTACGATCTAAGTATTTCAGGCATTGTTTTCAATTCATGTCATTCGAATCATCTTTGAATTTATTGACCTTAACCAATTCTCTATTTTATTAGCTAATTGGTGGTATAATCATGGAGATGACACGCCACATTTAAAAGCAATGGAAATCAAGATTTTGAGCTTGACGTCTTCGTCCTCTGGATGTGAACGCAATTGGAGTACATATGAATCGGTAATGGCTCTACTGACCCACCTAATTGGAATACTAGCAGTAAATTAATATTTAATATAGTCACAATTTTTGTAATGTTGTTTACATATTCATACCAAGAAGAGAGGCAGGTTGGAGATAAAGAGACTGAATGATCTTATGTAGGTTCGTTTTAATTCCAACCTGATGCAATGTCGGCTTGAGAAGGAAGAAATCCTCCTTCCTCCCGTGCACATTTAGATGAATGGACTGGAGAGTTAAATGTACAAGCTCAAGATGATGAGGTCTTTCCATATTCCGAATTGACTTGAGGTGGAGTGGCTCATGCAAGTTGTGCTGAATAGATTTTTGCGCTGAGAAGAAAACAAAGATGTGAATATGGCAAGGGAGCTGCATCTTCGAGCTCAGACGGCGTGCCTATAAATGAGGAAGAGGAATAATTTTTGCCTGAAGACATAGATGAAGAAGAAGATGATGATGAAGAGGATGATGATGATGATGATGATGAGATTCATTTGGATGATGACATTGATGGAGATGTCATCAATTGAAATTCTTATTTTGACATGTTGTAGCTATTTGTGAACATTAGCATGTGTTATGTACTTAACATTTGTTCTTAACTTGCTTCTTTTTTTCTTTTTTTCCCTTATATTGCTTCTTTTTTTATCTATTGTAAAAATGGAAATGGCTAAATTTAAGCAAATTTATGATTATATGTATAAAAAATAATTTATAGATTTAAAATAATAAAAAATCAAAACCGACTAATGTCTAAACCCAATTAGTCTCCTGACTGTTGACTAATCCCCTTAGTAAGTGACCCAGCCGATCGAGTACCAGCTGCTAACTTCTGCAACTTTGATCACAACAATAGATAATCCTACCACAAACTTCCTAAAATCCATTGATAGACACCCAGCAAAACATGGGCAGCAAGAGAATATGTAGTACAAGTATGCCACCTCTTCTGAAGAGCAACAGGATGATCAAGATCATCTGGATTATATCTCTTGTACATGACTCCCTTGGCATGCTACAGTCTCAACCTGTAAAGTCTCCTATTATATATATACATGTCAACGATACTATTAGTACAAACAATATGCACAAACTTTACCTGCGGCATGATAGATGATGGGAAAGGCACAGGAGCATGGGTCTTGGTAGTCGGCCAGTAAATGTAGTAACAAGGCATCGAGGCAAAGTCCAAGTCACAAAAGGTGTGGTGGGAGGTAGTGGTAGAAGTGAAGGAGGTGAAATGTAAACCTCTTTACCAAACTTAAACAAATTCATATTCTCACATGTGAGAGAGAGATACATAACATACAAAAAGAATGTGAGATCAGCATTGACACAGTACTTCAATCCGACATGATCAAAGCACTAACACCCATTTTAGATCAAGGAGTAGTCAACAAAGATGCACTTAACAACTATGGGGGAGAGCTTGTCACAGCCAGGAATCAAGTAACAAACAAAGACTACAAATACAAAGACATGAGGTGTCAAAGAAAAAAGATCCTTATTAAGAAACAAAAAAATCTTCACCTATCACAAATGACGGCATACGATGACCAAGTAGAAAACAATAAGGACAGCATCACCTCAAATGAATGAGAAGCATGACTAGATAAGAAGAGTCATAGTAACATCATGAAGATGACAGCATTCGTGTTTAGCAACACCATGCCGCTACATGAGGTCTGATGTAGGATGTCAAAGGGATATGAAGAGCTAAGAGAGCCGAATAGTATAAAACTCCAAGGCATTTTCAGAGCTAGCATACTTAACAATAACAAAAAATTGATCTTTATTTCAATAATAAAAATTTGAAAGTTGGTGTAGCTCTAATCGAGGATAAGATGCGAGAAAACCGCTTAAGATGGTTCGGTAATTTGCAAAGGTCACTTGATGCACCAGTTAGGAGATGCGAGTGTTGGGATGTTGAGCCGGCTAAGAGAGGGCGAGGACGGCCCAAGAAATGTTGGAAGAGACTATATGAAGGGATCTTAGTTTTTTGGATATAAGCCCGAGATTGACCCAAGATAGATTTGAATGCAGGCGAAGAATCCATGTAGCCGACCCAGCTTAATTGTGGGAAAAGGCTTTGTTGTTGTTGTTGATTTCAATAATAAAATTTTGCATAAAAAATCATCCTCAAACTTATTTTTCAATAGAAAAAACAAAGATGTCCTGAAAAATCATCGACAACTACAAGATAGAATTTGCATCCCAGATGATCATGAACATGATTGCGACACCAAATACCAAAACGCACTAACTCATATAAAGAACTACTCCTACGACTCTGACAACAAGGAAAAATGGAAAACAAGTATGATGATGCTTCCCAAGCTGACAAGCCTCGCACTGAAAAGTAGACTAAAAATGAATCTACAGGAAGACTCTACACAGCTTCTGCAAATCAAGATGATCGAATTGACGATAACACATGTACGGAGAGACCAATTCAGTGGGAATGGAAGATCTGCCAACATAAGGAGACTATATCAGTCCGTAGAGATCCCCTTGCTCACAGCCATATTTAATCACCTTGTCCATGACGATATCATAAAACATGAGCGAGGGGTATGGCATGACAATTCAGATCTTTTGTAATCTGACTAGTTGATATAAGCTCATAGAAAAGCACGTTTTCATACGAATGGACGGTGTCAACTGAATCTCTCCCAGTCCAATAATAGGAGAATATGTCTCATCTGCAATGACTACAGATTTTTCATGATGAACCGAAATGTAATATGTGAATTGTGCTTTGTCTACGCAGAAACGGTGAGATACATCAAATTCCATGTTACATTTTGAAATGTCTAGCATTTGACAGCTACTAAGTGCATAAGTTGTACCTAAGATACTAGCAAAGTCTGAAAGTCGGACGGGGCTGAGGGAGCACTATTAGGGCCTGTGGAATGAGTCAATCTCCCTCAAACAGAGATAAGATCATCGAATTTTCTAATCAGTTAAAGTGACAGTAAGCTCAATCTGCTTGGCAACACAAGCAAATGTGGGGTGTCAATACTTCTGATAGAGAGTGTCCTCAGAGTACTCACAATGGTGTGGCAGTAAGTACACTGCTGACGAGAACATCCACCTTCTCTGAGACAGACACCACGGTCTCTGAACTATGCTCATCATCCCCTGTTACGAGATGCAGCCATCGTAGAAGATGTCTGAGTAGAAGATGCAGAAGGCATTGTGATCATGCTTAGTCGATTGTAAGCCTCCTCCATGGGAGGTAAGGACCTACATGTGTGAAGTTAGTTCCAAGTAGCATCATACCGAGAATTAAGTGTCAAAATATATACACCTACCGCCATTGTGTTCATTTATGTTGTTTGTTGCTTGGTGGTCGCATTAAGGGACATGAAGCTATGAAGCTTCTCATGCATGCTCCTGAGCCAGGAGTAGAAAGCATGGAGGAGACGACCGTCTAACTTGGTTGTGAAGATATCGCTTTGAATCTACAAAATCTTTGTAACATTCCTCGCCTGAGAATATGTGATGGAGAGGATTTTCACATTGCCTTGGCAATAAGCTGATGAAAAATGTCATTGGCTATCTACGTGGAGCAGGAAATAGATAGACAAACTTGTGCATACGTATTATCTTACTTCCACAATGCAAATGCTCCAATCTTGTCGGTCAAGTCAGGTTGTATGAGGACGCATTCCGTGTTACTCTCCATGATACTCATGAACTGCATGGTCCATAGTTCATAACTGATCTCATCCATCTTGACAATGGGAGTCTGACCTTTGAATGCGTCGAAAGAGGATCCAACAACCTTGATCTCTGACATGATGCACGACGGAGCTCGGGAAAGACGCAACCGGGGTGTAGAATGCTCTGAAATTGTCTACACAATCATGGATGGAACCGGTTGTGTATGCAAACTCAGAGCACAATTGTTCTCACCAACACCATGGATGCTCTAGGACTTGGGTGAATTTATAAGTCTGAAATCACCTTCTCCGCACCAAAAATTGAACCAAACAAGAGCCTAGGGCACACAAGGAGTGCCTACAGATGACTCGGGGTCGGGTTGTAATGTCTGATGGGACCGCTGGCAGCATATGAAAATCACGGTAGTAGTAGGGCGACGGTAGGGGTGTCGGACGAGACCACGGTGGCCTTTGGGCGATGGTAAGGTTATCGCAGGAGATCACGATGGCCGTCGAAAGTCCCCTAGCAACGACGCAGATGTCACTATGGGCCACGAGAGGAGTTGCGCAAGGGGAGCTAGGCTGGAGTGTGATGCGTTGGGTGGTGGCAGCGAGTACAATCTCGTAGGGTACTGTAAGGGAGCGCACAAGGGAGATGGATGTGAGCGCGAAGGCAGCACTAGGTGGACAACGAAGGGAGAGGATGTCGAATTGAGGGATATTGTTCCAGGGTTCTCAGGATCCGATCTAAGACCTTCGCTCTGATAGTATGTGCAGATAGTATGTGCAGAAAAATGAATGGATTGATTATTCATGGGTGTTGGGAAAAATAATAGAGATGATCATTCATTGGAACCGTAGGCTCTCTTATATAGAGGAGATACCTATAGGTAAATTACATAAAAGAATCGAACGTAAAGAGAAATGAGTAAATGGTACATAAAGAAAAAATATTTATACACCCCCCCTCAAGATGGACCATAGATGTCGATCATGCTCAGCTTGGATGAACATTTCTGGAATGGTCCTCTGAGCAACGGGATAGTGAAGATAACAGCAGTTCGATCTCCTGAATTGACATGAATAGTGTAAATCAAGCCCTTCTGGATCATATCTCTTGTATAATGGTAGTATACTTCAATATGATTTGTTCTTTCATGAAATGCAAGATTGTTAGCAATAAACAGGGCAGCTTTGTTGTCATATTTAACTGCATAGGAAGAGGTACATATATGTGCAAATCTGCTAAACTGCTCGAACCCACATCATTTCTGTGCTTGCTTGTGCCATTGCCCTATATTCGGACTCAGCACTTGACCTTGCAACAACAGTTTAGTTCTTATTCTTCCAAGAAATGAGGGAGCTACCAACAAAGACAGCAAAGCCCGAAGTTGACTTCCTATCTTTAGGACACCCTATGTGTCTGCACATGCCAAAATAGAGAGACTTGATCCTTTTATGAATAGCAGTCATGTACCAGGAGAACACTTTAGGTACCTTAAAGTCATATATAGCGACCGTGTGTACTTTTCTAGGTTGCTCCATAATCTGACTCGCTCGACTTACTACAAAGGAGATGTCAGGTCCAGTGATAGTAACATACAGGAGTTTTCCCACCAACTCTCTATATCTTCTCTTGTCAACCTCGCAGGTGTCATCATCATATAATCGCATGCTCGAATCCATAGGAATAGTAGAGGGGCGACAACCACTCATGCATGTCTCAACTAGTATGTTTGTAATATATTTCCTTTGGGTTATCACAAGACCCGAAGCATTCATGGCAAACTCTAACCCTAAGAAGTACCTTAGGGTGCCAAGATCTTTGGCGACAAATTGTCGACCCAAGAATTCATTCGTCTTCTTTATCCTCTGCACATCATCTCCTGTAACAAGTATATCATCAACATATACAGTGATAATAGTTGTACATTTGGGTATTCTCAGCACAAATAATGATTGGTCTGCATTTGATCTTTTAAACCATTGCTTTTCAATGAGATCTGAGAGCTTCTGAAACCATGCATCGGGACTCTGCTTAAGACCATATATGGTCTTATGAAATTCACATAACTGATGACACTCCCCCCTCAGAAGAAAACTCCAAAGGATGTTGCATGTAGACTTCCTCCAGAAGATCGACATATAGAAAAGCATTTTTAACATCAAGATGATATAAAAGCCAATCACGAATAACAACAACAAAAAAGTAGCACACGGAGAGTGGAGTGGCGAGCAACATAAGAGAAAGTATCCAGATAATCAACACCAAAGGTCTGTATAAATCCCCGTGCCACTAGTCTAGCCTTGTAACGATCAATGCTTCCATATAGATGGTGCTTGACTGTAAACACCCATTTGCAGCTAACAACAGATGCTCCATTAGGAGCATCTACTAAACTCCAGGTACCTCATGATTGTAGGACAACCATCTCCTCCTCCATGACTAGACGCCAACGACTGTCCTTCATAGCCTCCTGATAATTTCGTGGTATATCCACGGCAGCTAGAGTAGCAAACCTTCGAAACTCCCCTGTAAGACGGTCAAATGTAACATGAGAGGCAAGGGAATAAGAGGCACAGCTCCGCTTCGCCTTGCGAAGCGTAATAGGAACATCCAGATCATTCGAAACCTCTACAATTTGTAAATCATCCTGCATAGAATCATGTCCAAAAGCCACGTCAGACCCATCATCAGAAACAATGTATTTTCAGAGCATATCTTGGTCGAGCTGGATGATGGGCGTTGACTGCGAGAAGGAGGCCGACGTGTATAGAATCGTGGCAAGGGTGGAATGACAATAGGAGATGGGAGAGGTGATGAATGTGGCGGAGAAGTAGGAGGTGGCGATTGAGGCGTGATAGGAGGACGTGGAAGCGGTGGAAGTTGTAGAGGTGGTGGTATGACTGGCGTAGGTGGATGTGGAGGGATATAAATGGCACCATCAGAGTCAGAAGAAGTCAACATGTCGCATGTAGGAGAAAAATACATTGTTGATTCAAATAATGTAACATCTGCGCTAAGATAATATTTCCTGTTAAGTGGATCGTAGCATCTATACCCCTTCTTTGTTCTAGAATACCCAACAAAAACTCATTTGACAACTATAGGAGAGAGATTGTCAAGACCCGGAGATAGTTGGAGAACAAACGCCACTGGACTAAAAACACATGGAGTAAGTGAGAATAATTCTTTATCTAGAAATACCATGGAGAAAGGAATTTTCTCACCAAGAACAGACGAAAGCATGTGATTCACGAGATAGCATGTCGTAAGAACCGCATGACCCCAGAAAGAATGAGGGGAATGACTCCGAATAAGTAGCATACGAGTTATATCAAGTAAATGACGATGCTTCCTCTCAGCCACGCCATTCTATGAGAAGCATAGGCATAAGACGTTTGATGAATGATACCAAGAGAGACAAAGAATTGTGAGAGTGCACGACTACAAAATTCCAACGCATTATCCATCCTCATAATTTTAACAAAAGAAGAAAAAATATTATGCGCTACATTAATGATATTTTCAATCGCAGATTTATTCTTCAAAAATACCCATAGCAAACGTGAAAAATCATCAACAGCAACCAAACAAAAAAATGTGTCCTTGATGATCAGGGACACAACTTGGACCCCAAATATCGACATGAAATAGCTCAAAAGGAGAAATACTACTCCGACTCTGACTACTAGGAAACACCGAGCGGTGGTGCTTTCCCAACTGACATGCTTCACAATTTCACATTCAAATGAGGAACGGGGAGGAATCTGAAGAAAAACTTGACGCAACTTTGGAACATGAAGATAACCGAAGCGCATATGCCACATGAAAGGTGAAACAGATCCTGTACAATGGAAGGAAAGGCCATCACGTGGGTTTTAGACAAGACGGTAGAGACCTCCCTGCTCACGGCCACAGCCAATCACCCTGCCCGTAAAGATATCCTGGAAAATAAGAGAAGATGGGTCAAAAATATCTCTACAATGCAATTCCTTTGTAATTTAAATAATGGACAATAGATTCATAGAAAAATCCGAAGCATGCAACACATTCTGTAGTCGCATCAAAGGTGTTAATTTACACTCCCCATGTCCGGTGATTCGGGAGTGAGTCTCATCAGCAATGATTATTGTCCTCCCTGGAGATATATGTCTGTAAGTTGTAAGATGATCTCTATCCCAACACAAATGATGTGTAGCTCCAGAGTCCATAATCCAATCAGTAATATCAGGCCCATGACAAGATGTAAAGGCAGAAATGCTACCAGAGGTACTGGTACTGGCAAAAGCAGCAACATTTGGAGCAGACGAGGAGACAGTGGAACTCCCTGAGGGCATAATGTCCCTCAAACAAGAAACTAGATTATCATATCTCTAATCTAAAGTAGGCCCAATAGATGAGTCAGCTTGCTCTGCTACACGAACTGATGCAGGGAAGCCATGCTTAGAGTAGCATGTATCATCTGTATGACCTTGACGATGACAATAGGTGCAAGGCTGACGAATGCGACCTCCTCTACCTCGAGGTCCACATCTACGGGAAAAAGATGATCCTCGTCTACCCCGAGAGGCTGCCATTGCCGAAGAAGACTGACTGGTAGTAGTGGATGGGACAGTAATCTTGCTAAGCCTGCGAAAGACTTCCTCCATGAGAGGAATAGTAGCATCTGCAAGGATCTGAGAGCGAGCAGCATCATATTCAGAATCAAGGGTTGCTAGGAATACACCGACCATGGTATCACTCCTATATGTCTTTTGTAGCTCAGGAGTGGCAGTAAGAGGCATAAAACTAAGCAGCTTCTCAAACATCCCTCTCAAGGATGTATACAACGAATGTAGGGGACGTCCGTTCTGCTTGATAGTGAATATATCGTGCTGGAGTTGGAGAATCTTCATCTCATTCCTCTCCTAAAAGTATGTTGCAGCGAGGATATCTCGCATTGCCTTAGCAGTAGGCTGATGTAGCACATCATTGGCGATCTCAATCGTCAATGTACCTGAGAGCCAAACTTTGGCAAAAGCGCCATCTGCCTCCCACGAGGCATTTACCCCAGTCTTTTCCACCGGCTCCTCCTTGGTAAGAATATATTTCTTACCATTTGACTTCATAATGCTCATGAACTGCATAACTCAGAGCTCATAATTTGTCCCGTCCATTTTGACTATAGGGACCTTCGAAAGTGTGTGTGGCGAGTACATCGACCTTGTTCTCAGACATACTGTCGGATGAAGAAGACTAGGGTTTTTGTAGACCAAAGTGTGAATGTCTACACAAAGATGAGTGAATTTAAATGCATATGTAAACTTATGCACCCAAATCCATCAAATAAACCGAGGAACCGATGTCAGCGAAGGAAGAACGGCTAGAATACAAGTTGCGCGCGAATGCGCTGCACGTAAGGGACAGAGACTGCTGGTCACGCGAATGTTGCGCAGGCAGGTGTGGTATGGCACACAGGGAGTTGTTGGATGCGCGGCGGGTTGGGGCGGCGTGCAGGCCTGTGAGGGACGATGCACAAGATTGCTCAGAACCGTGGAGGGGTCACGTGCAAGGCCGCGCATGGTCGCACGGGATGGAGTTGGTGCGGTTGCGCGCAGGGGTGAGTGACGCACGGGGGTAGGGCTAAGGTTAGGGTTTCGGTACAAGAACTCCGGTCTAGGACAACTGCTCTGATACCATGTTGGGAAAAATAATAGAGATGATCATTCATTGAAACCCTAGGTTCTCTTATATAGAGGAGAGACATACGGTAAATTACACAGAAGAATCGAGCATAAAGAGAAATGAGTAAACGGTACATAAAGAAGAAATACTTCTACAATGGGGTCTTAGAGTTGTTTTATATAAAGAGGAGAAAACCTAGAGGGAAAATTACATAAGAAAGAAAAAATAACGAAATACAGGGAACTCTCAATCAAAATTAGTATAAAAAATTAGAGAAAAAAAAGTCGCATATACATCTTTGTAACTTAGCATTCCAACCAGTCTCATTGAATACTTTACAAAGAGCAAGTGTAGGTCATATGACTCATAAGTATGAGCAACTACCACTAGACAACCACCCAAAATCTTAAACCCAAGTCGTCTAAGCAATGTATCTCTATCTCCTCACAAAGTAACCCAGCCCTCTGTTCAATCAGCAATTGAAAACCAAAACAAGCCGCCATCCCCCGAATCCCGATAACACAGAGGCATCAACTCAACACTAAGCCACATTTCAAAAGAGGCAACGAAAACTGAAACAAGTCGACATCCCCCAAACAAGAGGTAACTCCACAAACTCCTCTCACTAGATGGCAGAGAAAGTTATCGATCTCCCCCCACAACCTCAGCACTCATTTCAAAAAGAGAGCCCCATTCTCCACAAACTACAACGCCCACTAAAGGAAACTAGCAAACATGGCAAAGTCTGCCACAAATCAGGGAGCTCTAAGTACGTAAGTGACAAGACCTCACATGGGGTATCCCGCATTCCACCACACTTTGTTGCCTTCTCTACAAACATCGAATGGGACAAAGCAGACTTAGCGTGATTGACTCTAAAGCCCAACAACTTGCAAAAAAACTTCAAAATTACGGACATCCCGTTAATCTGCACCACATCACCTTAAACGACCAAGATCGTATCATCAACTTATCCAAGCATCAGCATGAAAATATTGTCATGAACATGCCCAGTATTAATGCTCTTCTACAGCATATTTTTTATGACAAATGTCAAAGCATCTACCAAAATAATGACTAAAAAGGGGGCAAAAAGGCAGCCATCCCTAACATCTCTATGTGGCTGAAAGAAACCACCCCATGGATAACTTTTGACCAACACTGAGAAGTACGTAGCGTTTATACACTTCATCTACGAAACATGATTTCTAAAAGCCTTTAAACAAGAGGGGCATGCATCATGGAACTAAAAGGTGTGCCTCGAGGCATTAGAGGCATATGCGTCGACACGATGCTGCCCAACTTAGCCTTCAAGTGTATACCTCGAGCTCCTCTAGCGAGGCGTGTGCCTTGCTTGGTCAAGGCAGACAAGGAGTGACGCAAAGACGAGGCATTTTTTGAGAAATTTTGGAGTATTTATTGTTGAGTGTAATTGTCCACTACATAGTTTGAGATGCTTATAAAAGTCTAGTAATTTAGCACATATTTGTAAAAGATAAATGCATATATTTGGTGTTTCGTTCAAGTTCATATTTTTTTTGAAAGCTCATAAAACGGGGGAGTCACTCGATGGTGATCGCCCCAATATATTGAAAAGAAAGAAAAATACAAGAGAAAAAAGAAGAAGAAAGCTGTACAAAGATGGTCCATCGAAAGGGAGACCACTAAGAAAGGAGCCCCCCAAATAACAGCAAAAGTTTAGCCAATGTCCCAATCCTCAAGAAGGCGCTTGGCGCGAATTATGATATTTTCCTTGTAGAACCGATGAGCTAAAAAGATCGCTTCGTTCCTGTTGACGCATATAGAGTAGTGCATGTACCTCTTTGTTATTTTATTTTTCAGTTGTCTACTTTATGTAATTCACCCATAGGCTACTCTCCTATATATAGAGAGCCTAGGTCTTATGGAATAAACAAGTTATTCATTTTTCCCAACATGGTATCAGAGCGACGGTCCTAGACCGGAGTTCTCGAAACCCTAACCCTACCCCCACCCGCCAGCCTCTCCCTCGTCGATCGGCGCCGCCCTCTCTTGGGCTGCACGCACGACGTCGCCTCCTTCGTGCGTTGGCTCCTCTCTTCGCCAGCGTGCGATAGTGTGCGGCGGCGCATCACCAGTGCGTTCTCCAGCGTGTTGACTCCTGCGCATCGCTGTGCGGCGGCACGCTAGCGCGTGGGGCCTCGCTGTGCCAGCGCTTCTGCTCTCTTGTTCCCCTTTGCACGCCAGTAGCGTGCACCAGTAGCGCGCCCTGCGCAAGGTCCTGTGGCACAGTAGCGTGCATCCCAGCGCGCCAACCAGTGTGTATATCGCGCACAAGTACGCCTACTCATCCAGCGCACCAATCGACTGTACGGGGGCACGTGTTAGGCCCTAAAGCGAGCACCTTCATCTACATGGGTTTAGTTGCTTGAGGTCTACACGTGAAACTAAACCCGTCTATGTCATTGTAGACAAATCACATATTGTTTCGTCAATCGTTCCAGTCTTCAGTATCCAGTATGTCAGAAAGCAAGGCAGATATCCCATCTATTGGCGCATTTCGTGGTCCGGCGCCTATTGTAAAGATGGACGGTACCAACTATGAACTGTGGGCAATGCAGTTCATGAGCATGATGAAGTCTACGGGTAAGAAGCACATTCTTACCGAACCAGAGCCTGCTGAGAAGACTGGAACCAATGCCTCCTGGGAGGCTGATGACGCATACGCCAAGGTGTAGCTATCTGGCACGTTGGCAATTGAGATTGCCAATGACATCCTCCATCAACCCACAGCGAAGGATTTGTGGGACATTCTGGCGGCTACATATTCTCAGGCGAAGAATGAGACAAAGATTCTGCAACTCCAGCATGATATCTTCACCATCAAGCAGAATGGTCGCCCCCTACATTCTCTCTATACATCACTGAGAGGGATGTTCGAGAAGCTCTATAGCTTCATGCCCCTGACAGCCACGCCAGAACAGCAGAAGACATATAGGAACGCGACTATGGTGGGCGTGTTTCTAGCTGCACTTCATCCTGAGTACGAGGCGGCACGATCACAGATTTTGGTCGATTCTACTATTCCTCCCATGGAGGAAGCCTTCCATAGACTGAGTCGGATCACAGTTCCCTCCACAGCCACGAGTCAGAACTCTTCAGCCATGGCAGCCAACAGAGGTCGCGGATTTCATCACCAGGGCCGTGGACGTGGACCTCGTGGAAGGGGTGGCCGCATTAGGCCAACATGTACCTATTGTCACCGAGTTGGAAACAATGAAGATACATGCTACTCGAAGCATGGATTTCCCGCATCCGCACGAGCTGCTGAGCAGATAGAGCCTCCATCTGCTGCTACTTTAGACCAACGGTTCGACGATCTAGTCGCCCGTCTGAGGGGCATTATTCCACCATCTGGCCCAGCACCGACTACAGAGCCTCAGTCTGATGCCGCTGCTTCCGCCTCCGCTTCTACCAGTACCTCAGGTAGTATACTTGTACTGAACAGTAGTAGATCAGATACTTTATCATGGATTATGGACTCGGGCGCTACACATCACCTATGTGGAGACCAGAGTCTGCTTTCAGGATACACTCAGATCCCTCTAGGTCGGACAGCAGTGATTGCCAATGGCACTCATTCCCCCATCACTGGTCAGGGGGAGATTAGATTGACATCTTCTATGCAGCTCAAGAATGTGCTACATGCACCTGATTTTTCAATGAATTTATTGTCAATTAGTCAAATTACGAAGGATCTACATTGTCGTGCAATTTTTTATCCATCTTCTTTGATTTTTCAGGACATCCATACGGGCAACGTGATTGGTCGTGGCTATGAGCAAGGAGGCCTCTACCGCCTGAATCAGACTTCTTTTGTTGGATCCTCATCCTCTTCTTCTGGACAAGTATCAACCTTATTATGGCATCTGCGTTTTGGTCATTTACCGCTTCAGAAGTTGCGTCAAGTTTTACCCTATGGTCTACCTCACACACCTATTCAGTGTGAGGCGTGTCAGTTGGGAAAGCATCACAGGTCGTCCTTTCCCAGTCGTCCAAGTCGGAGTAGTACCTCCAAGTTTGAGTTATTTCATATTGATGTCTGGGGTCCGAGTCGTGTACCCGATCATCAGGGACACAGATTTTATATAGTATTTGTGGATGATTTCTCTAAAGTGTCATGGGTATTTCTGATGAAAAATAAATCTGAAGCAGGAAATATCATTATCCATTTTCTGAATGAAATACAAAATGTTTTCTCCACGTCTGTGAAACTTGTGAGAAGTGATAATGCTTTAGAGTTGTGCACCAATATTCTTGCCAATTACTACTCCTCAAAAGGGATTATTCACCAAACATCTTGTGCTCATACATCTCAACAGAATGGGATTGCTGAAAGAAAACACCGTCACCTTCTTGATGTCACAAGATCTCTCCTTATACAGAGTCATGTTCCCTACTCCTACTGGGGGGATGAAGTTCTCACTGCATGTTACCTAATCAACAGTATGCCTTCGTCTGTCTTGAATGAACAGATTCCGTTTTCACTTATTCATCCTGGCAAGGATCTGTTCACCCTTACTCCTCGTGTGTTTGGGTCGGTTGCTTTTGTCCATCAGTTGTCGTCTGGTACTGACAAGCTCTCTCCTAGGGCTGTCAAGTGTATCTTTGTTGGGTACTCCAGAACTCAAAAGGGGTACAAGTGCTTTGATCCTCTGCGTCGGCGGTATATGATCAGTGCAGATGTTACATTTTTTGAATCTGTTATGTATTTTTCAGCATCAGGAGACAAGCAGCTACCACCTATACCTCCTGATGCCATATACATGACACCACCACCTCAGATGCCGTCACCACGACCGCCTCATATGCCATCACCACCACCACCACCACCTATCTCACCGCTACCGTTCCATTATACCCGCAGGCCTCCTCCAGTCCAGCTCATGGTCATGACTCGTCCACTAGCTCGCCTATGATATGTAATGAAAATATTAATGTTGATGGATCTGACGACATTTCTGAGCAGGATGTGGTGCAGGAGCCAGATGAGACTATAGCTGATTTAGATGTTCCCATTGCTCTACGGAAGTCGAAGAGGAGCTGTGCTAAATATCCATTATCAGCATCCGTGTCTTTTGAGAGGCTATCTGGAGATTTCAGGTCGTTTGTTATGGCACTTTCAGCTATAGATATTCCACGGAATCATCATGATGCTCTGCAGGATAGTAGATGGCGGCTAGCAATGGAAGAAGAAATGGCGGCACTTCAGTCCAGAGGAACTTGGAGTTTGGTTCCTATACCTCCAGATGTGAACCCGGTGAGCTGCAAGTGGGTGTTTACAGTGAAGCACAATGCAGATGGATCCATTGACATGTACAAGGCGCGTCTTGTTGTACGTGGCTTTACACAGACATACGGAGTGGATTACCTTGACACATTCTCGCCTGTGGCACGTCATTCCACTCTTCGGATCTTGTTGTCAGTTGCAGTTGCTAGAGACTGGCCGCTTCATCAGCTGGACGTGAAGAACGCATTCCTATATGGCGATTTGCAGGAGGAAGTCTATATGCAACAGCCACCTGGTTTTGCTGTTGAGGGGGAGTGTTCCAAGGTATGCAGGTTACATAAGGCCATCTATGGCCTTAAGCAGAGCCCCAGAGCGTGGTTTCAGAAGCTCTCAGATCTTTTTGAGAAACAAGGATATAAACGCTCCAATGCTGATCATTACTTGTTTGTACAGAAGACGGCTGAAGGTATTATTGTAATCATGGTTTATGTTGATGATATCTTGATTACAAGAGATGATGAGCAGGGCATAAAGCAGGCGAAAGAAAGACCGGGAACTGAATTTGTCACCAAGGACTTGGGAGTCCTTAGATATTTTTTGGGGCTGGAGTTTGCTAGAAATCCATATGGATTAGTAATGTCGCAGAGGAAATACGTTACAGATCCATTGAATGAGACAGGTATGCTAGGGTGTCGACCTGCTACGACACCAATGGATCCCAGCATGAAGCTCTATGATGATGACACGGAAGAGGTGGACAGGAGAAGGTACAGAGAACTGGTAGGCAAACTAATGTATGTCACGATCACTAGACCTGATATATTATTTGCAGCGAGTCGTGTGAGCCAGTTCATGGAGCAACCACGTCAGGTCCATATGGATGCAATACACATGATTCTGAGATATCTGAAATCATCTCCAGGTGCAGGCTTGCTATTTAAGAAGGGAAAGGAGATCTCTATCACAGCGTGTGCTGATGCAGACTATGCAGGATGCCCCAATGATAGGAAGTCCACCTCAGGATTTGCAGTCTATGTTGGAGATACCCTAGTCTCAAGGAGGAGCAAGAAACAGACAGTAGTAGCTAGATCCAGTGCTGAATCTGAATACAGGGCTATGGCCCAGGCTAGCACAGAAATGATGTGGGTGAAATCTTTACTTACAGATCTATGTCTTGAAATACCGCTTCCTATGATATTGGAATGTGACAATCAGGCCGCCTTATTCATTGCAAACAACCCAGCCTTCCATGAGAGGACCAAGCATATTGAGGTTGACTGTCACTACATACGTGACATGATTCAGAAGGGGTTCATTGCTACATCTCACGTCACATCAGAGAATCAGACTACTGATATATTCACCAAGGCATTACTTCGAGGCCCATTCCAGAAGTGTGCGTCCAAGCTGAGCATGATTGATATCTATGCTCCATCTTGAGGGGGAGTGTTGACGCATATAGAGTAGTGCCTGTACCTCTTTGTTATTTTATTTTCCAGTTGTCTACTTTATGTAATTCATCCATAGGCTACTCTCCTATATAAGAGAGCCTAGAGCTTATGGAATAAACAAGTTATTCATTTTTCCCAACAGTTCCTCCCAAGCCAGGTACTCCACACCCTCGCGAATGGATCAAGTAGAAGCTTCCTGTCCCTGCACCTTGTGTTAATCAAACTGTCGCACAGAGCTGGAAATGATACGGTATTGATCCAAGGGAGATCCTCCCAAATCATGCACACGTGACAGCATTCGAAGAACAAGTGAGTTATTGTTTCCTGTTCCGCCCCACAATTCAAGTTCATATTTACCATTAAAGTATCAAGCCTGGCGGGATAGGATTTAAGTTATCTCAATATTATATGTTAGCCCTATATAATTTATAAATTTCATCGACATACATTTTATCGTAATTTTACGCACCACAGCACCACAATATTTTAGTGACAAATATGTGCCATTCGATATTTTCATGATAGTTACACCAATGACTCCATCTTTAAGGCTTCGATTGGTTGCAGGGTTGGGCAGGGTTGGGTTGGGGTACACCGGTGTACCTCTCCTTCCAACCCTGTCAATTCTCGTCACAGTTTACTATTCACAGGGGTACCCCAACCCAACTCACTCCAACCCAGCAACCAAACGAACCCTAATAGTATGGAAATTTAGTAAGAAGATATATGAATTTTTATATCTTTTATTTTGGTGCTCTTATCCCTATAATTTCTTTTTTTTAAGAACATGTAATTTCATCGAGTATTATAGTATTATATATTATATGTAGATCAAATAACATATAATTTCATTGACATATATTTCATTGTAGTTTTATGCATGTTCTCCTCTACAAATTAAGAATTACACCCTGGCTGCCTGGAGAATACACCTAACCTCGATTCCCAGGAAAACACCTCATTCCACCTTTTGTTATTTCAAACCTTGACTGGCATAAACCAGCAGTCAGCACAATCATGAATTTTGATAATAATCAACCTTCCACAATAGCACGTGATCCATTGTCACCTCCAATCAACCATCATCTTAGTATTCATGACCAAATTGTTTATCATATGGCTGTCCAAAACAAAGGCTAAATGAACCAGTACAACAATATAACAAGATATAGATGGTTCGCCAACAAGTTATGCATCGAAAAGCACAATGGCCCAAAAGACATCCACTTTTTCCCACAAATCCTTCTAAAGCAGCAAGAAAATGATAGCATTGTTTAACTGCTAGAGCCAAAGTTGCCATATCAAAACCCTTCAATCATATTCATCGAACAAGTCACCAATACATACCAAAAGCCCTTGAAAATTAAGACAGGAATATCATCCCGACCAGGCAACCCAACAACCTTCAACCCATACATCATGTTGCCTTTATTACCACCGCTCTAAACTCTCAAACAAGCACATATACTGCTCTTGAGACAACATGCTTAGCCTAAGACCAAGCCACCTCCAATCACTATCATATAAATGCTTGCTCAACTCGTTAAAATGACCTTAAACCGCCTTGCTGATATCGTTGTTACCTTTACGTTTATTGCGAATTTATCTGGGATTATCATTGGCCTATGCTTGGATTGGTTGATTGGATGCCACTGGTGGAAAAACCTGAGAAAAAGTTGGTTGGCCTGAAGGTTGTCTTCTGAAGGGCAGTCACCTTTTGCTTCTTAAGACGGTCTAGTTTGTCGACCATTTAATTTTTGAAAGAGAATTTGTGATATTTTATTGGAAGTATCGTCATTGCTATGCTGAGCATCAGGTGATCGCTTTTTTCTGTTTGAGGGATGAGTGGACTGAAGGAGCCTTCTAAAATCATTTCTGAAGGCTCTTTCTATTGGCGGTCAATCACGATGTTGAGTATGATTAAGGTATGGCCCAATAATGCATGGGATCCTACATTTCGCTCTAGCTTCTCAAAGCATAAGGTCTTGTATTTTTGTAGGCTGGTGGATTTTTTTGATATGATGGAGGGACCTTTGGATGGTCATGACCGATGGACATGGGTTGATGGGAACTTCTCGATCAAGAAGGCAAACACGGATTTGTCTGCTCCTTGGCGTTAGATCATGGGATGGAGCCAAGATGTTGCAACAGTTGATGTGATGTGAAGGTATATCACTGAGAGTGAAAGTATAGAGCTAAGGTTCAGTTGAGAAGGGACTTATGACAACGAAAGTGTATGGAGCCAAGATGTTGCAACAGTTGATGTGATGTATCCTTGGTGTTAGGAAGCTCTTAAGGATGCGGACTCCTCGTTCTTTACATGTGATCAGTCAAGGGAGATCTGGTTTGAATTTGCAATTTGAGTGGACTCCGCAATGGCTACAGTCTTCTGGGAATCCATTGAGGCCAAATGCATCAAATCAGTTGGTGATTAATTCAAGCATTTGGCCCTCACCTAAGCTTTGTCGTTGGCTCAAAATGGTGCGGTGTTCCTTTAGGAGAGATCTTATGTAGAAAATGTAATTGTGCATGCTGAAGCTCTTCTTGAATCGTTCTCCTTCGTTAATTTATTAATTTATGACATGAGTGACTACCCTTGTTACCTCAAAAAAAAAATGTTTTATTGAATAAAAAAGATGGTAGTGTCAGGTTTTCTTAGGGCTCGTTAATGTGCATGGATCATTACATTTGACGAGTAACCATTTGTATAATATTTCTAATTTAATTTCTAGTGATAGCAAGTTAGTAACAAGTGATATTTGCAGAAAAAATAACAAGAGCTATCCAGCATCACATGCTTTTGAAATTGCAGATAATATTTAGCATTTGATCAACAAAACTGTCAATGCACAATGCTTTCTGCTACATATAGACCATATGCTTGCAACAAATCTTACTCTAAAAATGATCAAGGAATCTAAAACTATGACATAAAACCATATCAGAGAAAAATGTTCCTTTCTTCTTAAACAAACGAAAAGGTCGGTTAACGAGGGATTCTAGATTTCCATCGTATTTTCACTAACAGAAATTTCTAAATATGTCTAGTATTTTTTTTGTAATGTTAGATACACAGTCAACCTGCCTAACCAACAAATATGACAGAAAGATATGTAACCATAAACAATCGATTTGAAGAACTGTATGCATGTAATATGAGTGTTAAAATTTCAAGAGGTAATAATGGAAGCCTTTTTCAAGGAAAAAAGGGATGTAAACTCGAGGTAAGTTACACCCCGAATTTTAATAAAACTAGCAAAATATGAAAATAGATAATAACAATGAAGTTGAAAATAGATAATAACTGTCACCATCTAGTGTTTTGGCACAAGGAATTGTTGTAAAGATTATATAATAACTATCAATATTTCTTGCCAGCCAATCTGAACTGCATAATCTCCATAACTTCAATTTTAAGAACCAAGTCAAACTGCAGAGGGGAGTAACAATATACTATACCAGAAAAAATAGAAGTTCAAAGCAATTGCTTCTTTCAAAAGAATTCCTTGGCAATGAGAAAAATAAATTACATTATATTCCACACGAAAAGTGTAGATTTGTGAATCCAGAGTCTTGATGTGTATCTCCACAGTAGCTTCACGTGCCTCATTAACTTGATCAGAACGGCTTGCTTTAGATGGGTCTACATTTGCCATTCTCCTGGCTGCAGGCAGAATTATGTGGAGTTTCTACATCATCATCATCCTCAAAACCATGATTTCCCATGTGAGAGTAAAGAAATTAAAACATGGTTTTCCTCTATGTAAGAAAAAAGAAAGTAAAATATTAAATTTAAATATATGTATCAATAAATGCATCTAGCTTAATCTCAACTATATGTAAAGGATCAAGTCATTCAACTGCATATACTTTCAACCTAACGGATTTAAGGAAGAGATCAACTGAGAAGTTTATCTCTTAAAACTACAGAAGATGACCACGTGACATGCTTAATTATAATAGACAAACTATCTGCCTAAACGAAAAAAACAGTACATTCTCATTCTAATAATACTATTGATCTTTTCAATAGTCAAAGAAAGACATACGAAGAGGTTCCTAGGATGTACCCATTAGCCAACCAAGTCTTCAGGCCCTTGATTGTGTAGCCACAACTCCCCGTCCTTTGCCAATGGCAAGACTATAAGTGATGTATGGTTACAGGCATGTAAAGTCAAATACTACAGTTTGTAGCATTCTTTAAACAAAACCATAGTAGCATAGCATATGTAATTGGATGCAAATGGGTGTTCGCATAGAAGCGCCATGCAGATGACAGCGATATTCGCTACAAGGCGAGACTTATGGCTCGTGAGCTCACCCAAACATATGGGGTGGACTATCAAGATGCCTTCTCTCTTGTGATCTGTCTAACTATACTCTGGATCCTTCTCTCGGTTGCAGTGATACGAGATTGATCTTTGTCTCAGTTTGATGTGAATATAGATTTTCTAAATGGTAACTTGTAGGAGGAAGTCTACATGCATCGGCCACCTGGGTTTGCTGCTGATGGGAAGCATTGAAAGGTCCGAGATTGCATAAGGCTATCTATGGCCTTAAGTAGAGTCTCAAAGCATGCTTTCAAAAGCTCTCAGACTTGATGAGCAACAGGGATTTGAGAGATCCGGAGCAAATTGTTCATTGTTTATTCAGTTGACTCAGAAGGATATAGTTGGTATGATGATCTATGTTGGTGATATCATTGTTACAGGGGATGATGTACTAAGTATCCACGAGGCAAGGATTTCCTTGGAATGTAGTTTATCGCTCAGGACCTTGGCAAAATACATTACTTCCTGGTACTTGAATTTGTTAGGAACCAGCAAGGTTTTGTTACAAAGTATGTCACTAATCTTCCCTTTGAGCAGGCATAGTGGATTGCAAGCTTGCCACTACTCCCATGGACCCCAACATGGAGCTCATTGGAAGCTCATATATGTGACCATCACTAGGCCAAACATCTCTTTTGCAGTGAGCAAAGTTAGCTAGTTTATGGATCAACTAGAAAGGTGCATATAGATGCAGACTGATTCTGAGTAACCTGAAGTCCTCTCCAAAAAACGAATCGTTCTTTAGCAGAGGGATACCCCTCATCATTACGATGTATATTATGCAGGAAGGATGCCCCAAGGATAGGAAATCTACCTCGGGTTTTGCAGTACTCATAGGGAGCTCTTTGATGTCATGGAAGAGAAACAAGCATATTGTGGTTCCCAGATATAGTGCAGAGTAAGAGTACATAGCCATGGCATGGGGGAGTACTGAGATGATGTGGGTCAGATCCGTTCTAACGGACCTAACTATTGGCGTGCATCTTCCAATGCATCTGCAATGCGACAATCATGTTGCTCTTTTCATTGCCACCATGAGAGGACCAAGCATATTGAGGTTTTTTATTGAAAACCGGGAGCACCCCCATCGTGGGGGCCACCACCTGTATCATATTTTATTAATTGGATAATTTACAAGAGTCGTGAAGCCCAGAGGATAGATAAAGCGTTACAATGTGCTACTATATTTTCATCATAGATTCTTTGATTGTTGAAAATCTTTTCATTCTGCACCAACCAGATTGCCCACAGGGTTGCGAAGGGCCTCCAATAGTCAGTCATGGCGTTCCTGCGGGCGCATCTAATAGATGACCAAAACTCCGATAGCCCCTCGATCTGGAGCCAAGGAATATGGAGGGTCTGCCATACACGGGCTGAAGCCGGGCACCTCAAGAAAAGATGGGTCGAGTCCTCCGTCTCCTCCTTGCATCGGTCACAGCTCGTATCGTCAAAGCCCAAAAGGCAGCCATGACGCTCCTTGGCCAGTAGCCGACCTCTACGAAGACACCAGAGGAACACCTTGATTCTGCTCGGAATTTTTGGCCATCCCAGAGCTGTTGTTTCAAGCATAGCATGATTAATATACATGAGGGGGAGTGTTGAGAGATTGCTTATTATTTCGAATTCAGGCATTTGATTTCTTTTCGTATCTATTATGTAACTTGCCAATAGGAATTCTCTCTATATATAAGAGAACTCCAAAGCTCCGTCACAGAGCAATTCATTATTCTTTCTCCACAAGGTCGGCCCCAGATGGTTGGTCTCGGTTTGTGGACTTTTGTTGAGATGTTGAGTTCTCAGTGCAGTACAAAAAGTAAAGCTTCGATGGCATCATGGAAAAAGTCTTGACGACCGGGTTGTGGCCCAGAAAGGCGTCGAAGACACTGGTGGCAATGAGGGGCTCTCTGAGGCTGTGGTACCAACAATGATGATGTACCAGGTTGGGAGAGCTTCATTATGCCTAGGGCTTGAACTGATCTCTAAAGATGGAACCCTGGTTCTTCAACGTTCTTGAAATGTGTCTCAACATCCTTTCAATTATCACATCCCATAACTTCACTGTATGCTTGTTAATTTGATTCCATTATAATTTACACAATTGTGTGTACGTATTGAAAGGATTTTGTGTGTGTGCTCTCATAAAAAATCCAATACTTTTCTCCACACATTTATTATTTTCTTCCTTCAACATATAAATGTTTAATAACTATAAAAGTAAATTATTTCACCATCAACATCTTCCAATTCTAGTGTTTCCAACGACTTCATTAGCAAAGACTACTTCATCTCACTCCATTGAATTCACCGATAAGACGAAAACAAGCAATATTCTAGTGGAATCCATAATCTGCAAGTTCCCTGAAGCTAATCTTAGAATCATCATTCTCACTTAAAATCCTGCAAAAAAAATATTCATCCGCCTAAAATTTTGTATTATCAGTGGCCACTAGTACTTTCTCATATTCATCCTAAAATGCACCAAACTTGCATGAGATCCCCTGGGCCTTCACTCCCTAGCCTTATCCAACTTAAAAATAACTCTTGGACATTCCTACAGCTACAAGTCAAGTTTCACATGGAAATGCTCCAAATCCTTCGCCTTCACTTCGTTAACCGATTATTCACTTCTTTCCCTTCTCATACTCTACCAAGTTTTCTCTTTTGTTCTATTAATAAAGAAAATCTTCAAACTCTTCGTGTTCACGTTTAAGTTTCACCTAGATTTCTTCATTCCATACCAAACTTCATTTCCGTGCCAGTGTGCCTACCTTGGACCCACTTAAAACCCTCTTTCGCAACATTTTTAATATAACTAGCCATCAAATACTGTATTTTACCTTGTATTTTCAGCAAGATTCCAATCAGTTTCTTATACCAACTTCTTCTCAAAACCTTTTCCCCTTGTAATATTCCATCATTTAGTTCTAGTCTCTCTGATATTGTTTGTTATTTTGTAGCTTCCAAAACTGCATATCCAAACTAAGAGAGGGTATTGGTTTGTTATAATCATGGTTGCAAAAATCAATATCCAGTGTTTACTCACAAGGGTCACTAAATTTAAAAATATAAATATAACGATATTCCATGACAATCAAAAATATTTCAATTTGGAATTTTTATTGTTTTGAATTTTTAAAATTGTTGTGCATGTATTCTAATGCATTCATGTAAATGTGGTAATGTCAAAATCAAATAACACAATAATTTAATTTAATTCCCGGAAAACTTGCAAATCTCACTCTTATTTTCTTTTAAAATAGGAAAAATTAATCTAATATTTGGTGATATATCGTCGAAACATCGATTTCATCACGATGGAAAGATCAAAATGCACATTGCTTCCTTTTCTCCATGCTATCGAAAACAGACCAATGATATACCGTCAATATCTCACCAATGTGTGATGTCAACAATGAGGGTTTGAGAAGGTTCTTTAAAGCTTGAGAAAATTAAAGGCTCAGATGAGATGACTCCACCGATCAATTGAAATGATATCTCCAGCCTTTGAATCATAGAATCTCTCTCGTCTCTATTTGTTCATTTCTCTATTATTTGGTCTTCATTTATCTATTATTTGTTTTTCGAATCTTGATGTTTAAAGTTATCCAACTTTAAATTTGCTGAAGATTTGCTAATATGATGCAAATACTTGCTATTATATGTACTATAACAGATCTCTCTGTATCGCATCTGGATTTTTAGGTTAACTTAGAGCCAGCTTATGTTATTGACTTTGATCCTAGTGATATTATAATAAATCCTATTTTTAAAATTCCATACTAATGTTAATATTTTAATTTATTTTTTGTTGGTTTTGCTGCATGAGTCATCTATCTCATTCACATTTAGGAGCGAAGATCGTAGCTTCAGTTTCTGACTATAAGTTGCTGGTAGTGCTACCGGGGAGTAGATTGAAGTATACTATTGCAAGTTAATGCTGATGGTGAGAAGTCGTAGTATCAGTGCATTTTTATGCAAAGGTAATTGAAAGATGTAGGATCACAAGACTAGATCAACATCTTGTTGGTGACTACAAGAAACTGGCCAAGTGTCCATCTTGATGTAAAGGAAGTCAATAATAAAGTGAAGGCTAAACTTGCTGAGTCCTACTAAGAAAAAAGAGTAAGTCGAAAGGTAACAAGCAGTTCTATTAATTCATGTTTCAAAGAAAATTCAATGTCTCATCATCTGATTCAAATGATGATTTCCCATATCCACCTAATACTCATACTGCGGTAGAGAGGAATTCGTATAAGATGGCACTGCGGAGCTCTATGTGAGCACGAGAGATGGAATTCACTGGTCTTGGTGGTCTTGAATCTATTAATGAGGGGGCGAGATTTGATGTTGGAGCTGGAATTGACAATTTTGGTAGAAGTGGTGCAGTTGAAACACCATCAAAGAGGAAGCCAAAAATGCAACACCATTATGAGCAACTTTTTCGCTGTGTTCCAAGATAAAACTAAAAGCATAAGACAATGAAGGATTGTTTTTAAACATCAAAGAACAGCTTGGAAGGGTTGTCACCAAATTGTTTGTTAGAGAGGGGGATCCGACAAATATGGCAAAAGGAATCTTTTGCAACATGCAACCAACGAGATTGTTAAGTCGGGAGGAGGTGCGAAAATACCAGCTTCCTACAATATAATGAACAAATATCTACACGTGAAGGAGGAGCTTGGAAAATATGTTGATAAATTGAAGTGGTTTTTGAGTATTGGACAAGCTATACGAAGAAACAAATCATCAATTGTCTTGTATATTGTGATAGGAAAAATGTGCCTATCAGATCTATAAATGCATCTGAGCATGTCAAGAACCACACTTACTCATCTCTTGAAAGAAGTCATAGGAGAAGTCCAGCGCTCAACCATTATGCATGTGGTGACCGACAAAGATGGTAATTCAAGAAGTTCGACAAGATGATATGTCCAACAAGTATCGCATCTTCTTTCGCACTTTGTGTTGCACATTGCATTGACTTGATCCTTAAAGATTTTAAGAAGAAGAAGACCATCCTGAATGCCTTTGATCAAGCATGACCAATTACAGCACTCATCTATAGCCAATCCAAAAACATGTCATAGATGATGAGGGGTACATGGGGACGACATTGTAAGGCTTGGAATCACAAGATTTGAAACCAATTTTACAGTGTTGCAAAGCAAGCAACACAAGCTTGGTTTGAAGAAAGTTTGTTGTTCAGGGGAGTGGTTGGAGATCCTCGAGTTTGGCACATATCAAGGCATAAAGGTGGAAATATTAATTAGTCGTGTAAATTTTCTAGATGATGTAGCTCATGCAACACATATCATGGAATCGATTGAGTTGAGACGGTCTTGAGGATTATGGACGACGATTAAAAACCCCATCATATGGGTGATATATAAGGCGATGAATATCATCATATGGGTGATATATATAAGGAGATGAATAAGGGAGAAGGTAGAAGAAAATGTCTGAAAAAAGGTCTAAAGGATGGTTAGGTATAATTAACAAACGTTAAACAAAAATGTTATCATGACTGCTTCATCGTGCCAATATGTATCTTAAATGTTATGTTCTCGAATTTTAATTTTGCACCTTGTTATTTATGATAGTTTCAACTTTTGTGGATGTGGTTCTTCATCATATTATCTTATTATGAGGTATCACTATAAGTACAACCTCAGACAATTTATTGGAGATAGTATCAGCTCTTCAAATTCTGGTGGAAGCTAGTAAAGTTGAGACGTGCAAAGGAAGTGTATGGATGAGGCATAGATATATGTTAATATTTGTGGAGAGAAAATTATGACTAGTTTATTCATGAGTCCTTAGGATCTCTTATGTAGAGAGGAGAAATCCAAAGGAAAATTACATAATAGAGACAAAAGAATAGAAAATGCAAAAAAGATAAGAAAAGATAAATCTCAACACACCTCTCAAGATGGAGCATAGATGTCAATCATGCTCAGCTTAGAACATCTCCGGAATGACCCTTTAGATAGAGCTATGGAAAAAAAAGTTGTGTGTTCCCCCTAAGATGTTATGGGAATTAGAGATAAACATCTTCCGAATTTTGTGACAGGTATAGTTGCAGTCTACCTCAATGTGCTTGATCCTCTCATGAATGGTAGGATTGTTGGAAATAAAAACAGCAGCATGATTTTCACATAGTAACTGCACGGGACAGGGCGTGTGACCCATATCATCTCATTGTTCCCCTGCGTCACGACTCTCTACTCTAACTCAGCACTAGATCTAGTAACCAGGGTAAGCCATATCGTGATATATCAACGCGACAAGTGACCGATGTATCGTCGATATGGCCAATACTTTTGCTTCTCTAAGACTATTTCCTTCACAAAATCTGGTCGATTTGGGCATGGCGTCTATATATCGTATCGACATGTAGCCAATATTGATATCGATATTGCATACCTTGCTAGTAACCACGGTCTGCTTCTTGCTCTTCCATGACACCAAAAAGCTCCTATGAGCAGTGCAAAGTTGGAGATAGATTTACTGTCCTTGGAGCATCATACATAGTATGCATCTACATATGTTGTGATGGCCCTTTGCGAAAGAACAACCCACAACCTTAAGAGGACTTTAGATACCACATAATCCTTTGGATCGCATCCATGGGTGTCTATTTCGACTACTCCATAAACTGGATCACTTTGCTCACAGCAAAAAAGATATATGGTCGGGTGATAGTCACGTAGAGGATCTTGCCAACAAGCTCCATGTATCTCCTCTTGTCCACCTCCTATATATGATCATCAAATAGCTTCATGTTGGGATCCATATGAGTAGCGGTAGGTCTACTATCTAGTATCTACCATGCATAAATCTGAAAGGAGATATGTAACATGCTTCCTCTGGATCATAACAAGACCATGTTGGTTCCTGGCGAACTCAAGCCCTATGAAGTATCTTACATCACCAAGGGACAAACTGTTGTCCAAAGGAGCTCATTAGATGCACTAATACTATGTGCATCATTTCCTATAACAATAATATCATCAACATAGAACGGATTGATAACGACATCTCTCCGAGTCCTCCGAACAAATAATGAATGATCTTCTCGTGAAGCCCTTCTGCTTTATCAAATCCAAGAGCTTCTGGACCAAGGCCCTAAATGTCGGTTTCGGTCACCATTTCGGTATCGACCAAAACAGGATTTCGATGGAATTTCGGTGAATTTCGACTGGAATTTCGATCATTTTTTGTATTAGGACCCCGTATTTCGGTCATTTCGGTCATTTCAATCGAATTTCGGTTTCGACTGGATATCGATATTCAACAGAAATTCGACCGAATTTTGTTGAAATTTGAGGCCATGTTCTGGACTATTTATGGACTGTAACCCTTCTGACACTTCCCCTCAACAACAAACCCTGGTGATTGCTGCATTGGACTCCTCTAGCAGATCGCCATATAGGAAAGATTTCTTCGCATAAAGTTAGGACAGTAACCAATCACGTACTACCATGGAATGAAATTTCGCGAAAGTTCGCCGAAATTTTGGTTTCGACGGGTCCAAGCTTTCGAAACTACTATATATATCGATATACACGGTTTCGAGCGAAATCTCGCGAGATCTCGGCGAGATATCGGCCCATCTCGAGATATCGGCCGACATATGGAATCTTGCATTAAAAAATTCACGGATATGTCTAGATATGTCGAGATTTCGGTCGAATCCACCCATTTCGACCGAGTTCAGCCAGGAGCTTCTCCTTCCTCTTCCAAGCTCTTCTTCCTTCGAGGTAAGCTAAATTAGGCTAATTCTTCATCAAATTAATAATTTTTTTAGGGGTTTCACTGTTAGGATGTTGATATAGCTTGCCATGGTGTTTAATTTGAGAGATTTCCCCAAAAATAGCTATAAGTTTGGAGACGAAAATTGGGGCTTTTGTGTTTTTATTGCACAATAGTGCTAGCTATGATCATTGTATCTCAGATCTAAAGTTAACATGAAGTAAAACATAGTTGGAGAACATTTTGTTGGATCTATGTTAGAGGAAATTGGGGCTTTTGAGGTTTAATGTGGAACGATAATGAGTTGGGGTATTATATATTCGAATCTTGAGTTTTGGAAATAGAAATCATAATCAATAATTTTTTTTGGATTAATAAAATTTAAAAATATAGAAAATCCGAAAATCATTCGTTAAATATTTAGGTTTTTGTTCATATTTTGTGTCACTTAGGTAGTCTTTCTTGAAAATGGTCCCCTAATTTGTAGATCTAAGATCCTAATGTATAGATCTAAGGTCCTTTTGTTGTAAATCGGAAAAGTAGGTGTTAGAAAAATTAAATATATAATAATTTCGAAATTAAAAACATAAAATATTTTGCATATTCATAAGCGGTTGCATTGTATGCCAACTTAATGTTCGTTCTTGAATTTCCTCGCAGATTTCGACGATCATCACCATGGCACATTCTGGTTCCTGTTCTGGATCTGACAGTTCTGATGATCAGAGGGGCGAATTCAGTGGGGACATTGGCTGGAGGTATGCTTACGCTCCTGATGGAAATAAGGCGAAGCCACAATGCAATTTCTGTGGGAAGAAGTTGGTAGGAGGTGAGATCACAAGGATGAAGTAACATCTTGTTGGCAACGACAATAATGTTGCCAAGTCCACGCGTTGTCCCAAAGATGTGAGGGACAAGGTCAAGACGAGCTTGGACGAAAAGAAGGAAAAGGAGACGGAGAGAGTAGGAAGGGAAGAACAAATGAAGGAGTTCATTTTCGAGAAAGAATTCAACGTCATTTCTGATTCAGACGACGATGATTTTGTGTACCTTGCCGACATTCAGACTGCAGCGGAGAGGAGGGCATACAGAAGGGCTACACAATAATCATTGAGGAGCGAGTTCGAGAGGAGAGAACTCGGTGGTGCACGGGCGGCTTCTATGGTGTAGGTGGGAGTAGGAGTGGTTCTAAAGGCGCACCAGTACCACCATCCACCAAGAAACACAAGGGGAAAGGAATTGAGCCCTTCTTGACGAGGAGTGGATCCATGCAATACAAGGCAAGCAAGGATCTGAGGCAGAAAACGGTGAAGGGAATGTTCACCAATGCACGAGAAAGGGTGGGAAAAGCCATCAGCAAGCTCTTCTTTGGGGAGAGCATTCCTGCCAACATTGCATGCGGGCTATTCTTGCAGTATGCCATTGATGAGATCGCTGCAGTGGGAACGGGAGTGAAGGCTCCTACATCCTACGAGATCATAAACAAATATCTGGGGATGGAGAAAGATGAGATGAATGAGTACATCGCCGAGTTGAGGAGGAGATGGCCAGAGTACGGGGTGACATTGATGTGCGATGGGTGGACGAGCTACACGAGGAAGCAGATCATCAACTTCCTTGTCTACTGCGATAGGAAGACAATCTTCTTGAAATCTGTTGATGCATCTGAGTATGTGAAGGACCACAGGTACCTTCTGAAGTTGATGAAGGACGTTATAAAGGAGGTTGGGAAAGAGCACATTGTGCAAATTGTGACGGATAACGGCAGCAACTTCAAGAAGGCTGGTGAAACAATAATGAAGTCCAGCAGCTACGGAATTTTTTGGACACCGTGTGCTGCGCATTGCATTGATTTGATCCTTAAGGATTTCGGCAAGAGGAAGCTCGTCTCAAGGAAGTGGAGAAAGCACGAATGATCACCACATTCATCTACAACCACGGCAAAGTGTTGGCACTGATGAGGCGGATGTGCAATGGGGAGTAGGTGAGGCCTGGCATGGCATCACACGCTTTGCAACCAATTTTATAGCGTTTCAAAGCCTCAAGCAACATAAGATGGGTTTGAAAACCATGTGTTGCTAGGGTGAGTGGTTCGAGATACCTGAAGCTCGAACTGAAGGAGGACGGAAGGTAGAGATATTGATCAATGATATCTCCTTTTGGGATGACGTGACTCAGGTCACGAGGATCATGGATCGTGTTGTTTCTGCATTGCGGATCGTGGATGGCGACAAGAAGCCCACCATGGAGTCATCTACGAGGCAATGCACTGCATGGGAGAGAAGGTCAGAGAAGCGGTTGGAAAGGGATCGAAAGCATGGTTGGACATCACAGACGAGCGATGGTCCAAGATGCTCTCACATCCTCTTCACAAGGCCGGTATGTATTATGTAAAAATGGATTTTTTTTCATTTTTTAAATTTCTATGGTTGGACATCATAAATGAGCTTGTTCGTGACTTTGTGTGCAGCTTATTACTTCAATCCTAAGTACCAGTACAAGAATGGACTTGGTACAAATGCAGATCTTCTAGCAGCCGTACAGATTGTGGTGGAAAAGCTCGTCAAGGACGAGAAGTTACAGATCATGTGCATGAACGAGGTAATCCTCAATTTCTACCTAAATTTGGAGTCACAAGAAATTTTGTAAAGATGTAGTACGACACTACGACTTAAACATATGTATGCATTGTGCAGGTTAAGTATTTCCGGGATGCGTTGGGTTCCTTCGGTCGGATTACTGCAGTCAACGGACAGGGCAATACTCTTCCTCGTAGGGATGAAGGCAAATAAAGCCATTACTTGTGTGTTCATTTATTCCTACTTTTGATTTCTCTCTTTTTCTTTTTTTGCAGTCGAATGGTGGTTGTTATACGGGATGGAAGATCCCAACCTTCGAAGTGTGGCAGTGAAAGTGCTGTCTCAAACCGCATCTGCTGGCGGTTGTGAAAGGAACTCGAGAACGTTCAATTTGATCCATTCCAAGAGACGGAACAGGTTGGGAGAAAAGAAGCTCAATGACCTTGTCTACGTGCATTATAACTTGAGGCTGAAGTTGAAACATGCAAGGGAGGGATAAGACAAAGATGACTATACGGACCCTTGATCTTACATACATTTTCAAGATGCACGATGACGATGCTGATGAAGACGTTCTCCAGAGGTGGATGGATTCCAATGGTGCCCCCGTTCTCGATCAGCCAGGTGGAAGACCAAATGAGAACATAAGCCAGCAAATGGGAGCAGATGTTGGTGACAATTTGGCAAGATCTGGGCAGATTACAGACCCTGTTGGAGGGTTAGAGGGCGAGATTGATGAGGTTGTTGATGAAATTCTCTCCAGTAGCTCCAAATCTAAATCAAAGTCAAAGGATGACAGTGGAGATGATGATGATGATGATATTGGTCGTGGTGGACCTAGTGATGGTGGGAAAACAAACTCAAGTGGGTCAGGAGGGGGTGGTCGTGGACCACAAGATACCAGATTTGAGGAAGAGCTACATGCAGGACGTAATTATATGGAGCGACAGAAGAACACACATGGACAGTTCGTTCCAAGTCCGAGTCCATGACCTATGGATTACGAAAACGGTCGTGGCCATCGTCCAACCGACAGCTACACGGAAGATTTGATATCATTTGTAGGTTCCTTGAGCTGCATGGACATTGACAGCCCATATCGCGAAAGAGCACCAAGTCCTTTAGGCGGATATGGATAGACGCATGATGAGAGATCATTTGGCATCTTCCCGGAATACTTTCAAGCTCCTCCTCCAGGACCTCCTCCTTCTCCTCAGTATGCACCTCCATCATATTCATATGGTTACAGTGGGTATGGGGGATACAATAACTACCAAGGTAGCCAACCTGAGCAGAGCCAGGGCAGCTTCTTTGGGGGGTGACAGCTACGGTTTCTTCCCTGAGTACACGCCAGCTCCTCCTCCTCCTCCGCAAAAATCTCCTACTCCGTCACCGTCGTCCCGAGGATCTCAAGGCAGTAGTTCGCAGCATCGTCGTACCACTCGTGATATCGGATCCAGTGCTGCTTATCCTCGTCTCGAGATACTCATAGGCATCAATGACCACCAATACATGCAGTATGTGATGGATTACAAGGCCATATACTCGTACATTACATGGGAGAACTATTGCGAGTTCATTGAATCTGCGATGCGTTATGAGAGACAACAAGGAAGGGGGGGCATTCAGATCCACCACGGAACTCTCGGTTCTGAACAAAACATGTCACCAGGTACTATACTTTAATCTTTTATTTCATTGATCAGTAATATGCATGTTCTTAATAATTTTCACTTGTTGTAACTTCTATTGTATTGTAAGACTATTACTCTGTTTTATTATGTATTAACAATGTTACAACAATATCACCGATATGACCGATATGTCTATATAAGGGGTATAGATGACCAATATGTGTGAAATAGTTGTGTATTTCCATGTTATTTATTGTTCTAATAACTTGGAATATCGAATTTTTCAATAAAATTGGGGAAAATCGGATTTTTTTAGCCTTTTCCGACTTTTCCACTGAAATCGTCGAAATTTCCCGAAATTTCAGTTTTACAGGTCACCGAAACGAGATCGAAATCGAGATTTCAAACCTTGCGTACTACTGCAACAGAAAAAAGGATTCGTAGTGTAGAATGACAGGTCAAATGAGAGAATGTGTCTTGATGCCCCCCTCCCCCCGATTGGGTGAACTCACGAGCCACAAGTCTAGCCTTGTAGCGATCAAAGTTGTCATATGCACGGTGCTACATTGTAAACCGCCATTTACAACCAACCATAGAGGGACCATGTACGGCAGTCACCAAGCTCCATGAGCTACGCAACTGAGCATTGTCATCTCCTCTTCCATAGCCAGATGCCACTGATTGTCTCGTATAGCCTCCTTATATGGTCATGGGATCTCCACCGTTGAGACCCACGATAAATTGCTTGAAATATGTTCAAAGACACCTCAAAGAAACATGGGCAACGAGAGGATATGTAGCATAAGTACGCCTCCACTTCCGAAGAGCAATCAGGAGATCAAGGCCTGATGTACCACATAATTCCTCTAAAGTTGCCTCTTGAGGCGGTACACGCTTGTCCTGTAGAGTAGCATGTTCTATAGACAAATTACTAGTGACATAAGAAGGATCCGTAATGTAGAATGACTAGGTCAAATGAGAGAACGTGTCTTGATAGCCCCCCCTACCCCAACTGGGTGAACTTACGAGCCACAAGCCTCGCCTTGTAGCGATCAAAGTTGTCATCTACACGGCACTACATTGTAAACCGCCATTTGCAACCAACCACAGAGACGTACGGGCAAATACCAAGCTCCATGCGCTACGCAACTAAGCATTGTCATCTCCTCTTCCATAGCTAGATGCCATTAATTGTCTCGCATAGACTCCTTATATGGTCCTGGGATCTCCACCGTTTAGAGACACATGATAAATCGTCTGAAATCTGTTAAAAGACGCTTCAAAGAAGCATGGACAGCGAGAGGATATGTAGCATAAGTATACCTCCACTTTCAAAGAGCAATCAGGAGATCAAGGTTTGTTGTACCATATAATTCCTTTAAAGTAGCCTCTTGAGGAGGCACGTGCTTGTCCTGTAGAGTAGCATGTTCTAAAGACAAATTACAAGTGATACAAGTAGAAACGAAGTGCTAATATACATGGAGCGTGATGGATGATAGAGAAGGCTCATGAGCAAGGGGTATAAAAGGTGGCATGCAAATGTAAAAATGCGGCAAAAATTGAGCCAAAGTACTAAGATCCACAATAAGAGGTGGAGGTAGTGGAGGCATACGAGAAACCACAGGTGGAGGTGGTGGTGGCGACGAAGGAGGAAGGATGTAAGCCTCCTCATCGGACCCAGACGAGGTCATTTTGTCACTTGTAGGAGAAAAATGCATGACCGACTCAAAGAATGTGACATCAGTGGTAACGCAGTACTTCCACCTAATCGAATCAAAGCACCATTATCCATTATGGGCCTGAGGGTATCTCACAAAAAAACACCTAACAACTTTAGAAAAGCAAGTGTCGGATGATGAATAAATGCCACGAAGCCAAAGACATGGGGTGGTAGAGAAAAAAGATCCTCAACGGAAAACGCAATCGAAAAAGGAACACTTTCACCTAACATGGAAAGCAGCATAAGGTTGACCAGGTAGCAAGCGGTGAGAATCGCACCATCCCAAAAAGAGTGGGTTGCACGCCTCTGAAAAAGAAGGGTCCTAGTCATGTCGGGAAGATGGCAGTGTCTGCGTTCAGCAACATCGTTCTGTTGAGAAGAGTACACACAAAAAGTCTCATGTATAATGCCAACGGACCTGAAGAACTAAGAAAGTTGAATGGTACAAAACTACAAGGCATTGTCAAAGTAGCCATATTTGACAATAGCAGAGAAAATGCCCGTACCTCAATAATGAAATTGTAAAAGGCAGGCCAGGCTTATTTTTCAAAAGACAAACCCAAAAAGTCTATAATAATCATTGATAGCGACAAGATATAACATGTACCCCTGGTGGTCATGAACACAATTGGGACTCCATATATCAAAATGAATAAGCTGAAGTAAAGAACAGCTACTACGACTCTGAAGAACAGGATAACAAGAGTAGTGATGCTTCCCAAGTTGGCAAACCTAGCACTAAAATGAAGGCTAAGATGAGATCTGTGGGAGGAATCCACACAACTTCTGCAGACGAAAGTAATAGAATCGAATATGTCACATAGACGGAGGGAAGACCCAGTGTGAATGGAAGAAGCATCAGCGTAGGAAGATAGGACCAGTATGTAGAGATCCCCTTGCTGACGGCCACATCCAATCACCGTAGTCATGAGCAAACCCTGAAACACAAGAGAAGATTCAAATATAGAATGACAATGCAAATCCTTGGTGATATGACCGATACATAATAATTTCATCGAGAAATCGGGAGCATAAAGCATATTTTACATACACATAGATGGTGCCAAACAGATCTCTGCAATAACATAAGATCTGCCTCGGGGTACGGATCTGTAGGATATTCATGTACTGAGCTCTGTCTCCGCACAGATGATGAGATGCGCTAAAACCCATAATCCACTCTATCATGTCTGGCTTGTGATAGGTAATAAGGCATAAGTTATACCTAAAAGGCACAAAGGAGCACTAGAAGTGACAGCAGAATGAATCATAATCTCCCAATAGGGGACATGATCACCAAACTTCTGATTAGCATGAACGTAGGAGTCTCAATTTATCCGATAACATAAGCAAAAGTGGGATAACCATGCTTCAGGTAACAAGTATCCTCGAAGTGGCATGAACGATGAAAGTAGTTGCATGACCGACGCGGGCGTCTACCTCCTCTGCCCATGGACACCATGTCCTTCGAACTAAGATAAACCTACTCTATCGCGAGATGCAACCCTCACAGAGAAGGCCTGATAGGAGGACGTAGAAGAAACTATTATCATGTTGAGTCTATCATAGGCCACCTCCATAGACGCACATGTAAGAAGTTAGGTGTGTGTCTCATTCCTCGCCTGAGAGTAAGTCAATGAGAGGGTGTCCCACATTGCCTTGGCAGTGTACTAACGAAGGATGTCATTGGCTATTACTGTGGTCGGAGTACTAGATAGACATCCGCGCGCATATGCTCGTCTTGCTTCCATGAAGTGTTCTCCCCAGTCTTGTCAGTTGATTTAGATTGCGCCAGATCGGCTCCTTGTTACCATCGAACTAAATTTCGAGATATTTCTACTAAATTTTGTCGAAATATTGGTTTCGACAGGTCGGGGGTATCGAAACTGATATGTATATTGATATACCGGGTTTCGACCGAAATCTCGCGAGATATCGGAGAGCTTGTGAGATTTCGGAGCATTTCGAGATATCGGCTGACAGAGGGAATCTTTCATTAAAAAATCCACCGAGATGTCAATATCGACCGAAATTTCGATCGAAACTATCACATTTCGACCGAGTTCCGGCGGAGAGTTCTCCAGCTTCCTCCAAGGCCTTCATGCTTCAAGTTAAGCCAAATTTGGCCAAATCTTCATCAAATTCTTAAATTTCTTTACGGTTTTCACTCTTAGGATGTTGATATAGCTTGGTATGGTGATGTTTTTACGAAAATTAGGGGTTTTGTGTTTTAATTGCGCAATAGTAATAGCTATGAACATATTATCTCGGATCTTGTGTATAACATGAACTAAAACATAGTTTGAGAACATTTTGTTAGATCTATGGAAGAGGAAATTGGGGCTTTTGAGGTTTAATGTGCAACGACGATGAGTTCTTCAATATAAATTCGGATCTTAAGTTATGGAAGTAGAAATCATGTTTTGGAATTTTTTTTGGTAAATGAAATTTAAAAATTGAGTAAATCCGAAAATCATATGTTAAATCTTTTGCTTTTTGTACATACTTTGTGTCACTTAGGCAGTTTTTCTTGAAAATGGTCCCCTAATTGCTAGATCTAAGACCCTAATGTATAGATCTAAGGTGTTTTTTTTCTGAAAATCAGAATATTAAGAGTATTCTTTCAATTTCAAACACCAAGTATTATGATTTTGTTGTATTAGGTGTTAGAAAATTTAAAAATATAATAACTCCGAAAATTAAAACATTAATTAATTAGCCAATTCATAACCGGTTGCATTGTATGCCTCCTTAATGATTGTTCTTCAATTTCCTCGCAGATTTCGACGACCATCATTATGGCACATTCCGGTTCCGGATCTGGATCTGACAGTTCTGAGGATCAGAGGGGCGATTTCAGTGGGGACATTGGTTGGAGGTATGCCTCCGCTCCTGGTGGAAATAAAGCGAAACAACAATACGATTTCTGTGGAAAGAAGTTGGGAGGAGGCGGGATCACGAGGATGAAGCAACATCTTGTTGGCAATAACAAGAATGTTGCCAAGTACACGTGTTGTCCCAAAGATGTAAGGGACAAGGTGAAGGCCAGCTTGGGCGGGAAGAAGGAAAGAGATACAGAGAGGGTAAGAAGGGAAGAACAAATGAATGAGTTCATGTTTGAGAAAGAATTCAACGTCCTTTCAGATTCAGACGACGATGACTTTGTGTACCCCGCTGACATTCAGACTACAGCAGAGAGGAGGGCATACAAAAGGGCTACAAAAGAATCAATGAGGAGCGAGTTCAAGGGGAGAGAAATCGGTGGTGCACGGGGCGGCTTCTATGGTGCAGGTGGCAGTGGGAGTAGTTCTGGAGGCGCAACAGTACCACCACCCACCAAAAAACACAAGGGGAAAGGAATTGAGCCCTTCTTGTGGAGGAGTGGATCCATGCAATACAAGGCAAGCAAGGATCGGAGGCGGAAAACAATGAAGGGAATGTTCACCAATGCACGAGAAAGGGTGGGAAAGGCCATCAGCAAGCTCTTCTTTAGGGAGAGCATTCCTGCCAGCATTGATAGCGGGTCATTTCTGCAGAATGCCACTGATAAGATCGCTGCAGCGGGAACGGGAGTAAAGGCTCCTACATCCTACGAGATAATGAACAAATATCTGGGGATGGAGAAGGAGGAGATGAATGAGTACATCGCCGAGTTGAGGAGGAGATGGCCAGAGTACGGGTAACATTGATGGTGAGCTGGTGAAGTCTGACATCACACGCTTTGCAACCAATTTTATAGCGTTGCAAAGCCTTAAACAACAAAAGACGGGTTTGAAAACCATGTGTTGCGAAGGTGAATGGTTCAGATACCTGAAGCTCGGACTGAAGGAGGACGGAAGGTGGAGATATTGATCAATGATATCTCCTTTTGAGATGACGTGATTCGGGTCACAAGGATCATGAATCCAGTTGTTTCTGCATTACGGATCGTGGATGGCGATAAGAAGCCCACCATAAGAGTCATCTACGAGGCAATGCGCTACATGAGAGAGAAGGTCAGAGAAGCGGTTGGAAAAGGATCCAAAGCATGGTTGGACATCATAGACGAGCGATGGTCCAAGATGCTCTCACATCCTCTTCACAAGATCGGTATGTATTAGATAAAAATCTAATTTATTTTTCATTTTTCAAATTTTTATAGATCTTTAGAATATGAGTATTGAGCTTGTTCGTGACGTCGTGTCCAGCTTATTACTTCAATCCTAAGTACCAATACAAGAATGGACTTGGTACAAATGCTGACCTTCTAGCAGCCGTACAAATTGTGGTGGAGAATCTCGTCAAGGACGAGAAGTTACAGATCTTGTGCATGAATGAGGTGATCCTCAATTTGAAGCTAAATTAGGAGTCACAAAAATATTGTTTAAGAGAATTATGTAACATATTACGACTTAAACCTATGTGTGCAGGTTAAGTATTTCCGAGATGCCTTGGGTTCCTTTGGTCGAATTACTGTCGTAAATGGATGGGGCAATACTCTTCCTGGTAGAGACGAAGACAAATAAAACCACTGAATGTGTGATCATTTATTCCTACTATTGATTTATCTCGTTTTTGTTTTTTGCAGCCGAATGGTGGTTATTATACGGGATGGAAGCTCCCAACCTACGAAATGTGGCAGTGAAAGTGTTGTCTCAAACCGCATCTGCTGGTGGTTGTGAGAGGAACTGGAGCACGTTGAACTTGATCCATTCCAAGAGACGGAACAGGTTGGAAGAAAAGAAGCTCAATGACCTTGTCTACGTGCATTACAACTTGAGGCTGAAGTTGAAACATGCAAGGGAGGGACAAGACAAAGAGGACTACACAAACCCTATTGATCTTGCATACATTTTCAAGATGCACGATGACGACGTTGATGAAGACGTTCTCCAGATGTGGATGGATTCCAATGGTGCTCCCGTTCTCAATCAACCAGGTGGAAGACCAAATGAGAATATAAGCCAGCAAATAAAGCATATGTAGGTGACTATTTAGCAAGATGCGGGCGGATTACAGACCCTGTTAGAGGGTTGGCGGGCGAGATTGATGCGGTTGTTGATGAAATTCTCTCCAGTAGCACCAAATCCAAATCGACGTCAAAGGATGACAGTGGAGATGATGATGATGATGTTGTTGTTGGTCGTGGTGGATCTGGTGATGGTGGGGAAACAAACTCAGGTGGGTCAGGAGGGGGTGGTCGTGGACCACAAGATACCAGATTTGAGAAAGGGCTACATGCAGGACGTGAATATATGGAGCGACAGAGGAACACACATGGACAGTTCGTTCCAAGTCCGAGTCCATAACCTATGGATTACGAGTACGGTCGTGGCCATCGTCCAACCGACAGCTACATGGAAGATTTGATATCATCTGTAGGTTTCTTGAGCTGCATGGACATTGACAGCCCATATTGCGGAGGAATACCAAGTCCTTTGGTTGGATATGGATCGTCGCACGATGAGAGATCATTTAGCATCTTCTCGGAATACTTTCATGCTCCTCCTCCAAGACCTCCTCCTCCTCAAGCGTATGCACCTCCATCATATTCATATGGTTACAGTGGATATGGGGGATACAGTAGCTACAGCGGTGAGAACTACCAACGTCACCAACCTGAGAAGAGCCAGGGCAGCTTCTTTGGGGGTGACAGTTCAGTTTCTTCCCTGAGTACACACCAGTTCCTTCTCCTCCACAGAGATTTTCTCCTACTCTGTCATCGTCGTCCCGAGGATCTCATGCCAGTAGTTCGCAGCCTCGTCGTGCCACTCGTGATACCGGATCTAGTGTTGCTTATCCTCGTCTCGGGATACTCATAGGCATCAATGACCACCAATACAGGCAGTATGTGATGGATTACAAGGCCATGTACTCGTACATGATATGGGAGAACTACTGCGAGTTCATTAAATCTGCGATGCGTTAAGAGAGACAACAAGGAAGGGGGGCCATTCAGATCGATCGCGGAATTCTTGGTTCTGAACCAAGCATATCACCAGTAATAAGTCCAAGATGGTGGTGACTCTTGACCTTTTTAGCGACTCTCGACCTTTTTAGCGAATTGAGGGAGGCCATTCGGAGCTCTCGGGAATGGCGGCGGCTCTTGACCTTTTTAGCGAGCTGTCGGGATTACATAAAAACGTGAACAAGTCCAAGATGATTCCTTTTTGACTTTCGGAGGGGGAGGCGCTTGATTGCGGACGTGTCTTGGGGTCTCCTCCTGGAGAAGCTGCCTATTGTTTACCTTGGTATGCCGTTAGCGGTTGGGAAGACCAGGCTCAGGGACTGGTTAGTGGTCGTCAAGAAGGTTGAGAAGAGGCTGGCAGGATGGCGGTCGGCCCTGCTCTCAAAGGGGGGTCGCCTCGTCCTCCTTAAGGCGGCGCTCTCCCGGTTTATTTCCTTTCGAATCGCAGGATGCCGGTGGGGATTCGCATCCGTCTTGAAAAGTTTATGCGAAGATTTCTGTGGGGAAAGAATGTGGAGGCGACGGGAGGGCTACATTTGGTGGGGTGGGATGAGGTCACGCAATGTAAGCAAGATGGTGGTTTGGGCATGCAGAGATTGGAGCTCGTTAATGATGCATTCATTCTTAAATGGGCATACAGGATTTGGGGCCCGGATGAAGACTCCTATACCAAGATCTTGCGGGAGATTCACGAGGCAAGCGGGGCATTCGATGCTCACTTCGGCTTGGTGGGAACTCAGACTCCGTTTTAACGGGGAGTGCTGGAGATTTTTGTGAAGAATTTGTCGTTGTTTGTGCCGGTTATGGGGAATGGAGATTCCTTTAGATTTTGGAAGGATGATTGGACAGGAAGGGGGATCTTCAGTGTGCGGTTCCCTCGTTTATTTGCGTTGGCGGTTGAGAAGGATGCCAGCGTCGCCTCTTACTGGACGGATGGTTGTTGGCTCCCGCCTTTCATTGCTAATTTCTCGAATCAGAGGCTTGAAGATTTTCTTGCCCTTATGGACGCCATCGAGGACACAGGTAGACCTAATGGTGAGCGTGACCATTGGGCCTGGCAGAGCGGCCCTTTCTCGACGCAGAAAGCTTATGGGGCTATATCTAGGCCCCCGCCGGCGCGGTTGGACATGCTGGTGCGTGATTGTGGGTTCTTCTGGGGACTGAAACTCCTCGAACGTCTTGGCTTCTTCTTATGGTTGTTCCGCAGGCAAAGGCTGATGACGAGGAATCGTTGCGCGAGGCTTCCTGACAATGTCTCAAATAGAGGTGTCCAATGTGAATCTGCGGTGGAGACCACTGATCATCTCTTCTTCGCTTGCCCCAAGGTCAATGGGTTATGGCAGGAAGCGGACATGGATTGGGTTTGCACGAATGACTTGACGGCCTTCTGTGAGTCGTTGGTGAGCAACAGAAACAGGGAGAGAAGGGACTTCCTGCGGCCCATAACGAGGTTGTGGGCAATCTGGTTGGGGAGGAATGCAGCCCTCTTTTCGGGACAACACTTCTACAAGGAGAACATTCTTATACATTGTGCGAGATTGGTAGATGAGTGGGTCATGGGTTAATCCCCGGCGTGGCCTTTGTTTTAGGGTTTGTTTTGTAATGTAAGGCCTTTGTATATATCCTTTTTGCTTAATCTATTGGGGCGAACACCGCTGAGTGTCTCCCTTTTTTGCCTCAAAAAAAATATCACTGGTAATATATTTTAATCTTTTATTGCATTGATCATTAATGTGCATGTTCTTATTACTCTACATTAACTTAAATGTATGTATTTTCACTTATTGTAACTTGTAAGACTATTACTCTGCTATTATGTATTAACTATAACAACGATGTGTTCGATATGGTGTGTGACATACCGTCAGTCATAGATGATAAGATGATTGATATGTATGCTATAAGCCTATAAGTGTATATCTATTGTTTCATTGTTTGAAATACTTAGATTAAGTCCATTTGTAATAGCTAACATATTCTACAATATGACCGATATGGCTGGTATGACCGATATGTCTATATAAGGGGTATAGATGAGCAATATGTGTGAAATAATTGTGTATTTGTATGTTATTTATTGTTCTAATAACTTGGAATATCAAAATTTACAATAAAATTAGGGAAAATGGTTTTTTGAGCCTTTTTCCGACTTTTCCACCGAGTCGAAATGTCGGGAAATTTCGGTATTTGAGTTGATCGAAACGAAATTGAAATCGAGATTTCGAACCTTGCTTGTTATTGCAATGTATGATGGTCATAATCTGCATGGACCATAACTCATAGACTCATAGTTGGTCTCATCCATCTTGACAATGGGTGGCAGGCGCATGAAGTCATCACAGAAGGATAGGTTATCCTTATTTTCTGACATAATAAAGAAGTCGAGAAAGGATGTGACCGTGATTGCAAACTGATAGGAATGTGCCTACATGATCATACGAGAAATCGGGTTTGTGTGCAGATTCGTGCCACAACTGTTCTTATCAATTGTGGATCTGCGCTAGGGCCGATGGAGTGATTTGTTGGTCTGAAATCACCCTTTTCCGACTAAAATCAGATCGAAAATAGTCCTTGGATGCAGAAAGGTGCCGAGGGAGAAGATCGAGGGTCCGTTAGGCCCTAAGCAGTGTCGAGAGTTATCGTGGCACAAGGGACGATCCGATAGGGGTCGCAGAGACCCATTGCGACAAGAGGATATGTTGCAAAGCCACGGTGGCTAGAGGACTAATCGTTGCGATGGTGTGGTGGCAAGAGAGGGGCACGACAGTAAAGAGGCTCTCGCACGGGGGGATGGGGAGTTGAGGGGAGTGAGTGTGGTTGGCAGAAGGAGAGGTACCTCACAGGCAGTGTGGCGACAGTGTAGGACCTCAAGTAGGCCATAGCAACAACGACGACAACGAGGGGTGGAGGTTGATGGGTGTGCAACGGGCTAGAGTACCAGAGTTCCAGTCTCCAGTTGTCGCTCTGATACAACAACAATAAGCCTTTTCCAAATTAAGTAAGGTCAGTTACATGGATTCTTTGCCTCCATTTACATCTATATCGAGTCAATCTCGAGCTTAGATCGAAAAAAATAAGATCCCTTCATATAGTCTCATTCCAACACTTCTTGGGCCTTCCTCGCCCTCTCTTAGCCAGTTCAACATCCTAAAACTCACATCTCCTAACTAGTGCATCATCCAACCTCCTTTCAAATGGCAAATTACATGATAGAGATAAAAGAAACAGGAAAAAATATAAAATGATGATTTGTTTATTCAAGAGGTAGTAGGGCTCAGTTATACATATATGAGAAACTCTAAAGGGCAAATTGCATGATAAAGACAAAAAATAGGAAAAAATATAAAAGAAAAGAAAAGATATATATCTCAACCATATTTTAATCTCGTATTAGGTATATCTACACTTTTATGTACCATGAAGAATGTGTATATTAACTTGATCATTAATGTCAATATTATCATTTTGGAGATAAAATATTTATGGAGACTTTCAATTCACTTGGAAAAAATTGACATCAATCGGCAAAAAAAATATTACTCTTTCAAGTATGATATTGTTAGATTATAAGTTATATATATGTACCTACATAATAATAGTATAGTGTTACTTATGTTCTATCGAAGGCTAAAATACTTTTTTTCGCATTTAGCATTACAATGGTAAATCCTCTATGGGTGGGATTCTCTCAACTTGCGATAAGTAGTTGTAGCGAACGGCGTCGACTAGAGGATGTGAGAGAAATAGGGGTACATTTAACCACATCCACTTTATAACACAAAATTCTTTGGAGATAAACAAGTTACATGATCATGTCTTCATCAATTACAACCTCAAGTTGAAGATAAAGCATGCAAGGGAAGAACATGATAAGGAAGACTTCATAGATCTAATTAACCTTGCAAATATTTTCAAGATACAAGATTACGATGACGAGGAAGAGATTTTACAAATATGGAAGAAGGTAATGGTACTCATGCGCTTGGATAGAGAGGAAGGCCAGATTACCTTACAAACATGGATGAAATCAAAATTAAGTGGCAATGGATGAGAAGATGATGATGGGGAAGGAGAGATGTCTAGTCGAATGGCATATTCTAGTGGTAGTGTAGATGAGGGGGTATGATATTGATCGCAAATTTGAAGAAAGAATACATGCCAGACAATAATATTTAAGCCAACACACAAATGTACGTAAAGAATACATTCCGAGTATAAATCAAAGTTCAGAAAATGCAAAGCATGTGAATTATTACACCTATTCTATGGATTCGTACATAAACTTGTAAAGATTGGCCGACTAGGCTGACTAGTCGAGTCGGGGGTAGCGGACTCAATGAGGCCTAGTCCACCAATAGTCAGTCAACACAACTAATCATGCTAACTAGTCGGCCGATTAATTAACGAGTTTTTAATCCAACTTTATATTGTGTATTTAGCTCACGATACCATGTTGTATATTTAGTTTATGTTGTAACTTGTTTTTGTTATATATTAGTATATCATTATTAGTAATTTGCTTATATCTTTTGCTATTGTACTAGGGAGTTCACATACTACTCCCAGTACAAACGGATCTCAAATGCAAATAGAACTGAATTACAAAATCAAATCTTGTTTCAAAATGGGGGCATTGATGCCCCCTGCAACCCTTGCAAGGGGGGCACACTTGCTCCCCCCGAGATCCACCCCTAGCTCGCTAACCAGGCAACAAGCCCCCCATGCTAATAGGGTTGGGAGTGTGTAGAATATGATTCTTCAACTGCATTCAGCAGAATCAGGAGATGGTTAGGATACAAGGCAGGTCAACAGTTTATGCTCTTCAATTTTGTATTATCATTAATGCTAATGATAACAGTTACTGCAAACATCTACATAGGGTGGATTCATTTCTATATGCTATCCATTTACTACAAATGATATTGGTTAGTACTTAGTATGTTTATATTATTCATGCTTGTAAATGTGTGCTATTATTGTTATGTTTTATGAATGTATTATAGTGTTAAGAAATGATTGAATCTATGCAAATCGATAAGATTATGAAAAAATGGTGATGCCTTTTCCCATTATAAGTAGGGTCAGATACATGGATTCTTGCTCAAATCCATGTTGAAAGATTCCACTATTTTTCTACGATGGTTGTCGACTATCTAACGCAACCCCCACAAGAGGGGACTTAAACCATGATCTTTTGGGTGATAGGCACACAGCACTACCACCAAACCATTTAAGTGGGTGTAAATATATAAGAATATATGTATAAAAATTTATTTCTATAAAACAACAAAGCCTTTTTCCCACATTAAGTAGGGTCGGTTACATGGATTCTTTGCCTCCATTCAAATCTATCTTGGGTCATTCCCGGGATTAGATCCAGAAAACAAAGATCCATTCATATAGTCTCATTCCAACACTTCTTTTGCCTTCCTCGCCCTCTCTTAGCCAGCTCAAAGTCCCAAAACTCGCATCTTCTCACTAGTGCATCAATTGACCTCCTTTACAAATGGCCAAACCACCTTGAGCCATTTTCTCGCAACTTATCCTTGATCAGAACTACACCAACTCTCCTTCTGATTGCATCATTCTGAATCTGATTTTTACGTGTGTATGTGTGTGTGTCCATATATCCACCTTATCATTTTCATTTCTGCTATTGTCATTCTTTGTACATGTCTATGGTTCATAGGCCAACATTCAAATCCATAGAGCATAGGGGGTCCCACGGTTGCTTTGTAAAAAGGAATTTTCTTATCACGGAGAATAGTAAAGGTTCCTCTCCACTTTAGCCAGCCTGCATTATTCTGTTTGGAACATCCCCATCAATTTAACCATCATGTTGTAAAATAGATCCCAAGTATTTAAAAGAATCTCTCTTCTGAATGTTATCTTCATCAATCTTCACCTCGATTCATTCAACATTGCTTCCATCAAAAGTGCATATTATATATTCAATCTTAGCCCTTCTTAAATGAAATCTTTTAGTTTCTAATGCATGTATCCATACCTCGAGCTTCTCATTTACTCCATCTTTAGTCTCATCAATCAACACAATATCATCAGCGAATAACATATACCAACGTATCTCATTCTGAATGTGACTTGTCAACTCGTCCATAATCAAAGTAAAAAGGAATGCACTCAAAGATGAACCTTTATGGAAATCAATGCTGAAGTCAAAACAGCCAGTCTTCCCAGATTGTATACTTACACAAGATGAAGCCCTATCTTACATACCTTTTATGAGGTTAATGTATAGGATAGGTACTTGTTTCTTCTCCAAAACTCTCCACAATATCTATCGTGGGACAAAATCATAAGCCTTCTCCGAATCAATAAAATCATAGAGTTTCTTCTTTTTTAGCTCTATAAATCTCCATTGTTCTCCTTAGCAACTGGATGGCTTCAATAGTTGAGCGACCTGGCATAAATCCGAATTGATTTTCTTTTACTCTGGAAACTTGCTTCAACTTTCTTTCAATTACGCGTTCCCAAATTTTCATTGTATGTCTTATCAGCTTAATACCTATGTAATTTGAACAATTTTGAATGTCTCATTTGTTCTTATGAAGAGGCATCACGATGCTTCTCTAATATTCAGGCATTTTCTTGCTTCGTCAAATAACATTGAATAAATTTGTAAGCCAAGTCAAACCACGCTCACCTAAAACTCTCCAAACTTCAATAGGAATATCATCGGGGCATACACATTTCTCATGTCTCATAACTTTCAAAGCCTCCTCTACTTTTGTCCTTTGTATTCGTCTATAGGTTGCACGATTCAAGCAACTTTTACTACTAGCTAGATCTTCCAAAGGGATCCCTTTATTTCCTTCCTCAAAGAAAAGCTTATGGAAGTATTGCTTCCATCTAGTCTCTCTATCCTTCTGAGTAACAAGATTTGACCTTCATCATCCTTAATGCATTTCACTTGAGAAAGGTCTTTGGTCTTTCTTTCTCTTACTTCAGCAAACTTGAATATATCTTATGGCCCTCCTTAGAGTTAAGATTTTTGTACAAAACTTCATAAGCTTTTGAATTAGCTTCGCTTACAGACTTCTTTGCTTCCTTCTTCGCTATTTTGTAGTTTGTGATAGTTTCATTTGTTCCATCCTTAAACATAGCTTTAAAGCATGCTCTATTATTTCTGAGCTTATCTTGCACCCCTCCACTCCACCACCAAGCTTCCTTTTGGCATGCAGCTCCTCCCTTTGATTTGCTTAACCTCTCTTTAGCTACCTTTCAGATACAAGATGCTACCGCCTCCCACATCTCATTTGCACTTCCATTACAATCACAAGATAAGTCTTCTAAAACCTTCTCCATGAAGCTTGATTGTTTCAATTGAAGATTCCACCATCTAGTTATAGTGATCTTGGAATTTGGAAACCTGCCTTTTCTTTATAAGACCTTCTATTTACACATCCATGACTAACAAGCGATGTTGGGTAGTTAAACTCTCTCCTGAGATTACTTTGCAGTCTTTGCAACACAATCGATCTCTTCTCCTCAATGCAAAGTAATATATGTGTTCTAGTCGGGTCACTCTTAAAAAATGTACTAAGCCTTCTCCCATTATAAGTAGGATCGGCTACATAGATTCTTGCTCAAATCCATGTTGAAAGATTTGACTGTTTTTATGATGGTTGTCTACCTAACGCAACCCATGCAAGAGTGGGATTTGAATCCTTATCTTTTGTGTGGTAGACACACTGTATTACCACTAGACCATTAAGCCGCACCACTCTTATAAGTAATAAAATGTTCCTGTCTCTTCTTGAATATAATATTTGCTATGAAAAGATTATGAGCCGTTACAAAATCAAGAATGACTTTTCCTCTTCATTTCTATCACCGAAGCCATATCCACCATGAATACTAGCATACCCTGAAGCATCCTTTTCCCACATGTCCATTAAGATCACCTAGGCAAATCATTTCTTTGTGCATTCCTTGCATGATCTTATCCAAATCCTCCCAAAAAGTTTGTTTAATCATTTCATCTAAACCAATTTGTGAACCATAAACTGAGATGATATTCAGAATTTCTTCTTCGAGCACCACTTTTAGCAAAATAATCGGATCCCCGAATCATCGCCTCTCAATCACACTATCCTTCAAATCCTTATGAAAAACCACTCCAACACCATTTGTGCCTTTATCTTTACCTGAATACCAAAATTTAAATCATGTCTTCTTGATTTCTCATGCTTTCTCTCCAATCCATTTTGTTTCTTGAAGACATAGTATCTGAATCTTCCTTCTTTCCAACGTATATACTCTCTTCATAGATTTGCCGGTCAAATTGTCAATATTCCAACTATCCATCCACAACTTCCTTTGCAACTTCTTTTGGACTAACTTTTTTACTCGCATGAGTCCATCATACGAGAACCCCTGTAAATTTTGGACTGCATCTGAGTGGCAATGCAGCGAAACTAGCTTCTTTACTTGCATGTGTTCCTCATGCGAGAATCCTTGCAAATTTTAAACTACATTCGGACAGCGATGTAACAGCTTTTGCCAACTTCTCATTGCATTTAAGTGATGCAAAGCGTCGCTAGTAGGGAACGCCCCAACAAAATCCAAATGTTTGCTTAAATCCATGTTGAAAAGATCCGAATTATTTTGAGACAAATTCTTAAATAGTGTTCTTAAAAAGAACAATATTTAAGAATTTAACTTCTTGTGCTAGTTATCGGTACGTAACCCTCCTCAATATACCCGAGCTTGGGACCGATCATGGCTTAGTTAATAAAAAAATATATTTAAAATAATTAAAATTTTCAATACGGACTAAAGCCCAACTAAATCCAATTAGTCACTTGACTGTCGATTAATCCTTAATCAGTGACCTGGTCGATCGAGTACCGACTACTGACTTCTGCAACCTTGTCCACACACATCCACATAGGCAGCACCAGGATAACATCATGTATTTTTCATAGGATCCCTCAGTATGAATGTTAGGGATTGAATGTTAGGTGGTTGAGAACCATCAAGACCCTTTAGTGGGTATGGTTCTTAAACACGAAATGAATCATATGGTGTATTTCTCCTTGTCCTAATTACAATAGTAATATTTCAAGAAAATCGCTAACAATTTGTTGTTCTCTTCGCTGAGAGGCACGGCCGCACGAGATATGAAATATTATATATTTTAACTCTGTAATGCATTTAACACTTTGTTGTTCTCTTCATTGAGAGGCACGTGATATGAAATTCTATATTTTAACTCTGCAATGCATTTAACTCAACCCTAATCGATGGCATGCCCCCATGCTCCATCATCTTCATCATGTGATTCTCAAGTTGTGTCTTAATCATGGCGACCTCGTGATTCTGCCTTGTCTCCTAACCATTATCCTCATATTAACTTCCCTGCATGGTCAACCATAAGTATAGGGAGTACATAATGGATTACAAAGTCAAGTACTCTTGTATAATATGAGAGAGTTAGGTGGAATATAAAGATTCGATCAATAAAAAATATAGAGATTGAAGAAGGACATCAAGCCAAGAGCATGGATGCAACAAGACACTCTTGTTTCTAACGAATGATGTATTATGTGGTACTGCAAACCTTATATTTATATCTCTATGGCTAACAATTTTGTACTTCTATATTATTCATTGATTAAAATATATTGGGAAATTTAATCTTTGGAAAAAATGACTTTTAAAGCCGTTTACGTGAATTCTGACGATATTGGTGAAATGCCAATGAAATTCATCTATTTATCTCGTTCTAAGCTTTGGAAAACGATGCCAATATTGATATTTGAAGCCATGATTAGAACTAGAACTATGGTTCTTGTTCAACTACTCCCATCGATGAAATAGTATCCTCTTCAAGCAATCACATATCCTCGAGATTGTCGCATTCCACCCATAGCCATGTTAGCTCTCCATGAGTGGCTATGTCAATCACGTTGTGAAGCAAGGCATATATGAATACAAAATCAACCGTTCTTTCTTCTTAACATCTGAACTGCACCATAATTCATGTCCAACTACTCTATTTGGTGAAACCATCTCCTATTCAATCAATCTCGTATCCTTAAGATCGATGCACTCTATCCATAGTGATGCAAACAGAAAATTGGGGATGAGGAGAGAAGAGAGATTAGGTGTAATGAGCTTTGTTGGTTTAATGGAGAATCAATATGAGAGATAGAACTAGCGGAAAAATGTACAAGAATAGCAATAATGGTGAATCCGAACTTTAAAGTTCATTATTTCGTAACGATTCATTTGGTATCTCCAACAATGCCTTTTTATATAGATAGGTGTAATGAGCTTTGTTGGTTTAATGGAGAATCAATATGAGAGATAGAACTAGCGGAAAAATGTACTAGAATAGCAACAATGGTGAATCCGAACTTTAAAGTTCATTATTTTGTAACGATTCATTTGGTATCTCCAACAATGCCTTTTTATATAGATAGGTGGGGGATTACAAAATAATAACAAGTATAAAAGTCCTAACAAACCCTAATTGACCTCTAAAACTAATTCAACTAATTAACCAAATTATCTACCCTAAATTATTGAGATCTTAAATTGATTTGATTTATTTAATCAAAATAAATCCATGATAACACATATTAAATATATTGAAAAAACTAATTTATTCAAAACCCTACATGCTTGCATCAACCTTTCTATGCTTCTGAAAAACTCAATTCCTAAAGAGTTTATCGATAATTGAGTGCAGTGCGCGAATGCTTGAATTTGGTGCTTCCAAAACAATGATGGAAGTACAAATGCATTGCATAAAGTGAACCATCGTGCATGTGTAAAGACCCCCTGGAGGCGTCATCAACTTGCATCATGCCATGGTCGAAAAACTGATCTAGCACATTTAACAATTGTCCCATGGACTTCAGAGGAATCATGAAGCGTGAAAGTCGAAATATCACGATGATGGGAAGTGTGCGAAACATCCTTGGCATTAGTTCCTTTTTATAAGATGGGCCAAAGCCCACAAGGAGCGTAACTGCAATTTTTTACCTTATAACTCAAGCACTCTCTCACTTCCCAACTTTATCCCTCTCATAACGAACCTTTGGGTGAGGAGCTACGTTGAAACATGCCCAAAATATCTTCCTTAAATAATGAAATATTCTAAGGAGACAAATCCTTTCAATGTGTGCAAGGGTTAGCTCCCTTCTTACCCAACTACCACAAGATTTGCAAATTACGTAAGGAGGATGGTGCTTGCAATCACTCGTGTTACTGCAATTTTCTGTGGTAGGCTTTAGGGCCACTGTGCAGCACGTTGGTGACATCATAGGCTGCCTGCAGTCCCCACAACCCCACGCATCTGCTCGTAGCAGTGCCACATGTAGTGTAATCATCATCGCATGAGGCATGGTGTGGCCCTTCTCCAAATACCTAACGATGGAGGACAATGTTATCAAGCATTGCAGCCTTCGATGTCACCTAGAATCGAAGGCAGTGGAGGTTAATTAGAGCCACAAAGATCATGCATCGAGAACACGATGATGTGTTAGGGTCAAAAGGTAGTATACATGGTAGCTCCCGCTAATCAGTGAGGTTGGAAGATGTTGGATTTACATCGTGCTGGGGTAGGCGATGGGTTTCCTCGTGTTGGGGTTGTGATGAGTCGAGGAAGCCGATGACAACACATCCTTGAGCCAGATGGGGGATCCAATGAGCAGTAGTTGTAGCTATGAAGAGGAAATGGGTTGGGAAGCATCGATGCAAGATGCATAAACGGAGGGGTCATGCGTGTGAGAGTCCAGATCGAAGGGATTGCATAATATGATGAACAAAATCGTTGTGTTTCTCTCTTTGTTGTACTCATTTTTTAGTTCTGTTTTTAAAGAAGCATTTTTTAGTTCTTAAGCATTTTTTAGTTCTTGCAATATATCATATTAAAACATGCCTTAAATAAATCTGAAAATAAACCTCAAATTTTTGAATAAGAGTTGTAGCTTCTTGAATGATATGATGTTGAATTTCTAAACTTACATTGATAAGATGATGTTAGCTAAATTTTTTATTCTCCTTCAATCATCTTGCCATACCTTAGTAGGAACGTTGTATCATGAGAATGATTTATAAACCATGCTCTGATAACAAGAGCTGCAAACAAATTATCGAGGATGAGGGGATAAGAAAGAATAAGCATGATGAGCATCACAGGTTGAGAGAATAACTGAGATAAGAGGAAGAATTAACAAAGGGGGATGATAGTGGTCGATCATTTAACTCAACATTAGCCCTTTATTTGGAGAGGGTGGGATCAAAAATTGAAAAATAAAATCCAAGCAAACTCTTATTGAACCTTAAAATTACTCTACCTTAACTAACCAAATTATCTACCCTAAAAAATTGAGATCTTAAATTGATCTCAATTTATTTAGCTATTTTTTACGAAAAATCCTAATTTCTTCAAACCCCTAATACGTGTTAACGTCACATATCCGTGGTAATAGAGTGAACCCTCCTACTTTATGTATCACACAATGCCCTCTTGATTCTAACTTTGCCTCTTCAAACATTAAAATATCTACCCTTGTTCCTAAAGAATCTATCCAACTACCTTAGATATATCCTCACAATTCATCTCCCCTCATTAGGGGTGTGCATGGTTCTCGGATCCCACGGATACCCAATCCGATCCATGTTGGATGACCCGCACCACATGGTTATCCAATTTGATTTTCTGAACTGGGTATCCGAAACCAGTTGATCCGTTTACATGGGTGATCCAGTCCGGTATCCACTGGATACCCATCTTTGATCCATCCATGATCCATTGACAACATGTTGTGATCCCCCAATGCCTTCGTGCACAGCAGTTAAAACTGCGTTGTTGCTGGAGAAAAAGTTAAATACAAAAATGTAACACTTACGAGTCCAGGAAGACAGAGAAGGGACATTGCAGGACTAGCGCAAGCTCATCAATTATCAAAATGATATATTATCGGATGTAACATCGACGCAGCGGTTACGACACAACAATGAATAAATATAAAATCGATTAAATTTAGATGTAATCGCATACGATGATCTCCTACACATCGCTTGTCCAAAATCCATCGATTGTCGTGCAATTTAGTAAGGGACGCAAATATTCGGATACAAATATAGGTATTTCGGTTATGGAGGGGATTAGATACGTTCCTTAGTAATGGCGGCGAGGGGATTTGCTCAACGACCGGCGAAGGATGGTTGCAACATATAGCACCACCATTGTTGTCGCCTCTTAGACGGCGAAAGGGAACTGGTGGGGCTAAAACTACTTGATGTTGCGACAACCTCTTCCTCTCTCACAGGTCTCTGCTCGAAGGGATCTTACCAGCTTCGTACAGCGCTGCTCGCGAGCATAGCCCGTTCTCTAATTGTTGTTGAACATCAAAAAGATACCATAGCAACAAACATACCATAAATCACTCTATAGGTTGTGATAAAGAAATGTTCGAAGACATCTATTAATTGAACTAATTACCTATAGGGTCTAATTTTTATTTAACATTGAAATAACCCGTAGGTCTCGTTTATAAAAATAATCATTAACTAGATGCAGTCAACCGTTATCGTAATGAACCGTCTTCTGCTTGTGGTAGTATTGAGATCTACTTGTTGCCAAAATCAAATCGTAATGCCCGAGCTTCTGCTTCTTTTTACTTTGTGGTCTCCATCCATAGTCATGCCAATATTATATATTTGAACTACATGCATGCTCAAGTTAATTTGTAGATATAATACCAAATAAGTCATAAATTTAAATAGAGTAACCTATATGTATAAAAAATAATATTGATAGATTTCATATTGTTTTCTTTTTCTTTGTTATATATAGATTGTAATATTACTTTAATATCCATGGATACCCGCGGATAATCCATTATCCATTTCGAACAATGGGTATCCACTCCAATGGATAACCACTTAAAATGGAGTGGGGCGACCCGTTGACCCTGTGTCATGGTTTGGATCGGGTTAGGTGCAAATGGGATGGGTTTTCGATCCATGAACACCCCTACGGCCCTCATCCACCCACAAACCCCTTATAACACACATTAACATCTTCATCTAAGAACAAAAAAGGCCCACGGGTACTACCACCAACACCGTCGCTTCCACACACAACAAAAAATGGAGCCCTTCCAAAAAAGATTGCCAATGTTCCCCAATCTCCCCCCTAGAAGCCCCAAGTGTGCCTCAAGCCCTATAGAGGCAACGGGGGCATGATTAGTCCTTTGAGCCAGAGGAACTGTGCACAACATGAATTATGTATCCACAATAGCCCTCTCGGCAGCTTATCAAGCTACTTGGATGCTAATGCCTAATTTGACGTGGCATCTCGCATATAGGGCATTAACTAGTTAAAAAGGTGTTCATCCGAATTATCATCCACTTTGGTAGACCAATGCACCTATGAAAAACAGAACTTCCTGTATATATCAAGTAAAAAGGGTTGATTATACATACTCCAAGAGGGGAATGTATATAGCTAACACTATATGAGTTCGATGATAAAAGCCACGAGGAAGTAGATTATTCTTCTAATGATATTTAGTTCATTCAGCATGTTCAAGATCTAGGATGTCCTAGAAGAATTGCCCCTTTTTTTATGAATCCATTGAGCTTTTATTCGGATAAATCAACGACAAAGAATGGGGAAGATAAAGACTCAAAGTGGATATGTTGCATTTGTCATGTACATATAGGCTATATAGCTACAAAGAAACATCATGGTGTTGGAAGATCAAAAGGTTTCACATATAACACAATATGTAATGTTATTTTACTCTCAATGTGGGATTCAAAGGTTGCAACACACGGACCTATTCTAAAATTCTAGAAGATTTGATGATTATCAAAATCAGATACATGTCTTTTTACCTCGAAACAAACATAACTGACTAGTTAGAAAACCTTTAAGTGCCAATTCACCATGGCACAGAAGCGTTCACCATCGGACATATTTACCGATTCTGGGACATAGACTTGGCATGGCTCCATCGGATGCATTTCAGACATCATTTTGTATAGCACATAATGTCCATTATATTATCAAGGGGAGACTGCACGATACCTCACGTCACATAACAAATAGTTACTCCAGATATATGAAATACGGTGCACCTAAAAACAAGGAGTTAATTTAAAATTCATCTTGTGGCCCGGGTGACAGTTAAAACGATCAAGATAAGAGAGGGACCGGTTCCAAATTCCAACAGACGCACTCCTCTCCCTAATGGCCATTGAAGATTAGGTTTCCCGTCTTTAAGATAAAGTTTCATCTATTCACACAGCATATCATCCAATATCAATACTCACGCTCCTCAACTTCGACAACCACCACCAGCGACAGCTTCCCACATCTCGCAATATACAAAACCTTGACAAGGATCTCGTAACATTTCAAATCAATTAGTTGAATCCATATAAAAACCGCGGGGCACGTACTTGCATATTTCGAGAGGGAGATTAGGGGTTTTGAGCGGTGCAAGGATCGGGATCTCGAAGTTTACCTGTGTCTGGATTCGAACGTAGGAGGATGGCGACGACCGCGGGCGGAGGTGGACGATCTGCGATCGAGGAAGGGTCCACGATGGGGCAGCTGTTGGGCGTTGTGGACGATCGTAGCCGTTTCTGGAGATCTCTAGAAAGGAGGTGCCGCTGGGGACGAGATGAGATCAGCGCGGTCAAATTTACCCCTGACCCACGGACCAGCCAGGACCTGGACTATTCGCGGAAAATAGGGGAACAGGGATGAGACTCCAGAGGTGGGGGTTATTTGTATCCGTGTCCCTCGAATAAAGATACGTGCATGGGTCGAGGGATGTCAAGAAAAATCCAAGTCCTTCTATTTAGGGTTTTTAACACTTGTACCCTTATTAACTTCTGAAATATCAGTTATATTCTTTCTTTTTGTAATATCAGTTGTGCCCCAGACTTCTTACAAAACTCATGATTCTACCCTTTTGTAATGTCTGTTATGTCCATGCTTCACCTTAAGGGAAGTTGTAATATCTATTATGCCCCAACTTCACCTTAATTAATGTAAGGACGGAATTATGAATTTTGTAAGAAGTCATGGGTACAACTAATATTACAAAAAAGAAGGGCATAATTTATATTATTGAAGTTAAGAAGGGCACAAGTGATTAAAAATCCCTCTATTAATTTAGTTTGTAAGCTCGCTCGATGAGAAAACGGACCGAGTTCGATCCATGGTTCGACAAGGTTGTCCAACTGAGTTCAAGGAACCCATGCTTGGCTCGATATCTCAACTCTCGAACTTCGTTCAGTATCCGTATCGATCTTCCCGATAGCTGATTAATTAGCTCAACTCAATAGCTCGATTTGATTATTCATTAACTCGTGAGTCAATTCGAGCATTCAATACTCACATGCTCAAATTCGAGTTGGCTCGTCAAGTACCTTGCGAGGCAGGAGTTTTGAGATGAATTATTTGAGTTCGAATCAGCTCCTCTTTTTCCCAAAAAGAAGTTATGAATCTTGAGCTAAAGCCACACTTGTCCTGGCTCATTTGGCTTAATGGACACCTTTGTATGAGAAAAATACACTATGAGCAAAATCAGATATAAGAGTAATAGATATGCCAGTGTAGTGCTCGATCAAATCTATGAAATTAGGAGAATTTATCGACTAATTATTTAAGTAGGCAAGGGTCCTAGGTCGAATATGGGTGGCGTGGTAGATGAACTACACAGGCTCAACTCAATCCTATGTATGATAATTACGTGTATTTGTTGTTTTTCTAAGCGATTTTTAAGTATCTTTAATTTTCGATTTTGTTTTATGGGTTTTGAGTTGTTCTTGGATATTTGAATACATATAAGTAGTGATAAATATGGGCATTATAAGTTACATACATTTTTTATTTTTACTTTAATATTTTTAAATTTATTTTAAAATCACATATTTTCATTATTTTTTTCAAGTATAAAATGAGAGAAAAATAAAATAATTTATTTAATATGTATAAAAGAACAAAGAAATGTTTTAGTGTATAATGATATGATGAAAAAATATTTTAGTTAGCATGAATAAGATTTTTTGCACTTTTATGTTTATTAAGTATTTTGGAGTACTTCAACAATAGAACTAATATAAAAATAAATAAAACAAAAAGATAGTCTTCAAGCTTAAATTAAGGGCAAACAAGGAGCTTCAAAATTTGGTTCGAGAGTTAGAATTATCTTTTAAAAATACCTACCAATTTTACCTTTAATCTACATATAGTAAGAAATCGAGAATGTTATTTTTTTTTGTTCTTGGACAATGTATGTATTTTTTATGGATGTTGTGGTTTTTCATATTTTTATTTTTTTAGTACATAAGTGCAATAATTATTTGGAGAAAAACACATATGGTATACCATTATATGAGAGGAGGATACATAATTGTATATATTGATTAACAATAAAACAAATGAACTAAAAATGAAACAAGGATGCATAATGCATGTTTTTTTAATATACCAAATAATGGCTAAAAACCCAAACTAAATTTCAGAACTCAAGTAGCCAACAGGCGAGTGGTGGTATTTTGGATTTTAAAATAATGCATTGTAGATGATAGAAAAATCGATCAAGTATTTCACCAAATTAATTCCATATACCACAAAATACTGTTTTCACAAATGCTTTGGCCAAAGGGGTTAAGAGCACAATAAATCAGAAAATTGATCATAAAATGTTAAGATAGTGATTAATATACAGTTGACAATATAAGGTGTTTTTCTCTTAAAAAATCCATAAGTATTTATATTCAACTCCAAAAATCATTGAGATTGCCTCAAAAGAAAAAACATCTCCCCGATCTGAGTTTGAACTGGATTGAAAGTTGCATGTACAGGATTTACTGAATTCCGCATATTTCAATCCGGCAGGAGGTAGAACCCTCCTGCCACCTTCATGCCCCCTTCACAGAGCCTAGTCATTCCGAAGAACACTTGCCCCCCCCCCCCCCCCCCCGGTCTTACCGCGGCTGTTGGCACGGAATAATTTAAAACTTCTTAAAATTTCTTAGGGGTTGCAAATATATATAGTTCCAGAGTAAGTGGTCATTTGTATTTTTTTGGTAAAAGTTAAGTTTCAAAAGAGGCAAAATGGACTTTATAACGAAGTTTCGTGGGTTGACCCTCTCCCCTTCATGATATTGTAGTAAACTCCATCCCTGTCTAAAGAGTTTTGCAAGGAAGGACAGATAATATCAAGCTATTACAAAGACAATCTTGCAAGGTAAGTATTCGATTACTTATTTTTACAAGTATACATTTGAGAACAATCATTTACATCTTTCAAGTCAGAATAATTCATTTTGTGAACCATATTATAGTTCTGTTAATGCTCATTCACATTACATGTGGTCATTTAACGACAGATTTATGATGAATTATTTGTGGGTTTTGAAATGGAACCATGATTTTGAGATTGCTAAATCATTACAAAATCATCTATATTTCCAAAGTTTTTATAAAAATAGTTGTATTGAAGCTCTCTGGACAACGAAACTTTTAACATGTATTCAATGAAAATCATTAAGTTTCAATCTCTATTGAGATTAAATTTTAAACACCTTGTTTGAATTTTCAGAAAATCAGATTGCATAATTAAAAAAAACTAAATATTTCGTTGATTGCTTCATCATTGGTGATTTTATCAGGGCTTTCCTGAAATTGCTCATTATGTCTAAAAATTGAAAAACATCAAATGAAATCTTTTCACGATTGTATTCTTATTTTATTCATATAAAATCCAAAAAAAACCCAAAAAAACTTACAGTAGCTTTCTATTGTCTTTTTTGTGCATACCATATTTTTATTTTTAAAATATTACATTTTCATCCTTTAAATGAAAAAGACGCTAAACATTTACATGCACCATATTCAATTCATTATTTATTGAAATATTGCAAAAAAATGTGTTCAAGATTCCTCATGCATTCAACTTTAAGAAGAAAAATATTTTGTATTTTCCAAGCTTAGTTTGATATTTAAAATATAATTAGCAAAACTACGTTATTTCCCATAAAAGTTTCCTAATCACATTTTTATTGAGTTCTTTTATAAATAATAATAATTTGCAAAAAAATAAAAAATGCAACTCCATTGCAATGCAAAAAAATGGTATTACACGCATTATTTTGGATGAGCTTAAATAATGGAATCGTATTTAAAGACTTTTGCAGCTTCCTTGAGTTCACGTTTGGTATACTTACCAAGTAAAATATGAAGTACACCACATCGGACCTAATTGCTAAATTTTTTGATATTTTCAACTAATCTATTTTCATCTCGCTACATTGAGACCTTAACTCGACACTACCAAGAAAAGATAAAACTAACTTTTCATCGAGCACAATGATCCTTGCTTCAACAATGTTGATCGGCCCAGTTATGGTTGACCAATAGACTCGGAGACTTGTCTTACTATTCTTTTCTGATGGTATTTAGTAATTACAAAGCTCAAGTGCTCCAACGAGGATCCCGAGGTGATTCTTACAGCTTCCACAAAGGGGATCCTGAAAAGGGAAATAGGACTCGAGTCCAGGAGTCATGGATTAAAAGAGAATGATGATTAATATGTGACATGTCCTTGGTTACTAAGGAAAGCGAACGAGCTCCTTCGGCCACAAAATTGGTGAGAGATTGGGGACTATGATATAATAAGAAAAGGAAGTAAAGCAACTAAGGGCAAGGTGATGGTTTTCAATCGAAGGAGATATATATGTCATATGGATAAGATAAAAAAGAACTCCCGAAAATAATGGAGATGTATAGAACCCAAGGGAATAAAAAAAAAGAACAACAACAACAAAGCCTTTTCCCGCAATTAAGTAGGGTAAGCTACATGGATTCTTCGCCTCCATGCATATCTATCTTGGGTCAGTCCCGGGCTTATATCCACAAAACTAAAATCCCTTCGTATGGTCTCTTTCCAACACTTCTTGGGTCGTCCTCGCACTCTCTTAGCCAGCTCAACATCCTAACACTCGCATCTCTTAACCGGTGCATCGGCTGGTCTTCTTTGCAAATGTCCAAACCATCTTAAGTGGTTTTCTCGCATCTTATCCTCGATCGGAGCTACACCAATTTCTTTCTGATTGCATCATTCCGAATCCGATCTTTACGTGTGTGTGTGTGTCCACACATCCACCTTAGCATTTTCATTTCTGCCACATTCATTCTCTGCACATGTCTATGGTTCACAGGCCAACATTCAGATCCATAAAGCATAGCAGGTCTCACGACTGCTTTGTAAAACTTTCCTTTAATTTTTAAAGGAATTTTCTTATCACAGAGAACAGCAGAGGCTCCTCTCCACTTTAGCCAACCTGCATCTATTCTATTAGTAACATCTCCATCAATTTCCCCATCATGTTGCAGAATAGATCCCAGATATCTAGAGGAATCTCTCTTCTGAATGTTATCGTCACCAATCTTCACCTCGATTCCTTCATCATTGCTTCCATCAAAGGTGCACTCCATATATTTCATCTTAGCCCTACTTATACGAAATCCTTTAATCTCCAACTCATGTCTCCAGACCTCAAGCTTCTCATTTACTCAATCTTTAGTCTCGTCAATTAACACAATATCATCAGCAAATAACATACACGAAGGTAACTCATCCTGAATGTGACTTGTCAACTCGTCCATAATCAAAGTAAAACGAAATGGACTCAAAGCAGAACCTTGATGTAAACCAATGTTGATGTCAAAATATCCAGTCTTCCCAGACGGGGTCCTTACACAAGATAAAGCCCTATCATACATGTCCTTTATGTGGTTAATGTATAGAACATGTTCTTCTCTCTTCTCCAACACTCTCCACGATATCTCTCGTGGGATAGAATCACAAGCCTTCTCCAAATCAATAAAGATCATGTGGAGGTTCTTCCTTTTAGCTCTGTAAATTTCCATTGTTCTCCTCAACAAATGGATGGCTTCAATTATTGAGCGACATGGCACGAATCCGAATTGGTTTTCTTTTACATTGGAAACTTGCCTCAACCTTCTTTCGATCACACGTTCCCAAATTTTCATAGTGTGACTCATCAACTTGATACCTCTATAATTTGAACAATTTTGAATGCCTCCTTCATTATTATAAAGAGGCACTACGATACTCCTCCTCCAATCTTCAAACATTTTCTTGCTTCGCCAAATAACATTGAATAGATTCGTACAAGTCAAACCACGCTCACCTAAAACTCTCCATACTTCTACATGGATGTCATCCGGTCCTACACCTTTCCCGGGTCTCATAACCTTCAAAGCCTCCTCTACTTCCTTTCTTTGTATCTGTCTATAGCTTCCACGATTCAAGTAACTTTCACTACAAGCTAGATCACCCAAAGTGATATCTCTATTTCCTTCCCCACTTGAATTTATGATTTTTATCTTTGTGTTAATTTTTTATTATTAATCGCATAGATGCAACTAGGACTTTAAGGTTTTTCCATTGCATTTTCTCGAGGAACTGATATCAATACATGGTTCCTGAATAGATAACACTAGATTCATCAGTAACCACCTTAAACTTAACCACTATTGGTGATTAAATATCATTTCGTATTACAAATTTTGTTACATCTTCCTTTAAATGATGCTCGTCGAATTGTATGCATAAAGATATATCTGCATACATTTCTATACATTGGTATACTCGTAGAAGCTAAAAATGCATTACTTAAAAAGAAATGATATGTTATCAAATGTTTGTTCCCTCTTAATCATTGTGTGATTACTTGATTAATGGATTTGTATAGATAATATATGGTGCAAGATGAGCCAATGATGATGGATAATATTATATAAATGCTTAACTACAAAATCACGAGATTGTGCTTGATTGATGTCCATACTATAAGCCTAAATGTAATGATGATTATATATACTTATTTGTAACATCCATGGCCTAGACTCAAGTTGTTACTGACGATAACTAAATCTCACAATTTGTTGGATTCAAGTTCAAATGGGCTCAATGACCCTATCAGATATATTTAAGCTCAAGTGCGTAGTAATCTCGCTCTATTATAACACTCTCTCACGTTTCATGAATACTACGCATATTCAAGCTCCTCCATTTGTATTTGCAACATATCCTTTACGATATAACACATCGCTCTCTTGAGTAACCGTTACCACTATTCATGAGAACTTACACTAATATCATTGTAACATCCGAAGCATATACAAGAGTCATTGTCTAAGATAATTGACCCTCACAATTTGTTGGACTCGGACCCAACTGGATACGCTGACCATTATCTAAAATGCTTAAGTCTAAGTTGTGAAGTAGTATCATCCTCTCTTACATCCCACTCTCTGGCTTTATGACTATTAGATGTAGGACTATATTTGAGATATTTCAGTAGTGATGCTAATCGGTTTGAGGGACTAAATGAGTATAAATTCCATGTTACACATGTTGATACCTTGCCTATTGTTGAATTGCATGTGAATTGAGATGACACATTGACACATGTAAATTTCATTGATGCATCTAATTGCTTAAAGCTCCATTTAGGTTGATGGAGATGATCCATGCTACGATCCATGATGTACGCGAGTAGCTCATGTTTTTCTTGGTTGTTGTATCTTGATGAGCCTCAACCTCGATTCTCCACTTTTTCCTCAAATTGCAATGTCTTAGACTCCTAGCAAGCTGAGTTCTTCGTTGATCATGGCAAATCTCATATCTTAGAGTTGCATGGGTTCATGTCCTATCTAGTACCAGGCGCTCCAACCCTGCTTAATCTCCAGGATCGTTTAGTTACGAGGTTACCCTAAGGTAACATGATTTACCCCCTTGCGTTCCTTGATTAGAATTCCCTCACAAATCAACGTGATATCACATCACATTTCTCATTACAACCCTCTCCAAACTCATAACACATTCAATCAAATACTATTCACATGAGGTTATTACAACTAACCTAGTTACCAAACATGCATATGAATCAATCTCAGCTATTTGATTTATCTTGTGTGTGACAAGCATATAACAATGGGATTTTATCATTCGTCGCTAGTTCCCATACACAAAAAAATCCTGCCTAATGTTTGGTTTGTTCTTGCTAGCTCCTGAGATGAGTAATGCAGCTATTGGACATCATAATAATTCTTTCCTTTGCTGTGAGATTAGGATGTGGAGGCAGTCGGCTTATATTTGTATCTCGAAACCATTTCTCCTCACCCATACCACTTTCGATTTGCATCTGTAGGGTCTTCTTCCTTTGTTGCAGCTCTTAGTCCAGTGTAATACAACCCTTCTGCTTGACTGGCATGTCAATTTTATCTTCTCTTTTTCGTGATAGATTTTTACTCTTTTGTTTGATAGATAGTAGTATCATACTTATCATCACACAGCACACTCATAATAATGTTCAGCACACCTGTGCACATGCACGTCATCTTTGTTAGAAAAGTTAAACATCTTCGCGAGGGGAGGAAACATCTGAAAACACAGGCACTCTATCTATGGGTTCTTAAACAAAACACTAACCTTTAGACCTGTATCTATTTTTTTAAGCTAGGGAGGCGTTTCCATTCATTCATAATGATGGAGTACAAGTAGTGGGGAATGGTCGTTCCCGATATTCATTGGTTACATCATTAGATAGAGAGAATGCCGCAAGATTATGAGCTGCATACACCGTATTCCTTGTAGCATAGACCCACTTTGATCGCTTTGTGCAGGCAGAGCGCACCAATGGAGTTTTCTATCAGTCTTCTAATCGACCAATTTGGGGGTCAAGCAGATTGATCATGTTCACTACAACCTTGCAGTCAGAATGGATTATAGTGGTACTGTCACAACATCGACGGCAATGTTGATTGCCGCATTAATGGTTAATGCTTCTGCTTCCTCAGGGCTATAGACTTTGACAAGCCCGGCTTTTGCTTGAGTGGGCTCATTATTTTTATAGGAGATAATAGCAATGGTTGCTTTGTTAGAGTTGTATGTGGCATCGACCATCATGATGATGTGTTGTGCATTCTCTCGGATTGTGACCGTTGGGGTATTTTGGTTAGGTGCGTGTTCTACCTCTGTCTCCAAGGGGTCCTTAAGTCGTGCTTGTAGTTGAGAGGTATGCTGCCAGCTTTTCAATTTATTGATTGTGTGTAGTGGACTTGGAATGTGACATCTGTATTTAGCGGCACATCTGTCTAACCATATAAGGTGGAGGAGCTTGCATGTATACAAAAAGAGTGGCTTGCCATCGGATCGTCGATCAAGTCAAAGGCATACTTCAATGGCATTGGTGTTGCATGTTGTTCTGTTATCATAGAGCGAACCAGACAACGCGTGCATATGTGCATGAACCGAATAAATGGCTTTCATCTTCTTCCGAGTTGTGGCATAGGGCGCATGTATTATCATATCTTCGCATCGTACAAGATAGCGTTTACCGGTAGGAAGACAGTTTGCAAGTAGCTTCCACATAAATAGTTTGACACGCAGGTCCAATTCTTGAGAGGCCCATATATTTTTTACCCGTTCCATTGTTTGATTGTCCTGGACTCGTCTATAGTATGAAAGTTGCTGGTAGGCCAACTTGATCATAAAAATACCCCTCGGGATGGGGTTTTCAAATGAGCGTGTCTAGCGCACATGATCATAAGGTCGTGGCTAGGATGTGTCGTATGGCTGTTGAGATGAAATATTTTTCCAGTATTGACATGTCCCAATTGCCATCAGTATCAATAAGTTGTGAGACCCCAGATGGGTATTTCTCTAGTGTAAGCCTTGGGTAAAATAGGATCCTGATGCTGAGGGAGCCAATGTCTCTCCATATTTGGGTGGAGGTCCCATTGCCAATGAGGGTAAGGATGTTGGTAAAGAGAACCGGCCTTACTTGCACCAGGGCTTTCCATAATGGTGACGCTCTCCGATCTCTCTTTAGCTCCCCATAAGTCTTCCTTGTCATAATACTTTACCTGACTTATATCCTTCCATGAGCCTTGACTATTTGTGTCAAGCAATCTCCATGCAAGTTTAAGTAGCGGGCTTCATTCGTGTCCTTAGCTTTCCAAATTCCCAAACCTCTCAAGTATTTGGGCATGACCAGCTGGTCCAAGATTTATTTAGACCTGTATTCTATTGGTTCTAAAAAATTGAACTCCGAAACCCAATAGAACACGACTTCTTGCTCCCAATTCTCCCTGAAAAAGAAAGCAACTTTTTTTGACAAGTGCCCGATCAAGGCGAGTACAAACACCGGCGGGCATTGGTGATTATCGGCCTATTTCGGGATGCAACGTAATCTATAAGATATTTACAAGGTTATTGGCCAGCAGATTATCAGCCGTCCTACCCCACCTCATCTCCCTCAATCAAACAGCTTTTATTAAGGGCAGATTAATCAGTGATAACATTCGTCTGGCTAATGAAGTTCTACATGGTTTCGATAGAAGGTCTTCTCTGGAACAAAGCTTGCTTGGAAAATCGATCTATCCAAAGCATTTGACTCTATTGATCACAACTTCATCCTTGATGCCTCTCAGCTATGGGTTTTTGTAATAAATGGATTAACTGGATTGCGAACTGTATTACTACCACATCTTTCTCAATTCTTGTTAACGGTTCTCCTAATGGTATGTTCAGGGGTACTCGCGGCCTAAGACAAGGGGATCCTCTTAGCCCTCTTCTATTCACTATTGGAATGGAATCCCTCACATCCTTAATTGATTTGGCTGTAAATGATGGTAGATTCCTTCCAATGGGCCGGGGTCATTCTGCGGCACCTTCTCATCTGATTTATGCGGACGACCTTCTGTTCTTTTGTAAGGGCTCCCTTCGCTCTCTCAATCTGGTTAAGGAGATTCTTTGCAATTTCGAATTAATATCTGGTTTGAAATTGAATCCGAGGAAAAGCAAAATTTTCAGATCTAAATGGGCATCTCCTGATTTCGCCGCAACGCTTCAATTGGGAATTCTGCAGCAAGCTCTCCCTTCTACTTATCTCGGCCTTCCTCTTGCCTCTTCTTTCTGGAGGTGTTGCGACTCTAGAGGTTTGGAAGATCGGATCAGGCGACTTATTAATGGTTGGCGCACCTCCTCTCTGTCTATGGCTGGGCGCGCTCAGCTTCTAAACACAGTGATCCGGGGTGTCTACTTATTTTGGATTGCGGGTGCTCTCATTCCAACCACGAATGTCAAAAAGCTTGATATGATTTGTGCAGATTTCCTATGGGGAAGAAGGCGCCACGATATTTCCTGGGCTTCTATTTGCCTCCCTAAGTCTGAAGGGGGCATGGGCTTGAAATCTTTTGTTGACCTTCGAGAGGCTATGATCGCTTCTTGGGTGTGGAGGCTTCTTACCGTGGAAACGTCAATCTGGGCCGATTTTATGCGCAGGAAATATTTGACTTCCGGTTCGTTTTGGGATATCCAGGCCTCCTCCTCCGCTTCCAGGTTATGGCGCAGAATGCTGGACATTAGACCCAAAATTCGCAATGCAATTAGTGGGGATGCTCCCCCCTTCATGTGGGTCCATTCCCATAGGGGTTTCTCCTTTGCGGCCGCTTTTGACCTGCTCCGACCTAGGGGCTTGCTGGTTTCCTGGGCCCCTATCGTTTGGGTCCGTCGAACTCCTCCCCGTTGCGCTTTCACCCTTTACCGTGCTGTTCTCAAGAGGCTACCCACTGCTGACAGACTTATATCCTTAGGGCTGCATATACCTGCTACCTGTAACTTCTGTTCCTCGTGGTCGGAATCCCATGACCACCTGCTGTTCGATTGTTATTTCTCGTCCACTGTATGGCGGGCCTCCTGTGCTGCTCTATCCCTGCAGCCACCCCAAGCTTCTCACCTCATGGATGTGCTCGACTGGATTGCTCGTTTTGTCTACCCAAGCACACGCTCTTCTGCGGCTACCTTGCTTGCGGTTGTGGTCTGGCACATCTGGCGAGATCGGAATCGATTATGGTCCTCAAATGGCAGTCAGTCGACAGTGCGCACAATTGAGGAAATCAACTACTCAGTATCACGGATCAAACGCAGTTGAAGTATCTTGAGTTTTTGCTCTCCTCGGGCTTCAACCTTCTACTGTAATGCTGGGACTGAGGTTCTATTTGGGGTCATTACTCGGCCCCCTATGTCTTAAGTTTTTGTTATAATTTTCTGTATCTGCTTCCCCCCCCCCCCCCCTTTTCTGAAATACACAGATTTACACTTACCAAAAAAAAACTTTTTTAGGCATGCGGCACATTTTTTTAAGCGGAGGGAACACCACCAGTGACCCATGCACCATTCTTTTAATGATAAAAACACAACTTCTCTGCACAGCAGTAGCCACTCGCCATCTGTGCAACCATGTCAGTCTGGGCGTATTGAACTCTTCTATCGATAAATAAAACAAAAGAGAAACGTCGTTATCATCCCTACCCACAATATCTCTCTTCTGCGTCTCCATTGGAGAAAGAAACACCGCAATTCCGCCATTAACTTTAATCCCATACTCATCCGACGCCAATCACGAGGCAGAAAGACATCCTACCGTGGTAACCGCACCTCGATTCCGCACTAGCGCCTGTACTCGCACGAGGACCGGAGCTGGACCGGTCTCCCTACTTGGCCCTCCCTGAACTTGGCGGAGCACCGCACCCTCGCGTAGAACTTGGTCTTCACGAGCCTTCCCAGCACGTAGGCCCTCGACCGGACCACGAACGTCAGAGTCAGCGGCACGTCCACGCGGCTCGATGTGATACCAGTCCCCCCGCCGTAGAGGGGCACCATTTCCCCGCCCACTGCCGCCGTCAGAGCCCGGTGGCTCCTCCTCGGCTGGTAGAACCCCCTCACCTGCAAGGAGACGTGAGTTTTGCGAGTTGGGTTTTGCCCAAGATGGATCGAGAAGGGTACACTTACGTTGCCGGAGGCGACCTTGAGCTGGAAGTAGTAGAGGTCGAGCGGCGTGGAAGTGACGTGGACGCCGAAGAAGGTGGCGGGGTTGTGGAAGGAGATCCTGACAGTGGAGTTGAGCGAGAGCATCTTGGTGGGTACGCCGGTGTCATCCATCCCCGCCTGCAGGTTGAAGTTCTCGAACACGATGCTCCTGACGGACACACGGGGGCGGTAGGCCTTACTGCATCCCCAGAGGACGATGGAGAAGAGGGAGAAGAGAAGGAAGAAGCCAAGAACGAAGAGCGCGGCGTAGCACCTGGGGTCAAGGGGAGAATCGGGGATCTCCATTTGTGGGTCGTCGTCATCTCGGTCTTCCGGGTGGGTGGCGGAGGAGGGGAGCTTCTTCCAGGGGGCGGAGAAGCGGGTGTCGGAGGACTCTCGCGAGTGCTGGTGGTGGTGGTGGAAGGGGGAGGAAGGGGGGCTGGAGGCGAGGGATAGCTTCTCGGTGGGGTCATGGTGGGAGGGGCTGTCGACGTAGTAGAGGGGGCGGCGGGGAGAGCGGGGAGGGGAGGAGGGTGCGAGGCTCGTGACCTCGGAGTCGGACTTGGCGTGCATGGGAGGGGGGGCCATGGCCTTCTTCCCTTGTGGCCTGTGGGGTTCGGCTATATTTGAAATGGGGTTGCTTTCCGTTGCCCGTGATTGGCGCCGGGAGTGGGATGGGACCCAGCTGGAGTGTGCATGGATTTGATTTGAGCGATGTGGGGCCTGGGCTGGTAATCCGATCCCCAGAATCCGTTTTTGGGCTCCCATTGAATCCTGTCTGTTTGGGAATCGAAGACACCCTATTTCACTCTATAAAATTCCTTTATATTGATGGTGGCAGAGTTATATCAGCAATTCCACATATCTCATAAACGAGGAAAGGAGAGACCAAGGGTAAAACTCAGCTGGGCAGACCTCACGAGAAAGTTGAGTTCTTCCTTCGCTCTGCTTTATCTCTCACTACCTGTCCTCTTTCATCGGCCCACTCGTACCCTACCGAGAGCAAATTTCTCTCAGTCTTTGAGGTAGGTCGTATAGAAGTCGATCTAATGTTGGGTCTTTCAGGAATTGTCAATAAGGCAGTCAACTTGCTTGAGAACCAACCGATCGCGTTCATCTTCACCCCTTTGTGAGTGACGCAAGCTGCGGAGCTAGGAGAGAAGATCACAAGTATCTTATGGTCTACAGACATAGAAACTACTGAATTCAAGGAGCTTCTAAAGTTACCAATCTCGTGTTGTAGCAACTAAACTAACACCATAAGACCATGTTCGTCTTGAGGGTTAACCCCCCCCCGGGGGGAGGGGGGTTACCCCCACAAACCTCTTTTTTCTATTTCATGTGGGGCTTACTTTTCCTCTCTTTTTTAATACATTAAATAAATTATTTCTTTTTTATCTATTCCAAAAAATAATATATTATACCATCATATCATCTAAAAAATATAAACTACTCAACTTCTACCTATTTTTTCAAACTCCAATACAATCACACCACAATAATTATTAACTTTTCCAAAGTTCAATATAATCATAGCACAGCAAACCCACTCACAGTTTAACTTTCTATCCAAACATCAAAACACAAAAACGGATTACCCCCTACCAGTTTACCCCGGGGTAACCCGCGTACCAAAAGCACCCTAAAGGAATCTCAAACGAGGAGATACATGACTATAGAATTATAACCTATCAACTTATACCTAATCATTTTAGAATAATTTTCTCAATGCAATTTATCTCACAACCACAATATGATCCATTTTCCTCCATGATAACTAAGGTTCAACACTTATCTAATTTTGTAATCGATCAATTAACCACGTGTTTATTTGTATTGCATCAAGTTGCAAGGAAAGCTAACGTATAATGAGTTTTCCATTAACAAGTGTGATTTAGACAGTTATGCTTACATCGAAAAAGGAAGAAGTTATTTTTTATGTGGTTTATCGTGTCATACCTGCAAGCCGCTAAACATCCTTATTAATTAGTGTGATTTACGTTATAGTTGAGCAACCAATGATTTGGTCAAAAATAATTTAAATAATTTAGATCAATTTTGTTTTACTTGGGGTAAAGCCCAAGGTTGAGCACATAGAAGCAATTATACACTCAGTATAAAATTTATATAATTTAAGGCAAGATTTTTAGATTTTTTTTATTTGTAAATGCAATTAAATGATGATATGCAAAATATACCAAGTTCAAGATCTATTCAGTAATTTTCCAAACAAATCAACCCAAACCTAATGCATCTCAATCAGAGTATGAAATTATAAAAATTAACCTAAAGTATTTTTTTCAGATGAGAAATGAATGTTTTGTGAATTACTGAATGCATATAAGGTGATGTTGAGTAATTGAATTTTAATAAATCCTAAACATCAATATTTCTTAGAAGAGAAATTATCCCAGATAAGTCTCAAGTAGAGGAATCAATATATTTTCATTTCCTGAAAATACTAAGTATAAAGGCAATCATAAATTAATTACTCAAATCACTTATGTTTAGATCAAATTGCCGTGCAAATGTTATGAAATTAGGAGGCAAAAAAGAGCACGATTAATCTTAACAAGTACAATTTTTTCAAAATTTTTAGAATAATAAATAATTTAATATGAATTTAAGAAGCTCAGGGAAATTATGCATTTTACAACAAAGAATTTGTTAATAAACTAATTAAGGCTCGCAAAAATACGAATGAATAACCACAAGCTAGATACTTAATTGAACAACACAATGCAATTTGTAGAATTAAAAACTACAGACAAAAAGTGGTTCAAATTATTGCTCATAGTCAGAGGTTCAAGACGCAAATTATATAATTGAAACAAGATCTCAAAACAAAACACAAGTGCTTATTTGTAGTTACCCAAACAATGAGGGACCTTATATGAAATTTCTCCAAGGTCGGGGGTTCGGCTGCAATTCTTGGAGGTGCGGGGTACTGATCCGCAATTTGCCTTGAACACGTGACTCAGATCACGCGAAGGACCCTTCTGGTCCAGCGGTGGTTGTATGCAACTCTTCAATGGCTGGGATTGAATGAGGGGATCAACCCTGATTGGAAAGGCTCTGTAATTTTGCTCGTGCTTCGTCTGGGGGTGACGAAGAAGATCCTTTCGTACAAAGAGGTGGTCATGATTTTGGAACAAGTTTTGATGATGCCTCGCTGGCTACTGCTGATGTTGCGAACGTGCACAGCCACACAAGGTGGTTCTCGCACAGGTGGAGGATGTTGCAATGGAGATGAAGGATGGACAAAGCTGGGGCTTCATGTGCCGAAGGTGCGGGAGGTTCGGAGATGGAGAAAAATTCGCGTATACCCCTGATAAGGTATCTTTTTCGACCTATACGGTGGGGAAACTTTTTTTTGTTAACTACCATAAGGAAGCCGCCTCTTGAATAGGCGGCTGCTGACAAAAGAAGCCGCCTTTTCAAGACGCGGCTTCCATGCCAAAGCCGCAACTTGAAAACGCAGCTTCTTAGGCAGTAGCCAGAAACAACAAGCCACAGTCCGTGGCTTGCTGTTTTGCTAGCTAAATATGTACCATGTGGAGAAAAATTCAACATCAACATGAACATGAAACAAGTCAACATGAAACATCACATGAAACAAGAAGTATACTACATGTAACATGTCATAAGTCTAACATTCAACAAAAATGCTTAAAAGTTAACGAAGTTCAAAAGTTACATTGTTTACATCAACATGAAACAAGAACTATTCTACAGTACAAGTCATGTAACATCAAATGTTTCTCCTCCTTCGTGTGTAATGACGCTCTAGTGGGGCTTGTTGAGGAAGTGAAGTACCGGGCTCAACTGAGAAGGCAGACAATAGATTGGCACGATCAATGTGCTCAATTTGTGAGATTTCTTCGTCAACCATTACATCATAATCCAATGGAGGTAATGGGGAATGGCGATGCGATGGTCCAGCCTCGCTATGTGGCCTATCTCTCATCGGTGCAGGTGGAGTGTGCTGTATTCCTTCTGTCTCGCGTTCAACAGCTGGAGTTTGATATTCCACCCCCGAAGCTTGTACGTCCTTGACATGGGGGTGTGTTCGCCCTCCTCGAGTTCTGCGTACACGTCTATGTCGTCTACCACGTCCTTGTTGCTATGAAGATGTGCCATCTCTCGTTTGTCCCTCCTCATCCTCTTCATCTTCATGGACTCCATCCCTGAATTGTCGCTGGATAGAGTCATCGAGAAGGCGACGAGTGTCTGTCACCAATCGGATCACATCCTCATTAGGTCCCACAAGGTGAACAATCTCATCTAGTCGTGTCGCCTGCAAAAGGAAAAATATAGTCAATATCTTCACTATATAAAAAATTTATCAACGGAAATGACGCTAACATACCACCAAATCGAGCACGCATCCATGTCTCCCTATAAATCGTCGTGTGATGCGATTGTACCACGCCATATAATCCGCAGAAACATCATGCCCTCCATGGCCAATTGGTGTCGTTGCCAACACATAGTCCCGTCGATTGTTCCACATCTGCACATAGTTTGCATGGTATTGCACCCAATCAACGGATGTCTTCCCTCAGAGATCAATGTTGTGAAGATGTGTAGATGTGTCACACAGCACTGGGATCTCTTGGACCGAACCAAATTGGCGCAGGACTCTATCTGGGACGTACAACTCCACGATACAGAAATGAATGAGTGGTACCCTGGCAGTGAATAGATCCTGCCCTTCTAGACAATATGCAGGGAGAGAGCTCATGATCTCAGTGGTATATGGCTCCCATATAACCTGTTACATAAAGGTTACATAAGTAGTGTCATGACAAAAATTAAATAAGATAGAAAGTTCTAGTTAATTTGGTACCTGCTCAGGAGTCTGGAGATCAAATGCATCCCTGTAAGGTCGTACGACATGGGTAGGCTCTGATGTGATGTCAAACTCTGCTCTCCAGCGACAACCTAGTGGAGTACCGCGCCACAACGGACGTCTATGCACCACCGGTGCGATGTAAGGAAATCGTTCCCATGCCCATAACTGCAGGAGGATGAGCGAGCCACCAATCTCTACTGCGTCTGTCCTCGAAGCCACGCACATGTGTCTGTAAAGGTAGGCTAAACAAGCAGATCCCCAACTGTACGCTCCACACGCTGCTAAGTCCTCCAAAAGTGGTAAGTAAATCAAGGACACCTCGTTCCCTGACTTGTCAGGAAAAATAATCCCTCCAATCAACTGCAAAATGTAAGCACGTGCGTGTATGATGATCGTATCTGCATCTGCACCTGCAGGGAGCTCTGAAAAGTGGTCCCGAAGCCATGTCATCCGTAGGCGATCACCATCAATATCCGGTCTATGTGGTCGAGTGCCCAACAATCTCTCACAAAGATCCGCCCAGCTCGGCGAAGTGGTCTGTCCAATCACAGCAAGCCCATCTATCTTCAAACCCAACAAGACAGCAACATCTTGGAGAGTAATCGTCATCTCCCCATGACGCATATGGAAAGTATGCATCTCTGGTCTCCATCTCTCTACCAATGCAGTCAACAAATGCCAGTCCAACGAAATAAACTCTAGCTGCAATACCCCAAAAAGCCCGCTTTGTATATGTGCTCCACCAATCTCTCATCCAACTGTGTCCGACGACGTGCACCCTCTCGTCGCCTACAACGCAGCCACCTGGACACCTGCAAAGCGACAATTGGAAAGTAACAAAGATGCACTTAACAACTATGGGGGAGAGCTTGTCACAGCCAGGAATCAAGTAACAAACAAAGACTACAAATACAAAGACATGAGGTGTCAAAGAAAAAAGATCCTTATTAAGAAACAAAAAAATCTTCACCTATCACAAATGACGGCATACGATGACCAAGTAGAAAACAATAAGGACAGCATCACCTCAAATGAATGAGAAGCATGACTAGATAAGAAGAGTCATAGTAACATCATGAAGATGACAGCATTCGTGTTTAGCAACACCATGCCGCTACATGAGGTCTGATGTAGGATGTCAAAGGGACATGAAGAGCTAAGAGAGCCGAATAGTATAAAACTCCAAGGCATTTTCAGAGCTAGCATACTTAACAATAACAAAAAATTGATCTTTATTTCAATAATAAAAATTTGAAAGTTGGTGTAGCTCTAATCGAGGATAAGATGCGAGAAAACCGCTTAAGATGGTTCGGTAATTTGCAAAGGTCACTTGATGCACCAGTTAGGAGATGCGAGTGTTGGGATGTTGAGCCGGCTAAGAGAGGGCGAGGACGGCCCAAGAAATGTTGGAAGAGACTATATGAAGGGATCTTAGTTTTTTGGATATAAGCCCGAGATTGACCCAAGATAGATTTGAATGCAGGCGAAGAATCCATGTAGCCGACCCAGCTTAATTGTGGGAAAAGGCTTTGTTGTTGTTGTTGATTTCAATAATAAAATTTTGCATAAAAAATCATCCTCAAACTTATTTTTCAATAGAAAAAACAAAGATGTCCTGAAAAATCATCGACAACTACAAGATAGAATTTGCATCCCAGATGATCATGAACATGATTGCGACACCAAATACCAAAACGCACTAACTCATATAAAGAACTACTCCTACGACTCTGACAACAAGGAAAAATGGAAAACAAGTATGATGATGCTTCCCAAGCTGACAAGCCTCGCACTGAAAAGTAGACTAAAAATGAATCTACAAGAAGACTCTACACAGCTTCTGCAAATCAAGATGATCGAATTGACGATAACACATGTACGGAGAGACCAATTCAGTGGGAATGGAAGATCTGCCAACATAAGGAGACTATATCAGTCCGTAGAGATCCCCTTGCTCACAGCCATATTTAATCACCTTGTCCATGACGATATCATAAAGCATGAGCGAGGGGTATGGCATGACAATTCAGATCTTTTGTAATCTGACTAGTTGATATAAGCTCATAGAAAAGCACGTTTTCATACGAATGGACGGTGTCAACTGAATCTCTCCCAGTCCAATAATAGGAGAATATGTCTTATCTGCAATGACTACAGATTTTTCATGATGAACCGAAATGTAATATGTGAATTGTGCTTTGTCTACGCAGAAACGGTGAGATACATCAAATTCCATGTTACATTTTGAAATGTCTAGCATTTGACAGCTACTAAGTGCATAAGTTGTACCTAAGATACTAGCAAAGTCTGAAAGTCGGACGGGGCTGAGGGAGCACTATTAGGGCCTGTGGAATGAGTCAATCTCCCTCAAACAGAGATAAGATCATCGAATTTTCTAATCAGTTAAAGTGACAGTAAGCTCAATCTGCTTGGCAACACAAGCAAATGTGGGGTGTCAATACTTCTGATAGAGAGTGTCCTCAGAGTACTCACAATGGTGTGGCAGTAAGTACACTGCTGACGAGAACATCCACCTTCTCTGAGACAGACACCACGGTCTCTGAACTATGCTCATCATCCCCTGTTACGAGATGCAGCCATCGTAGAAGATGTCTGAGTAGAAGATGCAGAAGGCATTGTGATCATGCTTAGTCGATTGTAAGCCTCCTCCATGGGAGGTAAGGACCTACATGTGTGAAGTTAGTTCCAAGTAGCATCATACCGAGAATTAAGTGTCAAAATATATACACCTACCGCCATTGTGTTCATTTATGTTGTTTGTTGCTTGGTGGTCGCATTAAGGGACATGAAGCTATGAAGCTTCTCATGCATGCTCCTGAGCCAGGAGTAGAAAGCATGGAGGAGACGACCGTCTAACTTGGTTGTGAAGATATCGCTTTGAATCTACAAAATCTTTGTAACATTCCTCGCCTGAGAATATGTGATGGAGAGGATTTTCACATTGCCTTGGCAATAAGCTGATGAAAAATGTCATTGGCTATCTACGTGGAGCAGGAAATAGATAGACACACTTGTGCATACGTATTATCTTACTTCCACAATGCAAATGCTCCAATCTTGTCGGTCAAGTCAGGTTGTATGAGGACGCATTCCGTGTTACTCTCCATGATACTCATGAACTGCATGGTCCATAGTTCATAACTGATCTCATCCATCTTGACAATGGGAGTCTGACCTTTGAATGCGTCGAAAGAGGATCCAACAACCTTGATCTCTGACATGATGCACGACGGAGCTCGGGAAAGACGCAACCGGGGTGTAGAATGCTCTGAAATTGTCTACACAATCATGGATGGAACCGGTTGTGTATGCAAACTCAGAGCACAATTGTTCTCACCAACACCATGGATGCTCTAGGACTTGGGTGAATTTATAAGTCTGAAATCACCTTCTCCGCACCAAAAATTGAACCAAACAAGAGCCTAGGGCACACAAGGAGTGCCTACAGATGACTCGGGGTCGGGTTGTAATGTCTGATGGGACCGCTGGCAGCATATGAAAATCACGGTAGTAGTAGGGCGACGGTAGGGGTGTCGGACGAGACCACGGTGGCCTTTGGGCGATGGTAAGGTTATCGCAGGAGATCACGATGGCCGTCGAAAGTCCCCTAGCAACGACGCAGATGTCACTATGGGCCACGAGAGGAGTTGCGCAAGGGGAGCTAGGCTGGAGTGTGATGCGTTGGGTGGTGGCAGCGAGTACAATCTCGTAGGGTACTGTAAGGGAGCGCACAAGGGAGATGGATGTGAGCGCGAAGGCAGCACTAGGTGGACAACGAAGGGAGTGGATGTCGAATTGAGGGATATTGTTCCAGGGTTCTCAGGATCCGATCTAAGACCTTCGCTCTGATAGTATGTGCAGATAGTATGTGCAGAAAAATGAATGGATTGATTATTCATGGGTGTTGGGAAAAATAATAGAGATGATCATTCATTGGAACCGTAGGCTCTCTTATATAGAGGAGATACCTATAGGTAAATTACATAAAAGAATCGAACGTAAAGAGAAATGAGTAAATGGTACATAAAGAAAAAATATTTATACACCCCCCCTCAAGATGGACCATATGTCGATCATGCTCAGCTTGGATGAACATTTCTGGAATGGTCCTCTGAGCAACGGGATAGTGAAGATAACAGCAGTTCGATCTCCTGAATTGACATGAATAGTGTAAATCAAGCCCTTCTGGATCATATCTCTTGTATAATGGTAGTATACTTCAATATGATTTGTTCTTTCATGAAATGCAAGATTGTTAGCAATAAACAGGGCAGCTTTGTTGTCATATTTAACTGCATAGGAAGAGGTACATATATGTGCAAATCTGCTAAACTGCTCGAACCCACATCATTTCTGTGCTTGCTTGTGCCATTGCCCTATATTCGGACTCAGCACTTGACCTTGCAACAACAGTTTAGTTCTTATTCTTCCAAGAAATGAGGGAGCTACCAACAAAGACAGCAAAGCCCGAAGTTGACTTCCTATCTTTAGGACACCCTATGCGTCTGCACATGCCAAAATAGAGAGACTTGATCCTTTTATAAATAGCAGTCATGTACCAGGAGAACACTTTAGGTACCTTAAAGTCATATATAGCGACCGTGTGTACTTTTCTAGGTTGCTCCATAATCTGACTCGCTCGACTTACTACAAAGGAGATGTCAGGTCCAGTGATAGTAACATACAAGAGTTTTCCCACCAACTCTCTATATCTTCTCTTGTCAACCTCGCAGGTGTCATCATCATATAATCGCATGCTCGAATCCATAGGAATAGTAGAGGGGCGACAACCACTCATGCATGTCTCAACTAGTATGTTTGTAATATATTTCCTTTGGGTTATCACAAGACCCGAAGCATTCATGGCAAACTCTAACCCTAAGAAGTACCTTAGGGTGCCAAGATCTTTGGCGACAAATTGTCGACCCAAGAATTCATTCGTCTTCTTTATCCTCTGCACATCATCTCCTGTAACAAGTATATCATCAACATATACAGTGATAATAGTTGTACATTTGGGTATTCTCAGCACAAATAATGATTGGTCTGCATTTGATCTTTTAAACCATTGCTTTTCAATGAGATCTGAGAGCTTCTGAAACCATGCATCGGGACTCTGCTTAAGACCATATATGGTCTTATGAAATTCACATAACTGATGACACTCCCCCCTCAGAAGAAAACTCCAAAGGATGTTGCATGTAGACTTCCTCCAGAAGATCGACATACAGAAAAGCATTTTTAACATCAAGATGATATAAAAGCCAATCATGAATAACAACAACAAAAAAGTAGCACACGGAGAGTGGAGTGGCGAGAAACATAAGAGAAAGTATCCAGATAATCAACACCAAAGGTCTGTGTAAATCCCCGTGCCACTAGTCTAGCCTTGTAACGATCAATGCTTCCATATAGATGGTGCTTGACTGTAAACACCCATTTGCAGCTAACAACAGATGCTCCATTAGGAGCATCTACTAAACTCCAGGTACCTCATGATTGTAGGACAACCATCTCCTCCTCCATGACTAGACGCCAACGACTGTCCTTCATAGCCTCCTGATAATTTCGTGGTATATCCACGGCAGCTAGAGTAGCAAACCTTCGAAACTCCCCTGTAAGACGGTCAAATGTAACATGAGAGGCAAGGGAATAAGAGGCACAGCTCCGCTTCGCCTTGCGAAGCGTAATAGGAACATCCAGATCATTCGAAACCTCTACAATTTGTAAATCATCCTGCATAGAATCATGTCCAAAAGCCACGTCAGACCCATCATCAGAAACAATGTATTTTCAGAGCATATCATGGTCGAGCTGGATGATGGGCGTTGACTGCGAGAAGGAGGCCGACGTGTATAGAATCGTGGCAAGGGTGGAATGACAATAGGAGATGGGAGAGGTGATGAATGTGGCGGAGAAGTAGGAGGTGGCGATTGAGGCGTGATAGGAGGACGTGGAAGCGGTGGAAGTTGTAGAGGTGGTGGTATGACTGGCGTAGGTGGATGTGGAGGGATATAAATGGCACCATCAGAGTCAGAAGAAGTCAACATGTCGCCTGTAGGAGAAAAATACATTGTTGATTCAAATAATGTAACATCTGCGCTAAGATAATATTTCCTGTTAAGTGGATCGTAGCATCTATACCCCTTCTTTGTTCTAGAATACCCAACAAAAACTCATTTGAAAACTATAGGAGAGAGATTGTCAAGACCCGGAGATAGTTGGAGAACAAACGCCACTGGACTAAAAACACATGGAGTAAGTGAGAATAATTCTTTATCTAGAAATACCATGGAGAAAGGAATTTTCTCACCAAGAACAGACGAAAGCATGCGATTCACGAGATAGCATGCCGTAAGAACCGCATGACCCCAGAAAGAATGAGGGGAATGACTCCGAATAAGTAGCATACGAGTTATATCAAGTAAATGACGATGCTTCCTCTCAGCCACGCCATTCTATGAGAAGCATAGGCATAAGACGTTTGATGAATGATACCAAGAGAGACAAAGAATTGTGAGAGTGCACGACTACAAAATTCCAACGCATTATCCATCCTCATAATTTTAACAAAAGAAGAAAAAATATTATGCGCTACATTAATGATATTTTCAATCGCAGATTTATTCTTCAAAAATACCCATAGCAAACGTGAAAAATCATCAACAGCAACCAAACAAAAAAATGTGTCCTTGATGATCAGGGACACAACTTGGACCCCAAATATCGACATGAAATAGCTCAAAAGGAGAAATACTACTCCGACTCTGACTACTAGGAAACACCGAGCGGTGGTGCTTTCCCAACTGACATGCTTCACAATTTCACATTCAAATGAGGAACGGGGAGGAATCTGAAGAAAAACTTGACGCAACTTTGGAACATGAAGATAACCGAAGCGCATATGCCACATGAAAGGTGAAACAGATCCTGTACAATGGAAGGAAAGGCCATCACGTGGGTTTTAGACAAGACGGTAGAGACCTCCCTGCTCACGGCCACAGCCAATCACCCTGCCCGTAAAGATATCCTGGAAAATAAGAGAAGATGGGTCAAAAATATCTCTTCAATGCAATTCCTTTGTAATTTAAATAATGGACAATAGATTCATAGAAAAATCCGAAGCATGCAACACATTCTGTAGTCGCATCAAAGGTGTTAATTTACACTCCCCATGTCCGGTGATTCGGGAGTGAGTCTCATCAGCAATGATTATTGTCCTCCCTGGAGATATCTGTCTGTAAGTTGTAAGATGATCTCTATCCCAACACAAATGATGTGTAGCTCCAGAGTCCATAATCCAATCAGTAATATCAAGCCCATGACAAGATGTAAAGGCAGAAATGCTACCAGAGGTACTGGTACTGGCAAAAGCAGCAACATTTGGAGCAGACGAGGAGACAGTGGAACTCCCTGAGGGCATAATGTCCCTCAAACAAGAAACTAGATTATCATATCTCTAATCTAAAGTAGGCCCAATAGATGAGTCAGCTTGCTCTGCTACACGAACTGATGCAGGGAAGCCATGCTTAGAGTAGCATGTATCATCTGTATGACCTTGACGATGACAATAGGTGCAAGGCTGACGAATGCGACCTCCTCTACCTCGAGGTCCACATCTACGGGAAAAAGATGATCCTCGTCTACCCCGAGAGGCTGCCATTGCCGAAGAAGACTGACTGGTAGTAGTGGATGGGACAGTAATCTTGCTAAGCCTGCGAAAGACTTCCTCCATGAGAGGAATAGTAGCATCTGCAAGGATCTGAGAGCGAGCAGCATCATATTCAGAATCAAGGGTTGCTAGGAATACACCGACCATGGTATCACTCCTATATGTCTTTTGTAGCTCAGGAGTGGCAGTAAGAGGCATAAAACTAAGCAGCTTCTCAAACATCCCTCTCAAGGATGTATACAACGAATGTAGGGGACGTCTGTTCTGCTTGATAGTGAATATATCGTGCTGGAGTTGGAGAATCTTCATCTCATTCCTCTCCTAAAAGTATGTTGCAGCGAGGATATCTCACATTGCCTTAGCAGTAGGCTGATGTAGCACATCATTGGCGATCTCAATCGTCAATGTACCTGAGAGCCAAACTTTGGCAAAAGCGCCATCTGCCTCCCACGAGGCATTTACCCCAGTCTTTTCCACCGGCTCCTCCTTGGTAAGAATATATTTCTTACCATTTGACTTCATAATGCTCATGAACTGCATAACTCAGAGCTCATAATTTGTCCCGTCCATTTTGACTATAGGGACCTTCGAAAGTGTGTGTGGCGAGTACATCGACCTTGTTCTCAGACATACTGTCGGATGAAGAAGACTAGGGTTTTTGTAGACCAAAGTGTGAATGTCTACACAAAGATGAGTGAATTTAAATGCATATGTAAACTTATGCACCCAAATCCATCAAATAAACCGAGGAACCGATGTCAGCGAAGGAAGAACGGCTAGAATACAAGTTGCGCGCGAATGCGCTGCACGTAAGGGACAGAGACTGCTGGTCACGCGAATGTTGCGCAGGCAGGTGTGGTATGGCACACAGGGAGTTGTTGGATGCGCGGCGGGTTGGGGCGGCGTGCAGGCCTGTGAGGGACGATGCACAAGATTGCTCAGAACCGCGGAGGGGTCACGTGCAAGGCCGCACATGGTCGCACGGGATGGAGTTGGTGCGGTTGCGCGCAGGGGTGAGTGACGCACGGGGGTAGGGCTAAGGTTAGGGTTTCGGTACAAGAACTCCGGTCTAGGACAACTGCTCTGATACCATGTTGGGAAAAATAATAGAGATGATCATTCATTGAAACCCTAGGTTCTCTTATATAGAGGAGAGACATACGGTAAATTACACAGAAGAATCGAACATAAAGAGAAATGAGTAAACGGTACATAAAGAAGAAATACTTCTACAATGGGGTCTTAGAGTTGTTTTATATAAAGAGGAGAAAACCTAGAGGGAAAATTACATAAGAAAGAAAAAATAACGAAATACAGGGAACTCTCAATCAAAATTAGTATAAAAAATTAGAAAAAAAAAGTCGCATATACATCTTTGTAACTTAGCATTCCAACCAGTCTCATTGAATACTTTACAAAGAGCAAGTGTAGGTCATATGACTCATAAGTATCCATCTCTCATATCCGACTCGTTGTGGTCACAACCGACTCTCTCATATCCATCTCGTTGTGGATCCGTTTAGATTTCGGCCTACCCTTTGGCCTCAATCTAGTTGGATTTGGGATTACTACTTCATGTTCAAATTTAGGCCACTTATCTTAATCACCAATAGGGAAGAAAATACCATCATAAATTTCTTTCTGAGCATTCCACGAGTACCATGGACCTATGTACTCTTCCACATCCACATTCAAATGTGACAAGACAACACAAGCATGTGAGCAAGGAATCCTGTGTACTTGCCATTTCTGACATGTGCAAGAAAGATCACTAAGTAGCATTGTATGCTTCTTCCCTCCTTTCAAACCGAATTGTGTCAATCGTTGCCCCATGATAACCTCATAAAGATGTAGTGGAGCACCCCTTATTCGAGTAATGCAATAACTGTTGCTACGGTCCACCCATGCTTTCAACTTATTCATGGCAAATTTTGTGAATCTTTCACCTTTCGCTATCATAGCCAATGCCTCCGAATGTCATTCGTAGAAGTAACCAATGCAATTGTAATATGTTTTCAGCACAAGGGCGGCAACTGGCAAACACCTAGCATCTTTCAACACAACATTGTAGCTCTCGGAAAAGTTCGTAGTGGTATAACCATATCGGTATCCACCGTCAAACGCTATGGTCCATTGCTCTTTTGGACAAGCATGTGTATCAAATCACTTTGGAGCATCTTCTTTCCATTCCTTCAACTTATCCATGTACATCTGCCACCTAGACTGCGAGTATACACTACCTGCCCGCTTGATCATCTTCTTCATCATTTGATTCTTAAATACGTCGTTGAAGTTGCTCGCAACGTGACGTAGGCAAAACCTCCAATACACATATGGAGGATGAAACTGCACAGCATCATTACGTAGGGCTGCACGAATACCAGGTGCACGATCAGATAACAAACAAATAGGCCCTGGACGATCCCTAAAAACATGAACTCGCAGTCTCTCCAAGAACCATGCCTAATTGGGTTCATCTTCCTCGTTGACAAATGCAAAAGCTAGAGGAACAATGTGATTGGCAGCATCACATCCACATGCAATAAGAACCTTCTGCTTGTACCTTCCGTACATGTGAGTCCCATCAACACTAACTACAGGCTTACAGTGCATGAAGGCATTGATACAAGGTCCAAACGCCCAGAAGGCCCTCTCGAACACTAGGCCAGAATCAACGGTTGTAGTATCCAAATCTGTAACAGTACCTGGAATAGAAGTTTCAAATGCCCTGAAAAGTTACGGCAATTCATTGTAGGACTTCGCCCAGTCCCCATAGACAATCTCTATTCCTTTGCGTCTAGCATCCCAGACCCTTCTGCGGCTGACCATGTAGCCATAATCCTAAAAAATCATGCCCTGCAAAACTGCGACTCTTACGGATGGTGAAATTTTTATCTGGTTAAGAAACTTTTGGGCCATGAAATTACAATCAAGTTGAGGATGATCTTGATTAGCCACACGATGCAAACAAGTGTGGGGCGCATCCACCATAGAAATCACAAATTGACCATCTAGTGGACGTCGGTGACCTCGCAAACGCCATTTACAACCTCTTTCTTTCTCGATGCAGTAGACAACCCAAACTGACTTATCTGACTCGTGCACATGAAAATTGTAATGACGCTTGATGTGAAACATCTTCACAGAATAGACCAAGTCAGCTTTCGACTTAAAGGTCATCCCGTTCCTCAACTCCTCTACAAGACTAAGTCCCTCTCCAATATCGTAGGCACCCTCATCATTTCTGATATAGCCATCACCACCACGGACATTATAGAACGGTATATCAGAAACTATGTGTTCCTCAGATTCCTCAGCATTCTCCATTTCATCTTCGGTGTCATTCAAATCTAACTCTTCATCGGTACTCACGCGGTCAATTTCCTGAGTAATTGTGTCATTCATATCAAAGGTAGCAACACCGTGACCACGAGTTAGAGGTGAAGAAGCTCGGGTGACTGGTGTAGAGGCTCGAGTAACGTTCGGTGATGACTCCTCTTGATGGGTTACATATAAAATTGGACGATACGATGAACCCATCATTCCTGCATAGTAAACAACATCTTGTATGTCGTCATCGTACTCAACATTTGCCACATAACTACTACCATTCGCCTCCATTCTGTGAAACAACTTCAAATCCACGGAACGTGTACGATCAAGACGGAACAACGACACGATCTTCTCCAACAAGACATCAAACTTCATGTTAGGAGCTATCTTAATTGGTTTCATATGACCACCTTCATATGTTGTGCCATTCCCGGATGTTCTACGTTCCTCCAAAGTGACTAAAGCACAAAATATCCATGGACATCCTATACGTAGCGAGAGACGAACACATTATACACAATCTCGAAATAGGGTTAGTTATATGAGAGAAAGGCTCACCTTAGGTCAATGTAGACAAACTGGAGGAGGAGTGGACAAGGAGGATCCGTCTGATGGAAGAGACGAAGGGGGCAGAGGAGTCGACGACGATGGAGGCGGGGAAATGGGGCGACGGGGGCGACGGGCGGCGATCTGGGAGGGAGGACTGGTTGGGGAGGTGATGGCCGACCTTCTGGATGCGTGGAGGGCTCGGCCGCGCGATGGCTGTATATTACCCCAGAGCCGCATTTTCAAGTTGCGGCGTTGGCATGGAAGCCGCGTCTTAAAAGGCGGCTTCCTTTGGTGAAAGCCGCCTATTCAAGAGGCGGCTTGTTGATACGATTTTACGCGGTTTAAAAAGTTGTTTTTACCAGGTCGTTGTTGTCCCACGCAAAACCGCAATCAAACAAATAAGATTACAACTACAAGCATGTTGGAAAAAATATGAGTTGTATAGTGCAAGTAGAAGTTCGTATCCGCAGGGACTAAGCAAACTTGTATTTTTTTGTTCTTTCAAGCTTAATTAGAATTTTATTCCATGGCGACGAGAGAAAAATTATGAGAGAAGGTGATCCGCGATGAAAATATTTCCCACAACTTAGAATAAATAAATGTAGATATGAATATAACTAAACGAGGAAATGAAAGATAGCTTGCAAACTTAGTAAGGAAGAATTGAGAGGTACTTGTAAGATTTCAAGATGTAATAAAATATATGGGAGTTGGGATACATTTGGTGAGAAATAAACTAGAGTAGATAAAAGATGTCACCATTTAATTGTTTCATCAAATTTACCTTCAACAAAAGTTACTACCATATCATAGTGCAAGAGAATTGTAATAAAAATAAGGAAGAATGTGCTTCTCTATCCGAATGCAGAATGGTGACGATAATGACGACGGATGCGTGGGCTGCTAGAGGATGGAGCGACAAACGCTCCGAATACGGGCTGGAGTATAGCTAAAACGCGGGGGCTTGGAATGTGCTGGTGTGTGCCGGCGAAGACGAGGTCGCGCGCAGCAGTTGTGCGCGTAGGAGGATGACGCACCGGACAGTGGCTGCGGCTTTGGGCTGGAGGAGGAGGAGCCGCGCACAACAGCGTGTACGCAAGAGGAAAACAACGTACTGAAGATGGAGATCCGTGCACAGCAATGCGCGCCCAAGAGCTGGGCGTTCTTGGACAGTGGCTGGAGGTCCACGGGCGTTCCCGAGGGTGTGCGCAAGGAGGAGAGCGCGATCCTGTACCTGCAAGAGAAACAAACGAGAGAGAGAGGCTAGAGAAGAGTGCGTGCGTGAGAAAATGGGAGAGAGGGAGAGAGTGCGTGCATGAGAAAATGCATGAAACAGGAGTGTTGTGCGTGAGAAGAAAAATGGGAATGGAGAGAGTATGCGTGAGGGAAGGAGTGATGTGCGTGAGTTATAGAGAACGAGAGAGAGGGGGCTTGTGCGTGAGTGCATGAAAAAAAATGGAAGGGGAGGGGAGAATGCGTGAGATGTTGTGTGTGAGAGAGGGTGTCTTTTTATATTTGCAATGTGTGGTTATGAGGGAGGCTTCCCCATGCAAATAAAGACAAAACATAGTTGTTGCATGGGGAAGGGAGTACGTGGGTTGCAAGAGGAGGGTGGCTCTATGCATGGGAAAGAGGAGGAATAAATGGTGCACATGCATGATATTAAAGAGAGGAAATTTTGCACTATTCCTCCTCTCCATTTCCTTCCAACAAAAAGCTATATATTTTAACCATGCTATAATGAGTGAGCAATTTATACTATCTTCCCAATAAAAAGTGAGGTTTTGTAGAGTCAAATCAATGTGTTATATTCAATGCTATACATACCCAATATATTTCCATATGATTTGCTTAATTCATGCAGATAATTAGTTAAGTTATATTTAGGTGACCTGACAAGAATGATTAGGAATGAAATATGTAATCGATATTTTTTTGAAAACATTTTTCTTGATTAGAAAATCATGATCAGTTGATTTATGCAGAGAGTGTGTGCAATTATAGAAATCTTGTTTGCTGTAAGTAAGGAATAGAGATTATGTGAATTTGGAGTTTACAGATCAATCATTAAAGTTGTATATCACATAATTTGATCATATTATCTCTGTATATATTGTAATCATCACACCCCCATACTTAAGTCTTGCTAGTCCCGAGCAAGAATAAGATAAGAAATAATGAAGGAAAATAGCCAAGATAGATTGGGTGAGGATTTGCAGCAGACATACCCACAAAGTCTTGAGTTTTCAGATCCTAACCACACATATGCACAAACTTAAGTGGAGTTGACCCATGGATTAATGATTTATTCGAATAATCAACTTGACTCGAGTTTTGTAGTTTCACAACCTCTCAGTTCCAACAAAATCAAACATGGTTTCAGAAGGTCGATCAGGTCAGCTCATCCCTAAGAAACAGGTATTCTCTTTGACCTTGAGTGGATATAAACAGTGTTGGTGATAGTTTTAGCTTTTGTGAGTCGAGAGAACGAGCTAACAACACAATCTATCAAGGTACCGAATGATTCCCTAGTCATATAGCCTCAGTCCTTACCTGAATTCAGGCATATTCTCTTTTCACCCAAGTATGTCAGCATCAAGAAATAGGTCATAATTCTTTGGAAAATGGGACTTAATTTTCGGGGTTTTCCGTAGACCGCTTTGGTCCGTTGCTCTCATTCTTTTCTTTTTTTAGAGCATAACCCTGGGCCTCTTTGGGCCTCTTTTAAAAATTTAGGTAGCATCATTGGGCTGCTACCACGACTTTTTGGTGGAGAATGGCTATTTAGTGGTCTTCTTTGCTTTTGCTTTGCGTGCCTTTGCATGATTGGTGGTTTTTGGCATTTGTATTGTGATATGCCTTTTTGTGGTGTTTTTGTCTTGGATTTTGGCATCAAAAGGTAGTATCGGCTTAATATTGACTTTGGAGGCACGATACTGGCTTATTTTCTAACATACTTAGACTAGAGAGATCATGTTGCTCCTGAGTCAAGTTTCTTCATTAGCTATAGATAAGGTTCAGGCATTGGCACAACCAAGAGGACAACTCCTCACCTCAACTAGATTGTAACTATATCTCGTAAAATAAACTCAATCAAGCTAAGTGCATTGTGCATTTGCTTAATATCCACTGAAGAGTTTAAGAGTGCTACTAGTTTCTCAGGTGATCTAGTTAGATACAGAAGCTCATTCTCCAGTAGAGTTAGTGGAACTGAGAGAATAAAGTCCATATGGACCTGAAGAAAGCTTAAAAACTCATGCCTAGTGAAATTCTGATGAAGTTAAGTGGATTAGGGTCAACTCAACCTCAGTCTATGATTTACGCAGTGAAAATATCTGATTTCTCAAAATAGGATAAAACTAGGAAGGATGTATTTTTGGTGGTTTTCTTGCTTTTTGAAAATATTTTTTTAGGGGAAATTTTGCAAAAATTTTGAAGTTTTTTTGTTTTGAAAAGTATGCAATTTTGAAAATTATACAGACACCCCCATACTTATCAGAAACCGTGTCCTCATGGTGAAGACAAGGTGTAATAGGATGCTCATAAGGGATGTGAAATGTAAAAAGTATTTTTTGTTTTTTTTTGTGAAGTGTAGAGGTGGACCCCCATACTTATCTAATGCAATGCAGTAAAGAGAATGATACAAAGAAAGGAAAAGATACCTATGGGTGTGGACCCACAAAATGTTGTTGGTTTAACGTCCCAACTCGACGATCCAGCTTATCAAGAGTATCCAGTGTTGCGTGTGAGTGAAGAAGCTGTATTCAGAAAACCCAAATGAAACTCTTGATATGATACGGATATCATGACCCAGATGTGCGGTTGAGGAATTTGATAAATGTGTACTCTCATTAATACGGTGAAGACATTAATTGGTTGATGTATCAGAATGAGAGATGAATCAGTTTGATCTTGGATTGGATGTGATGGGAGGGAAATGGGTGGACTGGTGAAGGGCTCATGGACCAGATATGATATATTGAAGTCGATCTCTACATGATCAAGAATTGATTCCTCCATGAGGTCCTCTATATATCGTGATAAATCATCATTTTCCCTTAAATAATCATCATGGCTATCGTCGGTGACATCTATTGTGAATTTTATTTCAGTTCTCTTCTTGAGCCACAAAGATGATTCTTTCCAAGACAAATGATTAGAAGATTCAGAGGCCATGAGTGGGGGAATATTGATAAATGGATGATTTTCTTCGATTGTTTTGAGTAGTTCCTCGGTATCATCCCAAAAAGGATCAGAGAATAGAAAATCACTCTGATCAGACTCGGTAGTAGAAGATCTATTCATATAGTCATCGACTGAATTCATTTGATCTTCTTTCCTTTTGGTGGGGGTAATGGAATTGGAAATTTCATTTTTGAACGAGTCATCATAAAGAATCTTCAGCATATCATCATGTGTTGGTTGGAAGGGAGTTTTGGTGCATGAAGAGGTCAACTCATTGTCTGATATATCCTTAGAGACTAACTCAAAATCTGTACTTTCCTTAATTGAAAAATCACATCCGGAATCAACATCAAATGATATATCTCCTTTTGTTTCTTCTTCCCACTCAACATAAGTGCCATCCTCAATTTCAACTTTTGTCTCAGACCAATCGATATCATTAATACACCGAGGTTCATAACTTTCAAAATCGTCTGAGGAAGGATCAATGCTATCACCAAAACATGTCTTCATCTTTGGCATACCCATGGCTGAAGTTAATTTGAGATCAGTATTTAGTGTTTCCCAGGCTTCATCTAATTCAAAAATTTCCCGATCAGTGAGAGGACATGGTGGGGCTTCAAGTGCGGAGTCTAGATGAGACATGTCCTTATGAGTGAGTTGTGAGGTGTTCAGACTAACCTCCAGAGGGTCTTTGATGAGATGGATGGGGGCAAAATCATCAAGAATAACACAGTTCTTTATCCATCCACAGTCCTCAATTTCAGAGTCACCAGAAGTAGGGGTGACATGATCCACAGGAATATTTTCATCATTGATTTTCAATTCTACTTTCTCATCTTCACAGTCAAAATGTGCCTTGGCAGTGGCCAAGAACGGTCGTTCAAGTATGTTGGGTCTCTCACTTGGTGTATTGGCTTGATTGGACTTTTGTTGTGTTGCGGCCAATTGCTGAATGGCTTGCGTCAAAGCATCAAAATCCACAGCTGAGATTGGTTGTGTTAATAAGGGCTCAATCAGTTGTTTGGGCTGGGTGTGATTTTGGACCCAATGGACTGTGTCCTCTGCAGCAGAGAAATAACGCGTGCTGATTGGTGGTGGTCGGATGAGAGGAGCTATGGTATGTCGGATTGTCGCATTCTCTTCTCTCAAAAGTTGTACCTGTTGGAAGATGAGGTCCATGGTGTTCGGTTTCTCAACTCCCATGTCTCCTAGGTTAGGTGAATTTTCAGATTTCTCAGTCGAAGGAGACGGATAGGGTTGTAATATAAAGATTGTTGCAATGGATTTTTCAGAGACCTACAACCTAGCATACACAGCACAATACACCAGACAATTTGTTGATTCACCAACTCACACAAAAATTACCGCGGAAGCGGTTATCTTTTCGATTTTAGTTTAGTGATTCAACAAAAGTTTTCAGAAAAATTAGAGTCCTTAAGGATGAGGTGGGTGTGGAAGATTGTGAGAAATCGATGTCCTAATCCGGCTGGGGATCCAGGGTTGGTACTCAGATCGTTAGATCTGCTTTTCCTACAAGAACCTGTGCCCAACGCGTCGAGGAGTTACGATTTCTCTCTGCAATCCCACGTAGCACCAGGGATTTTTGTCTCTATCCAAGGGTTCTATGTGCTCGTGATTTTTGTGTCATACACGTGCATCAAATCAAGCAATCACAATTTTCCCGCTTTCTGCTCGGGCCACTGCGGTGGCCTTTCAAGCTTATCTTTTTAAATGATCAATACACGATTTGGTGGTCTTTGAGTTAGATTATCAGAGGGAGAAGACCACAGAGATGATGCAAAGAAGAAGTGTTTTTTAATTTTTCGGTTTATGTTCGGAGCGCAAACAAATGCAGGAAATTTTAAAATCCTAAGATGCCTAAGAGAAAGAGGGACTCACAGTGCCTGCACTTCTGGCGCTAAATCCGTAATATTTTGTCCTGTTGATGGCGAGCTTTTCCGAGAAGGGGGAGGGAGAATTTTTTTTTAAATTACAAGTTTGCTAAAACAAATGGCATGAAGAGACAAGTAATTTTTTTTCTTTTTGGAGACTAAGTACCTGCAAAACAAAAAATGCACGGATTAGAAATTTGAAATTAAGTTAGAAAGTAGAGAAAAAAATTGCAAATGTTGCCTAGTCCCCGGCAACGGCGCCAAAATGTTGATACGATTTTACGCGGTTTAAAAAGTTGTTTTTACCATGTCGTTGTTGTCCCACGCAAAACCGCAATCGAACAAATAAGATTACAACTACAAGCATGTTGGAAAAAATATGAGTTGTATAGTGCAAGTAGAGGTTCGTATCTGCAGGGACTAAGCAAACTTGTATTTTTTTGTTCTTTCAAGCTTAATTAGAATTTTATTCCATGGCGACGAGAGAAAAATTATGAGAGAAGGTGATCCGTGATGAAAATATTTCCCACAACTTAGAATAAATAAATGTAGATATGAATATAACTAAGCGAGGAAATGAAAGATAGCTTGCAAACTTAGTAAGGAAGAATTGAGAGGTACTTGTAAGATTTCAAGATGTAATAAAATATATGGGAGTTGAGATACATTTGGTGAGAAATAAACTAGAGTAGATAAAAGATGTCACCATTTAATTGTTTCATCAAATTTACCTTCAACAAAAGTTACTACCATATCATAGTGCAAGAGAATTGTAATAAAAATAAGGAAGAATGTGCTTCTCTATCCGGATGCAGAATGGTGACGATAATGACGACGGATGCGTGGGCTGCTAGAGGATGGAGCGACAAACGCTCCGAATACGGGCTGGAGTATAGCTAAAACGCGGGGGCTTGGAGTGTGCTGGTGTGTGCCGGCGAAGACGAGGTCGCGCACAGCAGTTGTGCGCGTAGGAGGATGACGCACCGGACAGTGGCTGCGGCTTTGAGCTGGAGGAGGAGGAGCCGCGCACAACAGCGTGTACGCAAGAGGAAAACAACGTGCTGAAGATGGAGATCCGTGCACAACAATGCGCGCCCAAGAGCTGGGCGTTCTTGGACAGTGGCTGGAGGTCCACGGGCGTTCCCGAGGGTGTGCGCAAGGAGGAGAGCGCGATCATGTACCTGCAAGAGAAACAAACGAGAGAGAGAGGCTAGAGAAGAGTGCGTGCGTGAGAAAATGGGAGAGAGGGAGAGAGTGCGTGCATGAGAAAATGCATGAAACAGGAGTGTTGTGCGTGAGAAGAAAAATGGGAATGGAGAGAGTATGCGTGAGGGAAGGAGTGATGTGCGTGAGTTATAGAGAACGAGAGAGAGGGGGCTTGTGCGTGAGTGCATGAAAAAAAATGGAAGGGGAGGGGAGAGTGCGTGAGATGTTGTGTGTGAGAGAGGGTGTCTTTTTATATTTGCAATGTGTGGTTATGAGGGAGGCTTCCCCATGCAAATAAAGACAAAACATAATTGTTGCATGGGGAAGGGAGTACGTGGGTTGCAAGAGGATGGTGGCTCTATGCATGGGAAAGAGGAGGAATAAATGGTGCACATGCATGATATTAAAGAGAGGAAATTTTGCACTATTCCTCCTCTCCATTTCCTTCCAACAAAAAGCTATATGCTTTAACCATGCTATAATGAGTGAGCAATTTATACTATCTTCCCAATAAAAAAGTGAGGTTTTGTAGAGTCAAATCAATGTGTTATATTCAATGCTATACATACCCAATATATTTCCATATGATTTGCTTAATTCATGCAGATAATTAGTTAAGTTATATTTAAGTGACCTGACAAGAATGGTTAGGAATGAAATATGTAATCGATATTTTTTTGAAAACATTTTTCTTGATTAGAAAATCATGATCAGTTGATTTATGCAGAGATTGTGTGCAATTATAGAAATCTTGTCTGCTGTAAGTAAGGAATAGAGATTATGTGAATTTGGAGTTTACAGATCAATCATTAAAGTTGTATATCACATAATTTGATCATATTATCTCTCTATATATTGTAATCATCACGGCTTCCATGGGGTACTTAACAAAAAAAGTTTCCCCACCGTATAGGTCGAAAAAGATACCTTATCAGGGGTATACGCGAAATTTTCTCTTCGGAGATGGCCACACAAGGTTCATCCATTCCACTTCGTCTCTCAGATAGCACCATCAGATCCAGCAAGGCAAAAAACTCGCTCAAACCTCCAGGCCCCAACCATTTCAAGCACTTTCTCACCTTCAGATGGCCATGGCTGGAGTTTAGTCCAAGGTAGAGGAACCTCCAACAATAGCATGTTTCTTCCTTACCTCGCCCAAAGTCAGTACCCTTTCGACCATGTACAAGACCTCTTGAGGTTGAAGCCGCAAAACAACAACACTTTTCCCTTGGACGCATCTCTATTCAAACACCCAATCATTCCAGAGAACCAACCCCAGCGATCAAAGAGGAGAAATCGATAACACATCTCCTCAGTACTCATAAACTCCAACAACGAAGAACCACCTTCACCTGGAACGAAGCCATGATTTCATCTTTGGGAGGAATAAGACAAGTTAAATACATGAAAAAAATATAGAATAAATAATACTTGTAACTCGATATGATCCAAACATGCATACTTCTACTATTTTTTAATAATATCATAGTAAAGCAATATCAAATTAAACAAAATACAAGAGTTTGTCTGTACCTGAATTTGAACTTATTTGAATCGTATACGTCGTGACTTCGAATCAAATTCATTGATAATTAATTATATCGAGAGCTTTCTCAATATAAGTTAATGTAGACCTCATCAGAAAATCATCTTTCATTTTATTACGAAGTCATGATTTTGTAATCTTCATAGCTGAAAATGTTCTCTTCGTAGTTGCAGTAGAGGTAGGAAGTGTTAGTACAAGTCAAATCAATCTATCAATCAAATAGTATATCTTTGACTTTCTTGTTTCTACTATTTTTTGACAAAGGTCCACAAGATTTGAGATGCTTTTAAGAATATTATGTGTAGTGACATTTGATTTGAAATGTAGCAATTGCTTTTCTAACAATATCAGCTCATGATTGTCGGGGTAAAAGTCCTTTTCTAATTTGCATATATCCATATTATTGAATATCTTGTAGTCATTTCTAGGATCTAAAGCTGCACTTAGAGCGAGAAGAATAGTAGCATCCTCACTAAATCGAATGTTTAGTTCTAATAACTGGGAGTCTATGGTAGCAGTAAATATATCTACTCGGAAGTGACGAAGCAATTAACTGCAATTAACTTGATGTATTTGATCATGTGACCTTGTTCGACTTCAAGAGTAATGAGATATCATATCCACAACATCAATGTTTCGTTTCTAATAAAATAATGCAACCTTCTCAAATAAATGAACACCAACCATCTTCACGTGCTTCTTGAAGGTGCTCTTTTGTGGAAGAGACAAGTTGCAATGCATTCAAAATATCTAGATTCTTCCGTTGCAAAACTGGACATAATCTTATGTAATCCCCGATGTATTCCATTATATGTATGATAAGAATAAATTCAAAAGACGTTATCGATTCATATGCTTCATATTCTTCTCCACATTGTAAATAAGTATCACCCTCATTTATAATTGTCAAAAGCACTTTACACATTGCACTATACATCTTGATAAAACTACGTATAGATATATAATGAGAACTCCATTGAGTTACAATAGACGTTGTAGAGTACCAACCTTGTTAAATCCCCCGACTGAACTTCATCAATAGAAAGTAAGTAGGTAACATCCTCGGCTTGAGCAAGTTGTAATTCATCATGAAGTTTTGAAGATGCATTGATGATGTTGATAACAACATTTAGTTTACTAACGAAATTATGAATAGGAATCACTTCTTTTGTAGTCTTAACAAGAGCGAGTTTGAGGTGATGAGCCATGCAATGATTGTAATATATCCTATAACTAAAACTTGTAATCCATCTCATTCACCATGCATGCTACTTGCTTCATTCACTATAAGAAAATGCAGCTTTTACGATCACAAATCTTGTAGTAAAGTGGTGGCTATTGATGAATCTCGTATCCATCATGTTAAAATCAAATTATTAATCTTCTTGCTTAAATAATTTTATAAAATCACTGACAATTCATTGTTCTTGACCTGTATTATATTGTATATAAACAATATATAACTAACATATACTCTAACCCTATTAAATGTATTTAATTACTAACTTTTCTTCTTTATTTTATATCTTATTAAAAACCCCTAAAAATTAGATTAATTAATTGTCTATAATTCTCCTAACCTTTAAAAGAAAATAAAAAATACAAAAAATCTCAAAGACTAAAAGCGGTATTTTTATCCCATTAGAAATATCCCTAATAATATACTTTTGTATAAATGACCTCTTTTGATCTTTTGTCCAACATGAAACTTGTAGATCTCATTAAGATCTACAACTTTCATGTTTCGACTTTTTTCTAATTCAGCCTCCTTTTATTTCTTTTTGATTTTTCTTTATTTTCACATTCATTGATTTTTCTAGTGCAACCACATGGCGCCCTCAGGGCCGCCCATGTGGTTGTCTCCTTTCTTTGCCACCCGGCCTCTCTAGGAGCCGTTGAATTTATCTTCCCCGCCTCCATTGCCACCGCTCATCACGCCTCTGCTCTCCACCGTTCGATCAGGACCCCCTGATCTGATCCCAGCCGCCCTCCACCGCTCTCTTCCTAACCCCACGATTAGACCTTCCATCCAACGGTTGAGAACCCTTCGCGTCGCCCATTTTCCCTTCACCATTAGATCAGGCCTCACTTTTCATCCCAACCCTTCACCTCCGCTCATCTTCCAGTTGTTCGATCAAATCCTAAGGATATGATCGCTGCCCTCCACCTGCGCCACCATCTGGACTGTTGGATCACAAAATTCAATGGCCATTGCTTCATCCCCTACCTCCAGTCACCCCTCTCCTTGGCCACCTACACCTCGCAACGCCTCACCCCCTTTCCTATTTCACTCCTTCCTCCATACCCCTCTCCGCTCCGCAACACCACCTACACATAGTCCATTCCTCCTTCTTCTTTCACAGACTTCACTGACCCCCCTCTATCACTTGGCGCCATCAAGACACCAATTACAACTTCGCCCGACCTCCACCTGCAACGTCCGACATTCGCCTATAAAACCTCGCCCTCCATCTACGTCCATCCCCATACACCACTCAATGGGACTGCGACCCAGTCACCTCCACCCTCCGGTGACAGCGGAGGGCGGTGTTGAGATGATAATGACCCAGTTCCCTAGATGTGATGCATGGCATCAACCTTGTGAGATCCACCTCGACGGTGGCAGTTGAGCTCCTCAGCAAGGCTGACCGAGTCCGACCGATGACCCCGAGCTTCGAATGAAGCTCAACACAAGCCTCTCCTCCACCCCTTTCTTCCTCCTTGAATCCGACCAGGTAAGTTCATCTTTATTTTCCTTGAGTTTCTTCGAATTACTCCTTTGCACACACTTTAGTTCACTAACCACCGTCCATCCGACCAACTTTGCCAACCATCGAACACCCTCACCAGCCCCTCTGATCACCTCTCCCCCTTCTTCAGAACCCCATAATATATGCCTCACCTCCTCTCTGGTTCGCTGAGAAGAGACCCATGTCCCTCGCTCCTCTGCCCCTTACGGACCTCACTTCACTCGCTCTAACACTTTGCATGCTTCGGCTATACTAATCCCCTACACGAACTATCAATGGCCGGAGATTGCTCAACGACGTCAATCTCGAGCAGCTCCTTCGGCATGGACCATCTCCTTGTTGCTTTGAGTTATTCCACTGATTATTGAAGGCACGGGGAGCTTCATCGGTCCATTACGAAGGTGCCCGGGCCTTCCCTCCGTGTGAGCAGGGTCGGTGGAGGAAATACGACTTCGTCAGATCCCTTCCAAGTTCGTCGTAGGAGGCGGCGGAGCTAATGAACGTACCGCACATATGTCGTCCGATCGATTCGATCGGATGGCTCGGTAGTAGCCACGTCTCCATTCCAGACCTATAGGTTTGGATTGTCCCCCAAAGCTCAAGATCCAGCCACATCACCCGCTGAAGCTGCATCCCTCTCGAGCGTAGCCCCACACGTGCATGGCACGGGAGGGGATGGTCAAATTGCAGAGAAGACCTGGGGTATCTTCTAAAATTAATTTTTCATCCCCAAGCAGTTCCTTACGTGCGAACTTGGGTATTTTACAGGGAGAACCCTGCAACTTTATGAAATTGCAAAGCAACCCCTCCGTGTAAAAGAGAAAATTATAGAGAGGCCCCTCCAGGTTTAGGTTATACAAATAGGTCCTCATAGGGACCTATTTGTAATTATTTATCCTTTATTTTTATGCATTTTATTACTGTTAGAGATTACCATATATTGTTGTTTCTTTATTTACTTCTATTTCCTTATGCATTGTTTCCCTATGTATCACTGTTTCCTTATGAACTGTTTCCCTATGTAACCCCACAAGGGCATTTGTGTAAGCTCTCCTCTGAGCATCCTAGGGTTTAGTCCTATATAAGGACCCCTAGACCTCACAGAATAAATACACAATATTCTTCTCTTCTTTTCTCCACATGGTATCAGAGCAGCGGTCCTAGACCAGTGTTCTAACCTATCTTCCCTCCGCCACCGCCCGCCCCTTCCTCTGTCGTTTCTTGCACCCCTGTGCACCCCGTGCTACTGTGCTAGGTCTCCTCGCCTGGCCCCTGTTGCTGTGCACGACGCCTGACCCCTGCGCACCAAGCGACGGCTCCAAGCTCGCTCTTGCGCCATTGCGCACCCTCCGTGCAACAGTGCTACTTCGCACCTGCTAGGGTTCCATCTTCACCGCGCTAGGGCTCCGAGTAGGGCTGTCAAAAAATTCTCAGGTTCGACATTCGCTTAGATTCGGCTTGGTAAAAGTTCGTTTTAGATTCGATTCGAAAATAAACGAACCGAACCTGAACATGAGTTTGGGCTCGATTAAATAAACGAACCGAACCTCAAAAACATAGGTTCGCTCAGGTTCGGTTCGTTAAAAGCTCGATTATATACACTGATACATACATACATATATATAAATATATACATATATATTGTACATATAATGAAAAATATATTCTCTCAAAACGTGAGGGCTTTCTCTTAAAATTTCCATACATATGTTATATATATATAATCTCTCAAAATGAGGGGGCTCTTTCTTAATTTTTCCAAACCCACCCACCCTAACCTAATTGGGTTTCCAGGAACCCTTCCTCCTGCTGTCCACGCACGCCGCCCACCCCCAAGACCCATCCCCTGCGATTTTGCGATTCTCCCTCGGCCCCTCACGCTGCCGCGAGGCTGCGAATCGACGAGGCCCTCTCGCGCCGCGCCGCGCTGCCACGAGGCTGCGATTCGACCTGTGAGGCCCTCTCGCACCGCGCCGCGCTGCCGCGAGGCCCTCACGCTGTGGCGAGGCTGCCCTAAACCCTGTGTCCCCGACGCTGCCGTGCTGCCCCTCGCGCCCTCACACTGTCGCCTCTCTCAACCTCAACTGTCTGTCGCCCCTCTTCCATCTCGGCCTCTCACTGCCGTGACGCCGCCTGCGAGTGCCGAGCATCCCCCTTCCCTCTTGCAGTCCCAGCACGCACACCGCAACACAGGTATAATCCTTAAATCTAAGATGTGTTTTTTTACTATATATTATCATGACTTTGAATGAATGCTAAAGAAGGTCTTAGTAAGTAAATCTAAGATGTGCCACTTTTATTATATGGATGTTGATTAGTTTGATACAATCGAACAAATATTAGGTTTCACATTAACTAATTATTTTTCCATGTTGTGTATATTGAATATTGTTTAGCACTATAATAATCTGTTATTTATATTATTTTTTTAGAAAATGGCTTCTACACCATCCTCCCAACAGTCTTGAATGTTCCTTCTTAGCCTTGAATTTTCAGTTTGGAATGGTGGTAAACTTATGGTCAAGTTCGATGTCATTGGTTTATATGTGTTTTAGAGGTTGAAATGAGATATATTTCTAAGTTGGCTTGTATATACATCCATATAAATATAAGGAAAATTGTATATAAGTTATATAACATACACTATTGAAGTTTTTTTTATCAAAAGCCATTAACCAATGCAAAAATACATATATATTTAGCATTATCAATGTTTACTCTAAAACGAGCCTTTAACGAGCCGAACCGAGCCTTCACGAACCTTACCCGAGCCGAGCCGAACCTGAATACGATTTTTATTTTATCGAGCCGAACCGAACCCGAGCCTTAAAGTATACTAAACGAACCGAACCGAGCCTAGGTAGGTTCGCTCAGGTTCGGCTCGTTTACACCCCTAGCTCCGAGCCCTCCTCCCTATCATCCAGCGCACCCGCGTGAGGACCCCCTACGCCTGCTCCATCAGCGCTGGCGTGAGCGCACCACCAGCGCACCCGCGTGAGGACCCCCCCTCGCCTGGTCCATCTGCGCCTGCGTGAGCGCACCTTTACCTACGCCCCTCCATCTGTGCTCGCCTATGTGAGGGCCCCTCCTCCTGAGCCTGCTCGTACAGGACGCCAGCGATCCAACGCCTGGTTCTGCCTTGGACCTGCTAAGGCTCTAGCGACTATGCATACGCCTGCACCTACTAGGGCTTCAGTGCACTGCGCCCCTGCCACCCGAGGCGACTACCACTGCTGCCCTAAACCTCTTGTTCAACTTTGGTTTAGGGCGTAGAGCCTACACTACTCTCCAAAGATGTGCAACTAAGGAGGTTCTACTTATCAACTATAACTGCATCTAGGTCATTTTTTATTGACCTAGAGACGCTATTATGACGTCCATCGAGACCAAGCCTTTGTATCCTCCTTCTTCTCTGATGGTACAAGGCACAACTATCTAGTTGAAAGGCTTCGAAAACTATGTTCTATGGTCTCTATCCTTCAAGATATTTATTGGTGGGCAAAGAAAGAGTGTCATCCTCACGAAGACTCCTCCTGCTATCACTGATGCAGAATATGAAGCCTGATTTGTCGACAATTGCCAGGTAATTACTTGGATGACTAACAGTGTAGATCCAAATATTGCTGCAAATCTCTTATATAAAGATACTGCTAAAGCCATGTGGGAAAATCTTGAGCATACATATTCCCAGAAAACAACCAAGTCTCGTCTTTCTGATATATACACAAGAATATGGTCTACTAATCAAGAAGAGACCAGTCTAATTGAATACTATCGGACACTTACAAGCATGTTTGAAGAACTTCTTATCTTTCAACCTGCATGTTGTGATAAACAAATAGAAGAATGTGCTGAGTGGCAGGTCTACAGGTTTCTCTCAGGGCTTCATCCGAAGTATAAAATTGCAAAAGATCAATTTCTTATGGCAGAAAAATTACCTACGATCGAAACCATATTCGGTCGACTACAAGAACCGGAGGCTTCGGTTCAAAATTCTCTGGTTCATTCCTCTACAGAGACAACAACCCACTATTCTGGACACAAAGGACACCAGTCTTTTCCTGGAGGCCGAGGTCGTGGCCGCAGACGTGACTCCAGTCGTGGACGCGACTTGGGACGAGGTCGTGGTCGTGATTTTTCTACTGGTCGTTATCTTGCATGTGTATACTGTGGCCACATGAATCACCCTTCTGAGCGCTGTTGGGCAACATTTGGCAAGCAACCAAGTGCTCGTAACACTTATGACAATGAACCACATGACACAACGAATGATACAACCACTCAGAGTACAGATGGACAACATACTCCATTCACTGCTTCTGAATATACTCGTCTGCGACAACTTCTAAATGATTATGCTCCCTCAACAAAAGATACAACTGCATCTGCTGCTGCTACTGCTAGCCTTGCCACTACATCAGGTACAGTAGCAAACTCAGATTCTTTTTCCAAACATGCATGGATTATTGATTCTGGAGCTTCCACTCATCTAACGGGAGATGATGAACTCTGCTGCTATTTTCAGGACATCCGGACGAGGTAGATTTTTGGTGGGGGACATGAGAGGAATGGCCTATATTACCTCAACAGCCCTACCACTTCCAACTTTGCTGGCGCTACATCCATCATTGAAGATCCCTGTCTATGGCATCTTCTTCTGGGACATCCTTCTGCCAAAGCTCTCTCTATGATGTTCCCTGAACTGTCTACGCTAAAACCTTTTGAGTGTGAAGCATGTCAGTTCGGAAAACATCATAGAGTTTCCTTTCCTGCTAGAACTGAGCCTCGTCGCACTACTCCTTTCTTCCTGGTTCATTGTGATATTTGGGGACCCTGTCCGGTAAAAATCATAAGTGGTCATAAGTACTTTGTTGTTTTTGTGGATGACCACAGTCGCCTATCTTGGGTATTCTTGTTAAAAGAACGTTCAAAAATTAATCGCATAGTCAAGAACTTCTTTCATTATGTCAAAAATTTCTTCTCTACTACCTTAAAATCTTTCGTTCGGATAATGCTCTAAAATTTACTCAGAATGACTTGATAAACTTTTTTGCCTCCCAGGGAACCATACATAAAAAATCCTGCCCATATACATCCCAACAAAATGGGGTTGCTAAAAGAAAACTAAGACACCTTCTTGATATTGCTCGATCCTTACTCACCCATATGAATGTTCCCAAGATATATTGGGGCAATGCTATCCTTACTGCCGTTCATCTTATAAACAGGGTCCCCTCTGCTTCTCTACATGGCTCCACTCTCTTCAACTTACTATATCCCAAGGAGAAACCCTTCTCTTTGCCCTTACGAATCTTTGGATGCACAACCTTTGTCCATAATTTCCATACCACGGACAAATTGTCTGCTCGTGCTATCAAATGTGTTTTTCTAGGGTATTCTCGAATTCAAAAAGGATACATATGTTACGATCCTACAGGACATCATTATTATGTTTCCCTTGATGTCACCTTCTTTGAACAAAACAACTTCTTTACTCAGACAGTATCCGATATTCCCTAACAATCCCCTCCACCAATTGTGTATAAAAGAAGAACTGCGTCTAATCCTGTTCAGGTTCCTTTACCTATTCCACTATTGCAGGACACTACGCCATCCTCGAATGCTCCCACCAATGCTACCCCCGGATAGTCCTCAAGAGTTACCGATCGCAATACGAAGAACAAAGAGGCAATGTACACTTCACCCAATATCTCATTTCACCTCTACTAATGGTTTATCTTGCTCTGACAAAAGATATGCAGATGCCATAATGGCTATTTCTGTTCCCAAAGATCATCATAGTGCATTACAAGATGAGGGATGGAGAATGGCAATGAATGAAGAAATGGAGACATTACAGTCTCGAAATACATGGGACCTTGTCAAATGCCCTCCTGGATGTAAACCAGTTGCATGTCGCTGGATCTTCACTACAAAGCAGTCCCCTAATGGTTTAAAAGCAAGACTTGTAGCAAAGGGCTTTACTCAAACATACGGGGTAGACTACTTCGAAACATTCTCCCCTGTGGCTAGAATGGGATCCATTAGAACTATCATCTCTGTGGCAGTAAACAAAGGGTGGCCTATGTTTCAGCTAGATGTCAAGAATGCGTTTCTATATGGAGAGCTTGACGAAGAAGTCTACATGATACAACCCCCAGATTACGAAGTCGAGAGGGAGTATGTATGCCGACTTCACAAAGCTATCTACGGACTAAAGCAAAGTCCAAGAGCTTGGTTTGATAGACTGAGTACAGAGATTGGCACCATGGGCTTCCAGAGAACTACATCTGACTATTCGATTTTTGTTCGGAGGCGACAAACTGGTGTTGTAATTCTTGTTGTATATGTAGATGATATGATTATTACTGGAGATGATGACCAAGGGATACTAGAAACCAAGGCTTTCTTGCAAAAAGTATTTGTCACCAAGGATCTTGGTCAACTTCATTATTTTCTAGGCATAGAAGCTATACGTACTAAGAAAGGCTTACATATGTCACAGAGGAAATACTACCTTGACATACTAACTGAGGCAGGACTACTTGGGTCCAAACCCTCAGGAATTCCAGCAGAGCCTAGAAAACATTCTGCATCTAATGATCCTCTCTTTGAAGACACTACACGATATAGGAGCCTGGTTGGCAAACGTCTATACCTTACAATTACTAGACTTGATATATCTTATGCTATAAATAGAGCAAGCCAATATATGTAGAAACCATGCTACAACCATTGGCAAGTTGTACTTCAAATCCTTCGCTACCTAAAAGACTCGCCAGGACGAGGAATCTTCTATGGGGCAAATGGTCATACAAATCTTACTGCATATGCTGATGCCGATTATGCAAGCTCTCCTGAAGACCGTCGATCTACAACTGGATATGCCATGATGATAGGAGGAAACCTGATTAGCTGGAGAAGCAAGAAACAAGCAGTTGTTTCAAGATCTAGTGCTGAAGCTGAATATAGAGCAATGGCTCAGGCTACATGTGAGATCACATGGCTGCTCACTTTTCTATAAAAACTAAATGCTGCTACATCCACACCTATTCCCTTGTATTGTGACAACAAATCAGCCACATACATTGCTACCAATCCTGTGTTCCATGAGAGAATCAAACATATTGAGATTGATTGTCACTTTAATAGAGATGCTGAACGAGGAGGGAAGATAACCACACCCCACATTCCAACAGATCTTCAACTTATTGATATCTTTACCAAGGCAGTAACTAAGAAGCGGCTTTACTGGATTACTTCCAAGTTGGGTATGATTGATGAATATGCTCCAACTTGAGGGGGAGTGTTAGAGATTACCGTATATTGTTGTTTCTTTATTTACTTCTATTTCCTTATTTTACTTCTATTTCCTTATGCATTGTTTCCCTATGTATCACTGTTTCCTTATGAACTGTTTCCCTATGTAACCCCACAGGGGCATTTGTGTAAGCTCTCCTCTGAGCATCCTAGGGTTTAGTCCTATATAAGGACCCCTAGACCTCACAGAATAAATACACAATATTCTTCTCTTCTTTTCTTCACAATTACAATTATGCCCCTTGCACTATTTACTTCATATCTTTAGCATTTGATCTCTGTATTTATTGATTTTAGTGTCGTTTTGAACCTTATTTCATCATCTACCTGCTGACATGTTTATGATTTGACATTAATTTATACATGCTTTATTTTGTGATCTTTAGTGTCCATTGTCCTTTCATTTTAATGTCATTATTCATCATTAACGCTAGATTTGGCACTGAAATCTATCCTTAATCGATTGCTTATAGATGTGATTACATTAAGGCATATTTTTATATATTTGTTTGCATCCATTTAATTTTAGTACATGCATATCATTCATTGCATTTAAAAATCAAATAAAAATACATGCATCATTTTCCTTTGTCGTGTTTGCATTATTTTACTTGCATTTTATCGTGTATCTACATGAAGACCTAAAATTGAGAATATAATCACACATCAATGACAAAATTTGATAAATATAATAAAGAGCCTCGTATCCCTGAGTTCGACCTTGGTAAACTTTCCAAGTAAAATAATGTCCACATATTCAAAGGTGTGGTCTTTGTTGAACCAAATTTTCCTCCTATGCTATACAATTCCTTAATATTAAAGAGGCAAATTTGATGTTCATCAATTTATATGATGCATACGTAGTCGAAATGACAATTTGCGACCATACGTAGTAGTAAAATGTGTGGTCAGGCCAATATGGTTGCAAAATATCTACGACCACATCTTAGCCATAAGGTGGTCGTTCATGTAGTTGCTAGTAGTCGCTATATAGTCACAATTTAGTGTAAGATTTCGTCTGTAATGTGACAAAAGAAAATCGGATTGCGACTATGTTACCACCACACGAAAATATTTTCATGGCTACCTAAAGATCGTTTTACCACGATTGTTTTACAATAACGACCATGTTACTACTATTTTACTGCAACTGTAGTAGTAAGGTAGTCACAATGTAGTAGCAAATTCTATTTTTGCGATCACATGACTACCATTTTCTACTACAGTGGTAGCAAAATAGGAGCATAATAGTCGCACACTCTACTATCCTGATAAAAAATAACCAGCAACCACCTGTAATGTATATGATTCCCCTGTAGTATATTACAAGCTAATCTAATCATCCAAGCCTCTTGAAATCCTTCAACCAACAATATAATAAAATTACTGCCAGGATTTGATAGGCACTTTAGACAATTTTAATTTACCTTTAGATCCTAGCTGTACATTGCCTACTGTTTTTGACCTTCTTGTATTTTTAGAAAATCAACTAAAAATCAGAAGAACCCCATAAAATTCACAAAAACATTTGAATATTTAAAAAACTTAAAAATATTTTTGTCATGAATTTTTGAATATTTTTGGACCTTTAAATAATTGTTTGTGGGTGCCTTCTTCACCTTGTCTCTACTTTTCTTATTAACTAAAATCATAAAAAAATTAAAAATTAAAAAACCACCCAGAAATTTATTCATCCTTTTGTTTGATTACCTGACTACTTCATAGACTTGTCATTCCATGCTCCTTGTGTTCGATCCTGGTGGCTATACCAGGTTAAATAATTAGCAGGACCGCTTGCCTTATTTTTATTGTTGATTGATCTTGTTGGTAGTCTCTCATTTTTCTTGTTGAGCCCGGTTCGAGTGATTGAGGTCGCATCGACCCTTGATATCACTTAACCTTAGTTGCTCGGACCACTCATCAATATTTTCCTAAGATTGTGGGGTCCGCTGAGAGGGTGGGGGCTATGTAGGGCCCTCAGACGTAAAAGGGATATGCTGCTGGCTGGAGGACTGTGGTGTGGGCTAACGAGTACGTGTCCCTATTTGAGGAATATAATGAGCATATTATAGAGGGACTTTGATGAGTCTCCATTCCATCACCTTTATTCTATCATTTAGGCCTTAAAGTAATTGCATGTAAATACCTCTAATTTACATAAAATAACATTCATCATTTGTTGTACAAAATGTATATAAAATATTATTTTAATGCCAAAATCATGGAATAAAGAAAGGAAAAAGAATAAAATATCAAAGATATTTTATAACCCTAAACCCCAGGACCTAGGCATCTTGACAACTAGATCGACAAGGAATAAAGTAGGGGGAGATAAGAGTCCAAATCTAATAAAATTCTCTTTTATTAATTCATTTTTTATTCATTTTGCGACCTATTTTATATTCCACCTTTTTATAAATTAAATAAAGAAACTTTATACGTGAATGTTGTAGTTAATAAAATATAGTAAAATACAAAATTGAGTTTACACAAAAATATTATACTATGTAAAAAATATACTCTGTATAAACTTCCAAAATCCCAACTTCTCATATTCATATCTCTCAAATAAAAACTCAAAATATATCAAAATCATCTTTAATTGTATATAACTTTTAATAAACTATTTAATAAAGGTGGTTTCATATTTTTTGGAGTTAAGGTGTGAAAGTTAGGTTTTGTCCCCCTATTGTACAATTTATCCAATTAAAATATTTATTTTATTTATTATTTATTTATTTTATAATTTTATATATTTATAATTTTGTAAATATTATTCACAGTACATGTACATATTAAAACTGGAATAAAACTGTAAATAAAACATTAAAATAAAATAAAATACTAAAATACATATATGAAATACCTATATTTATACCAATATAAATAATCAACCTATTTATTTAAGTGTATATACTATATAAAAAATATAATAAAAATCTATTTATGTATCTAAAAATAAGATATAAATATATAAAATAATAAATTAAAAATAAAAACCTCAAATACATAGATAAATATACTTATATTACAACCCTAAAAAGAAACTTATAATTAATAACCTTGAAAGAACAAATAAAAAACATAAAATACTACAAAAATAATAAACATTTTTTTATTTTATAATATAAAATTGATAAAAACATTTATTAATTAATAATGAATACCCAATTCTTTTTGGATTGGGTTTTTTCTGGTTGGTCTACGTGAACCAACAGAAGTCACTTGATGGTTGACCGCGGGTCAACTGTCTGACCTACTGCCATGGCCTTTGACACCTCATTTTGGACCATCCTTCTCGATTTTTTTCGTGCTCGATACATCGCTCGAGGAGGATAGGACTCTTCATGAAACTTCTTCCTTATACATCTGCCATCCACGCTGGACCTTTTCCTTGGGCAGATCACCTTCGCATCACCTGTGATCCGTCCTTAAACTTAGCGCCTCGTCAACCTGCACATAACCTACCCTCGACTTACCTTCTCTATTTGAATCACTTCTGGACTTGCTTTGACCCTCTCTGCGTGCGCTCTAGATCGAGGTTGGTGATAGGGATCTATCCGGCCATCTGGAGCGAAGTCAGGCAGGTTTCTAGGTGCATTCCAACCATCTTCGGCGAGCCTCCACTGCCGTGAGGTGCATCTTGTGGTACAGCGCCGCTCGAGGTCCTCTTTATTTCTGCATTCAATTTACTTCCAACCTTCAATTTATGCCTTTAGATTAATTTTTTAATTGCGTGTTTAGCGTTAAATCATCAGCCCGTAGTGTGTCGGAGTTGAGCTCCAGCGGACCTCCATCGTGCGACACCTATATTCTGCCTCATCCTTCCACCCTCATATTATTCCCCTTCTACTTCTCTCTGATCCTTCTCCTTTCATTCAACCCCCTCGTACCTGGAGCAGGATCCCGAGCTCCCTCTCCTTCGCACCATCGGAGCTCGATCACCCGAGTCACCTACACCTCCGTTCGTCAGCCACAGGGTCGAGGCATTTTGCTCTCGACCATCTTAACACTTTTTGCAGGGATCTAGAGCAGAACTACACCTAGAGGGAATTTTGGCCTCTCGCCAGAGGCACCTGGGACTCCTTCTCTTCTCCGATGTCGTGGAGGAACTCCAGTGCATCTCGCGACCTTTTGATGCCCCCAACAGATAAAAAACACTTGTAGGAATCTTTTTGGACCATTCGCATCTCGAGGGGAGGTCGGAAGCTCGCACACCACTCTATCAAAGCTCGAAGATGGGGGAGTTCTTCCCTGTTCTTCGAAGTTCCGCCTCTACCATCCAATCACCTAGACGCCCAGATTCACAAGGAATTGTTCAATCGTTGCCCTCCTCACCCATTTATATCATCTGCATGATCTGATCTTGGCCTTTGATCGCCAAAGCGGTTTAGTCTCATGCGGATATGACATGTGGATAAGTGGAGCAGGTCTCGCCATCCGCTCATGCAAAGGCTTTGGGTATTTTACATTTAACCCCAGTTGCTTTTGTATCTTATTTTTTAGCATAAAAACATTCCTCTGTTATTAAATCTTTATCTAATATTTGCATTAAACAACCCAAACTTTGCGTAATTACAATTTGGGCGTCTACTCGCTCACTTCACGTGACCGCCCACGTGAGGTGTGCATTTTGCATGGAGGACCCTTTGACTTTTTAAATTTCTATTTAGTACTCTAAATTTCAATCACAGTTGTAACGTTTTGCAAAAATTACATGTTTGGCCCTAGACATTGATTTATTTTCATTTAGGCCCTTGTCAGATTGTAGTTTCAATCTGTTTCCTTTATTTATTTAAAATAGCAAACATGCTATAAAAATTCCAAAAATCAGGATAAATGCCTATTATAATGTAATTTCACGCTACCATTTTTGTTTTTAAATTTAGGTATTTTATCTATTTTATAAAAATAAAAATAGTCCATTTTGCTCATGTTTGCAATATAAAATCCATAAAAAGTATAAAAGATTTTAGAAAAACTCTAAATATATATTGCATTTATTTAGTTATTTTACAATTCCAGACTAAAATTCCAAAAAATTATAGAAGAAAACTCTTAAAATTTGAAAAACCCTAAAAACCCTTGTAAAAATATACCGATTCCCAAAAATTCCAAAAATTATATTTTCCTTTTCGTATTTTTTCCTATGTTAATATTACCTTAAAATTAATTTGGAGTGATTTTGATACTATTTGGTATTCTTCACCTCCATTTTAATTCAACCTATTTAAGCCCTGTTTTAGGGTATTTTTGACTTTAAAAATATATAAAAATATAAAAAATCCTAAAAATCACAAAAATAATAAAAAAATAATTAATACCCTAAATATTTGATTTTTCTTGATTTTGTATATTTTTTATTAGTAATATCTACCTTTATCTTACTTTGTATATATATATTCTATATATAGCTTTACTATATATAATAATTGAAAAATAAATATGAAAATCTAAAAATATAAAAAATAGAAAAAATAGAAAATGAAAAATCAAAATACCAAAATATAAAACAAAAATATTAATAAACAAAAAATTAAATACCCACAAAAAGACATATAGGCAAGTTCTTCACAATAACTTTCTGTGCATTAATTTGCCCGATCTATCTTTTTTACTCCTTGTGTTCGTCCGTCTACACATACTTGCACACTATACACATCTTTGTTGTAGAGCTAAATAAAATAAAAATTAACTCTACACTTGTATTCTTGTTGTTTGATTATTTGTTGTGGGTTGATTTTTTATTAATTAGGTTTTTCGCAGGTCACCACAACGACTATGTCTCCGCCTTGTGTGAGATATATTTAAACTCGCACGAAACCCTAGTTATCGGACCTGTAAATCATTCTCTGGCATGTAAGCGACAAGCTTCACAACCTCATCATTACATTCGCCTATGGATAAAATTTGATTAATTGAAATTACATATAACAATGTAAAAAGAGACAAAATTATACCATTGAGGTCAGGGGTACGACAATAATCCAGATGTGAACTACTTCACCGAGGACCTCGACCGCATGTCACAGTCATTTCCTACATGCATGCTCAAATTCATCAGTCAAAAAATTTTAATAAAAAAATCCTTTGATGCATCAAAAAAAATAACATTGAGAAGAGCATTACTTTTGAGGAATTATTACAATATTTTGTGGTGTCTCATATTCTAGAATAAGCAAATTTTGTTGATGCACAATCCACGTTTACTTGTTCACTATCAGAAATATAAATGTGTGACATCTTCTTTAATACTATGAGACGATCATCTCATTTTCATTTTTCCCAACATTAGGTACATAACATATATTCTCAGCAAGCGTGCTAAGGATAAAATGTTCAAATCTTCGTATATACTTTCGAGGGATGGAATCTAGAATATTTTGTATGTGGTCAACAACCACACCATGCTGCGGATCATATTAGTTACACGAAAATAATAAGAGTTTATTAGGGGATGACATATTATATTCAACCTCAAGCACCTCGTTGAGAATCTCATAGTAATTTAGGTTGTTCTCACCGTAACAAAATCACTTAACCATCACACTAGAGTTGTACGTAGTTAAACTTTTTGTCGTGTCAAGGCAATGAAATCTGTACACATTACTTAAAAAACCATCTTACAACATGATCATATAATTTGGATCGATGAATTATTTAAAATCTTGTTTGTGATCTGTTGGATCAATAAAATTCACTCTTTCCATAAACCAAGAAGAGAATGTCCTCATAAATTCATCGACCATGTCGTCATGAGTAAAAGAGAGTTTTTCATCATTATTTCATCATTATTTTATTCTTATATTCCCTACAAAAATAAATCAATGGTTAAGCATTGAACTACTTATATTATGATTTAAAGACAATGGGATGAATACATACTTTGCAAGAGGTGTCACTTCATATGTATTATCTAGAACGTAAAGCTCAACAACTTCTTTCTCCCGAGAACTCATCATGCGTAGCTTCCCCCTTTTCAAAGGTCGACGGCATACACGAAAGCAAGAGAGAGTAACTAAAAAATCATCAGTCATTGTACTCATTTTTCATTGGAAGATTATGCACAGTTTCAAAATCGTCCGACAAGTATCTTAAACAAAAGTTGGCAACCTCTTTCTGAAATGTATTATGCACTTATCAATCTTTCAACCTTGTTTTTATTACGAACCTTTCTTTTTAAGAAAATCATATACCTATACGTAGGTTAACATATGTTATTAGATAACATAAAATTAATTAATGCCTTGAATATGTAATTTCAATGTAAAATTTACCTGTCAAATGGATATATCCAGCGGTATTTAACAGGTCCATGATGAATCTCAGATTCATCACTCTAAAAGTCATTAATTAAGCTCTAATCCCTAAAAATCATAGGCATTTCTTCATTTATTTTGCATAATAAGTATTCATGCATGTTTTTATAAGAGTGGCATTTTATCCCTTATTATTGCACAAAATAAGAAGCCACAAATCTCAGCCAAAATGATCACGTAAAATAGCCTAACTTCCCTAATTTTTAACTTGAAATGGCTTGAAACCAACTCCATTGTGTACATATTACTAATAACAATAAATAAAAAATACAAAAATCTTACAAAGCTAAATAAGTGGAACAAAAAACCCAAACCCTAGGACCAAAACCTTGATATCTTCCTCATCTAGTGTCAGATTTGATCCTACTCACTTTTGAACTAATGTACATTCAAATACTATAAGACCAATTTCAAGTGAATCATAGGTCATATGTGAAAGTTGGGTTTGGGCCTCTTTTGTATATTTTGTATTTTAGTGTTTTGACCTATTATTTTATGTACATAATTGACTCATTTTACTTTATTCCTTTTTCATTTATCTTCTTTGATAAAAGTTTTATTAAAATGCGTAAAAATCCAAATCCAAAATGATCTTGAAATCAAAGAAACTAACTGAGTCTGAGTCTTCATTAACTGTCTATACAAAAATTATAATAAAAATAAAAAAATATATTAATGCATAAATATGTATCTTTGATTTTATCATATTTTATGGATTTTTATCTGATTTAAAAATGACAAAAATTATAAAACCCAAAAATCACGATATTGTATGTACACATGATACCTAAAAATATCACTTTACATAAATGATTGATTTTGATTTTGGTTTCTTCATGAAAGGTTTAGATCTTATCTAGACGAGCAACTTTTGTGAAGAATTTCTTTTATCCGAGGTCATTTACTATATTTTATATATTTATTAACGTATTTTTTTTGGAATTTTCTAGGGCTGACACGTAGCCGCTCCTGGAGCCGCCACGTGTCACCAATTTTTGGGATTTATTTACTCTGTTTTTATTTAAAAACTAATTAAAAAATAAAAAATAAATTTTAAAAAATAGTAAAATAATATATTTAAGAAATCCACATGGAGTGATTTGGACCGCCCCAGATTTCTCCCCCTTCCTCCATCTTCCTACACCTCCCTAATCCAGAGGCGGCTGTGCCCACAATTTGTCGCCGCCCCTCCGCGATTCTCACCGGTTTCCGGTCCTCCCTTCCATCTATGGCTACGCCACCTTCCCAATTAGTCTAATACCACCCTCCATCCCGGTTCCCTCAAGATTCTCGTCGGATCTCGTCTCAGATTAACCCTGTACTCCCCTGCAATGTCGTGCGATTCCCAATCTCCAATTCCATCTCTGACCGCCCCATTACGCGATCGTAGTCCATATTCACGGTGCTGCCTCCCTGAAATCGCATCTCGCTAGTCACCAACCTACTTTCCATCTATGTCGGTGCCTCACTCCGTTGTTTAATCTCATCACCGGCCCTCCAGTTGGATTCATCCGCTGTTCAACTTCAGAGGAAACCATTCCTGGTGGTGACAGCTCGGTTGCGCCCTTCCTACGACGAGATCCGAGGTGCTTCACACCTCATCCCAGCTCGCCTCCGGCGAGACTGCTCCGCTCCGGTCTTCGTGCCGTCGAGCTCCATCTTCCAAGTACTCCGCCCCTTCTCCATCTTCGTCTCCTCCGCCATTTCGATCGATTTTCTTCTCCACTTGACCTCCCTCGTTGAGCATCCACCACTCATCCACCATACATCATCTATACATCTCTTGCTCCCCCTCGCATCTCTCCATCTCCGCCTGAGCATCCCCGACTCCAACAGCATCTCCAGCCTCTTCGCCAGGTGCCTCGCCATCGATGCCCTTGTCAATAGCCACCAATCTCAAGCATCGACATCACGCTGGCCTGGGATCTCCAGCACCTCCTCGCCATTGACGCCCTTGTCCACGCTCCCTACTCCACTAAGGCTGTAGGTGCCCACCGTCGTGCACAGCATCCCCTCCGACAGTCGCCTCCTCCGCGCTAGAGCTGCACCACCGCCCTCTGCCAAAGCATCATCGAGCCCAAGATCGAGACCCCCTACACGTTAAGTGCACATGTTCGGAGGGGGAACTTGCATCGAAGCCCCTGGAAATATATTGATTTGCATAGCACGTGGCCTTCCAGGAAAATTGCAGAAGCCCCCTACGGAGTTCTATTCTCGAGATTACCCCCGCCTGCCTAGGGACACGTGAGGAGCATGTGTTTTCTGGAAATTTTGTAGACAACCCCCTAGAGGGCTCGGTAATTACAACTACATCCTTGCACTGCATTTTCCTTATTTTGTTTACTTATTTTAATTACAGTTAGACCCTTGATTTTCCTTTGTACTTTGAACTGCTTTATCGCATCATCTAATTTTTATAAAAATGACAATTTGTTCTTCAACTAATCCTCTACATCTCGGCATATGTTTGGCATTTTTTGTGATCTATAGTTAGTTAATAATTAACTGTTTTGTGGAAAATTGCATATTTTGTCTATTCTGTGCTTAGAAATTCACAGGTGATTAACCATTGTTCAAAAAATTGCCAAAAAAATCATTGATTGCAGAATTAGTTGTATGTTACATTGTGCCCAAAAAGAATTGCATTTACATGCATAGTTTGCCTTATAAAAATCATTTTGCACATTTCAATCTTTAATCTTTAATAGATATTAAATCTTGTATTTTTGAGGTTTAGGATTTTTCCGGGATTAATAACCTAGTGATAGATATTGGAAAATTTCATCTCTTGGAAATAATTAGGTTTATTATTTATTGTAATTAATTATTGAAATTCAATGTCTTTGCATTTATAAATTCATAATAATATTTATCTTGCATCTAAAAAATCCAAAAAATTAGAGTGCATTCATTTCATCACAATTGTCATCTTGGCCAAGTTTCAGATTTTCGGACTTTGTTTGATTGATCTTTATATTCTAGTCCCTAAAATTGGCCACATTTGCATTTTTGCATCAAATTGCATTAAAAATATCAAAAAAGACCACCTCAAAAATCGTAAATGAACTTTGATAGACAAATTTCTAGGATTTTCCTTTGCCTCCTTGAGTTCGACCTTGGGACTTGCCTAAGCAAAATAAACATAAAACCATGTTGATTAAATTTGACTAAATTTCTTGCGATTATTTCGCGACTGATTCTGATTGTCCGCCTACAATAAAATAATATTTTTAAACGCTTGATAATTTCCCACAATTAATTAGGGTGATTCGCGACTCGTGAGATAGCGTCGTTGCCGTGGAGACAAACAACTTAGTTTTGGCTAAAAATTTTTGTGTTCGATATTCTGCATTCGGGTACTCTGACCCTCGAATCTTCACTGCAAAAATTACATTTTTTGATTTTATTTATCCGCATTTATTTTTCATATGTATTTTTTTATAATTTTTTGAGTCACTCTCTTACATTCTCTCTCTTATTTTTCGTTGAGGTATTCGATGTGCATGGAGCAGTTTCTCACAAAAACCGTCGCATCTTCTCCGTTGCCTGAAAAACCGCAATTAAATTAAGATCGAGTTAAGTCGTGAGAGAGCGTAGAGTACATGATTTATTTTTCTGCAATTTTAATTTTTGTAATATTTGCTCATTTATAGCGGTGTCCGTTTGGACTCTCGTGTGTGTAACAATATCTTGAACTTTTCTATGGTGTGTCGTGGCATGTTTCACTCTCCAGTAAGGGTGGGGCCTGACTTGAGTGGCTCGCATGTTAGACTTGCACATAAGACTATTAGAGCTTTTAGGATTTTTTGTTTGTGCTCGTAGAATCTAGGATCACACTACACTTTAATTGAGACACACATTAGATCGTTCTACTTAGTCAAAATTAAATCATTTCTTTCCGAATAATAGAACTTCCTGCTAGGTGTGGTTTTTATCGGCTTGCATTCATATAGATTAATTTTTCGATTCTTGTATTGCATCCCACATGAAGATTGCGAGGAATCACGGTAAGTCTTCTATCTGAGCATACATCATTGTTTCACGTGCATCAGTTTTTCCTGAATTTTCCCCTCCTATTTTGACATTGGGACTAGACGGTAGACATGTATTTGTACTCACTTAATTTTTCAGTGATCGCCTTATTAAAATTGGAACTGCTAACTAAGCCGACTAAATCAATTCATAAAATCAAGAATTTTTTTGGGAGAGCAACCTCGACCTTGTATTCATTTATTTTTCTGAGTGAGCGAGAGATGACACTTAAGGCTAAAGCCCAACTTCGAATTTTCATATTGAGTACTGATTCTATAAAAACTATTAGCTACTTCTCAATAAGGAATACGGGTAGCCGGTAAACGGTCCGGATTTCTTTAGCAGAGTGGGTGGTTTAAAGGACACTGGGTAAGGCTCCGTCCTTAAGTAACACGGTAACTATTTTACAGTCCGTACTTACTCCCATACTGGCTGAAAGTAGGTGCAATAGTAGTACGAATTAAAATAGCCTTTACGAAATTTTTTACCACCTAACAACTCGCTAATTTTTTCCAAGATTGATTTATCATCAATTAAAATTGAAAAGATAATTACCGAACTCTTGCGGCTTCACTGTGTGAGTTGATGAATCTGGGATTTGATTTGTGTTTATATTGGTGTGCATAAACTGAATTCGAAGATTCAAAAACCACACATTTATACCATCACTCCCCTTGCTTGATCTGGAACAATTAAGGTTTCTTCTGTTAAAAATCTTAGGCAACGTATAAAAAACCGGACCGGACTGGTCGGTCGGACCGGTCCATCGGGAATCGGCCTCGAACTGGTCGGTTCGGCCGGTTCTATGAAAAAAATAAAAAATTGAAAAAAAAAAAAATTAAAACCGGGTTTGAAGGTTGGTCTGAACCGGTTCGACCGGACCGGTTCAGCTCAGGTTAAACCGGGTTTAAAGTAAATGCCCAAAAATCGTTCATTTCCTTATTAACCGCATCGACCTCTCCTTTTCAATTCTCTAACCCTCGACCCTGCAGTTCCCATACGCCGAACCTTCAAACGACACCGCCATCTCCTCCAATCACCTCCAATTCCCGCTTCCATCTTCTCGAATATTGTGCAGTGGAGTCATCGGTTCGTCGCCGTATGTATTCTCCCGAGCTATTCCACATCATCGCCTCCAAGTTCCCCCATCAAGACCTCGTCTGGAAATCAATACCGACAACGACCAAGCTGCTTTCTCTGTAAGTCCCCTCCCGCACTTTTTTTGGATGTGTCCCTATTCTCTTGATTGCTTCTGTACAATTGGATGATTGCTTCTGTACGATTGGATGATGCCAAAATCTTGAATATGTTTACTGATAATGAATGGAAGTAGTAATAGTAATACAGAGTTTTCACGCTTATTGTAGATGATTGATTCAAAGGGTTTCATATGCCAAATATGTTCAACGAATGTCCATAGATTAACGACTTTTCACGATTAATTTTGATGGAGTTTGATTCTTATTAAGTGAATAAGATCATACGGAATTTAGGAGAGATGCTAATGGGCGATCGAGGTGTTTCGTGTAATCTAACCTATAATAAGTATTTGTTGCAATAATTAGAAATTTAAATCAATATTTTTGCTTTTGTTTGGTTGGAAAACCTTCTCTAAATATTTGGTAATTAGGCATTGGATCATCTTAGAAATGCATGAACATATCTCGAGTAATTTTGAATAGAAGATCCCACTCGTCTATATATGTTTTTTTGGGAAGTGTTATATAGAGGTTTTTATATTCATGTGCATATGTTATTGATCATAACCTAAACACTATTTTTTAGATGGAAGATGATCAAAACGTGTATTCAGATTTACCGGATATTGTTATTGAAGACGGGTCAGAAGATGTAATCATAATAGGTGTCAGGAAAAAAAGTGACATAGCATGGCAATATGTCACTTTGACAGGAGATGGGTCAAAAAAATGTGTTTTTTGTTCGAAGGTTTTCCAGGGTTGAGGAATCCATAGAGTGAAAGAACACCTGGCAAAGAAAAAAGAGCAAGTGGCGGGATGTAAAAAAGTTCCCAATCACATTCAAATTTTGACGCAGGAGAACCTGACTGAATTTAATACAGAAAAGAGAAAAAATGTTTCAGTTAGATCATCCAACAAATCCTACAGGAAATGAATGATGGTGGTCCTATAGAAATGGGAACTTTGCAAAGAAATCCAGCAACTGAAGATTCCACATCTAAGAATTTGAAATCTTTTTTCCTTTTTGGAACCACATTTGGCAGTCAACCTGGAATCAAGTCCGTCATGCGGAGGAAGAACGGAATTGAAGAGGTGGATTTACTCATCTCAGATTGGATGTATGATGCTGACATTCCTTTCCACATTCCTAGTTTTCAGAAGATGATTGATGGTATAGCCCCCGTTGGACATGGTTGTAAAGCACCAACTACATATGCAGTCCGTGAGCCTCTTATGAAGAAAACAGTGGCGACAATGAAGAAATATATTGATACACATAGGAAGATCTGGAAAATGAATGGTTATACATTAATGGCTGATGGATGGACGGATCGAAGACAATGAACATTAATAAATTTTCTTGTTTACTCATCTGCTGGCATTGTTTTTTTTGAAATCAGTTGATGCCTCAAAGCATTCAAAGATGGCTGACTTGTTGTTTGAACTTTTCAAAGATTGTGTAGAGTATGTTGAACCCGAAAATGTAATTCACTTTGTCACAGACAATGCTGCAAACTATCAGGCTACAGGAAAGATGATCACAAGGTATTATGGTAATATTTTTTGGAATCCATGCACAACACATTGTCTCGATTTGATTCTAAAAAAGCTCGATCAAGTTCCAAGAGTGAAACACGTCATTGAAGAAGCACGGAAGATTACAAAGTTTATTTACAATCACAACTTTGTTATTCAATTGATGCGAAAATTTTGCAACTCTGAGATTATTCGTCCTGCTGCAACCAGATTTGCAACAAATTTTTGACTGTGTAGCTTCAGAAAAAAGATGGCTTAGTTTCTACGGTGGCATCTAAAGAATGGCTTGACCATAAAATCTCGCGAACCACTATGAGGAAAAATCTATATGAGATAGTTTTGAACACATCATTCTGGAGCTCATGTGCAGTGGTTGTTGGTATAGCTGAATCCATGGTGAGGGTTTTACGTATAGTTGATAGTGATGAGAGGCCATCAATGTGGTATATTTATGAGGCAATAGAAAGAGCAGGGGAATCTATCAAACTTGTATTTAATAACAATGCCACTGATTACAAGCCATATATTGATATCTTTGATGATTATTAGGATAGACAGCTTGGTCATCCCCTTCACAAAGCTGGACTACTTTTGAACCCCGAATTCTTCTACAATGATGAAAACTTGTCCTTAAATCATCATATCATGGCTGGTTTTCATGACACCGTTGGAACTTTATTTTATAATGATGAAGAGAAAATGGATTCTATCACCATGGAGTCCTCCTTGTATAGAAATGTTATGGGCGATTTTGGACGTCCATCCACAATTCGAAATCGTACAAAGATGGCTCCAGGTATTCAAATATAGATCTGTGGTACATAGTTATTATTCTAATTTGAATGTTTCATGTATAACTTATAATTTGGTTTCTATAGCTGAATGGTGGAAAATGTATGGTGGAGCGACTCCAATATTACAGGCTATGGCTATTCTTGTTCTCAGTCAAACTTGTTCTGCATCAGGATGTGAACGAAATTGGAGTATTTTTGAGTGAATTCATTCTCCATGGAGGAACAAACTTCACCATTTAAGATTAAATCAATTGGTTTTTATCCATGCCAATCGACGTCTCAGGTTTGACTTGAAAGTAACATATAATATTCTTTGATATTTTATATAATTTATTGCCATCATGATTTGTAAGTATTATTTTTATAGGAGAAAAATGAATGCAAGAATGATATACCTAATCCAATATCTTTAGAAGACATGTAATTATATGGAGATCGGGTGGAAGAACCAGAAGTACCCATCATTGATGACTTAGATGCTTGGATTGATGATCTCGGTGATAGATTATCGAATTTTCTTGCAATTTAGAGTAACATTTGTCTATTTTAAATGGACCTTGTGTATTTTTTCGAGGATAATGATCTTGACGATTCATGTTTCGACTTTTGAGGCTCGTAGTATATTTATCTATTTGAAATGGACCTTGTGTATGTTTCTCTTTTTAATAATGATATTGTGAAAGTATGCACTTGTTGGATTATTTTATTATTCTTATATATATATATATATTAGATTGCAAGCTGACATTTAAATTAAAAGTATATGATGATATGTTATTTTTTCATTGGAATGTTGAATGAAACAGTAAAGTCTTCTAACGAAAGATTATTTCATAGATATAATATCTGTTTTTTCGGTTCACAAAACCGGTTCGACCGGTCGGACCCATAAATTAAGTCTGGTCCGATTTTTTCCGGGTCAATAGAATGATGACGTCATGCTGATGTCATCGCCAGTCCGACCGGTTTGAACCGACGATCTGACCCGGTCAGACCGAACTGAAGAGAAACCGGTTCAACATCCGATCCGGTTTTTAAAACCTTGATCCCATGTACTTGAACAAGATCCATTATGGAAACCAATAAACCTCCTTCGAAAATTATGGAACTTGTGTCCAAGAACCCTCCAGATCTATATTATGAAAATAAATTCCTCTCATCCAAATCGTCATACATTCTGACGGGACATTTGTCCGAGTATCCATCAAAACTATACTATGAAAATGAATTCGTCTCAGTTAGACCCAAAGTTTCAAAACCTCCTCCATCTATACATCATTCAACTTCCATAGGAGACTCTCACCTACAAATAGATCCAACCCTCTCTACAAATCCGATTTACTTCATGAATGACAATCCTTTGTATTCAGATCATACAAACAAACAATCGACTGAGATCTCCACTTCTTCGTATGCCGATCCTCTATATCCTGATCATACAATCCATCCTTCATATTCTGTAAATGTCAATCCATCATTCATGGGAGATTCTAACCACATAATGAATCCGATCGAATTTAACACTTCTTTACCTTTCCCACCCTTGAACACAAATGAGCAACTACCATCTTGGATTGATCCATTACTCGTCGGAACTCATGAATCATTTGAACATCAAACCACTTTTGAGACGAATGACCGACCGAGACAACAACTCCAACTGACTTCAATCTCTCCTCACCATATTGTTGGATCAAGTCAATATTTCACAAATCCACGTCTAGATTTGACCATTGGGAATAAAATGGAGGTCTAAACATATCAAGAGGATTGGCCCGTACCTGATGATCTTCCAGCTTGGATTAATCTTGACACTCATACAGAGGAATGGACTGAGGATATTGACACACATAATCCATGTATGTTGACTCCACAGTATGAGGGTCCAAGCAATCATGACCAAAGGAATGGACTCTACTCAAACCAACTATACATACCTGAATCACACCACCATGTTGAGTATGAGACCAATAGTGGCCCTCACATCAAGCAGACTCCTTCCATGATTTTTGAGGAGAAATTTTCAGAAAATGACAATCATATATTGGATACTTCAAGAGAATCTCCTCTCTGATCATACATGAAAATGGAAGATGAAAATACTAAAACTCAAATTAAAAAACAAGAACACACACTGACTGCTCCCGTGATTGATCATGAACAGATTTTTGAGGATGAAATTTTGAGGATAAGTAAGAGATATGAATTAATGGAGGGAAAAAATTAGAAATTTCACTGACCGAGTAATTTCATTTTATGGAAACTCGGGAATGAAAGTGGAGGATGAAATGATTGGATAAAAAGTTGAGAATCCTGGGGATATTCATAAAATGACACCTCTGCCTACTACTCTCCAAGAGACAACTCTGAATCTGACTCGACATATCAAAAACTCTCATCATCTATGGAAAACACCACATTCACACACCACACCAAATATACCAAAAAAGTGAAATATTAAAAAACATCCCAAAAATCGAAAATCCAGAAAAATCATAAAAATTGAAACTAAAGAAGAACTGAAGAATTTGGATCCTACTCTAAGGGAAGCACGGGAGAAAAGACTGATTTTTGAACTTCCATGATACAAGCCATTGAACACTTCCCCGACCTTAAAGGATTTGTAATGAACAAATTAGTGATAAAAAAGTCGGGCAGGATAAGAACAAAGACTAAAAGACATATCTTGTCAATGGTCACCTCCTTGGTGTTGAGGGGAAAAATCAAGAGCCGTATAGTGAAGCGGTTACCTGGATTTGATGTGGAATCAAAAACACCATAATCTTCTAATGAAAGATTATTTCATAGATATAATATCTGTTTTTTCGGTTCACAAAACCGGTTCGACCGGTCGGACCCATAAATTAAGTCTGGTCCGATTTTTTCCGGGTCAATAGAATGATGACGTCATGCTGATGTCATCGCCAGTCCGACCGGTTTGAACCGACGATCTGACCCGGTCAGACCGAACTGAAGAGAAACCGGTTCAACATCCGATCCGGTTTTTAAAACCTTGATCCCATGTACTTGAACAAGATCCATTATGGAAACCAATAAACCTCCTTCGAAAATTATGGAACTTGTGTCCAAGAACCCTCCAGATCTATATTATGAAAATAAATTCCTCTCATCCAAATCGTCATACATTCTGACGGGACATTTGTCCGAGTATCCATCAAAACTATACTATGAAAATGAATTCGTCTCAGTTAGACCCAAAGTTTCAAAACCTCCTCCATCTATACATCATTCAACTTCCATAGGAGACTCTCACCTACAAATAGATCCAACCCTCTCTACAAATCCGATTTACTTCATGAATGACAATCCTTTGTATTCAGATCATACAAACAAACAATCGACTGAGATCTCCACTTCTTCGTATGCCGATCCTCTATATCCTGATCATACAATCCATCCTTCATATTCTGTAAATGTCAATCCATCATTCATGGGAGATTCTAACCACATAATGAATCCGATCGAATTTAACACTTCTTTACCTTTCCCACCCTTGAACACAAATGAGCAACTACCATCTTGGATTGATCCATTACTCGTCGGAACTCATGAATCATTTGAACATCAAACCACTTTTGAGACGAATGACCGACCGAGACAACAACTCCAACTGACTTCAATCTCTCCTCACCATATTGTTGGATCAAGTCAATATTTCACAAATCCACGTCTAGATTTGACCATTGGGAATAAAATGGAGGTCTAAACATATCAAGAGGATTGGCCCGTACCTGATGATCTTCCAGCTTGGATTAATCTTGACACTCATACAGAGGAATGGACTGAGGATATTGACACACATAATCCATGTATGTTGACTCCACAGTATAAGGGTCCAAGCAATCATGACCAAAGGAATGGACTCTACTCAAACCAACTATACATACCTGAATCACACCACCATGTTGAGTATGAGACCAATAGTGGCCCTCACATCAAGCAGACTCCTTCCATGATTTTTGAGGAGAAATTTTCAGAAAATGACAATCATATATTGGATACTTCAAGAGAATCTCCTCTCTGATCATACATGAAAATGGAAGATGAAAATACTAAAACTCAAATTAAAAAACAAGAACACACACTGACTGCTCCCGTGATTGATCATGAACAGATTTTTGAGGATGAAATTTTGAGGATAAGTAAGAGATATGAATTAATGGAGGGAAAAAATTAGAAATTTCACTGACCGAGTAATTTCATTTTATGGAAACTCGGGAATGAAAGTGGAGGATGAAATGATTGGATAAAAAGTTGAGAATCCTGGGGATATTCATAAAATGACACCTCTGCCTACTACTCTCCAAGAGACAACTCTGAATCTGACTCGACATATCAAAAACTCTCATCATCTATGGAAAACACCACATTCACACACCACACCAAATATACCAAAAAAGTGAAATATTAAAAAACATCCCAAAAATCGAAAATCCAGAAAAATCATAAAAATTGAAACTAAAGAAGAACTGAAGAATTTGGATCCTACTCTAAGGGAAGCACGGGAGAAAAGACTGATTTTTGAACTTCCATGATACAGGCCATTGAACACTTCCCCGACCTTAAAGGATTTGTAATGAACAAATTAGTGATAAAAAAGTCGGACAGGATAAGAACAAAGACTAAAAGACATATCTTGTCAATGGTTACCTCCTTGGTGTTGAGGGGAAAAATCAAGAGCCGTATAGTGAAGCGGTTACCTGGATTTGATGTGGAATCAAAAACACCATATTTCCCCATGATTTAATCGATGATGACTCACCAATCAATATCCTCCCAACCTCTGTATTTGACAAACTCAAACTCAGACCTATCAGGAAGATAAGAGAGAGTGTTTAACTGGCTGATCGATCAATAAAGAGGAAGAGAGGAACAATTTCTGTCATCATTACATTCCAAGTGCTTCGCTCAAAGTGAACTTCATGATCATTGATATTGAGCATCAAGGAGAATTCATATTATCGGAAAGCCATTCTTAGCGTTGATTAAGGTAATTATTGAGTGCGGGACTCGGACAATCAATTTTACAGCATTAGGAGCACTTCGATCTTAACCAGTCTTTGAGGAAACATGATTTTCCGAGGCAACCCACGAAGTCCTCGACAACCGTAACTATCAAACGATAGAAGAAACCTATCTCGTTGCTACACCTGAGAAAGCGGCTATTGATGAAACTATTGATTTAGAGACTCTTCCCATTGTTCCATTTCCCGTTGCTCTCACCATGGAAAATCGAATATATGACTCATATGATCCGGAGGCATATGCATGGGCTCACCCTGAGTCAGCCGAAACCTTCTCTAACTACCTTGATCAAATCAACCCGACATAGGAATGCTCCAACCTCAAGTTAATTGAGAACGAACATGTAGAGACTCTCTCTACTATTCCATTTCCCGTTGCTCTGGAAAAGTGTTTCTTATATGATCCTAAGACACATGCATGGGCTCACCCTGAGTCAATCTTCTCTGACTACCTTGACCAAATCAATCCAACTCAGGGGTTCGCCAACATTAAAAAATTAAGAACAAATACGTGGGACATACACCAACCAAGGAGAAAAATTTCAATGGTTATTCATCTAGAGACTCAAGTGTCAACACCTCACTCCTAGGACCAACACATGAAACAAAATGGTTGCTCCTTCATCTAAAAAGAAAGTCGCCTTCGACCTTCCGGAAGAGGAATTGTTTGATGATCCCTCATCAGTTCCGAAATGGTAATCTACATGAGTGAGGTCTGTTCGATAATTTTAAGGCCCTATCTTCGCAAGGATCCAAATTTCGATTCTCATTGGACAAATCCTGTTCCTCACTATTATTCATCAAAAGTTGATTCTCCTGGTCTCATTAAATACATTAGAATAATTTCTTATGAGATGACTGAGACTGGTACTTCAGAGTATTCATCATCTGAGGATGAATCACTTAATCTCAAAAAGGAACAAATTTTGAGAAAACAACTGAAGCAACTAAAGAACAAGAATATCTGGAGTGTCTCCACTTTCAAATACTATTCCTCTGAGGATTACTCTGATGATGGTTATCTTTTATCTAATTCATATGCTTCATCTACTCTCCAGAATGATTTCTCCGAGGATAATACTGATAATGGTTGGGAATCATATGCCTCATTTCCTTCTTATCATTACGATCTCCCACCACATGCTCACGAAAAGATCGACCGAAAACCACCTTAATCATCGTCTATCCACCCTCCTTCCCGACCACATCAATCTCATTGTACATCTTATTCCTCTACTTAGGCCAAGGCCCAAGTATAAGGGGGACCGATGCCATCTGTACATACCATTCTCCCCATCTCACGATCACCTCATTTCCATCCTTCTTTTATACTTAGGCTGATGAAAGTCTAAGTATAAGGGGAACCGATGCTCATTTGTATATACTCTCCTCATTCGCATCTCCCGACCACCTCATTTTTGTTAAGCGTAAGAAAGTTATTTATAATTCTTTTTCACTTTCTTACGCTTAGCCCGAGCTAGGTCATCTTTTCGCTTCTTGTGCTCTGACGACATAACACTCGCTAAGTATAGGGGTGTGTGTATATATATCGTGTATATAGTTTACCCATACCTGTACTATCGTGTAATCTATATGTATTTACAGGGTGGGTAACTAACTATAAAAAAATAAAACAAAACAAAAAAAATAAAAAAAAGTTTTGCTACTAACATTGAATGTGTCTAACCCAAAATTTTTGAAAAAATGGCTTCTTATTCATTTTTGTATAAAAAAATCTCAAAAAAATATTCTCACAAAAGTAAAAAAAATTGTGCCTGCATTTCCCACTCCTGCACTTCATCCAATAGTACATGCATTTGCATTTGTGAAAAGTTCTTGGATTCTAAATCGAGATATGAGCATAAACTAAGAGTAGTCTCGACTTGACCTTAATTCACCTAATTTTCAGAGGAACTTCACCGAGAAATAGTATTTTAGAAGCTTCAGGTCTATGACTTAATTCTTCCAGTTCCACGTGATAATGTGCAGCGTTTGACTCTTAGTGTCTAACATGGTTTCTTCATTCTGGGTACGACTCTGGAATACGAAATTAATTTGTACTCTCGCACTATGCACTTAGCTTATTTCAAACGGGATGTTAGAAGACTGTGTGAGTTTCTTTTCTGGTAGCGTGGAAATCTAAAGACTGGAGTACGGATTGAAATAAAGCTTCAAAAAAAATGATGGACGACTGAGAATAATTTTTCCTAAGATCCCAAAAAATGTACGGAAAAAAAAGATTCCATATACGTAGGGGCACAACAAGATCCAAGCAGAGCTATCGAAAATCCAAATACAAAGAAGCCTACTACCAAAAAAATATTCGACCAGAAAGGTCCAAGCTTCAAGAAAACCTGTAGATGCTAGTGAAGACTCGGCTACACTAGCCTGCTTCACAAGGAGAGGTGACTACATTGGTTACCCTCCAGTTTTTTTCCCTTCTTCTACTCTTCTTCCCCATTTCGATTGTGAACACAACGCGACATATCTTAGAAGGAAATACCTGACTCCCCGAGGATGAGTTACTGGAGAGGAGGTTTGCGTGGTAGTCCGGCATTTTGGATGGGAAGAGCTAAAATCTTTCACACAGATGAGTCGATTGTTCAATGTTCATGGGGTATGCTTTGGGAGGAGGATTGATCTAAGATTACTTTTGAGCCGAAACTGTGACAATGGTGTGTAGAACTTGAAGGCTGTTGATTTTAAAATTCTAAGTCTCACAGAGGTTCCGCCAAATGAACAATCCAAAGGTCGGGTCTAGTCTCTTGTTCATCTTCTGCTCATGATCTTGGTATGGAACTCAATCTCATTTCACCTCATTGCATTTCTTTGATGCTCAGGGACGAGCATGGTTTAAGTATAGGGGGATGATGAATATCAGATTCATCACTCTAGAAGTCATTAAATAAGTTCTAATCCCTAAAAGTCATTAGCATTTCTTCATTTATTCTGCATAATTAGCATTCATGTATGTTTTGATAAGAATGGCAATTTATCACTTATTATTGCACAAAATAAGAAGTCACAAATCTCATCCAAAATGACTTGTATAATAGCCTAACTTCCCTAATTTTTAACTAATTCATGCTAACTCCAAATGGCTTGAAATCATCTCCACTGTCTACATATTTCTAATAAGAATAAATAAAAAATACAAAAAATCACTAAGCTAAATAGGTGGACCAAAACCCCAACCCTAGTTATAGGATTTACAGACTAAAACCTTGGTATCTTCCTTATCTATTGTTCTATTTGATTCTACTCACTTTTTAACTAATGTAAATTCAAATACCTTCAAAACAATACAAAGTTCAAGTGGATCGGAGCTCATATGTGAAAGTTGGGTTTTGTGCCTCTTTTGTACATTTTGTAATTTAATGGTTTTTGCCCTATTATTTTATGTACATAATTGAGTCATTTTTATTTATTTCTTTTTCATTTATCTTCTTTGATAAAAGTTTTATTAAAATGCGTAAAAATAAAAATCAAAATGAGCTTGAAATCAAAGAAACTAGCTGAGTCTGAGTCCTCACTAATTGTCTATACAAAAATTGTCGTTTTCGTGTTTTATTTTATTTCTTCTTCTTCTTCTTAATTAAGAAAAATAAAAAAACATATTAATATGTAAATATTTATCTTTGATTTTATCATATTTTTTTCGTATTTTTATCGGATTTAAAAATAATAAAAAATTATAAAACCAAAAATCAAGGTATTCTATGTACATGGAATACCTCAAAAATATCATTTTACACAAATGACGATTTTGATTTTAGTTTCTTCATGAAAATTGTAGATCTTATTTAGACGAGCAACTTTCGTGATTTTTTTTTGATCCAAGGCCATTTATTATATTTTACATATTTATTAATGTATTTATTTTTTTTCGAATTTTCTGGGGCTGACACGTGACAGCTCCTGGAGCAGTCACTTGTCACCAATTTTGGGATTTATTTATACTCATTTTTATTAAAAAAATTAATTAAAAAAATAAAAAATCAAATTAAAAAATAATAAAAAATATATTTAAAAAATCCACGTTGAGTGATCTGGGCTGCCTTAGATTTCTCTCCTTTCCTCTGTCTTCCTCCACCTTCCTAATCCAGTGGCAGCGTCGCCCCTATTCGCCGTCGCCCCTCTACGATTCTCGACCGCTGTCAGTCATCCCTTTCATTTATGGCTACGCTGCCTTCCCAATTAGTCTAATACCACCCTCCATCCCGGATCCCTCAATATCCTCGTGGGATCTCATCTCAGATCAGCCCTGCAATCCCATGCGATGCCGCACGATTCCCAATCTCTAATTCCATCCTCGGCCGCCCCATCACGCGATCGCCTTGCATATTCACGGTGCCGCCATCCCTCAAATCACATCTCGCCAGTCACCATCCTACTTTCCATCTACGTCGGTGCCTCACTCCATCATTTAATCTCGTCACCGACCCTCCACTTGGATTCATCTGCCGTTCAACTTCAGAGGAAACCATCCTCGACGGTGACAACCCGATTGTGGCCTTCCTACGACGAGATCAGAGGTGCTTCGCACCTCCTTGTAGCTTGCCTCCGACGAGACTGCTTTGCTCCGGTCTTTGCATCGTTGAGCTCCATCTTCCAGGTACTCCTCTCCTTCTCCATCTTCGTCTCCTCTGCCATTTCGATCAATTATCTTCTCCACTCGATCTCCCTCGTTGAGCATCCACCCGCTCGTCCACCATACATCATCTATACATCTTTTGCTCCCCCTTGCATATCTACATCTCCACACGAGCGTCCATGACTCCAGCAGCACCTCCAACCCCTTCGCCAGGTGCCTCGTCATCGACGTCCTTGTCAACAACCATCAGTCTCCAGCATTGACATCACGTCGGCCTGGGAGTCCAGCACCTCCTCTCCATCGACGCCCTTGTCCACGACCACCACTCCGCCAAGGCCGAAGGCGTCAGCCGCCGTGCACAGTAGCCCCTCCGTCGGTCACCTCCTCCGCGCCATAGTATGCACCACCGCCCTCCGCCAAAGCATCATCGGGCCCGAGCCCGAGACCCCCCCCAATGTGAGGTGCACGTGTTTGGAGGGGGAACTTGCCTCGAAGCCCCTGGAAATAGATTGATTTGCATATCAACTGCATCTCAGAGGTCACGTGCATCGCACATGACATGCCAGGAAAATTACAGAAGCCCCCTCCAGAGTTCCCCTATTCTCAAGATCACCCTCGCCGGCCCAGGGACACGTGAGGAGCACGCCGTTTATGGAAATTTAGCAGACAACCCCCAAGAGGGCTCGATAATTACAACTACGTCCCTGCACTGCATTTTTCTTATTTTGTTTACTTATTTTAATTGCAGTTAGACCCCTGATTTTCCTTTGTACTTTGAACTGCTTTATTGCATCATTTTATTTTTATAAAAAATAACACTTTGTTCTTCAACTAATTCTCTACATCGTGGCATATGTTTGACATTTTTGTGATCTGTGGTTAATTAATAATTAATTATTTTGTGGAAAATTACGTATTTTGTCCATCCTATGCTTAGAAATTCATAGGTGATTATTTCTTTTTCTGGATCACTGATGTCTGCCGCCGCTACTGGCTACTACTTGTTTCATGGCTTGAATTGCTGCGGGAATGAGAGGTCAGCTCAGACAATCCTCCATCCTTCTCATCTTCCACATTGTTCAAAAAATTGCAAAAAAATCATTGATTGCAGAATTAGTTGTATGCTACATTGTACCCAAAAAAGAATTGCATTTGCATGCATAGTTTGCCTTGTAAAATCATTTTTATATTTCAATCTTCAATCTTTAATAGATATTAAATCTTGTGTTTTCGAGGTTTAGGATTTTTATGAGATCAATCACCTAGTGATAGATATTGGAGAATTTATCTCTTGAAAATAATCAGGTTTAATGTTTATTATAATTAATTATTGAAATTCATTGCCTCTGCATTCATAAATTCATAAAATATTTATCTTGCATTCATTTTTTTAAAAAATACAGTGCATTCATTTCATCACAGTTGTCATCTTGACCAAGTTTCGGATTTTTAGGACATTGTTTAATTGATCTTTAGATTTTAGTCCCTAAAATTGGCCACATTTGCATTTTTTTAATTTCAAATTGCATTAAAAATACCAAAAAAGACCGCCTCGAAAATCGTGTCGAACTTTGATAGATAAATTTGTAGGTTGTTCCTTTGCCTCTTTGAGTTCGACCTTGGAACTTGCCCAAGTAAAATAAAAAATAAAATCATGTTGATTAAAATTGACTAAATTTCTTGTGGTTATTTCTTGATTGATTCCGATTGCCCGCCTACAACGAAACGACATTTTTTAAACGCTCAATAATTCACGACAATTAACAAGGGCATTTTAGTATTCGTCAGTCCACCAACTTTAGCTTCATAAGGAAAGTGTGTCAATAAGTGTTTCCTTGAGTCAGAAAAAGATGGAGGAAATATCTTCTCATGGTTACACATAATAAGAACCACACTCTCCTCAAGGTTTTCCATATCTTTGACTAACAACTTGGCCGAGCATATACATCTGAAGTAGTTATTCAAGTCACTTAGAACATCGTGAGCTCCATGGTGATAATTTTATAAAAGCAAGAGGTAATAGTTTCTCCATAAATACGTGACCATTATGACTTTTCATTTCCTTAAAAATATTTTTCTTCATATCAACGAGTTTGGATATGTTAGAAAAAAAACCATCTAGCATGTTTAATTTACTATATCATTGACATACGTCTTTCACTTGATCTCTACTTAAGCAGTATTTTGCCTTCTGCATACAAATATGCCCATCTTCTAATTTATTAGGCCTAATTCAGGACGAACGTAAATTTTCACAAGATCTCTGCGAGTGTTTTATGTATCTTTTATCTTACCAGTGACATTCATTACCACGTGGATACATTGTCAAATACATTCTTTTCTATATGCATAATATCTACATTATGTCTAATGAGTAGATTTGACCAATATGGTAGTTTTCAAAATATACTAACTTCTGTCCAGTTATGAGTATCTCCAAAATCCGGAAGAGGTAGAACACAATCATATGGACTCTTGAACTCTATTAGCCTTCTAAATATCTCAAGTCCCGACAGCCTGACAGGTGAATATGAAGTTGTATTTCTTTTGAATGCCATCTTCTATTTTGTATAAAAATAATCCTTCGGTAAGAATTGTCGATGGTAGTCAAAGAAGCATATTTTTCCGACCATGCTCAAGTTGAAATGCTTTTGTATTTTCCATGCAATATGGATAGCTTCTTTTCCCATGTGCACTCCTTCCTGATAGCATTCCATATGCTAGATAGTCACTAATTTTCCACAATAAACCCACTCTCATCTGAAATTTACTGCGAGTAATATCATCATATGTCTCCTAGCTTTTCTCCCATAGTTCCTTCAGTTCATCGACTAACACTACAGGAATTGCCCCATTTAGGGACGACAACTAGCGACGGTCTTGGAGTGACCGTCCCTACTGCCTCTTTTTAGGGACGGTCATCCAACCACCGTCCCCAATAACCATATAATAAGAGACTGTATGTGGCTATCGTCCCTTTTGTACTAACTCAAAGGGGACGGTCACTAATGACCGTCCCCTCTGCCTCTAGAAGGTCTTTGGGGACGGTTCTAACCGTCCCCATAAGTCTTCTGTTGGCGTCGCCTCTGACGAATGGTGCAAAGTGGTTGACCGGAGGGGACGGTTCTAATGACCGTCCCCTCTGCCTTTGGGGACGGTTCTGACCGTCCCTATATGTCTTCTGTTGGCGTCGCCTCTGACGATTGGTGCAAAGTGGCAGAACAGAGGGGACGGTTATTGTAACCGTCCCCTTTGCCTGTTGAAGGGCTTTGGGGACGGTTCTGACCATCCCTATATGTCTTCTGTTGGCGTCGCCTCTGACGATTGGTGCAAAGTGGCCGAACAGAGGGGACGGTTATTGTAACCGTCCCCTTTGCCTGTTGAAGGGCTTTGGGGACGGTTCTGACCGTCCCTATATGTCTTCTGTTGGCGTCGCCTCTGACGATTGGTGCAAAGTGGCCGAACAGAGGGGACGGTTATTGTAACCGTCCCCTTTGCCTGTTGAAGGGCTTTGGGGACGGTTCTGACCGTCCCTATATGTCTTCTGTTGGCGTCGCCTCTGACGATTGGTGCAAAGTGGCCGAACAGAGGGGACGGTTATTGTAACCGTCCCCTCTGTGTGGCCAAAAGCGACGGTTCTTAGTGAACCGTCGCCGATCGTCACCATAGGGGACGGTTATTACGACCGTCCCCATTGGTCAGATCGAAAAAAACCCCTTCGACCTGCGTTTTCATCCCCATTTTTTCATTCCCACCCGCCGCCACAAGTCGCCCTCTCCGCCCCAAGGTCGCCTCCGGCTCCTCCTTCCGTTCCAACCTCGTTTATCTTCATTTCCGGTAAGTATAAACACTCCTTTGCTTTTATTCTTGTGTATTTTACTTGATAATCTTGTTAGAGGTGTTTTTCTCCATTTGATTTAGTCTTTTTGATTATGTGCTTAGGGATTGTACTTAGGGATTATGCTTAGGGATAATGCTTAGAGATTATGCTTAGGGATAATGCTTAGGGATTATGTATACAATAGAGATTATGCTTAGGGATTATGTTGAGGGATTATGCTAAGGGATTATGTATACAATAGGGATTATGCTTAGGGATTATGCTTAGGGATTATGCTTAGGGATTATGTATACAATAGGGATTATGCTTAGGGATTATGCTTAGATTGTGTATACAATAGGTTAGGGATTATGTATATAATAGATTAGGGATTATGTATACAATAGGTTCTCCCTAGGTTGTGTATACAATAGGTTAGGTATTATGAATTTGGGTATAGCATAGATTTATCTCTTAGCCTTTGTGCCACAGCGAGCCCCGCAAAGCGCTTTCTTCTAAGCTCAAGTGTGTTGAGCACAGAGGAGGGGTGAGCCAAGACCGGACGTTTTGAGGCTATAGATGAATGAGAGAATTGTGGTGCTTCATTATGGTTTAGGGTAGAAAACTTGTTTTCTATAATAACACAATGTTGGATTTTATTCTGATTGTGCAGTAAAATGGATAAATCATGGATGGATAAGAGATACGATGATTTTCAACAATATAAGAGAGGAGTGATTGCGTTCTTGGATTGGGCATTTCAAATAGAGAGAGTTCATAAAAAATTTGGTGGTCTAAAGATTTATTGTCCATGTGTGAGATGCAAGAACATTAAATGCGATGTTAGAGAGGCAGTGTATAATCATCTCATCCTCAACGGATTTTGGTTACATTACTCCATTTGGACAGAACATGGAGAGGGTTTAGATGTGCGAATGGATGAGGATATGGGCACCTTTGCAGGAGTGACTACCCAATCCTTGAATAATGTTGATCACGAGTTATTTGAACTAATAGACGATTTAAGAAGACCTGAGGCACAAGACATTGGTTCAGATGATAGGTTCTCGAGCAGTTGGCCAGATGCAGAAGATATATTGGCTCCTGGGGTGGAAATGACACGTTTGCAGTTTTTGTTAGAGCTGTTTAAGATGAAAGTAAGGAACGGATCAACTGCAACTATGATGACAGATGTGTTGGGTTTAATACGAAAGTTATTAAATAATCCTCAGAATTATCCTAAGGATTGGAAAGAGGCGAAGCAACGATTCCGATCGCTTGGTCTGAAATACGAGAAGATAGATGCTTGTGTTAATGACTGCATGCTTTTCCGAGGAGAAAATTCAGATCTAGTTCTTTATCCATATTGTAATGCTTCCCGGTATAAAGAAGAAAAAAATGATTTAAAGAGAAAGAAGAAGTCGGTGAAAATTTTACGATACTTCCCATTAATTCCAAGACTAAAACGTCTCTTCATGTCTGAAAAAACTGCAAAGTGGATGACGTGGCATTCTCGTTCAAATAAACGAGATGCTAATGGAGCTATGAGACATCCATCCGATGCAGAAGAATGGATAAAATTTGATCAGAGATATCTGCAGTTCTCTAATGATGAGAGAAATGTTCGTTTGGGATTAGCCTCAGATGGTTTCAATCCGTTTGGTAATATGAGTCTGAGTTACAGCATTTGGCACGTGATTCTGATTGTTTACAATCTACCACCATGGATGTCAATGAGTTCATCATTTATGATGATGACGCTACTAATTCCCGGTCCTAAAGGTCCTGGCAACGCAATTGATGTGTACCTAGAACCGTTAATGGATGAACTGAAAGTCTTATGGACTACTGGAATACCTACATATGATGCATGTAGGAAAGAGATATTTAAATTACAAGCTGCACTATTGTGACTATAAATGACTTTCCCGCGTACGCAAATTTGTCTAGTTGGAGTACCAAGGGAAAACTCGCATGTCCGGTATGTTTTGAAAAAACACATTCGACATGGCTGTCTGGAAGTATGAAGCACTGCTATTTGGGTCATCGTCGATTCCTTCCAACAAAGCATAGATGGCAAAGGGCAGATAATAATAAGAAATTCGACGGGACACCTTATGGACAACGAGTTGACTTAGCTCGTGTGAATGACAACATTATTTGGGAACAGCAATTACATGTACGAAGCAGTTGCCTAGGACGGACAAAGAAGAAAAGTACAGCCGGCGGTTGGAAGAAGCAAAGTATTTTTTTCAGAGAGTTACCATATTGGAAACACTTACAGCTTCGTCATAATTTGGATGTCATGCATATTGAGAAGAATGTCTTGGAAAATATCTTGGGAATGTTAGATCTTTCGGGTCAATCAAAAGATAATTTAAGGACGAGACGAGATTTAGTTCAACTTGGTATACGGGAAGAACTACATCCAATTGAATTAGACAATGGACGGATTAATGTACCTGCAGCAGTATATACCTTATCCAATGCTGAGCGTGATAAAATCTTCAGCTTCCTTAAAAGTCTGAAGGTGTCCGATGGGTTCTCATCACAGCTATCGAGGTGCGTAAATGAAAGAGAACGTAAGATAACTGGATTAAAAAGTCATGACTGTCATGTCTACATGGAAGTTTTACTACCATTAGCCCTTCGCGGAATTGTTGACGATGCTGTCCTCCAATCATTAACAGAATTGAGTGGTTTTTTTAGATTATTGTGTTCGAAGGTTTTAGATCCGTTGATCTTGAGAAAACTTGAAGATGATATTGTTATCACATTATGCAAGTTGGAGCAGCTTTTCCCACCAGCCTTCTTTGACGTCATGGTCCATTTAATAGTTCATTTAGCAAGTGAAGCAAGAATCGGTGGGCCTGTTCAATATCGTTGGATGTATCCAATAGAAAGATTCCTTCGAAAATTAAAAAATATGGTCTTTAACAAGGCACAACCCGAAGGATGCATTGCTGAAGGTTATCTTTGTGAAGAGTGTATTAATTTCTGTGAAATGTATATGGACGGTGAAAGCGTGCGTTTTAACCGATATGAACGAAATGATGAAGGCGAGGTCGTGGAGGAAGATGACCACTCTAAATTATGGGTCTTTCATTCTTGTGGCAGGCATATATTCAGTGGTTTACGCCGCGTAATATCCGATGAAGATAGAGATCTCATACAATACTATGTCTTGATGCAGTTGTCAGAAATAGATGAATTCTTTGATGACTACAATTCATTTTCTAATGAGACGCATAATAAATCTGAATTCCTCAAATGGTTCCGTTCACGTGTGAAACATTTACGGGAAACGGCAGATGATAGGTGGAATATTAACCTTGACATTCTTGGAAGCATACCATATTCTCAAGTTATGTCTTATAAGGGTTATATTGTGAATGGATACAGATTTAGAACAAAGTCCGCCGACGAGATGAAATCGACGCAAATGTCGGGTGTTATAGTAAAAACAGATTTGCCTTCAGGTTTAGACGGCTATTATGGGGAAATACTTGACATAATAGAGATCAGTTTTACTCATGAATGTCGATGTGTTCTTTTTATGTGCAATTGGTTTGATGTTGGTCGCGAGGGGATAGGATACCAAAAAGACAGAAATGGGATCATTTCATTGAAACAATCTGGGAAATTGCAAACAAATGAGCCCTTTACACTGGCCAGTCAGGTAGAACAAGTTTTCTATGTTCCAGACAACTTAACTGATGGATGGATCATACCAGTGAGAACAGTGCCAAGAGATTTTTTTGATGTCAACGATGATGATGAATTGCTAAATATAAACGAGGCATATCAAGCTGAAATACAGGAAAATCCAACACAAATTGTAGATGCGGATTTCTAAAATGTAAGTTTACCATCATTTATTTTACAATTTTTTGGTGTAATATGTGAATTATATCATTGTTGTTATATCTAATTCGAATGTTTTATAATATGCAGATATGCCTCCACGTCCTAGACGCATCCGGGATGCACCGCCTACAGCACAGCGAGGGAGTTCGACCTCCGATCCTGACGGATCGAGTGGCTCGGGCGCCAGACGTAGAGGCCCATCTCAGTGCAGAGTGTTGGACCGTCTGCGTCCTGGTGAGACACTCAGGGTGCGGATCGTTGGAGGCGATGCGGTGGGGGAGAACTCGGCTGTTTTCCAGAGTTACTTGGGACAGGTGTGCAGAGCCAGGGTCCCTCTGCACATTACACACTGGGGTTTAGTGGAGCGGTCAGTAAAAGATGCCATTCTTCATGATTTGGAGGTATTTTTAATATTAACAAATCAATTATTTTCTTCAGTATATATATATAAACTTATTTATGTTTGCTTTGATTTCTTTGCAGTCTAGTTTTTCCTGGGACCGTGATCCGGCCACTGATGCTCTGATTTTAGGCCATGGGGGGAGATGATGCGTAAATATCGAGGTCGTCTGAAGGCCCGAGTGAGTACCTTTCTTTATAGTTAAGTACAAAATTGTTTTTCATCATCTAAGTATATAATTAATTTTCTTAATATTTTAAAGTATTTCGACCCGGAGCTTCCATTGGAAGCCAATTTGGCAAATTGTCCTCCGAATGTACCCGCAGACCAATGGAGGGCGATGGTCACCATTTGGATGGGAGAAGAACACACGGTATGTGACACATATATGTATGCATTTTATAGATATATCATTTGGAATTACTATCATTTGGAATTCTTTTATTGAAATTACTATCTTCGTATAGGGCATGTCAAAGAAAAATGCTGAAAATCGGAGGAAAGGTTTCAAGTCTACCCATAGAATGGGGAGAAGAAACACAAATCAACTCAAGGATGACTTCGTAAGTAATCTACTTTATGATTAGTGTTAAAATTGTAACCATTATATATGTATTAAAATATTATCGTAAGTTTACTAATCTTTTGCCATTAGGTAGTGGAGAACGAGCGAGTGCCCAATCGAATGGAAGTCTTCGAGAGGTCTAAGAGCCGCGATGTGGGCGGGGAAGTTCATTGGGTGGATCCTGCCTATGGTCCAATTCATGTAAGTTATTTGTAACATATTTGCATCTTTTTACAAATTAAATGAATCCGAACTTAATTACTTAAATAAATTTGTAGGAGGAGATGGTGAGGCTCACAACCACTGGCTCTGTAGACCCCTCCGGAACGAGTCAACCACCTCTTACTGCTGATGCGGCCTTCCTCCAGGCGACCGGTCCAGAGCATCAGGGACGCGTCCGTTGTGGTGGTCGTGGCGCCACCATACGGAATTGGTATGGAGTAGGGACCGGCTCGACCTCTCAGAAGACACAAAGGGAGAGGGAACTAGAGAGTCAGGTGTCTAGCATGAATATGGAGATTCAGGATTTGCGCCAACAAATGGCGATTTTCAATGCATTCATGCAGGCACATCAAGGTGGAGCGTCGACTAGCCACCCAACAGTTGATGATAATGCCGCTGTGAGGCTAGGCGACGACGATGACGGCGAAGAAGAAGATGATGCTGATGACGACGAGGACGACGACGATGACGAGGATGAGGACGACGACTAGGATAGCTTACTTAGTTTGTAGGATACTTTAGTATATTGTATAACTATTTTGAACAATTATTGTAGGATACTGTATTAGTTTCAATGTATGTGTTGTTGGACGAGTTGTTTATGAATGTGGATTGCACTTTTTTTTGTCTGGTGATTGTAGTTTATATTATGTATACAGATTTTTTGTAACAGGGGAAAATGAGGATCAAATAGGGGGCAGTGGCAACTTTTTTTGTTAGCAGATTAACAAAGGGGACGGTCATTGTGACCGTCCCCTTAGGATTTACCGTCTTCAGTTTTTATCATTTGGGACGGTCAAGACCGTCTCCCCTGACAGACTTTAAGGGACGGTCATGACCGTCCCCAATAAAAACACTGTAAGGGACGGTCACGACCGTCCCCTTTGTCTGACTTCTAGGGACGGTCTTGACCGTCCCCTATGTGCGAGTATTGGGGACGGTTACTAATACCGTCGCGTATACCAAATGCGACGGGACCTTTAGAGACGGTCTTATGACCGTCCCCTCTTATCAATGGGGACGGTCAACTTATCGTTAGCGACGGATGTTGACCGTCGCCTGTTCTCATCTTTCTTGTAGTGTAATGATCTGAGATAAACATCCAAATATTTTCAAGATGGCTTGGATCGGGCACAAGTAAAGTTAGAAACATATATTGCTTCTTGTTACACAACTATGGTCGCAAGTTGTACAAAGTGATGATAACCGACCAACAAGAGTAATCTTTCCCCAATCATGTGGTTTAAATCCATCAATGGACAATCCGATCACCACATTCCTCTTATCCATAGCAAAAATTGAAGATGACTCCATTAAAAACCTCCAACAAGTTGAATCAGAATGACGTTGCATAAAGTGACCACGGATATAATCTGCATGCCAAGTCATGTCTTTAACAATTTCTTTGCAATAATAGACTCATCATAAACGTGGTGCTATAGGAAAGTAACGAAGCACCTTTTGTGGAACATTTGTTTTCATGTTTGATTTACTCGTAGGTTCACCACATTCTGGACATTTAATCTCATTTGTATATTTTTTCCATAATAGATGATGTGATGGTTGGGGTCATTAACTTTTCTGATAAGCCAAATGTACTCATCGTGTTTTTACTTTATAATAGGTACTAGGTAAAGTATTATCTTCTGGAAGTATTCTCTTTATAATCTTAATCGTGGCATTGAAACTAGCATCGACGTATTGTACTCAATTTTAACTGTCAGTAACTCTGTAACAACATATAGGAGAGAAATGATTTACAACAAGGCCATAATGCCTCCTCTCGTCTTTTGTAACAATTCAATAAAATCTTTGGATTCTCCATTGGATTCATTATCACAACCCACTAAAGAAGGGAAAAAGTCTAGACCTGTTGTATCCATAACCATCTCTACAAAAGGAATGTCCGACATCTATAACCTCTCTCGGTAAGTTGCTCAAACCTCTCCTTGTGCATACCAACATGTGTAGTCAGTTACAAAACCATTCTTGCAACAGTGTTCTGCCATAACGTCTCTAAATTGTTATTCCGTCAATACACATTTCGCGCATATGCATATTATCTTCCCATCTATGTCAATTATTTTGTCTCCCCGGGCATAAGAAAAATTGAGAAAGCCTTGGCATGCAATTGGATCCACTCACTACACGGTTATACATCCAATCTATTTTTGAACTCATTGCTCTACCTGCAACGAGATCATAATAGTTATTTAGACACATAGTTTGATACGATGAAAACTTATCCTCTAATGAAGAAAAAAGCAACACTAACATAAATACCCCATTCATGCTTACCCTCATACCCTCCTACACGCTTTCCAAGATACCTCTCTTCCTAATTGATCTGTTGTTTAATTAATTCATCCAGTTTCGTATTTGATCTATCGATTTTCCTCGTGTTGTTTTTAATCAGTATCGAATCTCATTTCCTAATGATCTCTAAGCGCCAACTCATGGGCTGAGGTCTCATCTAAATAACACTATTACAACCATGTACATGCCTCACTACTAACTGTTAATAGCTCAAAATCCATTTCTATAGATGGTGATCATGGTTCAAAGCGAAGTGTGTTGAAGATATCAAGGTCTAATGACCGGTGGTGCTAGGATTAACTTTACATAATATATATCCATATAACTTAAACAGCATTATAAAAAATTTCAGGAAATTGGTGGCACACAATGTTACCTTACTAATGATGAGGTCTTCCTTACAAAAATTTTGTTGACATCCTAGGCATTCGCACTATTCCAAAGGGCATTGATGTGCCTTCCACTTATGGGATTTTCAAAGCTACCTTCAATCCTCTAGTCTATTATATGGAAGTAGCCTTCATTCATTATGATTCACCCACAGTTGGGAGTTCAACAACAAACCTCACAATATCTAGTTATGGGATTGAGTATCCACATCCACATCAAATCTTCACATGGAATTTTATCTCGTCTAGGTAAAAAGCTCTTATGATCCATGGTTGATATTTACCGAATCATCTCTTGGAATCATGCCAACTTTGATGTCTCTTTGTTCCAACCCTTAATGTCTCTTCACTAACTTAAATGCTGGCTTTAAGAAGAAACTAGAGAAATTGTTGAGAAAACTATACATTTACTATAGGGAAACGACCTTCCAATAGATGAAAAGGTTTGCAAAATAGTTGGACTGCATTGGTGGACAAATAAAAGAAAAATATGGACTCTACTTTTGGAGCTCTAGTGGTTGATCATGCAGGGCATTACGTAACCATATGTATAAGCTATCAATCATGCATTTGCAAAATCATCGTGTGGCAAGAAAAAGGATCTAAATTCATGTAACAAATATGTAAGTTCAATTAAGCTAATCAATCTGAAATAGCCCAATATAGCCTCCATTAACCCTACATACGTACTATAAGCGATCACTAAATGTAATAACCACCATGAAAATTAAAACTCCACAAGAACTCCACAATCTAAGTTCTCGTATGAATTCCATGTCGTGCATATAATCACAAATTACAAAAATATAAATCACAGGAATAATACCAGAATGCAGTAAGGTCAAATACTAAGGCCAAATAACAATAAGCAACGGATCGGGCAGGGATGGAAGGTGGAGGAAAGAGGTCGAGCGGTGGAGGTGCGAGAGGAGGGAGGGGGGATAGTGAATCGTTAGAGAGGGAGGTGGTGGAGGGGGGAGCGATGTCGGCCGTTGTCAGAGAAGGGAGGGGCAATCATGAGGATGAAGAGGGGATCCAGAGGGGTCGGCGGTGGAGGTGAGAGGAGGAGGGAGGGCAATGGAGGTGTGAGAGGGGGAGGGAGGGCAGTGGATCGCTGGAGAGGGTAGTGGTGGAGGAGGAACGGCGCTGAGGGTGCTCGAAGAAGGGAGGGGGCGATCGGGAGGACGAAGAGGGGTTCCTGGGGCGCGAGCGTTGAAGGTACGAGAGGAGGAGGGAGGGCAGTGGATCGCTAGAGAGGGAGGTGGGGAGGGGGGGGGGGGGGTGGAGGAGCAGTGCCAGCGGTGGTCGAAGAAGGGAGATTGCGAGGGGGCGATCAGGATGATGAAGTGGGGTTCCAGGGGAGTTGGGGATGAGGGTCGGACGAGAGGGGAACGGATATAGGGCTTCGATTCGTGGGGGGACCGTGAACATTTTCGCATGATTATACTATTCTGATTATATGGATAAACGTTATGTTATTAAGTTTATTTGCATCAGAACTATGAAAATCAGAATAGGGGTTCAAATTCTTACATGGTTAGAACACTCTGGTGACTAACCAGTAATTGAACATAATTATTTTATTCGTCAATACATAATGCACAATATACCTTTGCAAAGCCTACAAATCTTTACCCGTAAGAACCAATAATAACAATAACAACTATTGTTATTAATCTATTAATAAAACATGCGACTCTCTAATAATAAAGAGTAATACCACATTAATGAATATCTTGATGTGCTCACCAAAGATTTATTCAAACGCCGATTTGACCTAAAAAAGCTAAATATAATTTTCCATATTTAGATAATTGATTAAAATCGAATATTGACAACAAAACTTAAAACAACCGATTTCTTATTTGAACCCATGCCATTGTTGACCAAATCAAAAGATAAGGGCCACAACATTAAACCATATGTATTACTCACTAATCTCATTGGTTAAGGTTTGAAAAATAATAATAATCAACTAATCCAAGCACAACCATCGTTTGAAATAATACGAGGAGTATACTTTTTAATGTATCACTTTATCATCTAAATATTTGGTCAAAAGTAACCATATTAAGTTGTAACCTAAGTTTAGAGAATAAACCCGTACCTATTATTTCCATTAAAGCCAAGGTACATTAACTTGGCTATGATACCAGATTGCAGGAAAATTTAAGTGCACATAAATGAATCTACGGAAATAGTGATCCACGAGTTACCTCATTCCATCGCAAATCAAATATAAACTTGTAATGGAGATGATAAATAAAATGACGGTGATCCTTTCTTCCTCTTTTCTCCTTCCCTTGACCTCAATCATTAAGACTTTCTTAGATGGCAGAGAGTTTTATGGTGGTTTTCTTAATATCTTGATTTGGTGTTTTACATAAGGAACCATCATGTCTCTTTTATAGGGGTAGATTTGGAGGGTTCAACAAGATAACAAACCCTATCGTAACTGACTCATGATAACCCACTAGTCATTAACGTGGATTAAGATAATGCGGTTACGATTTATCCATTGACTCTATAAAAAAATCCAAAATTTATTATCTCATAAATATTTTATATGGAGTACATATAGGATAAATTCCAACAATGATGACTATGGAATGTAGGAGGATCGCAATGATGATTGTCACAAAGAGGTATGTTGCGACAAAAGCGATGCTATGTAAGGATGACGAGATTTATGTAGATCGGATAGAGAAATACTGAATGATGAAGATACACAGGAGTTACATCTTTTGAAGCAACACTACTATTATCCCTTTTATGCCTACGCTATTTATAACATATCTAAAGAATTTGATATTGATGATGCATTTGCTAAATACCACAATGTTACTATATTTAGAGAATTATAAAGCTCTGGATCACAAAGACAAAATTAGTTGTATTTAGCAACGTTATTATTTAGGATTTTTCTCACCTTCTTTTTTTAAGGAAAAAACTATATGAACATTTATAGTAGCATCTTTATTTCCAAGTAAAAGAAGACCGTATGTGGCAATTGTTTTGTAAATCAATCAATTCTCCATACGGATTGTTGTCCTACCTTCTTTGACCCCCTCGTTCAAACAAACACGCAGGAGATACGATTAACAAGCTTCGCCCTACCCTTGCTCCTCCATCCCCATCAGATCTCGCCGCTCCCGCGCCGCCGCGCCCCTCAGAGGCTCGATCGAGGGTGGTGGATGCAGACGCCGATCGGAAGGGAGGGCGAGAGGTCGGCGATGGACGCGAGGGGCGCGATCGCTCGCCCGATCCTGGCGGAGCAGCTGAAGGAGTACCAGGCCCGATCCAAGCACGAATTGGCTTCCCTATCCTTATTTTCCTCCTCCAATCCATCCTCCACTGGGATCTCATCCAAGTATGCCTCCCTTCCTCTTTAAGTCGCCCTGCTGTTTTGTTATTTTTCTAAGGTTCTGCAGATCGATTGCGATTTCTACGGTTCAAAATCTCTTTTTGATCGGAGCGGGAAGCGGTTTTGTGTATCCCGAGGATGCCGTGCTTTAGATTTTGGGATTTGATCAATCGTTTTGAGGAGACCTACTTTTCGCTTTCCGTGTTTGTTCCCAACAGCTCGCGATTTTTTAGAACACAAGAATGTTTTCGGTAAATTTGCCTCTAGTAATTGCAGTTTGTGAGATTAGGAGCCCCTGGTTGACAGTATGTGAGTTGTCGTTCTTGTTGATACGACTTATTATATTGTTGGAGAGGTCGCCTTTCTGCTGAGTCCAGATGTGAGATGTGATGTCTGGCACGTTTTGGAGATCGTGGAATCCACTCAAATATTACCTACTCTCCTGTAACTTTTGAGAAAAAGGCTGTAGTGTTCAGTAGGGGCATGGGGTCACCCCTGCGGTTATGTTCTTGCAAGGAAAGCAAACCCTAGATGCTATTTTTTTTAAAGGTAAGTAAGTATATTAAAAGTGGAAAAAACTGTTTACAGTAAGAGTTATCTCTTTTCCCTCCACACAAAAATCCAAAGAATGGGGGAGGGAGTTGTAGGGAGCAGACAGTGAAGCTGAAAGAGAAACAGAACCCCAACAGCGAGGATTAGCAAAAAATCAATTGTAAATGATCATTAGGTCTTCCAAAATCCGGTTAGCCGTCACTCTAGCCGGCGAAAATGAAGTTTTTGTCCAGCGGAGGTTGCGCTCCCGCCAGATCCACCAAACAGAAGTCACAATAGCAGAAACTGACTTTGATAGCGAGATCAGCGTCTAAGCCATGCATCGTCTTCACCCGATCCAGAATAACTGAGATAGCATAATCAGGGCCAAAGGGAGGCAGTCGAAGCGGCCCGGCGATGAGAATCCAGATTTCCTTGGAGTAGGGGCACTCCCAAAAGATGTGATCCCATGATTCATGGAGGTGATCACACAATAAGCAGTTGGCATCCACGCCCATTCCCTACTTCAGGAGCCTGTCACGAGTGGGTAACCGGTTACGAGCCACTCTAAACATGCATCATCTGTGTTTAGGGGGTGCCTTTGAACCCCAAACTTCCTTACAATGACTAAAGATCGGTCCTCTAGAGCGTACCAGATCAAAACACGAACGGAAGGAGAAGCCCATCAGAGAGAGAGCCCACTTATAAGGGGGACCAAGCTGAGCAAGAGCAGGCGCAATAGAATCTCTGTTCTGCAAGAGAACCTTCCAAATCAAAGAAGCATTAGACTTCAAAGGTATATCCTAGAAAGACTCATCCCTAAGGTATTTGGCACGAAGATATTCGGCCCAGATAGAATTCTCCGCGGAGAGGAACTGGCAAACCCAGCCGACAATCGAAGCTTTAGCCAGGTCCCCCAGGGATCTTATTCCAAGGCCGCCTTCGACTTTAAGAAGACAGGCTTTCTTCCAGGCTAAGGCGTGGCTTTTGTAGTCCCACAAGAAGTCCGCACAGAGAGAGGAGATCCTTGAGATTACCAAAGATGAAATAACGGTACAGTCCGACTAATAGAGCAAGATTCCCGCAATGACAGAGTTATTTAATTCAATACGACCCGCTGAAGAAAAGGGTTCTAGACTTACCAGCACACAGCTGGCCCCGGACCTTGTCCACAAGAGCCTTACCCGTCGAGGAGCAGCCAAATTTGTCCGAGAGCGGAATGCCCATGTAGGTAATAGGTAGAGCTTCCCCAAGGAGGCCCAGAGCAAGATTCCAAGAAAATTGGGTCCTGGTATTCATAGAGCAGAATAATCTGCTCTTCGATGCATTCATCCGTAGACCAGACATGGCCCCAATTCGTTCATTGTAGAGACAATTGCATTTAGGGACCGAGAGTTGCACTTAGTAAAGAAGAGAAGGTCGTCAGCATAGATCAAGTGAGAGGGGGGCCCTGTTGCAGCCTCTGCCCATAGGGGAGATACATCCATCTGCCACAGCCTGATCAACCAGGCAGGTGAGAGTTTCCATGACGAGCGTAAAAAGAAGAGGGCTCAGGGGGTCACCCTGGCGAAGCCCTCTAGTACACTTGAATAGCCCGTTGGGCAGGCCATTAACCAGGACCGAGTAAGAGACAGTTCCAATGCAGTTATGTATCCACTTCAACCAGGTAGTTCCAAAACCCATCTCAGATAACCTATTCAGCAGGAAAAGGTGATTAATCGAATCAAAAGATTTTGTTATATCCACCTTGACACAAGCCCGACGCGGCCCCCTAAGTCTCCCAAACCCCCAAGGCCAGCCTCCTGCGCCAGTCGCGACACTACAATGCGCCGCCCCTTAGCAAACGCCAACTGATTAAGGGAGACAAGGTGAGGGAGAACCTCCGAGAGCCTAGCCAAGAGAAGCTTCGCAAAAATCTTGTAGATGACATTACAACAGGAGATAGGCCTAAAGTCCCCCAAGCCCGAGGGAGAGGGGACCTTAGGCACAAGCGTCAGAAAGGTATGGTTGATTTGCCTCAGTATAGCGCCACCCGAGTGTAGGAATGACATGGCGTGTATGACTTTCTTTTTGACTAAATTCCAATGAAATTTGAAGAACTTAGCATTGAAACCGTCGGGTCCTGGAGACTTAGAAGAGTTGATAGAGCGCAACGCGTGTAGGATTTCATCCTCCAGGAACGGGCGTTCAAGCCAATTCCTAGCTTCAACAGAGAGTATTTTCTTGGGAAGGGGAGGCGGGGGCGAGGCGGGAGGAGGGGAACGATCTGTGAGGAGGGCTTCATAGTAGGAGAGAGCCTGGGAGGCAATCTCCAAAGGGCAATCCACAAAGTTACCCATACTATCAATAAGGCAAGGGATTCTATTCTTCGCCTCTCTAATATTGGCCGAAAGGTGGAAGAATTTAGAGGAGCGGTCCCCAAGCTTCAACTAGGAGATGCGGCTTCTTTGCTTCCATAGAGATTCACGATCAGCCTCAAGGCTTAAGAGGAAGAGCTTGAGATCTTGCTTGAGCTGCGCAAGATAAGGATCTCCAGGTGACAAGGCGAGGGCCTCATTAACGTGGACCAAGGCCGACGATGCGGAGAAGAGGTCCTCCTCCACCCTCCCATGAGAGGCAGCCCAAGCCTTAAGGGAGCGCTTAACAACATTCAATTTTTTAGCCAGAACAAATAGGGGGTACCACTAACCTGGGTATCCCAAGCGGCCTCCACCAACGGCAAGTAACCATCCCTTGCCATCCAAAAGTCGAAAAATCTGAAAGGCCTCGCCCGGTGCTCCCTTTTCACCAACTCAACCGTAAGGAGAGCGCGGTCACTGGAAGGCAAAGGGGAGTAGCGGACCTTTGAGAGAGGGAAGACCTCCATCCAATGCGAGTTGCAAAGCGCCCTGTCTAGCCTTGCCGCGATTCTTCCTGGTCCTACAGAGGAGTTGTTCCAAGAGATGGAATTTCCCCAAGGTTCAAGCTCAATCAGACCGTTATCATCGATGCAACGGTTAAAGTCCGCAATAGAAGAATGTTGAGGCGCTCTACCCCCATATTTTTCAGACGTGAATCTAACCACATTGAAGTCCCCTAAGATTAGCCAAGGCACTTCAATGGAGGGATTAAGCTGTCCGATTTCAGCCCAGAGATTCCTCCTCTCAGAAGGGAAGTTCGATCCATAAATAACCGTTAGATTGAGCTTCAGCCCTCCAGCATTGGTGCAATTTGTTGTGATAGATTGAGGGGTGGTGGATATTGGGTTACAAGTCCAGGCATCCTCCTTCCAGAGGGAGCCAAATTCTGCCAAGGTTTGTGTTGTTATGCATTTCAGCCCACCCACGTGGGATGGCTGCGAGGAATCTGGAGATACTTTCTGGGCGGATTTTTGTCTCAACGAGGCCAACCATCTCAGCATTGACTTTTCCAAGGTCTCTAAGAAGACATTTCATCTTGGACGATTTATTTAAACCCCTGGCATTGCAGGTTGTGATAGACATTAATCCAAGGAGGAGGGATGTTTCTTTGGCCTGAGGCGTTTTCTTTATAGCAATTTGCACTTGATTTTTTTCTTCCTTCCATGAAGAACCTGAACCCATTCCGGGTTCTCAGAGGAGACGTTCTTTGGCAGAGAAACAGAAGCTGTAGAATCCATTCCCTGCGTCCCCTGCAGACTTGGGTGATGAAGATGCGAAGGTCGAGCATCGCAAGAGCCCCCCGCATCACCAGAAGAAATGTCCCAGAGGAACCTGCCGAGATGTTAAGGTCAGGCCGAGGAGGGAGCGGTTGTTTGCTGGGCTTGCGAGGATTAGCCATAAAACCATGCAGGGCAGAGCGGGAGCCAATCAGAAAGGCGTTATAAGGCCGACCGGCAGGCCTTCTAAGGATCTTAGGGGCCTGGTGCTCCGATAAGGGATAGGGGGTCTCCTTCCCCCCAGCTTTAGGGGAGAGGGAAGTCATATTCTCGACATGTGAAGGCGAAGCCAGAGACCGGCCAATAATATCCTCATTCATCTAGGAAAGGTTATTGATGTGTTGGACTCCAGCAAGACCCGCCACGAGGGGGGAAGAGTCAATAGGGGGCGATGAGGTCTCAGAAGACAGAACTGGCAGGAGCCGAGTTTCCAGCAGCCAATAAGGCTTCCCCAGCAGCAAATTTTACAGAAGCATGTACAAGGCATGAATCAATAGAGTGACCGAAGACCACACATGATGTGCATCTTTTGGGATTCCATTCCAAGTCCACCCGAATCATGGTTCGTTCCCCCGAGGGGAGAACCTAAGGAACAACCTGAGGTATATCCTTTGCGGCGTTAATAGATATACAACATCTCGTAAAGTCACGACGGGCCCCATTTGCAGTCGCTGCATCCATGAATAGAGGAACCCCCAACAAACTAGCAAGCTTGTTAAGAACTATAATTGAGCAATGCCTAGGGCTCAGACCATAGAATCTCACCCAAAGAGGTATATCATTGAGGAAGTCTTTCTCAAGGAACATACCTGCCTCCTATTGGCGAAGGACAACCAAGCGGCCCTGGAAGAGCCATGGGCCGGAGCTGAGGATCCGCTGGCATTCCTCCGGCGAGTGCAACTTTAGATAGTAGAAACCATTTTCCCTAGGCAGGAGCTTGAACGGCCCAGAAGGCCTCCAGACTCTCTCCACGAAGGAAAGAAGGAGCTTGCCGTAAGGTCTCTTGCCCAGAACATAAAACACAAGGGTGTTTTCCCAACGTCGGTCCAGAGCATCAATCTCCCCTTGAGAAAGGAGGGCGACCGACTCGCCATCAACCAGCGAGGGAGCTTCGAAGGCCATCCTAAACTGAGTGGGACAGCTGGACCCACAGATTTGAGCCCACGAGCGGCCAGCGGCCGGCCCAGGGGCGGGGATAGTCGGACGGGGTGGGTAGGCCCGAAGAGGCTGATGGGGGAGGCGGTGAGAGGTGGCGAGGGTCTGGTGGGGGCGCCGGGTACAAGTGCGGAAGCGGACAACGATGGAAAGGTGGGGACAGATGATTTGAGCGGTTTGAGGGGAAGCGAGCGAGTGATGATGGAGTGAGGGACTCTAGAGGACGAGGGTTGATGCCAGGCCGAGTTTAGAGGCGACGCGCATGAGTGGTTGGAGGAAGGGCAGGCAACTGCCGCGGGGAAAGGTCGGGCGACGGAGGGGAGAAAGGGTTAGGGTTTGCGGAGGAGGGGGTCAGGGGGATCGGGAGGCATCGTTTTTGTCTCAGGCGCACCTTGTCTATTTTTATACATTGGGATGTTAGTTTATGATATTATATTTTTTGAAAGGAGGTTTGTGATATTCGATGCATGGATGGGGAGAGGTTTTTTTGAAGGAAACTCCCTCAAGTTGGATTTTCATTTAACAACCACAGATCTTAGAGGTTGGAAAACTATTTATTGTGGGAAGTACAACCAGATGGTAGGGGAGGAAGAAATAAGAAGCAAAGAATAACATAAAAAACCAAGAAGAAACCGACGCCACCCTCCATGTCCATGGGGACTGTCCTCGGCCAACAGTGAAAAACCTTGTGAGCACTCTCTTAAGGAACATGTCGATTACAAAAAAAGAAAAAGAAGAAACCATCAATTCCTGAAGTTTCAAATGTGTTGCTTAGCTCCAAAACCTGATGGGCCTGATCTAGGTGCATTATGCGTCTCACAATAGAGATGGATCGAGGGTGATCCACTGGAAGGGAAGCACAAGATTTGGAACCAGAGTTCGTCCTTTGAGCTTCATAGAGCCATCATCAAGGAGATGGAGGTGAAGGCGACGAGGGAGGTGTGGAAGGCAGCGACTGGTCGTTGGGGCAATGAAGGCAGAGGAGTCGACGAGGATAAACGCGAGGGAGGCTGAGACTGGTCTCTGCCATGGATGCAGAGGACGAGCGCCTCACCTCGTAGAGAGAACATCATCCATCCAGGGTGAAGCTCGAGCCCCCTACCTTCAAGGGCGGAAGAGGGCTGCCCGGGGGCTCCAACCGCTCACCAGATCGGGAACCACCGGAGTCCCAGGCTGGAGGCCGTGGATGGGGAAAGGTTGAAATGCTTTATCATGGATGTCGCGATGAAGCTACCATATTTACATGGTTACTGGATTAGTTGATTTTCATATTTAGCTATATATGAATTAATCATCGTTCCTTTGGGTTAGCATGCATCATGATGTTTATATGAAAGAGTTAAAATGCCTATGAAGTTCAAAAAATACAATAGTAAGGATAAAAGATCATAATTATTAGATAGTGGTAACTTGGTATAATAAATCGAATCCCGAATGAGATACCATTGCTTGTTTCTTGCTTCTCTAGGTAACAATGTTGGGAATTGACTTTCTATTTGCAAATTAATCCACATAATATCTATCATAATATGTTGCTGTATAGTGTCAAAGCTGCTGACTAAACAAACCCTTTCCAGAGATACCCTTGATTTACCTCTAGACCATCATGGCTGCAGCTCAGTAGACTTGTGTAGGCTCATGAATTAACCAAGTTTCCCACCTGTTAGGTCTTATGATAATAAGATAGAGGAGCTTCCTGGTCAAATTGACGATACTGTCCCTCATTTATTGGCATGTACTTAATCGAGCTGTGGTATCCATAGGTATTACATCGTCTTATTATTCTCGAAATCAACAATAGAATTTTACTTTCACCTAAGAGAGGGGAAAACACATCCTGTAGAGGTGAAAGCATGAGAAGAGGATGTTGACCACACACAACTTCACTCCTATCTTGATCGACTTCAAGAATACCTCAAGGGTGTTATCTTGAGAAGAGACAAGGCTTGCTGTGCAAATTCCAACCAATTTCAATCCGTAATTTTATGGATATTCCATATATGGAAATGAGCAATGATTTGATGGTGTGAACAATGGCATGCAAGACTTTAAGGTTTCTTTTATCCACTGTCTGATGGTGTGAAGTATATAGGGATTATGCTGGGTTTTGGCATGTCGTGTGAAATGATTTATGAACTTCTGTGCAATGTTTTTTTAATCCTAAGTGTGATTTTTGAGCGACCAACACACGATTTTGCTGGAACCTTAGTAGGTAGAATTGCAATCACAAAGGGTAATTATGGGTTGCAGGTGAGGGTTTCTGTTGTTGAGGAAATTCATCATGATTTTAGAGAAAAGATCAACATTGCTTGGTGTGCGGATATTAGCAACAAACCCTTAGATCCACATGTGCTAAGTTTACGCTCAATGTCTCGAGAGGGTCAACATGGCCTTGGACAAGGAAAAGTTAAAGTAAGTATGATCTACATGGCCTTGAAAGAAAGACATCTATGTATAAGCTACGACCCATGGCCATGAAGAAAGCAGTTATATGCAAAAAGATCTTCTTTGCCTCTCAAGCCTAAGAAAAGTTACATACCAGCAAAGTAGTTTTTATAATAAGATATTGCATGAATCCCCATTCTTCCTCCTCTCTTCTTTGATTCACAATATTCCTTCAGATCCAATTCTTTTCAAATAAGAATTGCTTGTCTTGGATCTCTTCTTGCATGTTTTTTCATGAAATTCATAATTTCCTCCTCGGTTCGTGCACCCATTCATATCCATGCTTCACATCTTCACCACCAATGGAGTGAACATCGTTCCTTTTTCTAATCTCCCATTCCTCACCTTCCCAAAAATTAAAGAGCGGTTTTATTGTGAAATCCATGGTCGAGAGATGATTAAGTTGTTTCCTTGTTATTTTCGACACTTCTAAATCAGAGCATGAGGTGTTGTCCTCCACTTTGATATCATCTATTGTTGTTTCTTTTTTCTTGAACAAGGAGAATCCATCCCTTCATTCATTAAGCTTCTTTGGCTTCACCTTATCTAATCCATGGAGGATATCCTCTCTGAGAGGATTAAAATGCAGCCTCCCCTAACAAATCGTAAAAAGGAAGTCTACGAAGTCAAAGTACATGAATCTCCCAATTAGGCTCCTTTACATGTTTATTTGTCTGTTTATTCCCTCTTCCAACTCATTCTCAGTAAAAAAAACCAATCATATTGTAAAAAAGATCTCGTCAAGCAGCTTATTATCATGCATGCAAGGCTTAATCCTCTTTCCAGTAGAAAACCAATTAGGTCTATGGTAGTTCCTTATGCATCTGTGGATTGGGCAGGAAAGATCTTGAACCAATGTGTAACCAATAAGAACATATAGAAAATACGCGCAAATTTGCGTCGTGGCATGAAGTGATAATGGTCATCTTTTTTTTTCTTCTACTATAGGACAAATGAAGGATCAGAAGTGCCATCATAAGCCTTCCATCTTTGGTGTCTAGAAATTAGTTGAGGTTATTTCATCATGATTTTGAGGGGATGGGAAGTTCTGAGGTTGAGAGTAAGGGTTATGATACCTCTTATCTCCCTAGCTCTGGGCTTTATGATCTCTTAACATTCATTGTAGATTCCTTGGGCGAAATCTTGACATCTCCATCTCTTCCTATGGATCCCTCATTAGATTATTAATGATAGAAGTAACACAGTGGTATGGAGTTGTACGATTGCATGAGAGACTGTAATTACGCTCCTTCAACGTGCTTGCTTGGAGGGCTGGCCTCTTGTATTGGTCGTAATGGAGCAGCTGGAAATTGATTCCTTAGAAATCAAGAGGAGATGGTATAGCAACATTTCCTTCAGAGTAGCTAAATCACAGTCCATGTTGTAGACCAACGAGTAGTTTGGCGGGGGTTTTAAGGTCCATCCCTTGTTAGTAGATGAATTATCTCGAGCACCATTGCTATTATGTGTTGGATGAGCTGATTGCATTTGACCTCCGTGTCCCTTCCTAGCATCACTCAACATTGTGTTCATGATAGGTATATCGAGCTAAATGAGTCAAGTCAGCCCTGACTCAGACTTGAACTCAATAATGAAACTCAAACTCGCGCTTGGACTTGATAAACTTTGAGTCTAGAAATGCTGCCTCGAACTCGAACTCGTTATCGATTTAAATGAGTCGAGCCAGCTCTGACTCAGATTGGAGCTTGATAACGAAAATCAGACTCTATCTTTGACTTGATAAGCTTCGAATCTAGAAATGTTGACTCGAACTCATTGAGTTCGAATTGGCTCACTAGTCTCTTGATGAGACCTTTGTACATGGATTTCTATATGTTTTATTTATGATCTTTCTTTAACGAATCAAGTTAAACTCATTAGGAATCTTAATAATAACAACAATATTAAGTTTTTTCTACACTATATATAGATAAACTTATCCTCGACCACTTTTGTATATATATCGCCATTACGTTGATATCTTGTTATCCAATAATGCTTCTAATTGGTACTATGACACTTTAAATGTAACGATGGCCTCAAATTTTAGCGAAATTTGGTCGAATTTCTGTCGAATATCGGTATCCAGTCAAAATCGAAATTCGATCGAAATGACCGAAATGACCGAAATATGGGGGCTCTAGTACAAAAAATGACCGAAATGATCGAAATTTCGGTCGAAATTTAACCGAAATTCCATCGAAATTCCGTTTCAACCGGTCATCGAAATGGTGACCGAAACCGACATTTAGAGCCTAACCCAACGTGTATCAAAATTTCATGTCATGTAAATCCACATTATAACTTGTTTGGACATTATTATAATAAACACACTGTTATAGTCTAAATATTTTAACTTAAGGACTAATGCAATTAACATTTAATCTCTTTGGAACAAGGTGCTACTACATTAATCTTGATTTGAAATTTAATCATAAAATCATTGACTCAATAATGGTGCTAAAATATCGCTTATATATGATGTCTTATATATCAATAGCCTTAAGACATGTCTTGAAATATGATGGAGGGTTATTTGCATGGTTCATACATATTATGTTACAATTGATAAACACCTAATGATCTCACCTTTTAGAATAGAAGAAAAACCATTAAAAATAATAAGTCAAGCAAGTACCCTAAACTTTTGAAAAAAGATGGTGAGTAGTCAAGGATATGATCTTGGAGTCGACGACTTCACAAGGGCAACATCGAAGAGGGAAGGGGTAACATGTAAGAGCTTTCTAAGGGGAGGGCAACGATGTCATCATCAATAGGGTAGGCAAAGGGAGGAGACATATCAAAGATGGAAGGAGTTGATGAGTAGGCATACGACCACACACGTAGGAGTAAGGAGAAGTCCAGGAGGAGAGATGATGTAGAGAAATATGGAGGGTTCGTGAGAGACAAAGTGGTGTTTCCTTGTCATGTAGGAGGATATAGGGATGCGTTAGTATATCCATAATGCCGAGCATATGTGGCATGTGTGCAGTACAAGAACTTATTGAAAAAAATTAATAAGCCAAATCCAGTTATTGAATCGAGTTAGAAGGTCAAGCACGGGTGAACTTGAACTTAATTCGATAAGGCTAACGAGTGTATTATCCGATTCAAACTCGAACTCATTACCTTTTCGAGTCTGACTCACGAGTTGTTATGGAGTTGAGCCCAAATCGAGTTCATCGAGCCCGAGTTTTCCTGACATCCCTAGGTCGGGAGTTGGGGACATCTATGATGTGTGATTAAGGCTGGAATACGAAGCCATATGATCATTGTTGCAAGAACATTCGAGGTTCATGCTTGGAAGATAGTTTCTCTTTACATGATTGGCATCAAATAATGCAAGCGGAAGAGCCCGTATGCATATTTTTGCTGATTACCAATCGAGAAGTTATGATAGCCAAGCAAGCAAGCATGAAAAACATGGATTTTATCATTTTCTACCTGTATGGTATATTTCTTGTGCAGGTAGATCTCTAATACAATATAGTTTGTTAATTTTGGTCTCTCACAATCTTTCTTGACTAAGTCAACCATGGTCGGTCCCAAGTCCATGTAAATTGAGTAGGATTGCTTTAGGTTGCTGACAACCAGTGTGAAACATTCAAAGTCAAATTCCTAAATAATTAAATAGTATTTTTCAGAAAATAATATTTAGGAATTTACCTAAAGATTGTCAGATCTTTTGAACATGGATTTGAGCAAATATTATATTTCATTGGGGCGCTCCCTACTAGCGACACATTGTATCGACCTAATGCAATGAGAAATTGGCAAGGATCGCTACATCACGACTTGGATGTAGTTCAAAATTTTCAAGGGTTCTTGCATAAGGAACACATGTGAGTAAATAAGATAGTTCCATTGCATCGTCGTCCGGATGCAGTCTAAAATTTGCAAGGGTTCTTACATGATAGACACGTTCGAGTAAAGAAGTTAGTCTAAAAGAGGTTGTAAAAGAAGTTAAGGATATGCAGTTGGAATATTGGCACTTTGACTGGCAACTCGATGGAGATAGTAGATACGATGGAAGAAGGAAGATTCTGACACGATCCAAGAGACAAAATAGGTTGGATAGAACACAAGGGAGATCGTGAAGACAATGACAACAACAAAGCCTTTTCCCCATAATTAAGTAGGGTTGGCTATATGGATTCTGTCTCCATTCATATCTTTCTTGGGTCAATCTTGGGCTTATATAAAAGATACTAAGATCCCTTCATATGGTCTCATTTCAACACTTCTAGGGCCGTCACCCTATCTTAACCGGCTCAACATCCCAAAACTCGTATCTCTTAACTGATGCATCAGCTGACCTCCTCTGTAAATGGTCAAACCTCCTTAAACGATTTTCTCGCATCTTATGCTCGATCGAAGTTACACCAACTTTCCTTTTGATTGCATCATTCCAAATTCGATCTTTACGCGTATGTCCACCCATCCGCCTTAGCATTTTTATTTCTGCTATTGCCATTCTCTGCACATGTCTATGTCTACATGCCAACATTCAGATCCATATGGCATAACAGATCTCACAGCTTCTTTGTAAAACTTTCTTTGATTTTTAAAAAATTATCGTATCATATAAAACAATAGAGGCTCCTTTTCACTTTAGCCAACCTTCATTTATTCTATTAGTAACATCTCCATCAATTTCCCCATCATGTTTGTTGGAGTATTTGATTGTGCGACATGAGTTGTAGCAGGGTAAATGGATCTTGGAGAAGATCCATTTACCCCATCCAGTGTTTAGTCCCACATCGTCTAGTGGTGGGACTTGGAGGCTCTGGAGAGGCTATATAAGGTGCCCCAGACCTCCTGTATCCATTGAGAAAGTGGTTTCATCCCGCTCCTTACGGAGTAGGGTTCCACTTAAAATCCCGTTGTTCTTTTCGTTCTTTATATTTTTCCATGTTCGCTTCTGCATGTTTATTTTCTTAACATGGTATCAGAGCGGGTCGATTCTCCGAGATTTCAAGTCCTTTATTGTTTTGTTCATTCGAGATTCGATGTTATTATTTGTTCAAGATTATGATATGTCCGCGTATACTAGAGTTTGTTTTTAAACCCTAATTTCTGTGAAGATGAAGAATCTTAGGGTTCCATCTCTGGAACCCTAGATCTGGTTCTACACCCAGACGGTGCTCGGCATCCATCCAACAGTTCGGTTCGAGTTCCTGTTCCTGAATTGCCTGGGGAATATGTTCCAGAATGCAACATCCAGGCAGCGAGCCGCATCAGCCCTCAAAGGTGGTGGCGCACAGCCTCCCTCGTGCATCGTGCACCCAGTGCACGTACCCCAAGGCAACGCAAACGTCTCAGGCTGCAACGGCGGATCCTCCTTCGTCCTGGCGTCGTGCGCATATTCCTGCAACTCCTACGCGACGGCATTGGGTTCTTTGTGAACCATGGCAGCAACCCCCTCGTGAATCTAGGGCTCCACATCGTTCCTGGCGGCGCGAATCCTCAGCGCACAAAGACCTCCCTGCACGCAACCTTCTTCTCCCGCTCGTACAGGCGCGCCATCGCGCTCCCACAGCCCCAGTCGGGGCGGGGAGCCCCATCTCCATTCTCACCGGCAAGATGCAGCGTGGCCTCTAGACGCAAAGAGCCCAAAGGCTGTGCAATTCCCAGTTCTCCCTCACGGGAGCTTATCGGCAGCGACAGATGAAGAACCTTCCATCGGGGGAGGCAATAAGAAGAATTCCAATATTGGGAACCCTAAGGGTGCGTTTGGTTGGGGGGTTACCCCCCACTTTGGGTGGGTAACCCCCCAAAACCCAAACTTTTAACCCACTAGTGGGGTCCACTTCCTTCCCATAAAAAAATATATATTATACCATCATATCATCTAAAAATCATAAAATATTCAACTTCTACTCACTATTCCAAACTTCAATACAATCAACAACCACCCACTTTTTCAAATTTCAATACAATCATATCATAATAACTATCAACTTTTTCAAATTCCAATACAATCACATCACACAAACTCTCCCGACCCTTAACCCACCAATTAAACACACAAACACAAAACCGGGTTATCCTCCCTTGGATAACCCACGAATCAAACGCATCCTAAGGGTGCGTTTGGTTGGCGGGTTAAGGCGGGTTAAACTGGTAGAGGGTAACCCGTTTTTAGATTTTGGTGTTTGGATAGAGGGTTAAACTGGGGGTGGGTTAGAAGTGGGTTTAAGGTGATATGATTGTATTGAAGTTTGAAAAAGTGAGTAGTTATTGTGATATGATTGTATTGAAGTTTGGAAAAGTGAATAGAAGTGGAGTAGTTTATAATTTTTATATGATATGATGGTATAATATATTATTTTTTGATAGGATTGATGATGTGAAATTGATTTATTTAATTTTCTAAAAAAGGAATAAAGTGGGGCCCATGGGGAGAGATGGGGATGTGGGTTAAGGGAGGGGGGGGGGTAAACTCCCCTAACCCGCAGGTAACTTGTCATCCTAACGGTACCTAAAGGAAAGCGGGCCACGGGAAAAATTGAGGGGGCTATTAAAAAAATCCTGTAGAGATCCGTGCTCGGTTGGAAAAAAAGAGGAATAAGAGTGTTGGGCCCAAAGTGGGCCGCTGGATTTTTTTAAAAGGAGAATGTTTTGAGCCTTTTTGGTTGTGATATTAAAAAAATGAGAGAAGAGAGATTAAAAAAAGGGAGAGAAGTTTAAAAAAAAGAAAAAAAGAGGCGCGTACACCGGAAAAAAAGTTGTATGCAAAGCAAAAAAGGGAAAAAGCCCGTTAAAAAAGGGTTGAGACGACTTTTAAAAAATTGTGTTTAAAAAAATGTGTGACAGCTTATTAAAAAAAGAGAGGAAGAAGAAGAAGCCGTGAGATTTTTTTAGATTGATCTTCCCCATTATATTGTCTTCTCCCAACTTTTGTCAGTTGACAGTATCCATATTTTCCGACAAGTATGAGAGAAAGGGGGAGTATTATGTAGAGTCACAGGTCTTTTGTTCCAGAAGCCCGATGTAGATTTCCAGACTCTACATTTTCAGATGAATATTCTCCATGCGCAAGATTCAGACTCGACGATCAGATTCCGAGTCCACAGGTGTGATGCGCAGTTGTTCAGACTCGACAGATTGGTCAGAGTCCAAGTTCGAGGCACTCCATGTTCAGACCCTTTTTCGAGTTCTCTACAGAGAGACTCATTTTCATACACGCATATGTTTGCGATCATTTTTCAGATGAGCACATGTATGCCATCAGTTCAGAGGTCCCCATCCATTATTGTTGTTTCGGCTAGAGTTTTCATGTGAGCCATAGATACTCCAAAGTAGAGGACCATTCCCTATGCCATATTGGCAAGGTTTTCATGTGGTATCATAGGTACACCAGAGCAGTGCACCATTCTCTGAGCCAGATGGGAGAGACCCATTTCTCCGACGAGGAGACTTTTCAGACTCCATTCTCCAGCGACCGTGGACTCCGACGAGGATTGCACAACCACGATCCTTTTCAGTTCGACCCTTTTCAGAGATGGAGCAATTGTCCACATTATTATGGCGGGCCAGAGTACTCCGACGAGGAGACTCATTTTCAGTTGCAGTGACTCTGACAAGCGCAGTTCAGAGCACATGCTCTCCGACGAGGAGATTCAACAGACTCATACTCCAGCCCGTTCGTCCTGCTCATCTGCACGACATGAGAAACAAAGTCCTCGACAACAACAGTTATGTGCGTTGGGTTGATATTGTCCGTAGTGTCCTGTAGCGTTGAGTTGAGTTTCTTTCTCTTTGTCCAAGCTGAGCATTGCATGCTCCAGCTCGAGGGAGAGTGTTGGAGTATTTGGTTGTACGTCATGAGTTGTAGCAGGGTAAATGGATCCTGGAGAAGATCCATTTACCCCATCCAGTGTTTAGTCCCACATCGTCTAGTGGTGGGACTTGGAGGATCTGGAGAGGCTATATAAGGAGCCCCAGACCTCCTGTATCCATTGAGAAAGTGCAATGCATAATATGCCCCTTTAAGGGCTTCCCCCGTGGTTTCATCCCGCTCCTTACGGAGTAGGGTTCCACGTAAAATACCGTTGTTCTTTTCGTTCTTTATATTTTTCCATGTTCGCTTCTGCATGTTTATTTTCTTAACAATGTTGCAAAATAGATCCAAATATCTAAGAGAATCTCTCTTCTGAATGTTACCATCGTCAATCTTCACATTGATTCCTTCACCATTGCTTCCATCAAAAGTGTACTCCATATATTCAGTCTTAATCCTACTTATACGAATTCCTTTCGTCTTCAGTGCATGTCTTCGGACTACAAGCTTCTCATTTACTCCATCTTTAGCCTTAATAATCAACACAATATCATCAACAAATAACATAGACCAAGGTATCTCATCCTGAATATGACTTGTCAACTCGTCCATAATGAAAGTAAAAGGAAATGGACTTAAAGCAGAACCTTGTTGTAGATAAATGTTGATATCAATATAGTCAGTCTTCACAGACTGGATCCTTAAGATAAAGTCCCATCATACATGCCATTTATGAGGTTAATGTACATGGCATATACTTGTCTCTTCTTTAAAACTCTCCACAATATTTCCCGTAGGACATAATCACAAACCTTCTTCAAATCAATAAAAATCATATGAAGGTTCTTCCTTTAACTCTATAAATTTCTATTGTTCTCCTCAGCAAATTGATGGCTTAAATAGTTGAGCGACCTGTCATGAATCCAAATTAGTTTTCTTTTACTTTAAAAACTTGCCTCAAGCTTCTTTCGATCACACGTTCCCAAATTTCCATAGTGTGACTCATTAGCTTGATACCTCTGTAATTTGGACAATTTTGAATGTCTCCTTTATTCTTATAAAGATGCACCATGATACTTCTCCTCCAATCTTCAAGCATTTTCTTGCTTCGTCAAATAACATTGAGTAAATTTATAAGCCAAGTCAAACCACTCTCACCTAAAACTCTCCTAGGTCTCATAACCTTCAAAGCCTCCTCTACTTCATTTCTTTGTATTCGTCTATAACATGCACGATTCAAGTAACTTTCACTACTAACTAGATCAACCAAAATGATATTTCTATTTCCTTCCCCAATGAAAGGCTTATGGAAATACTGCTTCCATCTAGTCTCTATATCCTTCTGAGTAATAAGCACGTGCCCTTCCTCATCCTTAATGCGTCTCACTTGAGAAAGGTCTTTGGTCTTTCTTTCTCTTGCTTTGGCCAACTCGAGTATATCCTTTTGGTCCTCCTTAGAGTCGAGTTTTTTGTACAAAACTTCACAAGCTTTTGTTTTAGCTTCGCTTACAACCTTCTAGTTTGTGATAGTTTCCTCCGTTCTATCATTAGGCATAGCTTTAAAGCATGTTTTTTTTTAATTTTGGGCTTCTCTTGTACCCATCCATTCCACCACCAAGACTCTTTTTGACATGGAGCTCATCCCTTTGACTCGTCTAGCATCTCTTTGGTCACCCTTCGGATACAAGATGTTACCACCTCCTACATATTGTTTGCACTTCCGCTACAATCCCAAGATAAGTCTTCTAAAACCTTCTCGCTGAAGCTTGATTGCTTCAATTGAAGATTCCACCCTCTAGTTCTAGTGATCTTGGAATCCCTTCTTTTCTTTACCAGTCCTTTTATTTGCACATCCATGACTAACAAGCGATGTTGGACTGTCAAACTCTATCCTAAATCACGGAATCCGAGCAAAATCAGACCGTATAGGACTGCAGAAGCTACTGAATCAATGAAGAGACCTTAGGGCTCTCTTATATAGGAGAAAAGAACTGAGTTAATTACACGAGAGATACGTAAAGAAAATAGAAATAAGAAATAAATATAAAGAGATACAAATATCTCAACAACAGTCTTTGCAACACAACCAATCTCTTCTCCCCAATGCAAAGTAATCTATCCGTGTTCTAGTCGGGCCACTCTTATAAGTAATTAAATGCTCCTCCCTCTTCTTGAAGAGATTGTTTGCTATGAATAGATCATATATCGTAAAAAATCCAGAATGACTTTTCCCTTTTCATTTCTATTCACGAAGCCATGGCTAAGGCCTTAAATGTCGATTTCGGTCACCATTTCGGTAATCGACCGAAACGGAATTTCGGTGGAATTTTGGTTGAAATTCGATCGAAATTTCGGTTATTTCGGTCATTTTTTATACTAGGGCCCCAATAATTCGATCGTTTCAGCCATTTCGGTCGAATTTCGATTTCGATAGGATATCGATATTCGACAGAAATTCGACTGAATTTTGCTGAAATTTGAGGCCATGACCATGGCGTCCATGAACACTAGTATACCATGAAGCATCATTTCTCACATATCCATTAAGATCTCTACCCAGGTAAATCATCTCTCTTTGTGGGATTGCAAAATCTTATCCAGATCTTCCTAAAAAGCTTGTTTAATCCTTTCATCTAAACCAATTTGTGGTGCATAAACTGAGATGATATTTAGAATTTCTTTTTCAAGCACCAATTTTAGCAAAATAATATGATCCTTGAATCTTTCCACCTCAACTGCACAATCCTTCAAATCCTTATGAACAACCACTCCAACACCGTTTCTGCCCTTGTCTTTACCATGGCCTCAAATTTCAGCGAAATTCGGTCGAATTTCTGTCGAATATCGATATCCAGTCGAAATCGAAATTCGACCGAAATGACCGAAATATGGGGGTCCTAGTGCAAAAAATGACCGAAATGACCGAAATTTCGGTCGAAATTCCACCGAAATTCTGTTTTGGTCGATACCGAAATGGTGACTGAAACCGACATTTAAGGCCTTGGTCTTTACCTAAATACCAAAGTTTAAAGCATGCCTTTTCGTTCTCCCTTGCTTTCTCTCCAACCCATTTTGTCTCTTGGAGACATAGTATCTGTATCTTCCTTCTTTCCATATTATCTACTCCGATTTGCCAGTCAAAGTGCCAGTATTCCAACTACATATCTGCAACTTCCTTTGCAACCTCTTTTAAACTAACTTTTTTACTCATGCATTCTCAATACATTCCCAATGCATGATAGTAGACTTCCTTTGCAACTTCCTTTGCAACTTTTGATCATACATTCCCAAAGTAATCGAAAACCAATTCAGATTCATGTAGTCGCTCATCTATTTAAGTTATCCACTTGTTGAGTAGAACAATGGAGATTTATTGATCTAAATCGAAGAACCTCCATAGTATTTTTATTGATTTAGAGAAGGCTTATGATTCGATCCTGATGGAGATTTTGTGAAGAGTTTTGAAGAAGCGACAAGTACATGTCATATATATTAACCTCATAAAAGGTATGTATGATGGGGCTTTATCTTGTGTTGGATCCAGTCTGGGAAGACTGACTATTTTAACATCATCATCACTTTGCATCAAGGTTTAGCTTTGAGTCCATTCATTTTTACTTTGATTATGGACGAGTTGACTAGTCACATTCAGGATGTGATACCTTGGTGCATGTTATTTGCTAATGATATTGTGTTGATTAACGAGACAAGAGATGGAATAAATAAGAAGCTGGAGGTTTGAAGACACACCTTAGAGACTAATGGATTTCGTATAAGTAGGGCTAAGACTGAATATGGAGTGTACATTTGTTGGAAACAACAATGAAGGATTTGACGTGAAGATTGGAGATGATAGCATTCAGAAGAACGATTCTTTTAGATATGGGATTTATTTTACAACAGGATGGGGAAATTTATGGAGATGTTACTCATCTAATGAATACGTGTTAGCTAAAGTGGAGAGGAGCGTCTACTGTTTTTTGTGGTAAAAAATCCCTTTGAAAGTCAAAGGAAAGTATTACAAAGCAGTCGTGAGACATATTATGCTCTACAGATCAGAATGTCGGCTTGTGAACCGTAAACATGCGCAGTGAATGATAGTAGCTGAAATTAAAATGTTAAGGTGGATGTGTGATCATACACGTAAAGATCAGATTCAGAATGACGGGATCAAAATGAAAGTTGGTGTAGCTCTGATAGAGGATAATATGAGAGAAAACCACTTAAGATGATTTGTCCATTTGCAAAAAAAGGTCGGTTGATGTACCGGTTAGAAGATGCATGATTTGGGATGTTGATCCTGTTAAGAAAGGGTGAGGAAGACCCAAGAAGTGTTGGAATGAGACTATCTGAAGGGATCTTAGGTATTTGGATTTAAGCCCGAAAATGACCCATAATAGATTTGAATGGAAGCAAAAATTCATGTAGCCGACCCTACTTAATTGTGGAAGAAAGCTTTGTTGTTGTACAATCTTTCTTGACCAAAGTTCGAGCTTAAAGCTATTTGAAGGAAAAAATAGTATTGTTTTGCAGTGTTGCAAAAGTTGGTATTCGATATTCAGTCGGAGGGGTCACTGAATAAAGAATATTCGATATTCAGGAGAATATTCAGATTTTTTTGGTTATGTATTTTTTAATTATTTTAAATATAAAAATTATGTCTAATATACATATATTATTGATATTTCTACAAATATGATCATCTGTCAATAAGAGTCCAAGATAATACTACCAATTAACAAGTTACATGAAGCTTTAACATTTGTGGTGATACCGAGATAAATGGGAATCTTAAAAAAATAAATAAAAAATAAATTAAATCAGCAGTTTGTTACAATAGTCGGTCGAATATTCGGCCGAATGCCTGATTATTCGGGAATATTAGGATTGGATTGAATATTGATGAATATCACTATTCTATTCAGTCACTGTACAGAATAAAAATATTTGAATATTCGAGTCATTCGGTCGAATATTGCAACGGTGTTGGTGTTTTGAATTCCTTGCTGTAGAGGGAGTCCTCCCATTTATAGTCATGTATCTAGGAAAAGGATGACTGGCTGTAATGTCAGATGACTTCTGAAAGGGAGTGGTGAGTTTCTGGATGGCGATGACGTGGTCAAGCATAATTGGCGGAAGTAGTCCCGTGCCAAAGATTGTGCAGTCATCATCCTTAAGCAAATCCATCCCGCGACTATAGATGACACACTCAGACAACTAGACTTTCCAAATTGATCTCTTTCCTTTCTTGATCTCACTGATTACTCGCATACTTCACTCCACACTGCTTTCCTGCCACTGAGTTTGCTACCCCGATTGGGCGATTACATTTTAGTCATACCGCTTTATCAGGGATTTGGTTCTTTATCCGCTTGATGTATTTATCGGTCCTAACTACCTGCTCATTTGTGCGATATTATTAACTTCCACTTCAGGCGAGCATTCTCCTGTGTCTGGCATCCTCTTTGGCTTGCGTGGCTAGGTGGAATCTGGGGTTTTTGGGCGGTCAAAGCTGTCTCAGACTTCTTATAATGACCTAGTCTACATTTTCTTTTGATCTTCTCAGATTTGTTCAGGTATTTCCATCCTCATCACTGAATGCACCCTTTTTTCACTCGACAAAACAATATTGTTACCTAAACTTAAAACCATGTCATTCTAACATGCTGGACATGTCACATTTCGCTGCCGCACCCGATCGAGGGTCTGTTTAACAATACTCTATCACAAGTCCCTAACACAATATTTATATAATCAGTAAAGCATAAAAAAGGTTTCTTTTTACTTCCATGTTTTTATTTGGGGTAAAAAGGGTCGTGAAAGTTGTACAAGAATTCATTCTTGAGGGCACTTCCTTTCCTTCTCTTCATCCTAATTGGGCTGGGCATTCTTGAGGGCACTTCCTTTCCTTCTCTTCATCCTAATTGGGCTGGGCACAACCGACAGTGCCGATGCGCTACTACTAGTGAAAATGTCCACATTTTTATAGTTGCACGGCTCAATAAATCACCACAAGATGGGGTGTTGAAGAGGGAGAAATGGGGATTGGCATTTGTCAAGGAGGTGAGGTGAAGGTTGAGGATGGATCCTTCAGGGTAACAGCTTGTCTGAGGGTGAGGGTGGAGTATTTATACTAAGGGAGTGCACGTGTGTAGATATGGATATTGCAAGGGAGTGCACGTGTGTAGATATGGATATTGCAAGGGAGGATGTTTTTACGAATCCTAATTTTGGGCTTATTAGTATCAAGAGAAGATGAAGTATTGTGTGGGATATATATGTTCAAATCATGTATTTGGAAAGCATGCAAGTATGCCATGATTGCAGTTCTTGTATAATCGTAAATTGTTTGAAAACAGATTCACCGTGCTCGTCTTCTCTTGCACATGCATATGACCTCCTTCGTCTTCCTCAAGGCTGTTGATGCAGGGCCTAACTTTTTTTATTCGCATATGCAGGGCTGACGATGTACTATACGTGATATGGGAGCTCTTCATCTTTGCTTTCCTGGTTTTCTCAGCCGTATCTTTGTACTTCAGGTACATGAGGGTTGCCCTTATCCTGATATGCGTCACGACCTTTTTGCTTGTCGGCATGAAAATTGCTAAAGAAATAAGAAAAAACAGGAAAAGCAAGCGAAGGATGCTCCTCCCCTTATCTATGTAAACCACTGGTTAATCACTAAACCTATAGCATTTTTTCCCAGTAGTTGTACTTGCTCAATCATTGTATCTTTCGCCCCCGAATCCTTGGGCTATGCATCTTCACTCTCCTGGAATGTTGTGATGGTCACGGTCATTTGAGGCAGTAGATGGCGTCGAATCAAGGATAGCTTTGGAAGTTGCATGGGATGTGTGGCGCTAGACACGATCCCAGTGAGTAGCGGCAAGGATGTGCAATTAGGACCAGGAAGCAAGTTTCCGAGGCTTGACCCAGCATGCTAAGAAGAGGTTGTTTAATCTATTTTTAGATATTCTGCTGTTAAAAATTGTAAAGGCAACTGAGAAAAAAACACAAATGGATTACAGAATTTATTTCAAATTTGTCCTGAAAGTTAATTGTTTTATTTTCCAGTCCGGAGACAAATCACAGCAACATAGGTCAACCTAGTTTTACAGATCGGTTCCTATCTTGTTGTCATCGCTGATGCCCTATTTTATACTTGGATATTACAAGTTTGATCCGGTTCCTACATAGAACATTTGCTTTTTACCACTCAAACTTAAGATCCAAAGGGATTTAGATAGCATCGGCATCGGTTCCAATTATAGTAGCTTGTAAAATAAAGTATTGGCAATAGGACTCCAGGTACTCGAGGGAAATTGCATTTCGAATCCGATGGAATTCTATGTTACAATTCTGTGATTGCAGATATATTTTCGAGGCGCATGTGGTGTTCTGCCTGATGTGGTTGCAAGTATTTTTAGTAGAAGGCTGGAACATTCGGATTCGGGAAAAGCACCTCTCTTCCCATAACTGGTCGTAAGATCTTTGTGTTCTCTTCCTCTTGATCCTCCGCGAGTTCTTGATTGTGTCACGTGAGGTGGCTTTAGAGGACGATACAAGAAACCAACATCATGTATGACATTACTACATCGATAATTCAAGTATTGTATACGTCATTAGTCCGATCCTTTGTAGGAACTACCCGTAATAATGAACTTGCGAAATGGATCCGTTTATCATAAAGAGATTCGTTGTTCCTGAGGGACGTTTCTTCTTCCAAGTTCAGTACCTTTTCAAAACATTTGGGTGACATTCGTGTTCCACCATTGCAATTCTGGGTTACCGGATTATCAGAGGGAAAAAGGATCCGATATGGATCGGATGTGTCTATTTTCATATTCATATATGTGTCATCTTTATCGAATATGGATATGGATGTGATTCGGATATGCATTAAGGAAATCATATCTTTAAAAATATGGATACGGATTCGAATTGGATATTTTTTGAATTCGAATACGAATCGTATAAAGAGTAGATCATAATACGGATTGAATAAAGAGACCATCGAGAAATATTAATCGAATAACAAATGAATCCAAATATGAACCCCATAAACATAGTATCTGAATACGGATCGAATAAAGATCATGTATGAATATAAATTGAATTTTTTTTATCAAAGTTAATGATTATTTTAAAAGATGGTAATGAAATACAAATAAGTTGCTTCATGACAAAAGAGTGTCGAGGTGACTTATGTTCTTGATCGAAAGTAAAAAGGAGATGGGATTTCGTAACTTTCATTCCTACCCATCTCCAAACAAATAGAAGTTTATTGATATCATTAATATATTGTATTATATAATATATAATACTAATATAATAACACAAAGTTTTGGCTTATATTATATTTACTTATATATAAAACAATATTAAATGTTGTATTCGGATATCCGGATCCGAATCCGAATTGAATCCGGATATTCAAGCCACTACCATATATGGAAAATTTTTACAATCTATATCCATATTCGATTAATATTTGAATATGGATATCCATATCCGGTAATTTTTTGAATATAGTAAGTGGATATTTGGATATATTCGTATCCGTTTTCATCTATAGAAAATTGACTATGTCCAATTCTACCCTTGCATTGTAGTTGTATGGATCTTGTATTTTCTTTATTATAATATTTTGGAATATTTACATTCGTAACTCTAAGTAGTTTCATATTTATGTACATAACACTCGATAATCATGAATTACACCCAGAATCTGAATAGCCCTTATCTCTTACATGACATACCTTGTGTTAACTTCTATCGGTTCCTCTGTTGTTTTTGACAGAATCCGTCAATGTCTGTCAATTTTACCCCTTAAAAAATTACATTTTCAATAGATGCTCCCCATCTTCCTCCCTCGACTTGAACAATCGTAGCACTGTCTAGTCTTCCTTTTCTGATCTCGTGCACGCCGGAGCTTGCCGAGGATGTACGAAGATGATGACGAGCGGTAGAGGGGACAACAGACGAGGTTGGAGCATGTAGATGAGGGGTCTGGTGGAGGGGGTCGTAGAGGGATTAGAGGGAGGGGGCGACAATGGCAGAGGAGGGGTCTGCGGAGCTGGAAGGGGGGTTGGAGGGTGGGATGAAGCATGGGGTGGCGGGGGAAGGGGGCTTGTGGGTGGAGGGGGGAGGGTGTGTGGTTGGGGGGAGTATTCTTTCTTCTTTTTTAGTTTTTTTGAGTTTAATACATAGCCATTGGATTGAAGATGGGCTAGATTAACTTGATGGTCTGTTTAAGTTAATGGAGTAACCTAATGAAAGGTTATGCATGCGAGACAGAATAACTATTCAAGGTTTCTCATGTAGTTCATGATTATTGAGGGTTATGTAAGTCTATTTAAGGTTATGTGTGTAAATATCCCTAATATTTTTAACCACACTCAAATAAAAAATTAATATCAAAGACATATAATAATAATAAAAACAGTTAATATAGCACAGAAGAAACATGAGATATCACATCCAATTTAACATTTCATATTCTATTCATCCAAACAATTCACATCACTTTAATATTTCAATCCTCCTAATCATCCAAATAACTATTATTCACAGGAGGTTACTCCAACTTAACCTTATCTTGTTATCAAACATGCCCGTAAGTCTTATGTATTGTTCCGGAGAAAAATGTTCATTCCTTTCAAAATGAAGAGTTTAAAACGAACGGTTATGTCAATGAATGGTAGATGAACATATCGTATTTTTCTGAGATTGCATTTATTGTGTTTTAAGCATTATTTTAAATATGCATTAATAAGAAGTTCCCAAATAATTTAGTATCATTATGTAATGTTCCCAATTTGTTTCTTCAAATAATAACTAATGATATTTCAATGTTATTTAAGAACTCTTATTTAGGGATGTAATCTGGATCGTAATCGCCCCATCAATACCGAATAGGATTACGACTCTAGATAAATTGAGTGAAATTTATCTACGGCAACAAATAATTTTATATTGGTATATAATAATGAAAATTATTCGTTACTTGATTTTTAAATTCGCAATGAATGTCCTGTTCTCTGTTATATTACTAGCCATCTAGCAATTATTTGTTGATCTTTTCTTTTAATTGTTGCTAAACCATCAATATAAATTTGTAACTAACAAGTCAACGGGTAATTGTCTTTGTTAAAATTTAGCAATATATATACTATTAGGTGCAAATTATAAGAACAAATGATAACTTCACACCAACTAATAATATCATTATCATATATTTAACATAGAAAGACATGATAACACTTATTCAAATAATTTGTTCGTGTAAGCTAATTTTGTTATAATGATATTAAATAATTCAATTGAAAATTTTATTGAATTATAAATATAAGAATTGTATTCAAATTGAGCGTACCTCTCTCTCCCCCTCCCTCTCCCCTTATGCTTGCACCGGGAGTTTCTTTGCTATTTGGGTCTTGCGTAAAAACCAATCCGGGAAAATCAACTATTTTGACATCATCATCAGTTTGCATCAAGGTTCAACTTTAAGGAATTTTCTTTCTACTCTGATTATAGACGAGTTGTCTAGTCACACTCAGGATGAGATACCTTGGTGTATGCTGTTTGCTGATGATATTTTATTGGTTGATTGGACTAGATGGATTAAACACGAAGCTTGAGGTTTGAAGACATGCCTTAAAGACTAATGAATTTCATAAAAGTAGGATTAAAATATAGGAGTAAACAATTAATGGAAGCAGTAGTGAAGGAATCGAGGTGAAGATCAAAGAAGATAACATTCAGAAGAAACACTCTTTTAGATACTCGGGGTCTGTTTCGCAACATGGTGGGGAAATCAATGGAGATGTTACTCTCTATTGTTATTTGTTATAAAAAATTTCCTTTGAAATCAATGGAAAAATATTACAAACCAGTAGTGATACCAGCTATGCTCTATGGATTTGAGTGTTGTCCTGTGAACCATAGACATGTACAGAGAATGACATTAGCAGAAATGAAAATATTGGGTGGATGTGTGGTCATACATGAACAGATCAAATTCGAGATATGATATGATCAAAAGGAAAGATGATGTAGCTCAGATCGATGCTAAGATGAGAGAGAACCACTTAAGGTGGTTTGTTCTTTTGAAAAAGGAGTTCTGTTGACGCATCAGTCATAAGATTCAAGATTTGGGATGTTGAGATGGCTAAGAGAGGGTGGGGAAGTTCCAAGAACTATTGGAAGGAGACCATGCGAAGAGATCTTAATTATTTTGATCTAAGTCTGAGAATGATCCAAAATAAATCTGAATGGAGGCAAAGAATCCATGTAGCTAACCCTACTTAATGTGGAAGAAGGCTTTGTTGTTGCTATAAAAATTAGAGGGATCTTATTAACAATGTTCACATTGCCATTTCCCCCCTTACAACCTGCATCGAAACCTCCTCTAATCTCTTTGGGACTAGCTAAAAAAAGCATAAACATTTGGTTGGAGGTAGGGTTCACATCTTACATGTATAAGGTGACGAGACTTGACTCCGATGAGTTTAGACAAGTATTCCTTTCATCGATTTACCAATCGATATCTATTTCATCAGGTGATTGATTGCGCTCACTTCTGATGCACTTATCACCACATAATCCGAACATCACTCTTCCGAGCGTCGACGGGATTTATTCTGGCTTATCGAACAAAGCTACGATCCATCAGCCACATGCAACATCCCGACGACGGCCAACCGTAAGGAGACACGTAAAGGGAAGAAATCCCTTTCTACTACAAAATAAAATGTGCATGCTACCAATCCAATCTGAAGGGGTCAGGAGGAGGGCAGATCCTTTGCTGTACAACAGAGGTCTACTGTAAAGTGGAGATCCGTCCGAACTGCAACCGTTCGATCAAGATCGACCGATTCACATGAAATCTGGGTTTTTGTAAGCCCTTACCGTGTGAACCGCTCGATCTTGATCGAGCGGCTTGAACGTGGTCTCGATTTACAGTAGATCTCTGCAATACTGCATAGTATCTGCTCTCCAAAAGGAGGAGGTTGGAGATCAGCTGGCCGTTGGGAGTTAGAAGCCTGGATCTACCTGCATGCATCATTAAATTAAACCTCCACCCATTTCTGTACATCGAAGGATTGATGGACCCCTCTCTCTATATATAGAATTAAAGATGGCAACACTCCAACAGCACATTCATGTGCCAAGTGGATGCCCCTCACACCTTTTTGGATCCTTAGATCTTTTCTAGGGGACAAAACCAGGGGCTCAATCTTCTGCATGACATCAATCCACTCTTCTTGCACAGTGGAGGAAGAAGAAGGTACACCATCATCCTTCCCTAGCCTATTGGCTCATGCTCCATTCAACGCGGGGACCGACCGTAGAGCCGTAAATGCATGCCGACGAGATTCTTCAGGTTTAAACCGATTGTCGGCCATGTTCTCCCTTCATGGTGGAGATGGGGATAAAATCTTTATGGTAAACCACGAGGAATACCAAACATAGTCCTTCTATTTGTTTCCTAACCCATCTATTCTTCTTATCGAGGACATTTTGAAGATCCTCGTGTTTAAGGATATTTGGGAAATCTGACCACTTAGAGAGATTTTAGAATCTGTCTATTTGTGGAGATTTATTCTGTATGAGGTATTACATAAACCTCATCGTTTATATAATCCATGTGTGCATGGTTTGCTTGTTCTGTTTGTCTTTGTTTGCTTCCGCTGTTCACAACAACGTTTTTTCTAGGTGTAACAAAGCTTTTGGGATTATTGAATTTAGACTAGGAATTTCGCGAATAACTTAATAGGGTGAAAACATGCTCAATACGTGGCAATGAATCTTGTTTTTTTGGATAATCTATTTTAGAAGGAGAGGTTTGAGTAAAAAAAGCCTTTAGCCTTATGTGATACTATACCTCTTTAAATGAGGACAAAAGTTTCCATTTGTTTAGACTTGGGCCCTATCATGATGCTTTGTTCTACAAGGATATATTTTCTTATTATGAGCTCACAATGCAAGTTGCCAACTTTCCCCCACTACACTTATTTTCCTCCAATGGAAAAGATAGACCTTACTCCATATCATTGCTTGATTAAGTATAGCAATTGGTATTTTAGGATAAAACCTTGCTTATTAACACTGTCTTTCATGAACCCACAAGACACAAGTACTAACCTCATTCCACCTTGGAAAGTCTCCATGAGATGCTGCCCCCAATGCCAAATGCTTGCATATTATTCACCTTTGGTTATCGACAATCCACTTAGATCTATTAAGTGTTGAGTTCGCAACAAAACAAACATGTCATGGTTATATTATATCTATCTTGTTGCAGTGGAATTTTTAAAAGTACATTGTTTGTGTGTATATTGGACTAGCTTAATATATGAGGAACAAGTACCTTCATATAAGATAGTATTATCCATGAACAATCGATAAAGAAAGTCATTTAGGATCAAATAATGAAGCATAAGATATCTCAAAAAAATATGCTATAGACATCCCTTTTACTAATTGGCACAACAAAAACTTTGACTTATGACCGCTTGATTGTCAATTAAAATTCGTTGCCAAAAGTAGGGTAACCGAAGAATTGTTACAAATATGTGTTCATTGTCACTACAACCAAAGAAACATAAAGGGCAAGAGCTCAAAATCATCAATAAGTTGTTGGCTTCCTAGGGGATGTCAGAAACAAAGAACTATCTTTTGACCTCTAGAAATGGATATAAATATATTTCTTCGAAAATTAGAGGTCTAGGAGATGATTAGAAAAGATATCGTCTTCGCGATTAGAAAAGATCCCATCTTCGTGAACTGGGAAAAAAATCCACATAAATATCTTTGCGATTCAAGAGACTCACGTTAGGGGCCAAATCCCTTTGAGTTCCTCACGGGTCACTGATCAACTGGTTTGGCTTACAAATTCCGTCGCAAAATCCTTGAGCATTTTAACTGGGCGGAACACCCTTGAGTTGGAATGCCTCTCTTTCTCAAATAATGATTTCGTATCTATACTTACTCTTCGATGGAGGATGAATATGACTTTTTGAGCCAATGAGTAAAATTCAACTGGCTGAATGAGGGGATAATAACTCTCACCTTCTGATTACCTCGACCTCCGTTAGAAAGGCAAAAAATCAAGTATTCTCTCTTAAGGATGACTAAAATCTCTTGCATTTGGACTCCAACATGATGGCTAAAAGTACCCTTGATCTCTACACCAGTGTATATTGTGATGTGAGTTACATAGACTCGCTTCACTATAATCTAAATCAAAATGTTGTGGGATCGATTGAGGATCCTTAGAACTTCATTGAACCTTTCTCTCTTGAGGGCTGATCTTGCGAGAGCCAAAAACTGCGAGAACATGAGAGCAATGAGTCTGGACCATTAGATTTAGCCCATCACACACTGATTGATTGGAGGAGGAGAGAGATGAGCAAATCTAATGGTCCAGACTCATTGCTCTCATTCTCTCATAGTTTTTGATTTTCACAGGATCAACACTCCTCTCTTGAGTATGGTGAAGGAGTCACTACAAACTTTAAGCCACACAAAACTCCTGGTTTAGATAGATTTATTATATAATTTTTTAGATCTCTATGATCAACCATAAAAATGATTTTATGGATTTTCTTAACTATATGCATTCAACTAACTTAGAGGGGGAGACCTACGTCATCTCAACCATTCATGAATATCTTTAATTTACAAGACAATAGACATGAAAATATTGAAAACTATCTCCCTATCTTATAAATATGCACCTTAGGATTATATCTGAAATGTATAACATTCGAAATCGTGGGGCTATGGGTGAAACAAAAAACCAAAGTTTTTAATAATCAAAATTGACTTTAAGAAAACCTTTGATACTCTTAAATTGTACCATATATTCCGAGGTCTGAAAATTACATTGCCCCCTAAAGATTATTTCATGAATAACATCTCTTCTAAATACCATGTCCTTCTCCTTAAACTTGAATGTATCCTTAAAACAAGGAAATCATGTCATGCTTAAGCAATGATATGAATGCATGATTTTTGCTATGATTCAATTACTATTGTAAAGGGATTGAAATAATATTAATGTGGTTTGTGCTAATATCAATAATCAATCAACAAGCTTCATGAACCTTGAAGAACTTGGAAAAGCATGTGGAAACTAAATACGTTTTTAACTATAATACAATCTAGTTAACTATGCTCTACATCAGTAGCCACAAACCTCCCATGAGATGTAAGTGATCAAGATTATATATAGCTAAGATATTCATCTTTAGATGTTCTTAGAATCAAAGATGGAACTTGGAATACCAAGATCATATGGGATATTGATAAAATCCTAAATGCATTAAAAGCATGTTCACAACACTTAGAATTATCGATATTGAGTTAATGAAGGGGTTGTGTATAAAGTCGGGTAGATCGAAAATGGTTATACACAAAAGTCTAGAATTACTTATTTAGACCTTTGTGCCTATGGACAAGGTGCAACTTATAAAACTTACTCTTTCCTTCTCTATTATGTTCATATGTAAGCTACATCGATTCGATGTGAAAAATATTTTCTTAAATGAACATTATAACGAAGAAACCTCCTCACATATGCTTCCTACCTATGAGAAACCTTACAAGTGATGAAAACTAATGAAATATCTATATAGTTTGAAATAACAAAATCTTTTTGATTGTTTGTGAATGGTAATGAAGAATATAGATACAACCAAGTAAGTAGAGAGCACATTCTCTTCGCAAAGTAAAGTTGAGGAGTTGTTTTTGTAAATAAGATGGTCATCTTCATACATTAGAGGTGGAAACGTATAAGATAGAGTTTAGATATTGCTATTTCATTATCCATATTCGTTCCATTTATATCGAATATGAATATAGATATCAATATAAATTGTATATGGATTTAGAGAATCATATCCTGATGTAGTTGGATATGAATTCGAATCGGATATTCATCAAATATGAATCTGGATCGAATAAAAAATTAATAGAATTATGGGATATTTACCCAGCAGACCCTGAAATCTTTGTAAATTACCTCTACGACCTGTGAAACATCGATATTCCTCCCTAGACCCCGTAATCTTGCTCCGTCTTACCCTATAGACCCTACCGTTAATTTGAGATTTTTTAAGTTAACTAGTTTGGGTTTAAGTTGAGTTAATCTAACCCTAGCAAATCCAAGGGCCCTCCTTTCTTCTTCTCTCCCCCTCCTTCTTCTTCCACACTCTCTCCTTCTTCATTCTTGCTGGACGAATGCGAGGCAGAGACATGGATACTGCGAAGAAAGAGGCGCGCCTTCTCTTCGTTCCCAGCCCACAGATGGGTCACTTTCTCGCCATGGCTGAGCTCGCCAAGCTCATCCTCCACCACCGTCACCACTTCTCCGTCACCATCCTCGCCATTCCTCCACTCCATCCCAACCCGCAGCTCTCCTCCATCTCCACCGCCGCCACCTCCATCCCCGGCCTCTCCATCCTCGAGATGCAACCCGTCACCCCACCCCACTTCCCAAACTTCCTCGCCCAAGCATTGGCCTCCCTCACCCTCGACTTCTACGCATCGCACGTCAAGTCTGCCATCTCTACTCTGCTGTCGACTTCACACATCGCAGCACTCGTCCTGGACATCTTCTGCATCGACTTGATCGACGTCGCAGTCGAGTTGGGTATCCCACCCTATGTCTTCTACACAAGCGGTGCCACCATGTTTGGCTTCTTGCTGCATTTGCCCACGCTTGATCTGCTCCTGCCAGAGGACTTGACGGACATGAGAGGGAAGACCTTTCCCTAAACCTGGGATTCACTTCAAAAATCCCACCCGAGTCCTTTCCAGATACTATGGTTACCGGAAAGAACGAGATGTATCGATGGTTCATTCACATGAGCCGACGGGGAGGGGGCGGCAGCAAAGGAGTGGGCGGGGCGATGCTTCAGACGACGCGGGTGGGGGGGAGCGGCAACAGATGAGTGGGCGGGGCCATGCTTCAGGCGGCGCGGGTGGGGGGAGCATGGGCTTCGAGCGAGGGAGGCGGTGGCCGGGGGCATCGAGCAGAGGAGTGGGATGTGGCGGGGGATGCGAGCGGGGCCACGCTTCAGGCGGCGGGGGTGAGGGGGAGCAGGGGAAGCGACGCCGGGGCTTTGGGCGGCACGGTGGGGTTCAAGGTTTCGAGGAGGACGGTGGGGAGGGCCACATCCAAGGGGAAATGGCAATGAATGTAAATTTGACAAACAAAATGGGTATAATGTAAACAAATATAACGGAATCCGGTTAGTTTTAACGGACAAATGGATGGGAGTTAACCAGAGGGTCTGCACGGTAATGGTTAGCAAGATTACGGGGTCTAGGGAGGAATATCGATGTTTCAAAGGTCGTAGAGGTAATTTACAAAGATTTCAGGGTCTGCTGGGTAAATATCCCTAGAATTATTGATTGACTTAAGATTGTTACGAATATGATTGAATAAAAATCAATTATAATTTAAATCGAATTAGTTTCAAGTTCATATCAACAAAAGATCACACATACATATATTTTATAGACAGACCATAATAAAAAGAGTTTTTATCTGTTGTTCCCCTCTGAGATAATGCAATATCAGTTATATCCTTCCTTTTTTGACAATATCGGTTCTATCCCTAACTTCTTGCCTTTCTATCACTTGTGCCCTTCGGGTTAGTTGCCGTTAGGGATGAGCATTGGGCTGGGCCGGCCTGGCCCAGCTCGAAGCCCAGCCCAAAAAGCCCGGCCCGGCCCAAGCCCAAACGAACATTGGGCCGGGCTTGGGCCCAATATTTAGGCCCAATATTTTTTTGGGCTGGGCTCGGGCTTGGCTCGGCCCAGCCCGACTCGGCCCATGGGCCTAGCCCAAAGAGGTCCCGCACCCTTCCCATATCCTACACGTCTAGAAACTCTCACCTATTGCTTGCACACTCTGTTCATGTATCATGTCTTCATACAATGTTTATAAATCAAGAAAGTCAGGGGTGTGGGATATATGAGTTGATGATCATTATATTTCAATTCGAAATTATTTTCCCTTAATTAGTCTATGATTTAGATTCCGTTGGTTATTCTTGAATTTGTTAGTGTTTATTTTGTTTCCATCAAAATATTTTCTATTATTGAACCTTTACCCAATATGGGTATTATACCTATCTTTTAACATGCAATACCTTGTGCACTTGTTGTTGTTAACTGAGTAAGTTTCGTCCACTCTTTCAATTTCTATAATGTGAGACGTTCATGGTATCTAACATTGAGTGTACTTTTATAAAATGAGAAATCATCTCCGGTAGAATTGAGTTTTAGTTGTTTTACAATTATGATGGCATAGATTTTAAACAATTTTGACATGTCTAACTTGAATTGAGATTGACTTTTAACAAAAACTCAAAGTTAATAATCTATAATAGATGGAGATGGGCTGACCCGGCCCAAGCCCGGCCCATAAGAATTGGGCCGGGCCTTGGCTTGGGCCGAACCAAAAAAAATTTTACGGGCCTAGGCCCGACCCAAGGACCAAAGTTTTTAAATGGGCTTGGGCTGGGTCCTTCAGGGCCTGGCCCAACCCGGCCCATGCTCATCCCTAGTTGCCGTCTATCCCCAATGCAAACAAACGTTAACTTTGGAGACACATGCAAAATTACTTTAAAAAAAAGGAGGGATGGAAAGTCATCCCTATCCTCTTCCTCCTTCTCCCCATCTTCTTCATCTTCTTCTCCCTCTTTTCCTCATCCCCAGTCTCTTGGTCCTCGTCCACCGCCTCCTCCCCTCGCCCTCAGCTCCTCCTTCTGTCCCCAATTCCTCCCCCTGCCCCGCACCTCCCCCTCTGCCCTCGCTCCTCCTCTTCCGCCTCCTCCGCCCTAAGATCTTCTCCCTCACCCCCACCGCCCCTTGTTGCCTACTCTAACGACCACCTCCTCTCCAGCCCGCCCTGCTCCTCTTCCTCTGCCCCCCTCCCCAGCATGTTGCCTCTAGTCCAACCCCTCCTTCCATCCCCTCGTCCCTAGCCCACCCTCACACTTCTTCCTCCACCCCCTCCTCCCCAGTCCGCTACTTTTAACCCATCCTTCTGCCCCTCCTCCCCAACCCAACCCTCTCCAACCTCTCCTTCCACCCTCCTCCCCAATCTAACCCTCTATATCCCTCCTCCTCCGCCCCTCCTCACCATTACACCACCTCCAACCCCTTATTCCGCCCTCTCCTCCCTAGCCTGACCCTCACACCTCCTCCTCCTTAACCCTCCCCCTCAAACTACTCTTTTTGTCCCTCTTCCCAAGCCTGACCCCCTCTAGCCACTCCTCCTCTACCACCCTTCCTCCCTAACCCGCCCCTCCAGCGACCATTTCCTCCTCCCAGTCCCGTTCCCTCCTCCCCAATCTGCCCCTCCAAGCGATCTTTTCCTCCCCAACCCTGCCTCATCCAGCTACACCTCACCCCTCCCAGTGGTCTTGTCGAGGCCCGACCCGATGCTGCGCTTCTTGCACTTCTACCACAATCCTGGAGGTCATCCAACATCAAGAGCCCCACGATCGAGAAGGCCTCAGGGAGGGGGCATCTGCATGGCAATGGGAGGAGAGGAGGTCGAGCTTGTGGGGCTAGGGGAAAGGAGGGGAAGATTTTGTTCTGACTATAATGCTCCTCTAACGATACTATGGTTTGAATAAATCATAGTTATTTTAATTCTTTGACGGTCAATTTGACGGAAGGGAACAAGTGACAACAGAGAAAGAAGTCTGGGGCACAACTGATATTCCCAAGAAGGGAGGGACATAACCGAAATTGCAATATCTTAGAAGGGCACAACTTATAAAAACCCTAACAAAATCTTTAACCAATTAACTAAAGTTATAATCACAAAGGGGTTACTTTAAAGATGTAGTCGTTGAGAGTTGAAGCCTACATGATGCTTGTGTTTTTACAATTCCTATGAAGTTGTTGAGGCATAAAGGCCTAGTTGTTGTCTGAGGTCAAAGGGATGCATGTATTTGAGTTTAGCTTAGTTGTTTATTAAACACGTCATTATGCAATAAACACACATATATAATATTGTATTCGGGTACTCAAATATGAATCCATATGTTTTTGCTATTAATAAAACGATATCCATATTCGGAAAATTTAATAGTATGTATCCTTATTCGAATAGTATTCGAATACATATATCCATATTAATTAGTTTTTCAAATATGGTAAGCGGATATTCAGATTTATCGTATCTTTTTCATACCTACTCAAGCTAAGATTTCCCATGGCGTTTGAGATCAAGCATTTAGGAAAAATTGAGATATATTCTAGGGATTATGATTGCCACATCTAAATAAGACTCACATATCTTTCTGGAAAAAACTATTCTTAGTCTACTAAATAGGATATTGTCTTTTCCAAATCTCCTATAAATGTTAATCGATAGCTGAGACTCAATGATGTAATTTTTTTAGAAAGACTTTCTTAGAAGATGCTATCAAGAGAAGATTGACGTAAGACATCGATATTTCCTTCCTTTCATTAAATGTGAAGATCAACTGACATATTTTTACTAAAGACCTTTACACAACACAACATGCAATAAATGTGTGTAAATATTGCATTATTGATATCTATGTTGAGATATATCTCTAGTGATTTTTCCTTTATGTTGAGAAGTACTTTTTACATAAATCACCATGTTCATGTGGTTTGGCATCATTTACATGTTTCCATACAATGTCAAATATTTCCAAGGTGATTGCTATATGATTATTATTTATCTTTTCCCACTTCCATTTCCTTTCATTATTTATATCACATTTTATTTCTCTAAAGAGCTCTAATTTGAAATGACATAGGATAGGACTCTTGATTCGAACACCTACTCAAGAGACTCATTCCTTCATTCAAATTAAGTTCCGAGGACTCTTTAATCATTCTATGACATAAGATTGCTCCCATCCATTTAACGCTTAGTGTTAGTCAAGCCTTTGAATAATGAACTACATTCGATTTTATAATATACAGAAAGGTAATCAATCATTTGAAGGTTCGAGGGATATAAACTGAACTCCGAAACTTACTACCTCACATCACCAGGAGAATATTCTAGTTAAAGCCCTCAGTCAGCCATTCAGTACCTTATTCTCACCGCCTTGTTACTCTTACCGCCTGCTTGCACTATTCCCTTGTAGACTGAGCCTATCACAGTATCTTTCCCTAGCGGGTGACTTTATCCTACTAGGGTGCAGATTTACTAATTGATAGCTTGAACTTAGACATTAGAATGGTTATTAACATGTCCATTCAGGCTCGAGTCCAACAAGTAGTCAAAGTCATTTTTTTATCCGATAATGGTCTGAAGATGTCAACCCGATTTGTTACAATATCACCATTTACTTTATTAAATGTTCCAATCCCTAGAGGAAGTACTCCTAAGCAATGTTATTGAAACATGCCTTGACTGGTCAGTTCGACTGATTGAACTAGTGAACTTTACATAGACCAATGAAGCAGAACTAGTCCGATTCGATTAATTGACTTTAACGATTCGGGTCAAATTGGTGAAATTTTGATACAACCATGAGTTCAATCTACTATTTGTAACCCCGTTCAACCGTAATTGGACCACTCAACCACACTTTGAATTTGAATTTATATTAAAATAATAATGAATAATAAGTATTGAACTCATGACATTTTGTTACCCGAAACAGAGTACCAGCCAAGTACACCTCAACTTGTTGGAAGGGTTAGATAATGGATATAATTAAACTATTATTACTCTGGAGTATTCAATTCAAATATTATATATGTTTATATGAATAATATTTAATGTTACATAATTTAGAATATATTTTATGTATGGGATAAGATATTTACATTGCTTGTTTTTTATATCTATTTTAAGGGTGTTTGAGTGTGATTTTTGTACATATTTTAATTCATTTTGATTTAGTTACACGATTCAAATATTTTTTCTTTACCGATTCGGCTTAATCTAGTCTTAAAAAAATAAAGACATCATCACTTGGTTGAACCGATTTGATTCAATTATCCAACCTGATTCAACCATTTTGATGAGATTTTTAATTTAGTCTCCAATCTCTAGTTCCATTTAAAAACGTTGATCCTAATTACATTCCCCCACATCCATATATATTCTATCCTCTCTACCTTACTGAGGACAAGGGGCCCAACATGTCCTTTTGTCCCACATGGCATTTAAATTGGTCAAATTCAATAATTTATCATGAATCATTGATACTCTTTCTCAACTGTTTCTTCTTTTTCATGTGTTTTCACGATTCAGTAAATAACTAATTATAACACAAAAGAGAAGCACGAAAAATCCACAAAAGATAAAGTAAAATTCTCATGCAAAACTCTACAATAGTTGAGAAGCACTGCTTGTACTTGAACTTAAGCATTCTGATGACTACATGTAACTTCAAGACATGACAATACCTGATTTCATACGTACCCCTAGGAATGAAAACATATACGAATATATCTGTATCCGTCCAAATCTGCATTCGTCGAATAGAGGATACATATGCTTATTTTTTTTATATCTGAGAAATACGAATGTAGATAGAAATGCAAAAATTCAACATTCAACGAATACGAATATGAATTTGATATCCTTAATTTTAATGAATATGAATACTTAAATTTTAGAGGATACGAATACAACTATTCATTTTTCGAAGGATACCAATTATAGATACAAATGTCAGTGGGAATGTTGAAATTTCGGAGGATATATATGATATCGATACTAACATAATACACATACATATATTATGGAAAAATGGAGCTGCCCCCACCATATTTTCGTGCAATATTTTTATTTTTATTTTATAAAATATCCAATACAAGAAAATTGACCTAAGGCAACGAATAATTTAATATTCGTTGCTATATCTTCCGTAGGTAAATATAGGGTAAATTACAATTTGGGTCTCCATCTATGGATCCAATCCCAGAATGGGTCCTGATCTTTAAATTGTAACGATTTGAGTCCCATGGCCATTAATGTAATGAACTTTGTGGGGCTAATGCGAGTATGCCCTTGTTTAACAGTTGGAACCCAACCCCCATTCCCTTTCCAACAAGGGCATATTCGTCATGAACCCCGAAATTTCCATTTCCCAAATGGTCCTGGGACCCAAATCGTTACAATTTAAAGATCGGGACTCACATTCTGTGGTCGGACCCATAGATGGGGACCCAAATTGTAATTTACCCTTAAATATATAACAACAAATATTATATGTTGCTTGCTTCTTTAAATTCGCAACGAATAATGGTATTCGTTGTTATATTTCTCACAACGAATCATATAACAACGATTATTCGTTGAATTTTTCTTCTAATTGTTGCTAAATTTGACAATGATTAGTGTGAATTCTAACGAATAATTCAACGGAAAAATCGTTGTTATATGGACCTTTAACAACGAATATGACATTCGTTATTAATTACAAGTATAAAATATGATTTGACAATGAATAATATTCGTTGTTAAATCTTTAACATCGAAAGATATGTCAACGAATATTCAAATTATTCGTTGCCTTAGGTCCAGTTTCTTGTAGTGATCATTATGTATATTCATCTATATATCTCTCCAGTATAACATTCAAATTTCGTCAGAAACAGAGACTCCTATGCCCTCCATATAGAACATGTAATTTTAACGGTCTAAACATTACTGTAATTGACATGTTTTAGATGAAGGGCATAAGAGTCTTTATTTCTGATGAAATTCGAATGACATGTAAGATGATATATATATATATATACATAATAATATTTTTCAAAAAAAGTATCGAAAATGAGAGGAGCGGCTATGTTGGCTGCCCCAAAGGACAACCCCATTGAACCATCTATTCTTTGTTTTTTTTTCAACCTTTCTTTATCTATTTATCTATTTTTCGTGTCCACATTCATTATTAAAAATATTTAATGTACAATTTATGTATGTGATAGGACAAATCAGAGTCTGGTTGATAGTTTTGATGCCAACTTGCACTCCCATCTTTGTGATGGCCCATGGTTTTGCCACTCCTCTCCTCCCCTTCACAAGAACTGCCATTCATCCCTCCAAAGGCTTTGTGTATATATATATAATCTCTGTATACTTTAGCGTACATGACTCTGTGTGCTCCACTGGGAAGATGGCCAAGGGAGGCAAGCACAAGAAGGTGGCCAGCAAGGGCCACTTCGCCGTCTACACCTCCGACGGCGATCGCTTCGAGCTACCGCTGGTGTACCTACGCAGCGACATATTCATTGAGCTCCTCCGCCTGTCAGAGGATGAATATGGGCTGCCCGGAGATGGACCAGTGCGCGTGGCGTGCGATGCATCCTTCATGCAGCATGTGATGGAGGTGCTAGGGGGTCGAGCGAGCGAGGACGTCCAGAGGGAAGTCCTCACGCTCATTCTTGCACTCCACAAGTGCTCGTAACCGATCGCGTTCGCGACCGATTCTTGGATTTTTTGTTCTTCTTGAATTCTCGATCTAGAGTGCTGATTGAAATCTGCACCGGATGAGTCTGGCTCAGATTACTCTCAAGTTTTTTTTGTTGCTTTGATTGATTTTTTTTTCTGGCAAAGATCTTTGACTTATCTTTGTTTGAGAAATTGAAAGCAAGTTGACTGATGTACCAGCAAAGCGAACATTTTAGACTCGTACATCTTTCATTGATTAGTAATTACCGGACAATTGGAATTACGATAGCGGGTGTTGTGTTCTCCACCTTCGATCGATAACAACATAATTTAATTTGAAACAGGAGGGGTTTTCTATCGAGCCAATTGATTCAAATCCTACTTGGATCGAGTTCGAGTGCGATGATGGGTTCGGGTTCGACTTGAAGGTCGAGTTTGTTTGATTTCGGAAGAGCAGGCTCGAGCTCTAGCTCGAGCTAGAGCTCGTTGAGAAGCCAATTCAAGCTTGGTTTCTTAACCACGGACGTTCAAAGGCTGTTTTAATGAAGCATAAAAGTTAAGCTCGTTTATTTAAATATTTTATGTGATATAATAATATAATTTGGTATCTATAATGTAAAAAAACATTTCATTAAAAATGGAAAATATATTATCAGGATTTCAAGTATTTGATTTGTTGGGAGAAACCGGGCGCGGAAACAAACACCGGTACCGTACCATATGTACATGGTTCACTTGTAAATGAGATATGTTCTTGACGACGGCAGTAAATCTACTACTTAGGATACTCTTTTTTAAATTTCACTACATCGTTTATTTTAGATATATGCCAACAATATTATTTGTTGTAAAATTATTTTTTATACTTGAAAAAAATGATGATATTCATTGCTATATCATTGACCATGGAGCATATAAAATTTCAAATTTTTTTGCTATTTTTAATTCAAAGTTTGATAATTAGATAAAATTTTGAAAATAACAACTGATAAATGTTGCTATATATGGACTTTTACCAATGACATAACAATGGATATGCCATTCTTCAGAAATTTCAAGTAATAGAAATGGTTTCGTAATGAATAATATTGTTATTATTTATTTAATAATGAACGATATAGTGACGGATTCAAATTAATTTGGTGGAAGAACTGAAGTATATATAGTGACTTTAAACATGAACTCTATGGAGATTTTTACAGTGCACCATTAAGAGAAATCTTCGTATGTATGTATGTATATATGTATGTATATATTGATTCAAAAATCTCTCTACTTAAACATGAAGATAAATCTCCCAAAAGGAAAGAGCAGACGGATTAAGAAACAATTAGAATCCAAATGGACCTACAATCAATTATAAAGCGGATGGATTATCTAATTAGGATATGGATAAATACTTTGATCAATTAGTACTACAAGAAAAACGAGTTGTCGTCACAGAATGTGGCTACGGAAAATTGTGGACACGAAAATTGCACGGTCACTAGTTTCCCGTAGCTACAATTCTGTGGTCAAAGTCTTCAAAGATATAAGGGGGTCACTCATGCGAGAATTGTGGCCACGATAACTTCTATGGTTACTTGTAGTGGTCACAACATATTCGTGGTTAGAGAACTCTCACGACGAGACTTATAGCTACAGCTACAAGCCACGACGTATTGTGTCCGGAGCCTAATTCTGTAGCCACAAACCCCACATCTGTAGGCATATAATTCTTTAGCCACAACTTATTTTTCCTTGTAGCGTAGAATTTGAAAGAATCTTCTCATCAATTAAAATCCAGATGATTCTCGAATACGGATACATGAAATTGTTTTTATGTTTGCTAATGTTTGGGAAAAAGCCTAACGAGCATTTCCACCCATACGTCATATACCTATACATGTTCATAAATTACTAGACAATGAAAGATGTTGAGTATATACCAATATACCTGAGTTATTCTCTAATCGAGTTATATAGAACCGATTTAACGAGTCGAGCACGACTTATCTCGTACTTAGCTCAATCAAGGTATCGAGCTTGAAGTCTCGTTCAAGCTTTGCACATGGAATGTTGTGAGTATAAGTAGCAGAGATCACAACAATCCCAAAAATGATCCTGCATTGGAAACTCACAAATCATGAATGTTGGTTATAACAATGGGTGATTACTATTTGACAACTTAAGTTAAAGCATTTTGAATGGTTGTCAACATATCTACTTTGATCCAAATATAACAAATTGTTCTAATCATTTTTCCTCGATAACAGACCGTGGATCTATACTCGGGACGTTGCACAAGGTGAGGCATATGTCTCTCATGTCGACATCGGTCCATCCTTATAGTATGACCAGAAGAAGATGAAGAGAGATCCCAACACACAGGCATCGACTATGTCTCAGAGGTATGCGCACGTAAATCTCAAGTTACACTAGATGTAGATTTTGGGCATATGATGGATAAGTGAAGTGAAGTAACTCCGCTTTAAAACTCTTCCCTGACATTGTGAAGTAACTCCGCTTATAAAATAAGTGAAGTGAAGAAAAACCACTATGATTTATTTTTGTGTGTGTGTGTGTGCGCGCATGCGTGAGCGCGTGCGTGCATGCGTGCGTGCGTGTGCGTGTGCGTGTGCATGTGCTTGTGCGTGTGTGTGCGTGTGTGTGCGTGTGTGTGCGGGTGTGCGTGTGTGGTGTGCGTGTGGTGTGTGCGTGTGTGCGTGTGTGCGTGTGTGCGTGTGGTGTGTGCGTGTGTGTGTGCGTGTGTGTGTGTGTGGTGTGTGTGCGTGTGTGTGCGGGTGTGCGTGTGTGGTGTGCGTGTGCGTGTGTGCGTGTGTGCGTGTGGTGTGTGTGCGTGTGGTGTGTGCGTGTGTGTGTGCGTGCGTGCGTGCGCGCGTGCGCTTGCGCGTGCGCGTGTGTCTATGTGTGTGCGTGTGTGTGCGTGTGTGTGTCTGTGTGTACCTGTGTGTGTCTGTGTGTGTCTGTGTGTTTGTATGTGTCTGTGTGTGTGTCTGTGTGTGTCTGTGCGTGTGTGTGCGTGTGTGTGCGTGTGTGCGTGTGTGCGTGTGTGCGTGCGTGCGTGCGTGTGTGCGTGTGTGCGTGTGTGTGTGCGTGTGTGTGCGTGTGTGTGCGCGTGTGTGTGTGTGAAAATGGGGCTACCCTCTTGGGGTAGTCAACATGGCTGCTCCCACTTTTTTCCCGTATTTTTTTGAAAAATATCGCTATGTATATTCATCTATATATCCCTCCTATTTGTCTTTCGTATTTCGTCAGAAACATAGACTCCTATGCCCTCCATCTAGAACATGTAATTTTGACGGTCTTAGAACTGCTGTAATCGTACCTGTTCTAGATGGAGGGCATAAGAGTCTCTGTTTCTAACTAAATTCGAATGACATATAGAAGGGATATAGGGATGAATATACATGACGATATTTTTCAAAAAAATAAAAAAATGACAAAAAATAGGGCAGGAGCAACCCCATATTACCCATATATATGTGTGTCGGTCTGTGTGTGCGCGCACGCGTGCATTCGTGCGTGCGTGTGTGTATATACGAGAAACTTCAAATGAGATGGTGTCTCACCACTTTTGTGGTGAGCCATCAATATAGACTTTTAGATCTTAATCACGCGGTTGAGATTAAATGTATTTTAATGATAATTTTTTATTGATGAAAAACCCATTTTCGTCATTGTCACATTCTAAATATAGAATGTGACAACCATAGATCCTATTTTATGGTAAGCCATTATGTTATTTCCATTCTCTCTTTCTCTCTCTATTGATTGACGCCGGCACTCCCTCCCCCCTCTCTCGTGATTCGGCGACGGCGACACACATCCTTTCTCTCTCGATTTGTCTACAATGGTGCCAACCATCTCCACGCAAAGCATTTCGATCGTGGAGAAAGAAGCTATAGAGGAGAAGATCCAGAGGAGGAAGATGCAGAGGACGAGGGTGTCGTGCAGAGGAGAAAGGCAGTACACGAGGCGATGGTCGAGCATGGAGGTCACAACAAGTGGTGACCCCACCCCCTCTCTTTTGACAGTGATGTGCGATGATGAGCATGTACGTGACAACACCGTCGGTGACCATGGTCTATGGCCTATTAGAGGGCGTCGATTCTCTCTGCGAGGACGATGAGGTTGAAGACAGTAAAGGAGGAGGTGTGGAAGGAGAATGGATTTACATTATGGTATACTTTTCTTACATAATTGATATTTGATTTTACATACTGATTCACTTTTTTACAAATCTCATGATCGATTTCTTATCTCAGAGCTCCTCATGAAATTTACAAGATGGTCATGAGTTTTTATAAATGTAGCGAGAATATTACAAAGTAGCGATGTTACAAAGATTCACGTAAATTTACAAAACAAAAATACACATTTATAAAAAATACGGAAGTTTACAAAGAGGAAAATTACTCTCACAAAAACTCGATGGAATTTACAAAATGCATATACCCATTTACAAAACGGGAATACTCAATGATGAAACGAAATTATTAACGAAAATACAAAGCAGACAACTACTTTTACAAAAACTCGCTGGAGTTTATTAAGATACGATTAAATTTAAATCATTCAGAATAAATTTAGAAATTGATCATTATTGATGGAAAAAACCAAATCCAGAAAACCTAAAATGGTAATTTGGAACTATTATATGAATCTCGAATTTAATAAAATTTAGATGACGGAAATGTCCTTTTGGATAAGCTTTTTGATGCAACCATCAGATTGAGATATGACGAATGTAAATGATAGCACACCACAATATTGGTGAGACCCCATCTCATTTGAAAGGGTCTCTCTCTCTCTCTATATATATATGCAAAAATTTGTGAGAGCATGAAAGGGGTGATTCTGGACCACTAGATTCAACTAGGAGAGAGAAAACATAATCTAGTGGTCCAAAATCACTTCTCTCATGCTCTCACAGCTTTTTGCTCTCACAGGATCACTCCTATATGTGTGTATGTGTGTTTATGAGGGCGATGAGGCTGTTTTGAGTAACAACCAAGTTGGTTTTTACATAAGGAAGTTTCCTCCTTTTTTTTTCGAAAATAAAATCATGTATATTTAAACACACACACACATCACTCCTATATGTCATTCAAATTTTGTCAGAAACAGAGACTCCTATGCTCTCCGTCTAGAACAGATCGATTGCAACAAATTTCAGATTGTTAAAATTACCTGTTCTAGATGGAGGGCATAGGAGTCTCTATTTCTCATGAAATTTGAATGACATGTAGGAGGGATATATAGATGAACATACATGGTGGAATTTTTGAAAAAAATAAAAAATATGAGAAATTGTTCCGTGTAACAACCAACTTGGCTGTTACACAGAACAACCTCATCTCTCTATCTCTCTTTCTCTCTCTATATATAGGAAATATATCCAATAAGGTGCACCTTTGCTCTGTGCATGAAAAGCTCACTATCTCAACCATCTATAATTAATCTAATGGACCCGATTAGTACCTTTTTTATCTTAATTTTTTAATATTGAAAGTTTATTTTAGTTATTTTGTCACATTCTAAATCACATTCTATTTTTGATCCCTTGGTTGGAATCCATTGATAGGATTTTCCCTTCCCACAACAAACGACGGCGGCATGAGTTTCACGTGGAGCACGACGACGGTGGAGTTGGTGGTGATGCACGTAAAGGAGCATGACGGTGGCGGCGGAGGTGGTGGCGGACATCATGGAGCCTCTGTCTGCCTTCTTCCGTCTACACACGTGACGGCGTTGGAGAGGAGGTGGTAGAGCACGTCAGCGGTGGCGCATGTGACGATGGTGGGGGACTGGGTCGCGGAGGAGGACGGAGGAGGTGCCGGTGTATGCAGGAGGAGGGCGCACACAATTTTTACAATCAGAGATCATTTTTTACAAGCTCAAATCCTTTTTTACAATCTCAGATCATTTTTTACAATATCAAATCATTTTTTTACAAATCTCAGATTGTTTCTTACAATCTCAGATTTTTTTACAATCTCATGTTGCTTTTTACATTTATTGTTACTATTATAGATTTCTAGCCATTCTTTTTTTACAATCTAAGGTATTTTTTTACAATATCAGATCATTTTCACAATCTCAATATTTTTACACCTATCCTTTTCCTCTTAATAATTGATGATTTATTGATTATTCTTTTTTTCCACTTCTTCATACGGATTTTATAAAATACACATGCACTTTTACAATAGTATTATTATAGTTACAATTACATTAATATAACTATTGCTAACTGTAATTTTACTGTACAATGCAAGATACAGTTCTACGATGTCAACATGAATTTTACAAAGAGTTCTACTAATCTGTATATGGCGAAAATACCACCATGTTGGCGAAACCTCATCGAATAAATAGCAACAAAACCTTGTCAAATTATACGATCTAAACATGGAAAATAAAATAAGTAAATAAAATTCAAATTAAATTTTTGAAATGAAAATATTTGGACTATAATGCCCTTTTGATAAAGAACTGTTAGATTAAGATTTAACAGATCTCGTGATGGGCTTTCCATTGATGCATGAAAGGTGCACCTCATTGGAAGTGTGTGTGTAGGGAAAAGGAAAACTACACTGAAGGGTGCAACCAACTAGCTATACTCGACCATTTTTCTCATTGATTTTTGATTTTTTGAAGGAAACCTATGATAATTTACTTAGTTTATTGAGTGGAATATGTGTTTCAAATCTCATGCAAAACAAACATTCCTAACATGCCCATCTAGATAGGGTCAATTTCAAAAAATCTGAGACCACTAAAATATGACGGTTTTGATGGAGATGATAGAAGTGTCGAATTTAGTTGAATTTGACATTACACTATAGTGATATATTATGATATAAATCCTCATAGGTTTCATTTCAAAAACATAAAAAATCAACGAAAAAAGATTGAATGCAGCTAGTTGGCTACACCCATGGTGTAGCTTCTCTCGCCCCATATATCTGATGTATATATGTGTGTGTGTGTATGTATGTATGAGAAAAGGGATCCTACTCTATGGAGTATGTAACTTATCTAATCCTTTTTAATTTTTATTTTATTTTTATTTTTTTGAAAAATTCTTCCATGGATCTTCGTAACGATTCCCTCTTATAAGTCATTCAAATTTCATCAGAAAACGGAGACTCCTATACCCTCCATCCAGAACAGTAAATTACAACAAATAACCCCGTTGAAATTACCTATTCTGGATGGATGACATAGGAGTCTTTGTTTCTGACGAAATTTTAATAACATATATTAGAGGGATATAATTACAAAAATCCATGGAAGTATTTTTCAAAAAAATTAAAGAAAGTAAAAAAATGAAAATAGAATAGGTAAGTTACCTATTCCATGGAGTAGGATCCCTTTCCGACACACACGCACACGCGCACACACACATGAGTGATCTTGTGAGAGCAAAAAACGGTGAGAGCATGAGAGCAGTGATTATGGACCACTAGATTCTGTCTTCTCTCTCCTGGTTGAATCTAGCAGTTCAGAATCACTACTCTCATACTCTCACGGGGTTTTGACTCTCACAGGATTAATCATATATATATATATATGAGAAAAAGGAGGTTGTTTTGTGTAACAACCAAGTTGGTTGTTATACGGAGCAATTTCACCTTTTTTATTTTTTTTTTCAAAAATTCCACCAAGTATATTCATCTATATATCCCTCTTACATGTCATTCGAATTTCAAACCGAGACTCCTATGCATGTCCTCCATCTAGAACATGTAATTTTAACGATCTCAAATTTGTTGTAATCGACATATTCTAGATGGAGGACATATGGGTCACTATTTCTGACAAAATTTAAATGATATATAGGAGGAATATATATATATATATATATATGAATATACATGATTGTATTTTCGAAAAAAATAAAAAAGGGGGAACTGTCTTGTGTAACAACCAACATGGTTGTTACTCAAAACAACCTCTCCGCTCTCTCTCTCTCTCTCTCTCTCTATATATATATATATATATAGAGAGAGAGAGAGAGAGAGAGGAAAGGGATTCTACTACGTGGAGTAGGTAACTTACCTACTCCATTCTCAATTTTGACAATTCTTTTTATTTTTTTGAAAAATGTTTCCATGGATTTTCATAACTATATCCCTCTAATATGTCATTCAAATTTCGTTAGAAACAGAAACTCATATCTTCTCAATCTAGAATAGTTCGATTACAAGAAATCTAAGACCATTAAAATTACCTGCTCTGGATGAAAAGCATAAGAGTATCTGTTTTTGATGAAATTTGAATGACGTATTAGAGGGATATAATTATGAAAATGCATGGAAGCATTTTCAAAAAAAAAGAAGTAGAAAAAAATGAGAATGGAATATATGTTACCTACTTCATGGAGTTGGATCCCTTTCCCCTCTCTCTCTCTCTCTCTCTATATATATATATATATATATGGGAAAAATGATTTTGCTCCCTAGGAGCATGTAACTTACTTGCTACCGTAATTTTTCCCATTTTTAAAAAATGCTTCCATGGATTTTTCATAAATATATCCCTATACTATGTCATTCAAATTTCATGCAAAACAGAGACTCGTATGACCTCCATTCAAACATGGTGGATTTTAACTATTCTATGACTGCTAAAAATGATTGTATATATGGAGGCCGTAGGAGTCTCTGTTTCGCACGAAACTTGAATGGCATAATATGGGGATATAGTGATGAATTTCCATGAAAACTTTTTTCAAAAAAAATAAAAAAAATGAAAAAATAGGATGAGGGAGCTAAGTTAACTCCCCTAAGGGACAACCCCATTTATCACACACAAAAACAAACACCTACTAACCCTTGCCTTGTTTTCTCCACACCTGTTTGTATATTTATAGATAAATCTTAACAGGGTAGTTGGTTGGAGTTGTTGCGGTATATTGTCTGCATAGCAGGCAAAGATTGGAAGGTGACAAAGATAAAACTAACAAAAATTCCAATATTTAGCTTATAAGTTTTCATGTGCGAGTAGTGATGATGATATATTTGATAATATCCGAAGGGGTTGGGGAAGCTACACTCAGAGATGTAGCCAACTAGTTGCATCTGATCATTCTTTTCATTGATTTTGTGTGTTATTAAAATGAACCATAGGGAGATTTAACTCATCATATATCACAATGGTCTCATGCCAAATTCAACTAAATTTGACATTTTTATCATCTCCATCAAGACATCACCTTTTAACGGTCTCATAATTGCTGATATTGACAATATGTAGATGTGCTTGCTCGGAATGTTTGTTTTGCATGAAATTTGAAACATATATTCCACTCAATAAACTAAGCATATCTAGGTTTTCTTAAAAAAAATCAAAAACCAATAAGAAAAATAGTCGAGTGTAGCGTTGTAGCTTTCCTGTTCCCATATCCGAATATCCGCTTATCAAATTCAAAAAATCACTTAATATGAATATCGTATTCGAATATTAGTAGAATATAAATCTAATATGGATATCTATTATTGCTCAAAAGACATCGACCTAGGCCCGACTTAAATAGACATTAGATATAACATTGATATCTTTAATAACTACCGACATCTCACTTTAAACGTCAATATATGGAAAAGATATGTCAACGTTATCCGTTGAAAAGTCCAGCCATGTTTTAACCCAAAAAATTGAATTCCCGATTTCAAGTGCCCTTTCGAATTTCAGGCATAATAAAGCCATTAAAGGCCTTAATCCTTTTCTTTCCCTCACTGTAAAACATACTAGGATGTAACCCGTGCTTCGCGGCGGAATAAACTTAAGTTGATTTGATACCAAATAAATCACTTAATTGATTCTTATGTTCTATATAAATAAGAGATTACACCATCTCTTATTTATATAGAACATAAGAATCAATTAAGTTAATTCAACAGAAATATTTTGTTACCTATCATATTGAAGATAGCAGTGAATACTTAAGTGGGCTTTCCGGGTGATTAATTTATTCTTTTTGCGTTCTCATGTTGCTTGAAGAGCAGCGAACGGTAGTAGTATTAGTACAATAATTAAGATCACTTATCGGTAGAAATGGAAGCACACAATAGTGAAAGAAGTGCATTTGTAATACATGTTATATAATAAAATGTGCAAAAATATGCATCTTCTTTATCATCTAAGTTATGAGAGTACAACTTACTGGAAATTATTATGACCATATAGATTCATAGCATACCTGCAGGGGTGAATTCTGCCAGTCTTTCAGTGTACTTATATCATAATCATGTTCTTTATACGAACATGTACACTAAAGGAAACATATTTTCTTAATTCGACCATAACAAAGATAGTACTTTGAATCTTCAAAGATAACAAATAACACATGCTATTACATGCAATATAATGATAAAAATAACACTATGATTAAAATAAAAAATAGTCTAAAATAAATTTGTACACTAAATATTACCCATAATAATAGTAGTTTGAGAGAACAATATGCATCTTATAGTGATTTTTTTTGCAAAATTATGAAAATAGGAAATCAGGTAATAACAAACTAATTTTGAAGACATGCATATAAAATAGTTTTATAGCATACATGAAGAAGTCCCAAATGATAGTCTTTTTTTCAATTTCAATATAATCACGTGCTTTATTTTACCATGTAAAAAAATGATTTGCTAATGTTTTAAAATATAGCAATAGGTCAACTGAACATATTTTCTAACCCTCTTTACAGTAAATTTTGTAAATAGCCTATTTAAGAAGGAAGTATTGGTTAAAGATAGGGATTTTTACCCGGCAGACCTTGTAATCTTTTGCAATTACCGCTACGACCTTCGAAACATAGTAATTCCTCCCTCGACCCTGTAAACTTGTTAACTCTTACCCCACAGACCCTGTGGTTAATCCCCATCCATTTGTCCGTTAAATGTTACCAGATTCCGTTAAAAAGATGTCCATATTACCCTCTTTATTTATATAATTTACTAGGAATGCCATTCCCTCCCACCCTCCACCTCCAGCTGCTCGCCCTCCCTCCCTCCGCCGCCGCCCCTGCTCGAAAACTCCCCTCCTCCGTCGGCCGACGTCGAAGCTCCCCCTCCTCCCCGTCTCGTCGCCTCCTGCAGAGCCCCGCCCCTCCGGGGTCCCGCCGCTTCCCCCTGCAAAGCCCTCCCCCCGCTGTCGTCGAAGCTCCCCCTCCCCGTCTCGCCGCCCACTGCAGAGTCCCCTCCCCCCGGGTCCCGCTGCTTCCCCCTGCAGACCCCCCCTCTCGCCGCCGTTGAAGCCCTCCTCCCCCCGTCCCCTGCAGAGCCCACCTCCGGGTCCCGCTGCTTCCCCCTGTAGACCCCCCATTCTTGTCTCGCCGCCCCCTGCAGAGGCCCCCCTCCAATCTCGCCGCCCGAAGCCTGTGCAACACGAGTTAACCCGCCATGGGAGATCGGATGGGGAGGGGTCGGCTACGGAGATCAGAACTGGACTGAGATTAGAGCCACCGCCTGCTCCGATCTCGCCGCCGTCAAAGCCCCACCCACCCCTGCAGAACAGTCTTTTTTATTTTTTTTATTTTGGGATTTTTACCCGGCAGACCCTTTAATCTTTTGCAATTACCGCTACGACCTTCGAAACATCGTAATTCCTCCCCCGACCCTATAAACTTGCTAACCCTTACCCTATAGACCCTGCGGCTAAGCCCCGTTAATTTACCCATTAAAATTAACTAGATTCCGTCATGTTCCTTTATATTATAACCATTTTGTTTATTAAATTTATGTTGAGTGCCACTATCATCTGAGACCCCGGGACGAGGGAAGCCCCCTGCCGTCGCTGCTTGCCCCCCTCGCTGTCGCTGCTGCTTTGCCCCGCCACCACCGCTTCGCCCCTCCGCCGCCGCCGCTGCTTCGCCCCTCGCCGCCGCCGCCGCCAGATCGACGATGGAGCCCCCACGCCCCTGTGCGCGCGATGGAGTCCCCCTCCCACCCTGTGCGCGCGATGGCGTCTCCCTCCCACTCCCACCCCCCCCCCCCCCCCCCCCCCCGCACGATGGAGTCCAGGTCTGCCCCCCTCTCCGGTCGCCGCTGCTGGGACCCCTCCCTCCCACCCACCCGCCGACGATGGAGCGAACTCCCCCTGCGCGCGCGACGATGGAGGACCCCCGGCCCCGGCCGTTGCTGTGCTTCGCCCCGCGCGCGCGATGGAGTCCAGGTCTCCCCCCTCCTCGGTCGCCGCTGCTGGGACCCCTCCCTCCCTCCCACCCGCCGACGATGGAGCCAACACCCCCCCATGCGCGCGCGACGATGGAGGACCCCCGGCCCCGGCCGTTGCTGTGCTTCGCCCCCGCGCGCGCGATGGAGTCCAGGTCTCCCCCCTCCCCGGTCGCCGCTGCTGGGACTCCTCCCTCCCTCCCACCCGCCGACGATGGAGCCAACCACCCCCCTGCGCGCGCGACGATGGAGGACCCCCGGCCCCGGCCGTTGCTGTGCTTCGCCCCCGCGCGCGCGATGGAGTCCAGGTCTCCCCCCCTCCCCGGTCGCCGCTGCTGGGACCCCTCCCTCCACCACCTCGGTCGCCGATGGGACCCCCCCCGTGCGATGGAGCCCCCCTCCTCCTGCGCGTGCGATGGAGCCCCCTCCCACCTGCCGACGATGGAGCCAACCCCCCCCCCCCCCCCCCCCCCCCCCACAAACCCGTCGCCGCTGCCTCTTCGCCCCCCAGCCACCGCTGCTGCTTCGCCCCCGGCGCGATGGAGCCGCCTCCTGTTGGCACGATTTTTTTCTATTTTGGCTGATCCTAATCCCAGCCGTTGGATGGTAAACCGGTTAGGTTAACTCTAGACTAATCCAAGTATTTGACTCAAATATAGTTAAAATTGACGGCAGGGTTTGTTGGGTAAGACGGAGCAAGTTTACGAGGTCGGGCGAGGAATTACGATGTTTCGAAGGTCGTAGCGGTAATTGCAAAAGATTATAGGGTCTGTCGGGTAAAAATCCCTTTTATTTTTTGGTTAATTATAGCCGTCCAATCATAGATCGGTTAGATTAACTCATTTCTAACTCAAGAAAGTTAACTTTAGATGTGTTAATTTAACGGTAGGGTTCGTGGGGTAAGACGGAGCAAGTTTACGGGGTCGGGGGAGGAATTACGATGTTTCGAAGGTCGTAGCGGTAATTGCAAAAGATTATAGACTCTGCCAGGTAAAAATCCCTTAAAGATAACCAATGGAAAAAAAGAGCAGGCGTCACAGATTTTCTGTGTGTTAGAAAAAGAATGAACGGATTTATTTATAATTGAATGCAATAAATCGATTGGTAGGACAATACACCAATGTTAATAATATTTAACCATACAGGGCAAAATTAGAAAAGATTTATAATCATATACTCCAAGGTAACTCTAATATGAACAAAGAATCTGCCATTCAGGAAACCATGAATCAATACTTGTGCAAATATATCAACTGTGAAACACGGGGAAGGAAAACACACATAGGAATATTCGTTCCACTCAACCCCAAAATTTTTCCCCTGAAACAAACATACACAGAAGAAGCTAAACTAACATACATATCACCATGACCATCCAATCCTCCTACAGTTTCTCATATAGATGGCCACTAACTCGAGGGGCACAAGTGATAGAATACCAAAAAGTCGAGGACACTACTAATATTCCCAAAAAGAGAGGGGTATAACTGAAATTGCAAGATCTTAGAGAAGCACATCTAATAAAAACCCTTAACAATTTATTTATAGAAATTAACACACGCACACATAAACATATCGCAAAAGACGCAACTGTAAATGTACCCGTTCACATATTCCAAGAATCCGACCTTGCAGACAAAGAACATATGAGAACAAAATTTAATGGGATTTTTACCCGGCGGACCCTGTAATCTTTTGCAATTACCGTTACGACCTCTGAAACATCCTAATTCCTCCCTTGACCCCGTAAACTTGTTAACCTTTACCTGACAGACCCTGTGGTTAACTCCCATCCCTCTTACCGTTAAAACAAACCGGATTCTGTTATCTTCTCTTATACTATACCCAATTTATTTAACAAATTTACTGGAAATGCCACTCCCTCCCATCCTCCAACTCCAGCTGCTCCTCCCTCCCACCGTCCACCTCCAATTGAAGACGTCGCCTCCCCTCCTCCAGTCCACCGGCGCCCCTGCTCGAAGTCCCCATCCCCGGTCAGCTAACCTCCTCTGTTCGACAGCCCTGCCGCCGCCTGGGTCCGTTCGGCAACCCCCCCACCCCCATGTCCGCCTCTGCAACCTCCCCCGGGGTCCACCCGCCGACTCCCCCGATCCCTCGCGTCCGCCTCTGCAACCTCCCACCGACTCCCCCGATCGGAAGCCCCTCCCCCCAATCCCGCTGCAAAGCCCCCGCACCCGTCGTCCTCGTCTCGCCGCCTACCCCTGCGAAACCCACCCCCTGGTCCCGCCGTCTCCGTTGCAAGGTCCCCCCATCCCCCTCTCGGGTCCACGCCCGACTCGCCTCCCCCGTCCGACTCGCCTGCCCCCACTGCTCGAGGCCACCCCCGCACCTGGAAGCCCCCTCGCACCCCTCCTCCCCCGGTCGACCCGGCCTGCGCATATGGTCGGAGGGCACCGACCTCAACGCACCTGGAAGCCCCCTCGCCACCTCCCCCACCCCGCCCCCAATCCCCCCCCCCCCCCCCCCACGTGTCGTCTCCCTCTGGGGGCAGCACCGCCTCTCTCACAACCTCTTCCCATCGCATGATTTCTCATTGATGGTAGCGGCATCATATCTTTCCAGGTGTTAGCAGGGATAGGTCTTTACTGAGGGCAACCGAGACAGGACCAACTTCGGGGGAGTAGGAAGGTGTAGAAAGATAAGTCAGTACGTAAAGCTGCTCAGAGAGCCAGGTTTTTGAAACCGAACCGGACACCAAATCGGAAACCTTGCTGAAATGGTTGGATCGGGTTGAACCATGTAATCAAACCGGTTCAACCGGATGATGACGTCAATTATTTAAAACCGGATTAAACCGGACCGGTGAAAAAAAGTGGTTGAACCGGCTAATCAAACCGAAATGAAATAATATATAATATAATATACACTTAAATATACTTGAAATATATATAAAATACATAGATAATGTATATATTTCACAATATACATAAAGTTGTTTTCTTATACACCATCAAATGTCATACATATCATAGATATATATATTATTTGAACTAAATGCTGTATAACATCATAATAGTTTAGTTATATTTAAAACCCAATACATGCAAGAAGTTGTGTTAGTGTAGTTGGTCAGAAGTGTCAAATAGGTTACCAAAGGTCATGTGTTCAATTCCCACTATTAACAAAATTTTTAAATAGTTTAAAAATTAAATGCGGCTCAACTTCGGTTGAACCTGGTTAAACCGGGTCAAAAAAATAGGTTGAACCGGACGGGTTAACTAAAATTGGAACTATCGAACCGAACCGCCCAAAACCGATTAACCGGACCGGTCCAGGCCCGGTTCACCGGTGGGAGCGGCCGGTCGGAGCGGTCGAACCGGCCGGTCCGGTTTCAAAAACACTGTCAGAGAGTCAAGAGAGAGGTAGCAGCACCGCCTCTCTCACAGCCTCTTCCCATCGATTTGGGGGCAGCATCATCTCCGTCATAGATCGGCGCAACACCACCTCCGTCGCAGCTTCGTTCCATCGATTGGGGGGGAAGCACCGCCTCGACACCTCAAGGGATGCATGGGGCAACATCGTCGATGAGGATGACGATCTGATTTCGGAGCAGGATTATTTTTTCCTATTTTTTTTAATTTTGGGTAATCCTAACCGTTCAATGGTAAATGAGTTGGGTTAACTCAAGATTAACCCAAGTAACTGACTCAAATATAGTTAAAATTGACGGCAGGGTTTGTTGGGTAATACGGAGCAAGTTTATGAGGTCGAGGGAGGAATTAGGATGTTTCAGAGGTTGTAGCGGTAATTGTAAAAGATTACAGGATCTGCCGGATAAAAATCCCAAATTTAATAGACAATTTTACAAACATCATCTGCAAAATACTGTGAAAAAATACGCAAATGTTGAGCCCAATCATGAAGCAATGGCTCCATGGAATACTCAAATCTGAAGGTAAAATCAGAAACATGAGCAAACAACCATAGAAGCAAGCTCCATTGACATAAGCACCGGAGAAAGTTTCACATTTAAAGGAAATCCTGGAGAGAAAACAAACAACAAAGAAGCTAAAACCTCACAAATAAATGTGTCACCTTCCCCATCCGGTTCCTCTTCAGATTCTTAGTATACATAAATAAGACAAAAAAGGAGGAATACAACCCAAGAAGTATACATGCAAAAGAGAAATCAGAAAGAAATCAAGAACCAAACATCAAACAGTTCCACAAACCAAACAATTAACCGTCGACCACAATATCCGATAGCTAGTTCACGGTGACACTTCAGAAACACGAAAGCATTCAGATAGAACATACCAGATGTTCACGCCAAGAACCAACGCTCGAAGATCTCCAGCAAGACTCGGGTAAGCTAAAGGAATATGAAGCAACGTGCCCAACTAAGGTGTGGCGCAAAGGGTTTTCTTACCGATGGAAACCCAAGAGACACATGAAAAGACAATCAAGACCCATCCAGTTGCTCTTCAGATCCTTTGTATACACAAATAAAATGGAAAAGGAAGGCAAACAATCCAAGAAGTATACAATGCAAAAGATAAAATGAAATGGAAATTAAGAACCAAACATCAAGCAGTTCCACAACCCAAATAAATCACTGTCGACCACCATATCCAATAGCTAACCAATGATGACATTTCATAAATGTGGAAGCATTAAAATAAGACATACCCGATGTTCACACGAAGAATCAACACTCGAAGATCTCCAACAAGACTCGAGTAAGCTGAGATTGGAATCACCAAAAACTTGAACAAGGAAGCAAAGAAGGAAGATCGAGCAACATACCTAACTAAGGAGCAACGGACATGGTTTTCTTATCAGCAGAAACCCAAGAGACGCATGTAAAGACAGACGGCAAACCCTCAACAACAATAGATGGCAACGGGTTCGAGAAGAACCTACGCGTGTTGCCCCATCGTTACCCAGAGCAACATATATACCTAACTAAGGAGCGATGCAAAGGGTTTTCTCATCGACGAAAACCCAAGAGACGCATGCGAAGACAGACAGCAGCCCTCAACAACAACATATGGCAACAGATTCGAGAAGAACCTACGCGTATCGCCTGAGCATTATCGAAAGCGCCCAACAAACCAAGACAAATAGAATGAAGCCCAAACGGGAAGAGATGACCCACGTGGTAAGATCCGGGAGAAAAACTCACCTTTAACTAAGGTAAATAGATCCTCCCCTTGCAGTTATTCATCTTTTTTCTATGGCAGCAACCCTCTCCCGCTACAATTGGCCCTATTCTGACTGTGAAATCATGACCATTGACAATCTCTTTGCATGACGATAGAGGTAAGACCTACGGGCTTTCTCTTCCTTACCTGCATGTAAGCAACTACATGATTTGGTAGGGCTTCGAGGGGTAGACCGTTTCTCAACCGTCTAAAATGGTTTCTTTTTCGCACCTACGAGGAGTGGGGAATGTAAGTCATGTCTTTGCTGTGCATTAACGTTTGTTAAACTTTAACATTTTAATTGAAACAATTCAGCAATCGAAACCTTTATGAAGCAGTTATCTATAGGGCTAATCGGTCAATAAGTCTCATACTATTCTTGAATGGGTCTTAATTTTCGAATATCATGTGTTTTCTAATAACCATTTGATGATGATGGGGGCAATGCTATATAGAAAAGGGCGGACGATTTTTGAAGTCATTGCACCTGTATAACACAAAATGCTAAAGAATATTAACTATTGCATAAGCATTGCATGATAATCTTTTAAAAGTGAATTGCAATTTATAAAGATCGTCTTATCATTGGTTTGAAGAGTAGGAATGGTGTCAGAAGAACAAGAACATCGCATAAACATTGTTAAAAATCTTTCCACTGCTGGATTAAAGTCATACACAATCATTCGACAAGAGACTAAGTATTTTTTACATTCAATTCTTGTTAGATATGTTAATTATTGTAATTCCTTTAATTTTTTTGATTATCTAGGTCTCGTGATGAACTCGATGGTCGACCATGCGGACATATACTCTTATTCAATAGGATAAAGTTTACTATTGACATAACAAGGCAAGCACCGTTGTATGAAATTGTAGGGTAGCACGATCATTGGTCAACATCTGAAGTTAGACAAACATATATAATTATCTAGATGAATACTATAAATTAAATTATCTATATTTAATAATTTTTTACTCTTGAGCTCTTTTATATATTACATTGGTATAAATACACGCTACGACCAATGCAGAAGGACAATCCACTACTGATGTTATAATATCTAATATTATACTATATAATGAAGGATGATCTGATTGTCTCATTGGTAGGAGACACAGACATGTGCCTAAAGGAAGAGGACGCCGTAGGTCTACATCTATTTCAGAGAATGTAATTGAGCAGATGGTGGCGGAAGACCGACGGAAAATGGAGGTAAAAAACAAAAAGAATGCAACATGGAATTGTTGGATTTGAAGTCAAAGATAGATATAATTAATAAGAAGATGTCGACATAGTTTAAAGATAAAATAGCAACTCAGATAGTAGCATATTTTAAGAATTACTTATTAACATATGGGATGTCATCACCATTTTCTCCACTTACATTATATGGTGCTTATTTTAAAAGTTTGATCATTTTAATATATCTGTTTTAACCATGTCTAATCTACTTCTTCTTTATTAGATGCTTCTCAAAGACGGTCAAGAAGCAATAGATCCAATGTTGTTAATCCTGATGCAGAGACAGAAGAAGATGCTTAGATATTTTGATTTGCTTTATACATCTTTAATGTACTTTTGGTTGTATTTTTGAATGAATTAAAAAAAACTTTTTGGAATTTCTTATAATCACGCAGATACTCGACTTTATTCTCATATTTTAATGCGTAACTTGGTTCTGACTTTGGTCGTACTACATCAATAATTGTAATTATTTTTGCACGATGTCTTTGTACGCTCGAATACAAATTGCTAACATTTGATTATTAATGTAATTCCATTATTTATCATGCTAAAGAGACTTCTTAAAAAACTGATAAACTTTGATTGATCGTATGCCCTTATATAGCTAATTATACCTAAACATTAGACTGATATTTAAGGACGTCCACATACAATATTCATGTATGTTTATAAATGCCCGCTTGTACATACATGCATGTTTATTACTAACATATGTATAATTGCTTAATTCGTAGATGTTCTAAAATAACATCCGCAAATCGTTTCTTTCACAGACGTTTTTAAACGTCTTCAAAAATGTGGATGCATCGATATTCTTTTAAAACATCCTTTAAAACATGTCCCGACAAGGCTAGTCCGAAGTTTGATTTGGACGTTTTCTAACATGTGAATAGTGGTCTTTAGACGTTAGAAAGATCTAGAAAAATATTTCAAAATATCAATAAAGGTAAATTCTGTTGTAATCTAGAAAGAACCTAGGAATTGAATATCCGACCATAACATACTATTATTTATTGCAATATGCTTTATTTTATTTAGTTAAACAAATAATACTCTAAATTTTTCTTTCCCGTACCAACGTCCACGCATACCCTCGCTCTCCGCCAACTACTACTTCTCTTTGTCTCGACAACTTCATAGAAATCACAACAACATACACTAGATTGCAACCCTCGGCTACTACATTTGTATGTCTGCCACTTTGAAATTATAATTTTGATCGACTAGACATTTTATTATGGCGCGTGTGCACACATTTGATAATAATCCTAACCGCAATTATCTTTATTCTATCGTTGATTGTATATGATTTTAATTCTCCCTCTTTATTCTATCCAAATCCGTATTTGATGCGTATTTAATCTGAATTCGTGTGTTGCATTTGAGAACGTGATTTCCTAAATCCGTATCCAATTTATATTTGCATCCGCATTCGTATTCAATATAGACGAGGAATATTGATATGGAAATAACCATATTCGTTGTATATAGCCCGTTTTCATCTCAATGTATCGTATCTTTGTTTTAAGGAAAAAAAGAGGAAACATTAATGTTTTAAGGAAAATACGAACAAATAATCATAATATTAATGATGGCATATAAACTGAGAAAAATTTTAAGAGATATAAAAACTATTTCCATTTTTTTTTCAAATTAATGGATTTTAGGGCATTTGATATAGTTGAGTTTCTTAATAGGCCCATGTCTATATGGGTCCGTTTAATGCCTCAAATCCATTCAGAAGGGAGGCACATAACTTTGTGGGCCCACATTCACTCTAATTGATATCACATCGTAATTTATGGTTAAAGAGTTTATTAATGGTTTTTATTTCTATCTGATATACGGATTCATTTGTATCAGGGATCCATCTGTACGGAGTAGTATATAATTTTTCCTAAGGTTAGGGCTCTCTGTATCTTTTGTAGTTTTTTTCTTTCTCCACATAGTAAAAGCCGATCGCCGTCATCCAAGGATGTAATCAAGTTATGTGTGAATCTTAGGGATGAAAACAAATACATATATATCTGAAAATCCGCTTACCGTATTAAAAAAATTACTAGATCATATATCTGTATCTGAATATTAATCGAATATGGATCGGATATGGATATATATTGTAAAAATTATTATGATATGGATATGAATATGATAATGGCTTGAATATCCGGATCTGAATATCCGAATATAACAATTAATATTATTATTATATATTAGTTAATATAATAAAAGCCACATCCTCATGTTATTATGTTAGTGTTATATATTATATAATACAATATCTTAATGATATTAATAAACTTCTGTTTGTTTGGGGATGAACACGAATAAAAGTTACGAAACCATATTCTCCTTTTTGCTACCGGTTAAGAATGCAGGTTACCTTAACGCTTCCTTTTGTCATGATGTAAGTTATTTATATTTCCTTGTCATTTTTTAAAATCATTATGAAGTTTGATAAAAATTTAATTTTTCTTTGAATGTGATCTTTATACGATTCGTATTTTTATTCTATATATGTTTATTGTATTCATATTTATATTCATTATTTATTCGATTCATATTTGGATTAGTTCTTTATTCGTCCCGTACTCGGATCCGCTCTTTATTCGTTCCGTATTCGGATTTGATAACTATCCGATTCGAATTCGTATCCGTATTTTTAAGGATATGGTTTCCTTAATGCATATCTGAATCATATCCATATCCATATTCGATAAAGATGAAGCAAATATGAATATGAAAATAAGCATATCCGATCCGTATTCGATCGTTTTCATCCCTAGTGAACCATGTAAATCCGTGTCTTTGTGTTTGCTTGATTAATCGTGTTTGTGCATGATTCTGCGATTTGCAACAGTTAGTTATATATGTGTTTGGATGGTCAAGAGAGTAGATGTGTAAAAGTGATGCAATATGTTATTTGATTATATTTATGATTGAAATATATTTTTGATTGTCGTCATCGAATGATGTAGCTCAATTAAGGGCGAACCTTGTAAATATGTCTTTGTCCTTGTTTGATTTATCGTGTTTGTGTGTGTGCTTCCTTGATTCACAATGGCCAGTCATATAGGTGTTTAGATGGCCAAGAGTACGTTGTGTAATGGCGATGTGATATATTATGTTGATTATATTTATGATTGAAATATATTTTAGTGTCGATTTTTTAGTTAATCTTAGTTGGAAATATTATAGTAAAGAAAACATGAGACCTCTTCATTAATTTCAATCCGAGAATGCAGGGGTGGAGATTGGAGTAACACAAAACCAAACTATAACTTGCATGATAGCAAGGCACGTATTATGATCAACATTTAGAATATTATCCACAATTTATATTCATGTTTTCCAAAGATTTAGTAATTATAAACGAGTATACAACGCATAATTTACATGACCTAAAACTTACAATGCAAAAGCTACAAAAATATTTACAACTAGTAGTTCAGTAATTAGCGAACACATCAGAAAATCTAGTGCGAACTTAGGAAACTCAAAGTGGATACCTTCTATCTGGATGGGTTTCAGAAGAAGTACGAGTGACTCCTCATGCCAATGCGGAGTCATCTTTAGGTCTTCGGATGACCTGGCTAGCATTTCAAGTTGTGAGCAAATGAAGTCTAATTTCCTTAAATCCTTGATTGATCCAATTTATTAGACCTCTTACATACTACAAGTGAAAAATAGTATGGAGGAAAAACTATTACTTCTAACTCCGCGAATTGAGATAATTCCCATTTTCATTTGCCGGTGCTTGAATTTGAGCCGCGGATCCCACTCGGGAGACAGAAATACCCAAGCAGGCCGTATTCCAGCATTGAATAGATCGACAGATAGGATGTCTGTAATTGAAATCGCATTAGTCTCCAGATTGAGTTTTCACTATTGGTAAAGCGGTCATACTTCTGTAACCTAAGTTCGAACTGAATGACGCAACTCTTTCTAAAAGACGTGAATGCAAATAAAAAACATCTCCCGGATAAGCTTCACGTCCAGGGGATCTTCTTAACAGAAGAGACATTTGACGATAAGCGGATAAATCATCATCAATTCTTCAAGTATACAGATGCACAATTAACGGGTGATGTAAAAGGATACAAACAACTTATGTACACTAAAAATACTACACATATATGTAAACTGGTATCTACAATACCAACAAGAAGATACAATTGTTCCATCTATATATTCCACATGGAGACAATTGGAAATTATGTATATGATTTTTTTGGGTTGAAAATATGAACATGAACTGAATATACATGTTGTGTAAAATTGTCAACAAACGATGTATCGAAATGTATCATTTATGAGATGTTGCGACGAATATAATATGCAAAACTCATCCCTCACTTTGATTTATTCAATTTTTAGTGAAGAGAGCCCTAATCTCTTGCGAGGGAGATTAGGAAGATTGTACCCTAGTGATTTTTCCCTCTCTGAATGGGTTTTCATGAAATCATGGCCTTCTTCTTCGTGGTACTCTTGCTAGTTTCTACATGGTATCAGAGCTGCACGTTCCTCGTCGAGACTCTTTTTTATGTTTGTTTCCTCTGATGTAAGATCTCTTTTTTCTCTCCTGCGTGCTAGTTATTTTTGATGTGCGGACTTAGGTGCTGGATGCCCGTTAGTTTGTTGCATGGAGTGCTCGCGGTTTGCTGCGTTGTTATCATGCAAAGGAGGTTCAATAGTTGCTGGACCCGCATATTCAACTCGCGGGTTCTTCACCTTGAACTCGCTATAGGCGCTCCTTATGGTAAGGCTCTCACCGCCCGTTGAACTTGCATGTTGGAGTATTTTTTTCTAGGGGACGTTGCTGTTATTCTCCTCTCCTTTTGGCAGAGATATCACTTCTACTAGAGTCTAAGTTGGTGGTTGTCAAGTGCGCTGAAGGTGTTCGATGAAATGGTTCTGTATAACACACCAAAGTTATGACTCCTTTGATATTTGAGAACAAGACGTATCTAAAAGTAAGGGTCTTCGTTGGCTATTTATGAACAAAACATCATGGGAGGCTTTCTTGGGAGCAGTTTCTGGCATAAATTTTGTCGCTCATGTGGCCTCTCCATGATCACATGCTGAGATTTGCTATGTCTTCCTATTTTTCATTTCGTATGTGGTGGTGTGTTTTTACTCCTAGTTATCCATGTGGTGTATCTTATTACTTGTGTGGTTGTACTCTTGTGTTCGGTTCCAGTTGCTTCTTTGGTGGCATTTTTTTTGCAGTTCTAATGGATAGTATCAAGAAGTCACAATCGCCGTTTGAGAGATATGTTGTTGGAGAGTCTGCTGGAGCATCTAACCATATGATAAGTGACCCAAAAATATTTCATGATTAGAAGTTATCTTTTGAAAGAGAGAAACTTACTGTTGGATCTCCCGCTACCGTTGCTAAGAAGGGGACTATTTTTGTTATAGATAGATTCTTCTTTATGTTACTCTTCACGTTCATGTTTTCCTTATATTCTTTCTGTCAACAAAATCACAAAAAAAATTGAATTGTTGGTTGATTTTTGATCAAAATTCATGTGTTCTAGAAGATATGAAGATAAGGAAGAGGATTGGACTTGGTTTGGTTAAGGATGGCCTATATCATCTTCCAGCTCGGATTGGTCACTTACTTCTGCAATGAAGGCTCGACATGATAAGGATAACATTTTTCTAATATGACAGTGGCATGAACGCCTTGGTCATATAAATATTTCTTTCCTACGAAAGTTTTGCTTGGAACTTTTTCTGGATTGTCTGAGTTTTCTTTGCAGTGCAAGGTTTGCCAACTTGCAAAGCAGATACGTGCCACATTCCCTATCTTGACTAGTAAATCCACTCGTGCTTTTGAGCTTCTGCACTCTGATGCCTGGGGCCCATGCAATGCTCCGAGTTGGTAGATATTTCGTTAATTTATCACCATTTTAATGATTGATCCAAACATGCCATTATTTTTCCAATGAAGAACATGAGTGAAGTTCATGATATTATTACTGAGATTGTCATCCTTGTGGAAAGACCACATAATGCCAAATATTAAAAATTTCTTTCAGATAATGCTAGATACTATTTAGCATATTCTCTTCAAAGAACTCTTGATGGGAAATGGATTATGCATGAAACCTCGTGTGCATATAGTCCTCAACAGAATGTGATTGCATAGAGGAAGAATATACACATTTTGGAGATTACTTGAGATCTTCTTTTTCAGCAAAATATTCCAAAGAAAATATGGAAAGAGGCAATTCTTACTAGTGTTTACTTGATGAACAAAATTTCATCACATGTCATTAATGGTGAATCTCCATTTATACGTATGTATCAAGGTCAGACACCTTTTTCTCTCATGCACCATTTGATTGGGCGTGTTTGCTTCCTTCACGTCAATGATGCTGAGGTAAAGAAGTTGGATGCTTGTGCTAATAAAGATATCTTCCTTGGTTACTTTATGACGACAAAATGCTATCGTTGCTTTGATTCCACTGTTGTCCATGTTTTAATCACTAAAGATGTTATCTTCTTTGAAAACAACACATTCTTTTCCGTTATTCCTTTACAGGGGAGCCTAGATGTGAAGAGGGATTTCATATCCTTCATTTCTTGAATGACGGCGATCACATTGTTGATTACAATATCCCTGATCAAGGGGAGATTAAACCTAATGAAGACATATGTATTGATGAAGAAGCTATATAAATCAACCTCAATCATCCATAATCTTGCTTAAATGATCCAACTTTGAAAGCAACGGGAAGTATTCCTTATATACTTGTTGAAACTTATAATAACCAACAAGATACATAAGTAGAACAATCAGATGATTGCATTAGACAAAGGAAGGGTAAGAGAACCATTAAACCTCCAGTTAGATATGTGAGATGCACGCGACACCCTATTAAACACCACATTTCTTACTCTAAATTGAATGAACATGATAAAAAATTTGTTACCTCTAGATACTCATTGTGTCCCCAAAAATATTGCTGAAGTGAAAAATGATCCAAAATGGACAAGATCTATGCGAGAAGAAATGGATGCTTTGATCAAAATAACACTTGGGATGTTGTTCATACTCCAGAAGATGCTCATCTTGTTGTCTTTAAATGTGTATACACAACCAAGTCTACCATAGATGGAGAGATTGATAGATTCAAGGCTCGACTGGTGGGTAGAGGGTATAGTTAGAAATACAATATTGATTATCTTGAGACCTTTGCTCTTGTGGTTAAGATTAACACTGTTTGAGTTATTGTTTTCTTAGTTGTTCATTTATCCTAGAAAAGGTATCAACTTGATGTGAGACATACCTTTTGATGATTCTCCCTTTCATCACCTTTATTAACCCTTGCTCAATGCATGTTAATACCATAATTTTGCATAAATTAACATCCATTATATATTGTAAAATACTGTATAAAATACATTGTTTAAAGCCAAAATATTCCAAAGAAAATCTATAAAGGCAGTTCTTACTAGTGTTTACTTGATGAACAAAATTTCAACACATGCCATTAATGGTGAATCTCCATTTATACGTATGTATCAAGGTCAGACACCTTTTTCTCTCATGCACCATATGTTTGGGTATGTTTGCTTCCTTCACATCAATGATGTTGGGATAAAGAAGTTGGATGCTTGTGCTAATAAAGATTTCTTCCTTGATTACACTACGATGACAAAATGCTATCGTTGTTTTGATTCCACCGCTAGCCATGTTTTAGTCACTAAAGATTGATACCTTTTTTGAAAACAACACATTCTTTATAGTTGTTACTTTAAAGGGGGAGCCTGGATGTGAAGAGGAATTTCATGGCCTTCATTTCTTGAATGATGATGATCACATTGTTGATTACAATATCCATGTTCAGGGGGTATTAAACCTAATGAAGACATATGTATTGATAAAGAAGCAATAGAAATCAACCTCAATCATCCAGAATTTTTCTTAAATGATCCAACTTCGAATGTGTTGGGAAGTATTCCTTCTATACTTGTTGAAACTAATAATAACCTACAAGACACATAATTATAACAAGCGGATGATTGCATTGCACAAAGGAAGGGTAAGAGAACCATCAAGCCTCCATTTAGATATGCAAGATGCTCATGAGACCCCATTGAACACCACATTTCTTACTCTAAATTGAATGAACAAGATAAAAAATTTGTTACCTCTGGATACTCATTGCGACCCAAAAATATTACTGAAGTGAAAAATGATCCAACATGGGCAAGTTCTATGCAAGAACAAATGGATACTTTGATCAAGAATAACACTTGGGATATTTCTCATACTCCAGAAGATGCTCATCTTCTTGTCTCTAAATGTGTTTGCACAACCAAGTCTACCATAGATGGAGAGATTAATAGATTCAAGGCCCGACTAGTGGGTAGGGTATAGTCATAAATATAACATCGACTATCTTGAGTCCTTTTATCTTGTGGCTGAGATGAACATTGTTAGAGTTTTCGTTTTCTTAGTTGTTCAGTTATCCTGAAAAATGTATCAACTTGGTGAGAAACATACCTTCAGATGAATTTCACTTTCATCACCTTTATTATTTCATTTTGGCCTTTAAACCCTTTCTAAATGCATGTGAATACCATAATTTTGCAAAAATTAACATTCATTATTTATTGTAAAATACTATATAAAATACATTATTTAAAGTCAAAATAAAAGAATAAAGAAAAGAAAAGAAAAAGAATAAAATGTCAAAGATATTTTATAACCCTAAACCTCGAGACCTAGGTATCTTGATGACTGGGTCAAAAAGGAATATATAAGGAGGAGATAAGGGCCAAAAATCCATTAAAAATCCATTTTTTTATTTATCAACAATGTATTTTTGAGACCCATTTTATTTTTATTATTTGTACCTCAAATAAAGAAACTTTATAAATGAAAGTCATAGATAAAAATACAGAGAAAATAAAATTGATTTCACATAAAAATAATATACAATGTAAATTTTATACTCTGAATAAAAAGCTAAAACCCAAACTTCACAAACCCACATCTTCTCCATCTCAAAATGTACCAAAATCATCTTTAATTATATATTACTCTTAACAACCAATTAAAGAAGGTGTTTTCATGCAAATTGCACTTAAGATGCAAAAATTAGGTTTTTCTGATCGAGGCTATAGGATATGTCAGACCTCGTTTAACCCCGCTTTTCTTGATTTTTTCATGCCTAAATCTTGCATCAATTCAACTCGATCTATTCGTGACTTTTAATCCTCGGTCATTGAGCTTTCACGCTCAGATGATTCATTGGTCGGGGAGTCACTGTATCGAGATCCATCGCCCTATGAAGATGACTTATATAAAATGTCTTCTCCATGCTCCCTTGCCTTTTTATTAATTCTTCTGCCACTTTTAGCCAGAACCCAACCCTAGATAGAATCTCGGTGACAATAACGTTCTCCAGGGCACCTTCGCAGCTCGATTTGGTGTTGATATGAAGATATTCGTTGCTCGCCGCCTCCCTCTACCAGAGCTCCAATCCAGGCGAGTCTTGATCGGTAAGTTTCTACTCTCTCAGCTTTTTCTTATCCTATGGTTAGTAGTAGCATAGGGTTAGCCTTAGTTTTGCTTTTTTCCTTGCCATTTTTCGTATTATCCAACATCTTTGTTCACCGGACCTCTGACTCCGCCACCCATTACCACCTCATTCCGACAAACTCCGCCTCTCCTTTCGCCCTCCTCTCGTTCCCCTTACGTTGTTGATCGTTTCACACCTTCAAATATTAGTTATATAATTTTCAGTAAATTGTATTTTATTCCCAACCTTTAATTTTAGTTGCATAAATGCCTTTTCTAGTACATGAATTTTTGTGCAAGTTTTCCATTTATTAAAAATAACATATGTGCTCCAAAAATCTCAAAAATAAGGTTAAGTGCATGTTTATTCTTAGATTCACACTGTATTTTTTGCATTTGATTTTATTAAAATTAAAAAGAGCACATTTTGGACCTGTTTGGATTAGAAAATACTAAAAAATATAAAAGCATTTTGAAAAATTCCCAAAAAATATATTTAGTTTATGATTGTATTTTATAACTTCGAACCAAAAACCACTAAAAATAGAAAAAGTAAAATCATAAAAATTAAGAAGCTCCAAATTCCTTTATAAAAAGTTAAGAAATCTTAAAAATCCAAAAATATACATTTTTATTTTTTAAATTATTTTTATTATCTATCTATTAAAATTGATTTTAAAAATTTTGTATACTGTTTACTATTTTTAATCTCTAATTATATCTACTATTTATTTAATCCTGATTTTGGGATATTTTTTATTTTTAAATTCCAAAAAATAAGAAAAATCTAACAAATCACAAAAATAAAAAAATTTATTTAAATTCCAAAAATATTTTATTCTATAAGTTTTGAATATTTTTAGTTGTATTTATACTTTTTTATGACCTCATATTATAATATAGACATATATTCCTATATTAGTTAATTAAAAAGAAAAAGAAAATTAAAACATATGTAAAAATAAAATAGAAATATATATAATAAAAATATTTAAACAATATAAAAATTAAAATCCAAAAAAAATAATTATAACCAACGAACATCATAAATTGGTTAAGTGTTTGAAAGACAAATTCGTGTGTTGATTTTTTTATCTCATTTGCTCTACTCCTTTGTTTCCTTTGTTCGACACATATATATTTGTCACTATACATCTTTAGTAGGGTATAATAAAATTTAACCCAATCTGATTAATTTCTTAATTATTGTGTGGATTAATTCTTATTTAATTACGAGTATTGAACAACTGCCTCAACGATAGCGAGTTTGGTTTTGTCGGGCTAATATTAACGGCTCCGATACACGCGTTCAACAAATGACATCGTTGTCGGGGAGAATCGGTATGTAGAGTAGTTTATATCTTGTTATATTGCTTAGTCATTTTTTCATTTATTTGCTTTTATTGGATTATCAATTTTGAACTATCTGACGTCTTCTCTTTTGGACTTCTTTCGAGGGACCGCGTACTAAGGAGAATCACTTAAGTGGTTCTACGCAACCTTGTGACGAGGAGCCGGTTATTCTGACCTAGCTGGTAGGAGAGAGAAGGAGGCTCTAGAGAGAGAGAGATAATAGCCTAGCATAGATTTTGTTTTCTTTTTGTGAGAGACTGTCTATTGCTTTTGCTTATTTAATTTGTAACAATACAAGTACATGGGACTTTGAACACTCGGGCCAAATTTCCAAGTGTTTGTTCACTTGAGGGATCACTACGATTTTTTCACATTTTCTTCGCCTTCTACACTTTTGTTCTCCCTATTTTCCCCTTTTGTTTTCTGTGTTTTGTGCTTTCCGCCTTCTTTTATTTGTTTTGTGGAATGGATCCTTAGTCGTTAGGCTTTGCTTAATCGTGTAAACTAAGGCCAAACACCTAACTATCTTTGCATGCACATATAATTTTCACGTTTGGACTAAGATGAATTAATTGTCGAATACCTAGTCTTGAAACCGTGCATCGAGAGAGCTCTCAATATAGTTATTGCAGGACCCACTGTGGTGGGCACCAAGGAGGCTCCAAGAACGGACCTTAGCTTTCATCCTTAATGTTTAGCATTTGGTTCTTCATGTGTAGTAATTACATGTTTAAGATGATTTCCGTTTGCATACTGACATATAGCATAGGTTTAAAAATTCTTGTTTTGCATCCTGCATGGAGAGCGCTGGGAAGCACTGTAAGTCTTATAAATGAGCATTCATCATTTAAGCACTAAGGTGATATTTCCACCTTAATGTCACCTTGCATTACTTTGTCGTCCTCTCCCTCTATTTTCGAGCACATAGGAATTAAAGAAAATCAACAAAATGTTAGGCGCTTGTATTGAATCTACTCAAAGTAAGTGATAACATCGAAAAACTATCAAAAAGGCTGCTAAAAATATGTGATCTAAATAAAATTGATTAATTGGATTCATTGTATTGGGTGAGCAAAGCCCACATTGTATCCAGGTACCTTCCAGATATAGTGAGGCACGACCCTTAAGGAATAGAGCCAAAAATCTGATCTATGGTTGCCTCAACAATCACTTGGGACCGGTGAAGTATCGCCGCTCCTCGTACGTGACCAAGTAGGGTCTTGTCGAGCATGATGTTCCTGCCTTGTGTGGAGTGCTTGACTTGGTCCGAAGTACTGAGCTTAGGCCACACCTTCTTGGGGGTGTCTGTCTCATTAGTTCATGCCCGAGTAGGGCCTAGCACGCTCACAAGTGATTCTGTTACATGCTTGGTCTGAAGTATTTGGGTTTGCCATTATCGACTTTCTCTCTCTACTTCTTTGGTTGAGTAGCCACCCAGACACGAGGTTGAGGACCTTAAAGAGCGTAGATCACAAGATACAAAGGAGGTGGAAGAAGTACAAGAAGACTCATCCCGATAGTACACGATCTTCTCTAGGCTCTGTTCATGAAAGTGGTCCTAGCGGCCGCATATGCGGCCACATATGCCTAAGCGGCTTCCTCAATGCACCGATTACCTGAAGCCCCACTTTATGTACCCTTTGCACATATATGGTCCGCATATGCATGCTGTGCGGGCGCATATGCGCTCCGCACGCCCGTTTAAGGTCCAGTTAAGTCATTGAATCCGGATCTTAAGATCCAGATCTTGTATTATTTTGATTCTATATATTAAATTAGATTATGTAATACTATCTTTGATGACTTGATATTTAGTTGTACTATTTTGATTTCTACATGAAAACCAATTTTCTTAGATCTTCTGTTAGACAGCATTTATTCATAAATGCGGTTTTGTTATAATCACTTTTGTAGATATGTATTTATTTTTAAATAAAAAATAGAAAACCGCTTAGAACCGCATATACCCCGCACATACCCCCATACCGCTTAATCGCTATTCAGTGACTTGTTCGAACGCATACGCATACCACTTTCCTGAACCTTGCCTCTAGGGCTAACCGCTTAAGGACTCGTGACAATATTTTTACCTGAATCAATAACCATAAATCTGAAAAGACAAAAAATACCTGAACTCTTACAGCTTCATGGGTTGACTTGATGAATCCATTGTTTTGAGGTTTGATTGATTAGTTTCATTTAGGTCAAGATCAAAAACATCACACATTTGCACCATTTTGCTTCTATCTTCCTTCATCCTTTTTGATCCCCTCTTACTTTGAGCCATTCTATTGTTTTACACTCCTTTTATTTCTCGTTGACCTCCGTATCATGCTTCCACATCGATCTTCCTCTTGGCCTTTGAGATAGCGACACATGAATGGCCTAATCGAGACTCTGCGAACCGATCTCTAGACTCCCCATCTTCTCCAATAATCTGGGATCACTCTTTCCAAACTCTGCCCATTTTGGATGACAATTGATTTCACTCTTTATACATCACTATACTTAATGAAGTTCTATGTTGACCTTAACAATGAACAATTCTCTACATCTGGTGCAGCAATTCAGACTGATCAGGGTATTCTTCCATGTGTAGATCAAGAACCTGATCTGGAGCCCAAGAAACTCTCAGATTCATATAAGATATGGCTCCTATAGGAAGAGGAAAGGGACCTCAACCCCAACAAAAAGAGAAACCAAATCAGGGGGACGGGAAGTTCACCCCACAGAATGAAGTCAACAACCAACTCCTCGCATCAATCCAAGCCATTTAACATCAGTTGGCCAACAAGGATTAGCTCATGCGCTTTCCAAGACATGCTCAATGACTTGAGGATGAGGGCCGATGAGAGAGATGCTAGGAGAGAAGGAAGGTTGCAAAGAGATAACGAAGACCCGAAAAGAGATGACATAGAAGACTACATGTTAGTAAGTTGACCCTATAATGAAGAGGGAGAGGCAAGATCACCACAGCCAAAGCCCACACTGAAGTAAACTTACAACCTTGGGGCATTCCATATCATAGAGTGTATTCATATTCCACCTATCCATGTCCACTTCGAGATGAACCCACAATTCTTATCTCTTCTCCCGACCTTCCATGGGAATAAACCGAAGAACCATATATCCACCTGTAACAGTTCGATCGCATATGTACCACAATACACTACCACAATATCCCTCTGGAGGTAATCAAGATGAATGTCTTTCCTTTAGCCTCCAAGACAAGGCCATGTATTGGCTCGACCATCTAGGAAAGGTATTCATGACCTAGGGGAAGCTGAAGTCCGCATTTCTTCACAAGTTCTAACCTCTCGATCACTTGAACAAGATGCACACCCGCATCTCCAATTTTATTTAGCAGTCCCATGAGACAATCCATGAAGCGTGGGAGAGATTAAGAGATCTGCAAGAAAAGCGTCCCCACCACAAAATCCCAAAGACTAGTCTAGTTCATCACTTCTTCGGTGGGTTAACACCAGAGAGCCAAAAGTTAGTAGATACAGTTTGTGATGGTTTGCATTATAACAAGGATGAGTATGTCGTTTGGTACATTTTTGAGGAGATGGCTGAAGGAGAGGTCGCTCAATCCTCATCCTGTGCATACACGAAGATGCCTACATCCAACAATAAGCCGATCAACATGGTTGCTCATGCAAGGGACATGGACAAGAGCTCCAACCTGAGCATCATAGGGAGCCACATGTCCAAAGTCGATATCATTGAGAAGAGGTCACATAAAATAAAAAAGATTTCAATCATTGAGAAGAGGGCCAAGGGCTTGGAAAATATTGATATCATCTCCCAACAGTCGGAGCAGCTCGCTCGGGCATTGAATGCTAATGCCCGCAATTCTGTATCTGCCATTGTCGGAACCCCCGCTGAGCAAAAGGACCCAACATCGTCACAACCTCCTCAGTCGAGCCTCCCATCGCCCCAATCCATCCAACATGTATATTATGTGCAGACCTCGGAGCAATTCCTGCAGTCCTAGATATAGATGGTTGTTTACCAACTAGAGTCCCAACTTTCTTATTTCAAGCAGTTCTTTCCACCATAATTACATATACAAGAGATCAATGGTGTCTGGAATAATGAACCGTAGATGACTAGTTGATAACCAAGGATTTTGCAAGGATCGTATGGTTTCATAAGGCAAAAACACAATCGGTGTGTTGACCGCTCACGAAACCAGGGTCAATCAACAGTTAACCCATAATATAAATTAAGTAATGAACAATACAAAAATGTGGAGTTAAAATTTATTACAACTGTACAACAAGTGTGTATAGTGCAAGCATGTAGAGGTCGAACTCAGGGAGCAAATGGTAGATGGGGGCAATTAAACGCAAAATTTTATCCTTTTTTCTTGTCCATTTTATTTTTTGCAGCTTTTTAAATTTATATTTTTGTCCTATTTTATATATTTTTTATTTTATATATTTTTGTATTTTTTTATATTTTCTAAATTTTTTCTTTTCTTTTTTGAATAAATAATAGAATATATAAGGCTATATAAGTAATATAGAGTAATATAATTATAAATATTATTAAATATATATAAAATATAGGAATAAATTGTTTTGAGGTTTTGTATATTTTTCTAATGTTTTTCAAATTTGACTGGATTTTTTTTGTAATTTTTAATGAATTTTAAAATAAAAATTATCCCGAATCAGGGATTTAATAATAGGCCAAAATTGATTTGAATTTTAAAAATAGGAAATATGGTCCAAAGTTACTCAAATAAATTTTCATATATAGATAATTATATAAATAAGATAATAAAACATAAAAAAATTATTTTTAGAGTGTTAAGAATCTTTTAGTTTTTTTGAAGTTTTTTACAATTTTTTAAATTTTAAGAGTGTTCTTTTTATATTGTTAACGATTTTTGGTCTGGATAAAATATACTAAAATAAATAATATATTTTTGGGTGAATTTTTCAAAAAAAGATTTCTATTTTTTGGTATTTTATAAGTTAGACAGAACAAAAATGTCCTCATTTTGATTTTTAATAAATAGTTAAAATACTCAAAAATGCAAAATAATTAAGGGACATGAAAATACATGCTAACATGCATCTAACCCTATTTTTTCATGATTTTAACTATACATTTGCTATTTTTAATAAATAAAATGCTAACACCAGAATTCATAAACTAGCAAGGACATGTATGTAAATAAAATAAAATCCAAGGGCCTTGCTACAATTTTTGCAAAAATATACAACCGATATACAAATTTATTAGGATAAAAAATAAATACAAAAAGTCACAAAGGATTTCTTGCAATTTTCCCAGCTCACGTGGAACTATACATGAGCTGAGCTGGATAGGATCCGTTCATAAATAACAATAAATACAGGGTTCGTAACGTAAAATATCCTTTTTATTTACACAACATAGTTTATTTACAAGTCTATTAAATAAATACAAAAAAGGCAGGGCTAGATTTAGCAATTTACCCCATATACGCGCCATCGTGCGATTGATATTCCTTCACTTAAACACTTGTCCTCGCATGATGCGACAATGCCGCTTCGTCGATCTGTGATGCGGATTTGATCTTGGGCTTCATCAGACGGTTGAAGTATTGTGTGAAAGAACGATCTGGTTTAAAACTGGGCGAGCATCTTGATCTGACTGTCAATGCTATCCACGATGAACAGGGAAGAAGGACCGTTTCCTCGATCTTCGTTCTTGATTTCTTCCCTCCCTCGACTTTCTACTCCATTTCCGAGCGTCTCTACAGACTAAGGAGGTCTTTCACAGTCGAGGGCAACCTCAAAATGGTCCGAGGCTCATTGATTGGCCCCGGAGGTCGGATCTTCCTGGAGGTACCTTGGAACCTCAAGTTTGCCCCAGATGGAGTCCTTCGCACGTGAAACCTGCATCAACAAACTCACAGGTCGAGGGCAAAGTGCCTTGACCCAGTCTCAGGATTTAGGATCATAAAATATCTACGATATTTTATTCTTGTTCTTTTCTTTATTCTATAATTTTGACATTAAAAATAGTATTTTATACACTATTTACACAGCAATGCATGGATGCTAAAATTCATAAATTAAGGGTATTTAAACACATTTAGTAGGATTTTTAAGGCCAAAATGACAGAATAAAGGTGATGAAATGGAGATTCGTCACTGATTGCGCGAGAATCCAAGAGACTAAGGTAATCCGGTGTATCTAAGATGGTCGTTGTGACCTCGGTCACTCAGACGTGCCAATCAAGAAAAATCAGACCACTACTAGACAAAATCAATCAAAACACGAAAGCGGTCTCGCTATTGGATTAACCTGGTATAGCGACCAGGGTCGAACTCAAGGAGCACGGGTTGGCCTCTCGGCCTACGAAGTAGTCAAAGAGAGAAATAAAAAAATAAAACAAATGTTTTTGGTGGTTTTTGAATTTTTTTTTATATTTTTTTGGATTTTTAACTAATTAAGGAAATAAGAAAAACAAAGGAATACACACTTCAACAATTTATTTTAGGCACTAATAATCAACCAAAAATTTTAACAAAAATGTTTTTATGTGTTTTATAATTTTTAATGTTTTTGGTGAATTTTTGAGAATTTTCTGATCTTTATTTAATTTTCTAAAAATCAAACAGTGGCAGAAATCAAAGGTACTGTCCAGCCGAGCTAAAAGGGCCTAGATAAAATATCTAAAGGCCACAAGTTAGCCGGGAGGTAATTTTCCTGTGAAGAGAAGAAAATAAGGAAAATTTAGGCACCTATTTTATTGTTTTTGGATTTTTGTTTTAATTATTAGAATTTTTATAAGTTTTTAGGTGTTTTTCAATTTTTAGTGGTTTTCAGAAATGGAAAATAGCCAAAATTGGCTAGAAAATCAAACACAACAAAATAGACAGTATACAATTTTTTTTAATTTTTGGACACTATTTAATATTTTTTTGTGATTTTTAAAGTTAAACAGTAGCAAAAAGAGATGTTTTTGATTTTCTAAAAATATCAAACAGTGACGAAAATGCCTCCAAAATTTATAGAAAATTTTACATCATGGCAGGAGCCATGTTTCCAATTTTCATTAAATTTGGAGGTGATTTGCTATTTTATTCAAAAATAGAGAGGGGCACTGTGCACAGGGACCAAAGTGCAAATACCCAAGAGTCTGGGGGGTCTGGTGCAATTAACCCAGCAAAACACGCGCCACGCGCGTGCCTGGGGCACTCAGGGACCCAAATGCAAGAAAAGTTAGGTCCCAGGGCTTATTGGTAACAGGTACCAAAAGTCCAGGGCCCTATTCGCAAAATACCCAAGAAATAACGCACATGTCCAAATGTATCACGCACAGGGGTATAAATGCAAATAGTTGAAAACTTTCATTCATTCAAGAACAACCAGAACTAAAGGCGCATACAGTGCAATTAACCCAAAGAAACCACGTGACGAAGCACGTGTCAGACCATGTACAGGGGTATAACGGCAAATAAAGAGAAGCACCAGGGTCTCTATGCAAATATCCCAAAACTTAAACAACTACGCTACTTAATTACAAGACTAAAAGCGAAATAAAATACTAAAGAGGGCCTAAGGGTAAATTACACTTTATTATGCAGAGCGGCTGGATGGACGCCACGTGTCTGATCAAGCGGTCGAGAACGTCTGGGGGCCCAACGCTGCTCTCCTCGGGATGATCCAACGGCTGGGGCTAGTCCACGTGGTGCATCGGACAATGTCAGGCGTGGATGAGTAACCCTCGAGCCTCGGATGGGCCAGATCTCTCCTTCTCCTGATCGAACGATGACGGCTGCTCCAACACGGACGGTTCAGATGAAACCTGGAGCGAGAGGGACGATCGGACGGCTTCTGAAGGTCGTGGAAGAACAGGTGGCCGGCGAACTTCGCCGGCCTTGTGAGCGCGCTCCCGACCTCCTCTGCTGCGCCTGAGGATCGGAGAAGCTCCGGCATGATGGTGCGCAGCTACTGATACCCTCCGAGGGCCCAACCGAGCTCTGGGGAGCTCTGGTAAGGGCGGCGGAGGTGATGCTCCTGGTCTGAATAACCCAAGCCCTCAGATGGGCTTGGTAGCACCTGCAAAGATCACCAAGAGACTCGCGGGTCGAGGGCAAATTGCCTCGACCTGGTTAGGCGGAGCGACAGTGAGCTGTGGGTCGAAATGGCGAGCTCCGGCGAAGGGGGTAGACGGAGGAGCTCGGCTCCCAGCTCCTGTGCGAGCTGGGTTGGATGGAGGGGTGAAGAAGGTGCGTCGGAAGGAGGCGGAGGCGATGGTCGATTCCGATGATCGAACAGAGTGATGGGATGGTCGGAATCAGCTAGAGACGGCGGCGGTACGAATTGGGCATAAATGGAAATCAGGGAAGAAGGCGGAGCTAAATGGATACCTGGGTGGACGAAGAGACTGGGGAGGAGCTGGGGAAGCTCCTGGTCGTTGCCTCGAGGAGCGTCTCCCTCCGAGGCTCGATGCTCACGCTGGTGGCGGAGCAACGGTGGCTGTGCTCGCCGGATCAGTGGATACGCCTCCACTCCTCGCTTCGACGGCGCCGGATGCAAGCTGTCACTCTCGCGAGTGCGCTGGAGCTCACAGGAGGTGGATACGAATGGCCAAAGATGGAGAATTAGGGTGGCGGTGCTCGGCTTTATACGTGGGGTGATCCGGAAAGAATCGCGCGGGTAGGGAAATCAGGAGCGCGGATCTCGATGCGATGGCTCCGGCGAAGGTCTCGGGTGTATCACGAAGAAGTCGGACCCGGGGTTTGGTGAAATGGGTGTCGGATCAAGCGGGTAGAAAAGGGAGAAATCGGGTCCGTCACCCAGATCCGAGACGGGGTGGTCCTGGGGGGGGGGGGAGTTGACCGGGCGGTCAACACTCCCAGGACCCAATAGAAACAGGCCACGTGGCTGGATCTTGAAGTGAAAATTAAGGGTAGCTAGGGGTCGATTTAGCAAAAAACTCAAAACACAAAATATTTTTCTTTTATTTTTTTCTATTTTTTGTGATTTTTAATTAATTTTTAGAAATAAAAATAAGGTATATACATAGTATGTACTATATAGGTATATGTACATAATTAGGGTTTTTAATTTTTGATTTTTTTAATTATTATTTTTGTGCAATTTTATTCCTATTTTATATTTTATTTATTTCCATTATAAAATAAGGAATAAAAAGGTATTTTTATTTTATTTTAATTATTTATATACATAGGTAAAATAAATACATATATACATTTATATACATGGTATATGTACAATATATTTTTTTATTTTTTAATTTTGTTATTTTTATTTTGTTTTTGTTTTAATTGTTTTTATTTATTTACACTCTATAATATAGAATATTTACAAAAATTATAAAAATAATTTTATTTATTTACAAGGTTAAATAAATGTAGAAGAGTGGTTCATATACAAGATGAAAGTGGTGTTTTTGTTCTTTTTGATTTTTATCTTTTTCTTTTGTTTTTATACTTATAAATATAGACACATATTTACAAGCTTCTTTTTGGTGAGGAAAATATTTTTATTTTATTTACATAAATATTTACACACACGAGCCCCTATCTCCATCTACTTTGGCTTTTATGCGGTCAGGCCCATGCTGAGCCCTCCCTTGGGTTAGGTTGCTCAATATTTATTCTAAATATTTCCCTCTTTTTCTTTTTATTCTTTATTCTTTTATTTTTGCACAAAAACATGCTAATTATAGGTTTTTACACAATGCATGCTTTTGGTAATTATTTGTATTTACACATATCTACATGCATTTGCAAAGGTTTTTTGTAGCTAAAATATAAGAATAAAGAGTGATGAATGGGTATTCATCACCCCCCTATACTTAACTTTTGCTAGTCCCTTAGCAAACACTTATTTGAAAAAGAAGTGAAAAAGAAAGAAAGAAAAAGAAAAAAGAGGGGAATGTACATGGATCAGTGTTGAATATTAAACTTTCCTTCATTAAATTGAATTATGGCTCGATCAGATCTTTGGATTATTAATGTGTCGGAACCTTATTTAGACTTAAGCTTAAAACTCAACAGCCTCTAAGTTCCACCAATCTATGGACAAGACTCCTCAATAAACCAGATCAGAACAAGTCTACATACACAAACTCTAATGACTATGAATCTTTCCATGCAGTGTAAGTGATATGTAGCTCCCCACCTCAGAAGTAACAAAGAAACAACCTCCTCAACCTGGTAACTCTAATGCCTCGGTCTAGCAACTCTTTCCTCGAGAAGCGGGGTATTCCCTTCTAAGTTCAAGTGCAACTGGCTCAAGAAGAGGGGGAAGAAGGTATAGACTTTTGGAAGCTCAGCCAGTGTAGCCAAGTCTCCCGCTGCAAGCTTCATGAGATGTAACATGGATACCATAAGCTTTTGCTTTATTTGACTATATACACCCCGGTGGGGTTATTAAATTTTCAATCCGACCCACCACTTTTTTTGGAGTTCTTTTTGCATTTTGCATTTTTTTTCAAGTGCTTCTATACAACATATCTACATGGTGCAGCATATATACAAGAAATTTCCTCTTGAGCCAGTAGACTATCCCTCTTTTGAAGCTTTATTGCAACCCACGACTTCTGTCTTTAGCCTTCATCACCACTAGACCAAGTTGAGACGCACTTCCTTCACTAGAAGGAAGAAGAGAGGTTCCGCCTAGAAGTACTGCCCCCATATGCTACCCCAAGCCAAAGGAAACTGCCTCCTCACCACCTCATCCGTGGAGAGCCATGTGTAAAGTGCTGGTGCAAGTCAAGCCATTGTCTCTAAGAGTCATGCGTTGTGTTGTTAAGTGCTCTACTTAGGCTCATCAAGATGACATATGCTCATAGCCTAGTGGACTCAAAGAGTTAAGTCCTTATGGACCTGAAAAGCCTTAACCCTAAGCCCTATAAGGTTCCTCTTAGAGTTAGGTGGATTAAGATCTTATTCGAGCTCCATTTCTCAATTTAATTCCAGGCTTAGTTTAAATGTCAACTCTCATCCCGGAAAAACTATATACATATGTACACAAGATGCTTATTTACACAAATTTTACAATCATGCAAAATTTTTGAAAAATGTTTTGAAATCATGGATGAATGATGCATGAGGTGCAAGTTTTGCAAGAAGATATTTACACATATTTACACAAGATTTTTGCAAACTTTTGATTTTCAAAACATTTTGGAAAAATTTTGTACTATATACATAATTTTGATACAAAAATATTTACACAAGCTTTACACAAAAGATTTTTGAAATCATTTTTACAAAAATAATTTGTACACTAGCTATTTATGTGCAAATAAAAGGAGTTTATGTACATGAAAATTTTTAAATTTTTGTGATTTTTAGCCATTTTATTTATTAACACACTCACACAAAGTACGAGTTTATGGCTAAAGTATATATGAAATATATACACACCCCCCTATACTTAGCTCGAACGATGTCCTCAGAGTGATCAAGAGCGATGAAGAAGACATAACTCGTGCTTAGTAAAAGGGAAGTGAAAAGGAATGGCTAAGTACAGAAACGAATAAATGAATAGAATGAGAGGAACTCGGTGGTTTCCCCCTATACTTAGGATTAACTAATCCTACGTATAGCAAGCTGTACATGAAGGGAAATCCGAGTGAAGAAGATACAGAGTCTGCCCCCCCTATATTTAGGGTAAAATATCCCTAAGTATAGGCAGCAAAACAGGGGCAGAAAGAATGAAAAGAATACCCGCAGGTCCTACATCCCCCCTATACTTAGGGTAAAGTACACCCTAAGTCTAGCATAATCATAAGATGAGAAAAGGGATGTGGGACTAAAGAATAGAATGATATGGACAACTGGATCTATACAAGTCGGAAGAATAGTGATAATCAGGCGTGAGATGCAAAAGATGTGAGTCAAGAGACCACACCTCACGTAAAATGAATAGGGGCAACATCAACGTCCCACGGCTCATGATCTAGAAATGGCTTGAGCCGCTGGCCGTTCACTCGAAAGGTACTCTCAGAAGACAACTCGGATATATCAATGCTACCGTTGTCATGTACCTTTCTGACCAAGTAGGGTCCCTTCCCTTTGCTCTGCAGCTTCCCTGGAAACAAACGAAGCCTCACATCAAACAACCATACTCTCTGTCCAATCTCAAAATGCTTGTGGCTGATATGAGAATCATGCCACTCCTTCACTCTCTCCTTATACTGTAGGCTGTTTGAGAAAGCTGTATCTCTAAACTCCTCCAGGGCAGCTAACTCTGCCCTTCTCTGGTCTCCTACACCATCTGGATCCATAAGAATATCTGTAACTGCCCAAAGTGACTTGTGCCTCAGCTCAACAGGTAAATGGCACGGCTTGCCATATACGAGGTAAAAGGGAGATGTGCCCAATGGTGTCTTGAAAGAAGTCCTATATGCCCACAAGACCGAGTCCAAAAGCTGTGACCAATCCTTTCGGTCAGGGCGGACGACTTTCTGCAAAATAGTCTTGATCTCCCTGTTCGAGACCTCGGCTAGACCATTCGTCTGTGGATGGTAAGGTGTAGCAACACGATGGTCTATACTGAACTCGCTAGCAAGGGCCTTCACCTGGTCGTTGATGAAATGAGACCCCCCATCAGAAATCAGAACTCGTGGAACCCCGAACCGCATGATGATGTGCTTCCTCAAAAATCTGCAAACTGTCCTCGCATCAGCGGCTCGGGCGGGGATGACCTCAACCCAACGACTAACATAATCAACGGCCAACATAATGTACTCAAATCCCTGACTCTTAGGGAATGGATCCATGAAATCGATGCCCCATGCGTCAAAAACCTCACAGAAATGAATGGGATGCATCGGCATCATATCACGCTGTCCACAAGTGCCCATCCTCTGACAGTCAGTACACCTCTTCACGAACTCATCTGAGTCCTTGAAGAGGGTAGGCCACCACAAGACGGATTGGAGCACTTTCTATGCCGTTCTCCTCCCAGAATGATGTCCTCCTGCCTCAAGCTCGTGGCAGTAAGTGAGGACGCTATGGTGTTCCTCCTGAGGAATGCACCGACGCTAGACGCTATCCCCTCCTTCGTGGTAAAGGATGGGATCCTCCCAGTGGTAGGACTTGGCCTTCGCAAGGAAGGTCTCAAGCCTCTGCCTGGGCCATTCTTGTGGGACTTTCCCAGCAACGAGAAAGTTCACAATATCGGCATACCACGGGAGTGAGGCGATAGCAAGGATCGCCTCATCTGGGAAGGTATCTCGAATGGGATCAATCTGCTCAGACTCCTCAGGCTGCTCTAAACGGGAGAGATGATCCGCCACCACATTCTTGACTCCAGGCTTATCCTTGATCTCAATGTCAAACTCCTGGAGTAGAAGGATCCATCTAGTAAGTTTGGCCTTGGCATCCTTCTTTGCCATGAGGTACCTGATGGCGGTGTGATCTGTGTACAAAGTCACTCTAGATCCAATGATATAAGATCGAAACTTATCTAGGGTGAACACTACGACTAGCATCTCCTTCTCTGTAACCGTGTAATTCCCTGGGCGGAATCCAATGTGCGACTAGCGTAGTGGATAGCAAATGGAACTCCATCCCTCCTCTGTTCCAGCACTGCCCCCACGGCAAAATCGGAGGCTTCCGTCATGATCTCGAATGGGAGAGACCAATCAGGCGGCTGGAGAACAGGAGCCTCAATCACACACTGCTGGAGAGTCGCAAAGGACGAGAGACACTTGTCATCGACAAGGAACTCGGTATCTTTCGTCAAGAGGTCAGTCAACGGCCGGGCAATCCTGCTGAAATCCTGAATAAATCTCCTATAAAATCCAACATGCCCTAGGAATGACCGTAGCTGCTTCAAATTGGACGGTGGTGCGAGTTTTCTAATGACATCAACCTTGGCCGGATCAACCTCCATGCCCCTGTTGGAGATGATGTGGCCAAGCACCGTCCCTTGAGTCACCATGAAGTGACTCTTCTCCCAAGATAGAACCAAATGGTACTCAATACATCGCTGGAGTACTCGGTCCAGGCAGTCAAGACAGGAGTCGAATCCGTCGCCGTAGACCGAGAAATCGTCCATGAAGACCTCCAAACATTCCCCTACCATGTCCGAAAAGATCGACAACATGCACCTCTGAAAAGTCGCAGGGGCATTGCATAGCCCAAATGGCATGCGTCGAAAGGCATATGTACCAAAGGGACAGGTAAAGGTGGTCTTCTCCTGATCCTCAGGAGCGATGGCCACCTGGTTGTAGCCCGAATACCCATCCAGGAAGCAATAATGGCTCTTCCCTGCCAGTCTCTCAATAATCTGGTCAATAAAAGGCAAGGGGAAATGGTCCTTCTTGGTGGTCTGGTTGAGTCTCCTGTAGTCAACACAGACCCTCCAGGAGGTGGGTACTCATGTAGCAATCTCCTCTCCCGACTCACTGATCACAGTCGTGATGCCCGTCTTCTTGGGCACCACATGCAAGGGGCTGACCCACTTGGAGTCGGAAATGGGATAAATGAAATCTGCACTCCACCATTTTGATATTTCCTTCATCATGACCTCTCTCAGGTTGGGGTTCAATCGCCTCTGGAACTCACGCGATGGCTTCGCCCCCTCCTCGAGATAGATATGGTGGGAGCACACTGATGGACTAATCCCATGGAGATCTGCTACGCTCCATCCGATTGCCTTGCGGTTCTTTTCAAGAACCCCCATCAAACGGGATTCCTGCTCTCCAGTCAGATCGGCAGAGATGATGACTGGGTACATCTCAGGCTCGCCCGCAAGGAACCGATACTTCAGCGAAGTAGGGAGCGGCTTCAGCTCTGGACAGCTGGGCGCTGGCAAATCTGGCCTCGAAAGAAGGTGCGTGAATGCTGCTAAATCTGCCAAATCTGCCTGGGAGAAAGAATACGAGCTCTCGCAAACTGGATCTGGAGGAGGCTGCTCAACTGTGCTGTCTCTGATCTGCTCTGCCTCTACCTCCTCCTCATCTGTAGGCTCAGGTGGACTCAGGTCTGGCATCTGATCATCACAATCTACCCAATCAGACTCTGAATTCGAGGGATCTGCATCGAACAAGGTGGCCTCAGTACCACCATCACACAAGGTGGCCTCAGTACCACCATCACTAGAAACTGTGTCGCGGTCGAGAACCGGCTCTGCTGCCTCTGCTGTATCCTGGACCAGGGCTGTGCTCTCCAAGCTCTCCTCTGCTGTCATCTCTGAATCAGTGGTGTCTGGAAATGAGAGGATGGCCTGTGCGGAAGGGTCTGCCCATGCTGCCTCATCATCTGTGATCACAAAATCACAGTCCTGGTGGATGTCTGGCCCGTCGTCTGTCAGCTGCTCTGAATCTGTGCTGGCCTCTGAGCGTGCTCTCTCTGGCTCTGTAGTCCTCGACCGTCTCTATTTGTATACTCTCGCCCTCGACGCGAAAGTATACCTTCCTGCTGTCATGATCAGTCACCGCCTTGGCTGTGGCCAAGAACGGACGACCAAGGATGATGGGGGTATCGGCCACTGAATCAGGGATCTCCATGTCCAACACTACGAAGTCCACGGGAAATTTCAGGCCCTGAATCGTGACGATAACGTCTCGCAACAACCCCTTCGGCCTCTTGACAGATCGATCAGCAAACTGAAGGACTATCCTGCTCTGTCTAAGAGTGCCCAACTCGAAGCGGTCGAGAAGGGCTGCCGGAAGGAGGTTGATAGATGATCCGCTATCCAATAGAGTCCGGTCGAACCTCTGCTCACTAATCTGACATCTGACATACGGGGCCCCCGAATCTGGCCTTTTGGCTGGCAGACGGTTCTGGATCGCGAAACACGTGGCTTTCGTCAGCACATGAATCTCCGAAGTGTGGTTCCTCCTCCTCCTCCTGACTGTGGTCCTGTCTCTCAAAGATCGCTGAAGAAGGGGGATGTGCTGCAAAGCCTCCTGGAGGGTCAGTTGGATGTGAAATCTGTCGATCATGCTCTGGCTGAATTCCTCCTGCTCTCTCTTTTTTGGGTCTTTTTCTTTTTTCTTCCCCTTCCCCATCTGAAGGGCTCTAGGGAAGGGGATCACAGGGTCCTTCGCAGATGAAGGACTAGGAAAAGGCCTAGACGGCTCGACGGCCGGATCCGCACATACATCAAGCATCACAGTGGGACCAGAAGAAACTAAACCTTTTCCTTTATTCACAACAGTGTTCTGAGATACATGAGAATGAGGAAAAACATCTGATCTCTCTACACAAACATCGGTGGCCTCAGTACCACCTCGGGCTGGCTCTGCTACTGGACGTCTCGCGGCCTCAGTACCGCGGTCTGGCTCGGCTCCTCTGGTGGCATCAGCACCACCTCCTTGAACTGGTGAAGCGGCGGCCTCAGTACCGCCGGTGGAATCAGCGTCCTTGGTGGCATTAGTACCACCGTCATCATCATGTGCGGACTCAGTACCGCTCTCCTCCTCCTCATATGATGCCATGGGTGGATCCTCGAGTCGTCGCTCAGATGAGGCGCCGCCTGCTGGTGCTCTACCGCTCCTAAGTGTAACAAAATCAGCATCTAATAGATCCGCAGACATATCATCAAATGGATCACTAAGAGTGGCATGCTCAGTGGAAACTACCTGCTCAGATTTCCTCTTCAGGCTGTTCGGATTCGGCTCTATCTGTGCAGGGATGGCGGCCTTCCCTCTCATCAGGTCCGGCATCTCCTGGCGGAACTCGTCCATCTCCCGTCTAAATGTAGCCTGCTGGTCCGTGAGGAGGCGGGCTACGTCATCCAAGGTGGAGCTCTCATGGGGGCCCGACGGGTAGCCTCTCTGGTAATGAGGCTGTTGGAACTGGTGCTGCTGCTGCTGAGAGGGGTAGGAGGAAGGATGCTGCTGCTGGTGTGGCTGGTGAGCCTGCTGCTCACGTCTCCAAGACTGTCCCTGCTGCTGATAGGGACGGGGAACGAAGGATGACTACTGCTGAGGCTGGTAGGCTGGGGGCTGCTGCTGCGGCTGGTAATCTCTCTGCTGGCCATACTGCCCTCCCTGACCGGATGACTGCTGCTGGGGCTGGGTACCTCCATTTCCCCACCTGAATCCGGGATGGTCTCGTCGGATCCCAGGCTGGGGGCGGTCATACCAAATCCCGTTGACATCCATCAATGGCTCTGCATCGTATGGGGGTGGTGGGAGTACTGCCAGAGGCTGATCCGGCTGGTATACCACCATCTGCATGTCTGGAGATGGTGGTGACTGGTAGGAGGGCTGCTGCGGCTGGTAGGGCTCCACATGTACAAGGTGAACCTGTCTAGGCTGCTGAAAGGAGCTGGAGCGCTGGGACGAGCTGCTGCTGCCGCCGGTATCGCCTCGCGACTGAAGACGGGGCTGTGAAGCCGTCTGTGCCTCCTGGAGACACATGAGCTGGGTCTTTATGTCGCTCAGAGTCTGTGCCATCTGCTCCATCTGCGTGATGCCCTGGCACTGCTTCTTCTCGATCAGCTCCATCCGGTCCAACTTCTCGTTGATAATACCCATATCCGCAGCGGACGACTCTGCCTGTGCTGCTGCAACTGTGGATGAACTGAATGGATCGGAGTCGACCCGTGCTATCCTCTGGTACTGCACGGGTCCTGGCTGCTGCTGGGGTCTCCCCTGTGTGTACAACCGGGTCTGGGACATCATCATGTAATTCTCGGCCATCTTCTCGTAGATGGCCCAGACCTGGTCGTGGTCCTTGGCGAAATAGGACCCGCCGCAAGAAGCATTCACCAGGCCCTGGAGCTCTGGTGTCAACCCGCTGAAGAAGCTCTGAACAAGGTTCGGCTTCGAGATGTTGTGGTGCGGGCATCGGTCTGTGAGCTCACGGAACCTCTCCCATGCCTCGTGGAATTGCTCGTTGGGGAGCATGGAGAAGTTGCTGATCAGGGCCCTCGCTGCATTCGTCCGCCCGAGTGGATAGTACTTGTTCAAGTACTCGGTGCGGAGCTGCTCCCAGGTGTAAACAAACTTCCCCAGATGCTTCAGCCAGGTGGCTGCTCTGTCTGCTAGAGAGAAGGGGAAGGCGATCATCCTGATCGTGTCCTGGTCCACCTGACGGTCGTGGACAGTGCTGCAAATCATCTCAAACTCCTGCAGGTGGAGATGAGGCTCCTCTGTGGCCAATCCGTGGAATCGGGGAAGAAGCTGCAAGGTGTTCGGGGGGAACTTGAAGTCCCCCACGATCGCTGGAAGTACCACCCAGCGGTGTGTCAAGGTCGACCCGGGATTGTGGTTCTCCCGCATCGATCTAAGTGGTGGTGGTGGTGCTCCTCCTGCTCCTGCTGCTGCTGCGGCAGCTGCCGCATCGTCGGGTCCTCCTCCTGCTCCTCCTCCGCGGTTGGCTCTCAACTGCTCAAACTCTCGCCTCATGTCCATCATGAAAGCTCCCTGATCCCTCAGCTGCTGCTGCACTGACTCGAGGGAGGCGATCAGGGTGGAGTTGATCGAACCCTGGTCCAGGACAAAATGCTGCTCTCCTCGTGGACCTCCAGGGTGATCCTCAGAACTGCCAGGCATGACGTCTGCAAAATCAAATGAGCCCAACTCAGGTGCTGTCAAATCTGCTAATCTCTCCTCGGGCTCATGTCTCTCAGAATCGAAAGAAAGGGGGTCGAGGGGGAGCAGGGCGGAATCGTACTCGGGCTCGGAGGGCTGGTCTCGGCTCTCGCGGGCCAACCTAGATGATCGGGTAGACGTGCCCGAAAGCGGTGCAACCAGAGGCTGCCTAAGAGAGCGTCTACCCATCATCTTGATCTGGCGAGTAGTGCGGATGAGATCTGGAGAAACTATGATCAAAATGCAAACCCCCGGTTCACCAACGCAACGCGAGGTGAAGACCGTAAAGGCTCGGTCAAATTATCTTGTCAATTTTTATTAGGTGAACACACAAGATATCAGAGCGCTTACGTGACCTGTAAGGATACCCGATGCTACTCCAACTGACTGGCCCGCACGGAAGAGTCGGTAGTCAGCTAGAAATAGCACCGGAGGGTTCTACCTAGGGTGCGGGTCACTCTCTCGCGCATCCAAACCATACAATGAGGGGGTTGCTCTCCCCAAGACAAATTTTTAGGGTGAGTGTCTTTTAGGGTCAATAGTTTTATCCCGTCCCAATTTTATGATTTTTCTTTTTAGTATTTTTCAAATAGAAAACAAACGCCTAACGAATTTTTCGGTTCTCCTGCTTATTAAGTCCAAAACAGGGGGAGAAGATGAAAAAGCCGATGCGCGATGAAATCAATGATGCATGCTGAGATAGAAATGCGTACCTTGTCTCCAGCACTCTACATGCAAGTGATCCGCGCAGAATTTAAAGACAGGAAATAAACTACCTAAATGGTGCAGGCAGAAAACTGAGTCCCTAAACAACAGTGCTACTCGAAAGAACGGCTAACCGACCACCAGCCTCCAATCCAAAGGGTTCGGTCTAGACCCACCCCTCCTCTTCTCGAAAGGTCGAGTTCAGGAGTAGCGCTTGATGGGGTGGGCTCGCGGCGCGTAGGCTCGGAGGTGATGGAACGTCTATTTTATTATTATTTTTATTATAGGTCCAATTACCGCACTATAGGAACAGATAATTATATTAGGGTGTTTGGATCCTATGAATTACGTCACAATCAAGCAGAAAATCCTACGGCTAGGGGCTCGATCAAAAACCACGTAAACACCGGAAAAGGCAGTAAAAAGAAAGGAAAACAAAACCGCGTAAAAAGCCGCGAAAAACCCTAAGGGTCCCCCGAGCACACCGGTGCTCGGCGAAACAGACCCGCTAAGTCAACCACAGTCCAAAGGTCCAATCTGAGTCCCTGTATTATTACAATAATAATCAAAAGTCTAATCTAAACCTCACCCACTCAACTCTCTCTTTCTCTCGCTCTCTCCTGCGGCTCCGTGCAGAAGGGAACCGCCTCTGAATCCTGCGGTTGCGCCGGCTCCTCGAAAGTCGCCTCCGCGGTCCTCGGGCCCTCGCAAGAAAAAGAGCAAGTGTCACAAACCAATTATTATAAAAATGTCAGAAATATATATATATATATATGCAGGAAGCTATACAAAAAGCCGTGCAAAGAAAAAGCTGCGGAAAAACTCAAAAAGCGACTACTAAGCCGTGCTCCCCGGCAATGGCGCCATTCTGATTGCGCGAGAATCCAAGAGACTAAGGTAATCAGGTGTATCTAAGATGGTCGTTGTGACCTCGGTCACTCAGACGTGCCAATCAAGAAAAATCAGACCACTACTACTAGACAAATTCAATCAAAACACGAAAGCGGTCTCGCTATTGGATTAACCTGGTATAGCGACCAGGGTCGAACTCAAGGAGCACGGGTTGGCCTCTCGGCCTTCGAAGTAGTCAAAGAGAGAAATAAAAAAATGAAACAAATGTTTTTGGTGGTTTTTGAATTTTTATATATATTTTTTTGGATTTTTAGCTAATTAAGGAAATAAGAAAAACGAAGGAATACACACTTCAACAATTTATTTTAGGCACTAATAATCAACCAAAAATTCTTACAAAAATGTTTTTATGTGTTTTATAATTTTTAATGTTTTCGATGAATTTTTGAGAATTTTCTGATCTTTATTTAATTTTCTAAAAATCAAACAGTGGCAGAAATCAAAGGTATTGTCCAGCCGAGATAAAAGGGCCTAGATAAAATATCTAAAGGCCCCAAGTTAGACGGGAGGTAATTTTCCTGTGAAGAGAAGAAAATAAGGAAAATTTAGGCACCTATTTTATTGTTTTTGGATTTTTGGTTTAATTATTAGAATTTTTATAAGTTTTAGGTGTTTTTCAATTTTTAGTGGTTTTCAGTAATGGAAAATAACCAAAATTGGCTAGAAAATCAAACACAACAAAATAGACAGTAGACAATTTTTTTTTGTAATTTTTGGACACTATTTAATATTTTTTTGTGATTTTTAAAGTTAGACAGTAGCAAAAAGAGATGTTTTTGATTTTCTAAAAATATCAAACAGTGACGAAAATGCCTCCAAAATTTGTAGAAAATTTTACATCATGGCAGGAGCCATGTATCCAATTTTCATTAAATTTGGAGGTGATTTGTTATTTTATTCAAAAATAGAGAGGGGGCACTGTGCACAGGGACCAAAGTGCAAATACCCAAGAGTCTGGGGGGTCTGGTGCAATTAACCCAGCAAAACACGCGCCACGCGCGTGCCTGGGGCACTCGGGGACCCAAATGCAAGAAAAGTTAGGTCCCAGGGCTTATTGGTAACAGGTACCAAAAGTCCAGGGCCCTATTCGCAAAATACCCAAGAAATAACGCACATGTCCAAATGTATCACGCACAGGGGTATAAATGCAAATAGTTGAAAGCTTTCATTCATTCAAGAACAACCAGAACTAAAGGCGCATACAGTGCAATTAACCCAAAGAAACCACGTGACGAAGCACGTGTCAGACCATGTACAGGGGTATAACGGCAAATAAAGACAAGCACGAGGGTCTCTATGCAAATATCCCAAAATTTAAACAACTACGCTACTTAATTACAAGACTAAAAGTGAAATAAAATACTAAAGAGGGCCTAAGGGTAAATTACCCTTTATTATGCAGAGCGGCTGGATGGACGCCACGTGTCTGATCAAGCGGCCGAGAACGTCTGGGGGCCCAACGATGCTCTCCTCGGGATGATCCAACCGCTGGGGCTAGTCCACGTGGTGCATCGGACGGTGTCAGGCGCGGATGGCTAACCCTCGAGCCTCGGATGGTCCAGATCTCTCCTTCTCCTGATCGAACGATGACAGTTGCTCCAACACGGACGGTTCAGATGAACCTGGAGCGAGAGGGATGATCGGACGGCTTCTGAAGGTCGTGGAAGAACAGGTGGCCGGCGAACTTCGCCGGCCTTGTGAGCGCGCTCCCGACCTCCTCTGCTGCGCTTGAGGATCGGAGAAGCTCCGGCGTGATGGAGCGCAGCTACTGATACCCTCCGATGGCCCAACCGAGCTCTGGGGAGCTCCGGCGAGGGCGGCGGAGGTGATGCTCCTGGTCTGAATAACCCAAGCCCTCAGATGGGCTTGGTAGCACCTGCAAAGATCACCAAGAGACTCGCGGGTCGAGGGCAAATTGCCTCGACCCAGTTAGGCGGAGCGACAGTGAGCTGTGGGTCGAAATGGCGAGCTCCAGCGAAGGGGGTAGACGGAGGAGCTCGGCTCCTAGCTCCTGTGCGAGCTGGGTTGGATGGAGGGGTGAAGAAGGTGCGTCGGAAGGAGGTGGAGGCGATGGTCGATTCCGATGATCGAACGGAGTGATGGGATGGTTGGAATCAGCTAGAGACGGCGGCGGTACGAATTGGGCGTAAATGGAAATCAGGGAAGAAGGCGGAGCTAAATGGATACCTGGGTGGACGAAGAGACTGGGGAGGAGCTGGGGAAGCTCCTGGTCGTTGCCTCGAGGAGCGTCTCCCTCCGAGGCTCGATGCTCACGCTGGTGGCGGAGCAACGACGGCTGTGCTCGCCGGATCAGTGGATACGCCTCCACTCCTCGCTTCGACGGCGCCGGACGCAAGCTGTCACTCTTGCGAGTGCGCTGGAGCTCACAGGAGGTGGATACGAATGACCAAAGATGGAGAATTAGGGTGGCGGAGCTCGGCTTTATACGTGGGGGTGATCCAGAAAGAATCACACGGGTAGGGAAATCAGGAGCGCGGATCTCGATGCGATGGCTCCGGCGAAGGTCTCGGGTGTATCACTGATGCCACGCCAAATGATCTAGGCAAAGGTGTCGAGATGGTCGTTGCGACCTAGATCACCTGGCTATGTCAATCAAGAAAAAAATCGAACCACTAAATAAATCAAAAATCAATCAAGCACGAGATAGCGGTCCTGCTATGTGATTAACCTGGTATAGCACCCAGGGTCGAACTCAAGGAGCACGGATTGGCCGAGAGGCCTACGAAGTAGTCAAAATAAAAGGAGAAAATCTTTTTAGTGGTTTTAAATTTGTTTTATATTTTTTGGATTTTTAAGTTTATTAAGAAAATGATAAAAACAACCAGGCACACAATTCAACAATTTATTAAAGGTACTAAAAGTCAAGCAAAAATTCCAACAAAAATGTTTTTATGTGTTTTATATTTTGTAGTGTTTTTGGTGAATTTTTGAGATTTTTCTGATGTTTATTTTATTTTCTAAAAATCAAAAAGTGAAGCAAACAGTGGGCACTGTCCAGCCGAGCCAAAAAGCCCTAGATAAAATATCTAAGGGCCTTAAAATGGCCTGGAGGTAATTTTCCTGTAAAGATGATAAAACAAGGAAAATTTAGGTACCAATTTTATTATTTTTGGGTTTTTAATTTTTTTACTAGAATTTTTATGGGTTTTTGAGTGTTTTTAAGTTTTTAGTGGTTTTCAGTGGTGAAAAATAGCCAAAATTGACTAGGAAATCAAACAAACTAAACTAAACAGTAGACAATTTTTATAGAATTTTTAGGGGAGTTTTTATATTTTTTTGTGATTTTTCAATCTGGACAGTGACGAAAATATAGGTTTTTGAATTTTTAAAAATAGCAAACAAAATTAGAAATGTCCTCAAAAATCCGTGCAAATCCTACACCATGACAGGAGCCATGTGTCAAATTCTCATTGGATTCGGAGGTGATTTGATATTTTATTCAAAAAATAAAAAAAGAGGGTACTGTGCACAGGGACGGAAATGCAAATACCCAACGTTCTGGGGGTCCCGGTGCAATTAACCCAGCAAAACACGCACCACGCGCGTGCCTGGGGCACTCAGGGACCTAAATGTAACAAAAATAAGTCCCGAGGGCTTATTGGTAACACGTACCAAAAGTCCAGGGGCCTCACTTGCAAATCACCCAAGAAATATCACACATGTGTAAATCAATTACGCACAGGGGTATAAGTGCAAATATCTAAAAACTTTCATTCATTTCATAACAACCAGAACTACAAGGGCATATGCTGCAAATAACCAAAAATATCACGTGGCGAAGCACGTGTCCACAACAGGCAAGGGTCTAAATGCAAATAACATGAAGCTCAGGGTCCTCTATGCAAATAAACCTAAAACTAAACAACTAATTTAACTATTTACAGGACTAATACGAAATAAAACAAATATAAGGGCCTAAAGGTAAATTACCCTTTATTAACCGGAGCGGCTGGATGACTGCCACGTGTAGATCTGACGGTCCAGATGGGGGCGGCTCTCCAGCGCTGGGACTGCTCTGGCTGATCCAACGGTCGAGGCCAGGACACGTGTGGATCTGACGGTCCGGATCGAACTCCTCAGATCTGACGTCAAAGGGCGCTCCAGGAACCAACGGTGGAGATGGCGTCTGGAGCTGGAGACTGATCCAACGACGCTGGAGGATGCTGGAAGAACTGGTCCCCGGCGAGCTTCGCCGGGCTCGTGCGGGCGTTGGCCTCCTCCTCGGAGCGCTCTGATGGTCGGAGAAGAAAGCTGGTGCGCTCCTGCGTCTGCTGCGATGCTCCGATGATCGGCCCGAGCTCCGCTGAGCTCGGGCGAGGTCGACGGAGCTGGTCTTCTGGATGAATGACGGAGAGCCTCAGATGGCCCTCGTTCTGACCTGCAAAGTGAACCAAAAGACTCGCGGGTCGAGGGCAAATTGCCTCGACCCGGTTAGGCGATGTGGAAGTGGCTGGTGCGTCGGGACGGCGGGCTCCGGCGAAGGTGGTGGACGGAGGAGCCCGGTTCCCAGCTCCTGTGCGAGCTGGGTTGGGTGAGTGGGTGCAGAAGGTGCGTCGGGAGGAGGTGAAGATGTGGGTCGGTTCTGATGATCGAGATGGGTGGCTGGATGATCGGAATCGAAGAAATACGTCGACGGCGAAAATTGGGCGTAACTGGAAATCGAAGGAAATGGGAAAGCTAAATGGCTACCTGAATGGTCGAAGAGACTGTGGCGGAGCTGAGGAAGCTCCCGGTCTTGGCCTCAAGGGACGTCTCGGCCCGAGGCTCGAAGCTCGCTCAGGTGGCGGAGCTACGGCGGCTACGTCGCCGGATCAGTGGAATCCTCCTCCTCTCCTCGCTGCAACAGGTGGAATCGCTCGCTGTCACTCTCGCGGTCTCTCTGGAGCTCACAGGGAAGGAGGCGAATGACCAAAGATGCAGAGAGAAGGTGGCGGAGCAGCGGCTTTATAAGGCTAGGGGTCTGAGAAGAATGGGTCCGGGCAAGCTCAGGAGCGCGCGGATCCCGAGGGAGCGGCTCCGGCGAGGATGTCGGATGCACGGCGAAGGATTCGGACCCGGGGTTTGGCGGATTGGTGATCGGGTCGAGCGGGTAATAATTGGAGAAATCGGGTCCGCTGCTCAGACCCGTGGGAAGTGGTCCTGGGGGGGCTAGTTGACCGGGCGGTCAACATCCCCAGGACCCAATGGAATCAGGCCACGTGGCTAAACTTTGAAGCTCAAAAATAAGGTAGCAAATGGCCGATTTTGCAAAAACTTAAAACATGAATTATTTTTATTTTATTTTTTTCTATTTTTTGGTGATTTTTAATTAATTTTTGGAAATAAAAATAGGCTATATACATAATATGTACTAGATATAGGTATATACAATATATATAGGGTTTTGATTTTTGATTTTTATATATTATTTTTATACAATTTTATCCTTATTTTATATTTTATTTATTTATAGAATAAAATAAGGAATAAAAAGGTATTTTTATTTTATTTTTATTATTTATGTACATAGGTAAAATAAATATATATACATCTATATACATGGTATATGTACAATGTATTTTTATATTTTTAATTTTTCTATTTTTATTTTGCTTTGATTTTTAATTGTTTTTCTTTTATTTATTTACAATATATAACATAGACTATTTACAAAAATTATAAAAATTACTTTTATATATTTACAAAGCTAAATAAATATATAGGTGTGGTTTATGTACATGATGAAAGGGAGTATTTTTGATCTTTTTGATTTTTAACTTTTTATTTTGTTTTTATATTTTTATAAATATATACAAGTATTTACAAGCATATTTTTGGGTGAGGAAAATATAGTTTTATTTATTTACACAAATATTTACACATGAGCCCCTATCTCCCTCTACTTTGGCTTTTATGCGGTCAGGCCCATGCTGAGCCCTCCCTTGGGTTAGGTTGCTCAATATTTATTCTAAATATTTCCCTCTTTTTCTTTTTAATCTTTATTCTTTTATTTTTGCACAAAAACATGCTAATTATAGGTTTTTACACAATGCACGCTTTCGGTAATTATTTATATTTACATATATCTACATACATTTGCAAAGGTTTTTGTAGCTAAAATATAAGAATAAAGAGTGATGAATGGGTATTCATCAATCACGAAGAAGTTGGACCCGGGGTTTGGTGAAATGGGTGTCGAATCAAGCGGGTAGAAAAGGGAGAATTCGGGTCCGTCACCCAGATCCGAGACGGGGTGGTCCAGGGGGGGGGGAGTTGACCGGGCGGTCAACACTCCCAGGACCCAATAGAAACAGTCCACGTGGCTGGATCTTGAAGTGAAAATTAAGGGTAGCTAGGGGCCGATTTAGCAAAAACTCAAAACACAAAATATTTTTCTTTTATTTTTTTCTATTTTTTGTGATTTTTAATTAATTTTTAGAAATAAAAATAAGGTATATACATAGTATGTACTATATAGGTATATGTACATAATTAGGGTTTTTAATTTTTGATTTTTTTAATTATTATTTTTGTGCAATTTTATTCCTATTTTATATTTTATTTATTTCCATTATAAAATAAGGAATAAAAAGGTATTTTTATTTTATTTTAATTATTTATATACATAGGTAAAATAAATACATATATACATTTATATACATGGTATATGTACAATATACTTTTGTATTTTTAATTTTGTTATTTTTATTTTGTTTTTGTTTTAATTGTTTTTATTTATTTACACTCTATAATATAGAATATTTACAAAAATTATAAAAATTAATTTTATTTATTTACAAGGTTAAATAAATGTAGAAGAGTGGTTCATATACAAGATAAAAGTGGTGTTTTTGTTCTTTTTGATTTTTATCTTTTTCTTTTGTTTTTATACTTATAAATATAGACACATATTTACAAGCTTCTTTTTGGTGAGGAAAATATTTTTATTTTATTTACATAAATATTTACACACACGAGCCCCTATCTCCCTCTACTTTGGCTTTTATGCGGTCAGGCCCATGCTGAGCCCTCCCTTGGGTTAGGTTGCTCAATATTTATTCTAAATATTTCCCTATTTTTCTTTTTATTCTTTATTCTTTTATTTTTGCACAAAAACATGCTAATTATAGGTTTTTACACAATGCATGCTTTTGGTAATTATTTGTATTTACACATATCTACATGCATTTGCAAAGGTTTTTGTAGCTAAAATATAAGAATAAAGAGTGATGAATGGGTATTCATCAGTCACCCCCTATACTTGCCTTTACTAGTCCCTAGCAAACACTTATGCAATAAGTGTAGAAAATAAAAACAAAAGAAAAGAAAAAGAAAGAAATTGGATTAAGCTTAATCATCAAACTTATCTTCACAAAATCAAAGTTTGGAGCTTAAGTTGGACCTTTGGAATTTTAGTGCGGGCGGAACCTTAGTGGAAATCGGATTTGAAATCTAACAACCTTTGAGAATCTCAAAACTCTGCTCAAGTCCCCTCAATAGCCAGGTCAGAATACTTCAATTCATAAGCAAACCCTTATGACTATGAATTCGACCCGTACAGTGTAAGTGATAGTGTCTCCCCTCAACTGAAATGAAAAAGAGTATGACTTATCTAACATGACAACCCAATGATTCCCCAATCCAGCAACTCCTTCCTCGAGGAGCGAGATATTCCTTTCTAAGTTCAAGTGACAACCATCTCAAGAGGAGGGGGTGAAGACAAGAATGGACGGTAGCTAGTGTAGCTACCTATCCTTGGATGCAAGACCGGTGTAGTCAAGTCATCCAGCTGTAGGCTCACATGATTTGAATTTGAAGCTCAAGCTTGTTCATTGACTATACAAATATATACACTCCGATAGGAATTTTATTTTCAATCAGGCATGCCTATTTTTTTGGAGTTTTTGCTCTTCTTTTTTGAAATACTATTTACAATAACATTTACGTAAAGAGTTTTTCCTCTTGAGCCAGTAGACTATCCCTATTTTGAAGCATTATTGCAACCCACACTCTCATGTCCTTATATATCAACACCATTGGACAGGTTGGAGTGCACTTCCCTCCCTAGACGAGGACAAATGTTTCCACTTGTGTGCGTCTTATATCGTCATATCCAATCCCCTCGCCACTCTAATTGAGTTGAGCCAAGCGAAAGGTGCATGTGTCCAAGTTAGGTCATTATGAATAAGAGCCATACATGTGCTCCAAAATACTCTACTTAGGCAGTCAAGAATCCATTGAACCAAGTCTCATGATCCCCAAACAATTAAGTCAACCAGACATGAAGTAACTCAATTTCAGTTCCTATTAGGTTCTTGTTAATTAGGTAGATTTAAGGTCCAACCAAGCTCCAATCTTCGGATTTTACTTAGACTTGTTCAATTACCAAAATTAATACGAGAAATGCGAATGCCATGCAAATGCTATGCAGAAAATATTTTTATGATGCAATCTTCAAAGTTTTTGAAGTTTTTATGGATTTTTGAAAAGATGATGCATATGCATTTTTTGTATATTTCATAAAGATTTTGCAAATGTTCTTGTATTTTTAGTTTTGCAAATCTTTTTGGGATTTTCGAAAATAAAAGATTTTGGCTAAAATTAGGTACAAATATTTACAAGGTGATGCATCTTATATTTACAAGAAGTGAGTTTTAAGAATTTACGAGGTGTAAGTGATCAGTTTTATAGATATAAAGAATTTTGGCGTGATGTATATATTCCTCAAACTTATTTGAAAAAAATATTTAGCAAACATTTTTTTAAATTATAGTCGAAAATAGTTTTTATAAACACTTTTAACAAACATTTATCGACTTTTGTAAAATCATTTTGCAAAAGTTTTTCAAACAGTATATATATATATATATATATATATATTTCAAAATATTTTTGCAACTATTTTCCAAACATTTTCATATTGTTTTTCAAACAGTTGTATTTTATACGAAGAAAATAAAATTTTCAAACAAAAAATGTTTTTTATAAAGGTTGAAAATATTTAACAAAATGTTTTCCAAATAGTTTTCAAAGGATTTTTAGTAATATTTTTAAACTATTTTCAAACATTTTGCAAAAAATATTTTTACGTAATTTATTAACCTGTAAATATGAAAGCATTTGAGGAATATTATACATCTTTTTATTAAGTGTTTTTAATGATTTTAAAAATATGAACGTAAGAGTTATGGCCTAATATACGTAGTATATACGACCAACTCGGATTTTACGAGGGTCTAAATAATCTACACAAGGCGAGACCACATTGTTGCTAAAGGGACCGTTCATGAAAATCGAGTTAATCAACAATTAACCCACAATGATAATTAAGCAATAAAAAGCAACACAGAGTTAAAATTTATTATAACTCTACAACAAGGATGTGTATAGGTGTAAGTATGTAGAGGTTGAACATAGGGAAAAAGCAGTATAGATTGAGCAAATAAATGCACAAAAGAGATTGTGAGGTATTTGTCTATATGGCTTTTTAAGGATTTTTAATTTTTAATTTTAATTTTATTTTCATATTTTCATATTTTAATTTTTAGTTGTCTTTTTCTAATATTTTCTTTTTATATTTTCTTTTTATTTTAATATATATATATAACTATATATAGAGATTATAAACAATAGAGGCTAGGGTAGATATAAATATTCACAAAAATGGTCAAATAAATGGAATAAAATATTTTTGTATTTTCAATATTTTTTACTATTTTGTGTTTTTTAAGAATTTTTGCTGATTTTATATATTTTTAAATTCAAATATACCTAAAATAAGGATTGAACTAATATGCGGAATAAAAATGGAGGGAAAATACCAAACAATATCAAAATTGCTCCAAATTAATTTTTATATATTAATAATAAAATAGAGAGAAATATAAAATAGAAAGCATAATTTTTGGAATTTTCGAGGAAATTAAATATTTTTATAAGGGTTTTAGGGGTTTTTCTATTTTTTTAGTTTTCTTTTATAATTTTTAGTGATTTTTTATCAGGAAGTTAAAAATACATGAATAAACAAAATATATTTTTTTTGGAAATTTTTCAAAATATTTTTATAACTCCTATGTATATTCTACTACAAATGGGTACTCTGTATACAATCAGGTTGTTTTAGCTCTGAGACTAAGAGATGACCATGTTCACATGTTCATTTGGGATGTACACCTTTAGACGGATGTTGTTCAAGCTATGCAATACCCCGACCACATTTCAGAGGTGTGTGCTTGCGGTATTCGTTGACACGGTTGATAGTTTTCTGGAGGTTTTCATGGATGATTTTTTTGACTATGAGGATTCATTTGATCAATGCCTTGTGTATCTAGACCTAGTTCTGCGGAGGTGCTGCAAAGTTAATCTAGTGCTCTCGTAGGATAAAAACAACTTCATGGTGACTGGAGGAATTGTGCTGGGTCACATTGTATCTAAACGTGGCATGGAAATTGACCCAACCAAGGTGGAGGTAATTGATGAATACCCATTCATCACTCTTTATTCTTATATTTTAGCTACAAAAACCTTTGCAAATACATGTAGATATTTGTAAATAGAAATAATTACCAAAATCATGCATTTTGTAAAAAGTAATAATTAGCATGTTTTTGTGCACAAATATAAGAATAAAGAGACAAAAGAAAAAGAGAGAAAATATTTGGAATAAATATTGAGCGACCTAATCCCAAGGGAGGGCCCAGCCTGGGCCTGACCGCATAAAAGCCAAAGTAGAGGGAGATAAGGGCTCATTTTGTAAATATTTATGTAAATAAAATACAAATATTTTCCTCACAAAAAGAGACTCAAAAAGATCAAAAATACCCTTCCTTCACCATGTACATGAATCACACCTAGGTATTTATTTAACCTTGTAAATAAATTAACTTATTCTCCAAACTTTTTGTAAATAGTCTATGTTACATATTGTAAATAAATAAAAATTAAAGCAAAACAAAAAAAAATTTGAAAAATAAAAATACAAATACATTGTACATATACCATGTATATAGGTGTACATATATATTTATATTTTTCATATAAATAAATAATTAAAATAAAATAAAAATATCATTTTGTTCCTAATTTTATGATGTAAATAAATAAAATATAAAATAGGTATAAAAATACATAAAAATAACAAATAAAAAAATTCAAAAATTTAAAATCTAAATAGTGTACATATACCTATATATATAGCTACCCTATTTTTATTTCCAAAAATTAATTAAAAATCACCAAAAAATAGAAAAAAATAAAAGAAAAATATTTCATGTTTTAAGTTTTTCTTAATTCGGCCATTTTCTACCTTAAAATAAAAAAACAAAAAAATTAATAAATGGCAGCTCCTGATTGGTCCACGGGGGATTGTTGACCCCGGTCAACTCCCCCGCGGACTCTTTCCTTTTTGAGAAGACGCGCGCCGCCCCGCCTTCGCCATTTTCTCCACGCGCCTCCAGCCTGTCGCCCACGCAAACCCCGCGCCCGGATCCTTCGCCGATCATCCGACATCCTCGCCAGATCCTTCGCCGTGAGATCCACGCCTTCCATAGCCGTCGCCTCCCAACCCTAATCGAGCCTGCAGCTATATATAGAACCACCTCCGCCGCCTCCGCGCCCTATCTTTGGCTCTTCCCCTTCTTCCCAGTGAACTCCAGAGGCACCGCGAGAGTGACAGCAAGCGATCGCCCCTGTTGCAGCGAGGTGGGGAGGCGAAACCACTGATCCGGCGTTCTTCGCCGCCGTTGCTCCGCCACCAGCGTGAGCACTGAGCCTCGGGCCGAGACGACCCTTGAGGCTACGACCAGGAGCACCCCCTGCTCTTCCCCAGTCTCTCCGACCACCCAGGTAGATCCCTTAGGCCGTATATTAGCGTAGATTTCGATTCTTAGCTTACTGGTAGCGTAGCTTCGCCGCCGTCGCCAGCCACCTCCGATATCCCATCTGTCATTCCGACCCGACCATCATCTTCGCCAGACCTCTCCGCATCTTCTTCACCCCTTCGCCCAACCCAGATCGCACAGGATCTGGGAATCGAGCTCCTCCGTCCATCGCCTCGCCGGAGCTCGCCCATCTCGTCTCCCCGATCACCTTCACCACGCCTAACAGGGTCGAGGCACTTTGCCCTCGACCCGCGAGTTTGCTGGGATACTTTGCAGGTCCATCCAAGCCCATCTGAGGGCTTGGACCACTTGGTCCAGCTGCTCCGCCTCCACCGACCTCGCCGGACCTCTCCGAGGATCGGTTGGGTCATCGGAGGCCTCCATTAGACGCGGAGGGCCCACAGCTTCCTTCTCCAATCTTCAGCGAGCGCCCAGGAGGGGACCAGCGCCGTCACGAGTCCGGCGAAGCTCGCCGGAGCCCTGTTCGTCCACCATCCTTCTCCGCCGTCCGATTGACCCCCGAGCTCCAGATTCCATCACGATCGTCCATCCGAGGAGCAGCTTCAACCGTCGGATCCATTCGAGGGTCGATCTCCACCGCCGATCCAGCGAAGCTCAGCCACTTCTTCCGTCCACCGTTCGATCTGCAACGTGGCAGCACCTGGACCGTTGGATCATAGTCGAGGACCCAGCCCTGGGCGCCACCCCTTTTCAGCCGACCATCTATCCACGTGGCGTCCATCCATCGGCTCGACTTAATAAAGGGGTAAATTACCTTAGGCCCCCTCTTAGTTTTTGCTTTATGCTTCAGTCCTGTAAATATTTAGAGTACTTTATTTACGTTGGGATATTTGCACACTGGACCTCATCTTTTAGATTATTTGCATTTATGCCCCTGTTTGTGTGAGCCACGTGCGTCGTCACGTGTGTATTTGGTGTAATTGCAAATCTAGCCCTGTAGTTCTGGATGTTCATGAATGAATAGAAACTTTTTGATAATTGCATTTATGCCCCTGTGAGCATTGTATTTGCGCATGTGCGTCTTTTGAGTGGGTTATTTGCAACATAGCCCTTGGACTTTTTGGTACGAGTTACCAGAAGGTCCTCGGACTTGTTTTTCTTACATATAGGTCCCTGAGTGCCTCAAGCACGCGCCACGTGCGTGATTTCTTGGGTATTTTGCACCAGGACCCCCAGAACTTTGGGTATTTGCACTTTGGTCCCCGTGCATAGTGCCCCCTTGCTATTTTTGAATAAAATATCAATTCATCTCCAAATTCGATAAAAATTTGACACATGGCTCCTGCCATGTTGTAGGATTTTTGAGAATTTTGGGGGACATTTCTGAGTTTATTTTCTATTTTTAAAAATTCAAAAACTCTCATTTTAGCTACTGTCTAGATTCAAAAATCCCAAAAAAAAAATATAAAAACACCCCCAAAAATTCCATAAAAATTAGGTGTTGTTTCTGTTGTGTTACTTGATTTTCTAGCCAATTTTGGCTATTTTTCATTGAGTAAAAACCCTAAAAATCTAAAAACACCTCAAAACTCATAAAAATCATAATAAATAATTTAAAAACCCAAAAACAATAATTTTGGTGCTCAAATTTCCCTTGTTTTCTCTAGTATACAGGAAAATTACCTCCAGGTCCCTTTGAGATCCTTAGATATTTTATCTTTGGGTTTTGGGCCTGGCTGGACAGCACCTTGCTTTTTTCGCACTGTTTGATTTTTAGAAAATAAAATACACCTTATAAAAATCCCAAAAATTCACCAAAAACACTTAAAAATCAAAAAAACATAAAAACAATTTTTCTTGAATTTTTGCTTGATTTTTGATGCTTTAAATAAATTGCTCAAGTGTGCTTGTTCTTGTGTTTTCTTATTTTCGTTACATATTAAAAATCCAAAAAAATTTAAAAACAATTAAAAACCACTAAAAATGTTTTCTCTTCTTCTCTGATTTTTTGACTACTTCGTAGGCCTTTGGCCAACCCGTGCTCCTTGTGTTCGACCCTGGGTGCTATACCAGGTAAATCTCATAGCAGGACCGCTGATTTTGTGCTTGATTGATTTTACGTATTTCGAGTGGTTCATTTTTTTTGATTGACTTAGTCTGAGTGATTGAGGTCGCAACGACCTATATTTCTGTACCTTTACCTTAGTCACTCGGAGGGTCATCAGTAATTTCTAAATTTGACATCAACAACAATCAAACAAGTCCTATCATTTTTGGGTCATGTCAGCTTCTACCATTCAACAAGTTGGCTTGATCGTTGACTGAACTTTTGGACGAGGAGAATGGTTTTATCATCGATGACTATGTACTCCTTGGCTTCAATCAGCTAAAAGAACTCATCACTCATGCCCTTGTCTTGCAACCTCTCTGATTGGATGTTACCCTTCGAAATCATGATAGATGCATCGGATTATGCCATAGGGGCTGTACTGGGACAGAGGAAAGATAATGTCCCATTTTCTATTCACTATGATAGCCGAATGCTTGATGAGGCTCAAAGGAATTACACAATCACTGAGAAGGAGTTACTAGAAGTAGTTTTTGCCTTGGAAAAGTTTAGATCTCATCTCCTTGGATCCAATGTCACTGTTTATATAAATTATTCAGCCATCCAGTACCTACAACAGAAGAAGGATGCCAAACAACATGTCATCATGTGGATCCTTCTCCTTCAAGAGTTTAACCTAGAAATATGAGATAAACTTGGAGTAAAGAATGTGGTGGCCGATCACTTATGACGACTTCCCGAGCCGAGATTTCCTACACCGAACTTGAATCCGATCGTAGAGATCTTTCTAGATGAGGGGATCCTGTCAGTTATCTCGCTCTCCTGGTATGTCGATGTTGTGAACTATCTTGTGTCCAAGAAAACTTCACAAGATTGGCCCAAGCTGAAAGTGGACAAGTTTTTGTTTGATATCCATTTCAACCAGTGGGAGGACCCACATCTCTTTCGTGAGGGGGCAGATTGCATCTGACAGAAGTGTATCTCTCAACAGTAAGTTCCAAGTGTCCTTGGATGTTGTCACATAGTGAATCTGGAGGGCACCATTAATGCATAAGAACATCAACAAAAGTAGTTCAAAGTGGCCTATGATGGCCAATATTATATAAAAATAGAAAGATTACGTCAAGCATTGCACTGACTGCCAGAAAAATGGTTGGTTCCATAGGAATGAAAGATATAATGCCTTTGAAGTTCGTTCATATTTCATACGTCTTCGATGCTCGAGGCATTGATTTCATGAGCTCGTTTCCGAATAGCTAAGGTTACGAATACATTCTACTTGTTGTTGACTATGTGAGTCGCTGGGTGGAGGCTATCCTAGCCTGGACTGCATACAATCATGATGTTTGTAAATTTCTGAAAGATCACATCATCTCAAGGTTCAGGATACCAAAAATCCTTATATCAGATGATGTTAACCACTTTATCAACAAAGAGGTGAAGAAGCTGACTCAAGAATTTTGCATTGAACATCGTGTCGCTTCTCCCTATCACCCATGGTCCAATGGCTTGGTTGAATGCTCCAACAGGGAGATAAAGATTATTCTAAAGAAGCTTATGCATCCGGATCACAAGAACTGGTCTTAGCTACTTGATTCAGTTCTTTGAGCTTACATGATTGTTTACACATCACCATTAGGAAAGTACTATTGTCTTGTCATTTTCCGCATACCAGCCATGCCATTTGCATGTTGAACTGATTCATAAATCTTTATGGGTAATAAATGTTTGAAATTTGGACTGAAAGAAATTCAGGAAAAATAGAAAAGTGGATCTGTATAGACTGCTCGAATTCAGTGATTACACATACAACAACAACCTGATGTACAAGGAGATGGTCAAGAAGTGGCATGACAAACACATCCGCAGAAAGACTTTTGAGTCAGGTCGGAGGGTTTGGTTGTTTGATGCGAAAATGAAAATATTTCCAAGAAAATTGAGAGCAAATGGACTGGCCTTTTACAGTGAAACATGAGCATGAAAAGGGTAGCGTGATGATATCTAAATTGTTAGCTGACGCACAACCTTTTGTATTCAATGGACAATGATACATTTCTATCTATCGTTGACTCAGTTCAAGTTGTATATGAAGATGAGCTGAAAGCAACCACTTCTGTATTTTCAGACAAAGTAAAACAAAATGTTTATGAATGATCTTTCTTTTTCTTCTTCTCTTCTTTTCATTCTTTATTTTCTTTTTCTTCCGAAAAGGTTTCATCCCTTTCATCATTGCTATACTTAGGACGCACTTTGTCCTAAGTATGGGGGGGTGTACACCCCGGGTTGTTCGTTCTCTGATCCTCACCTATTCCCTCGACTTTTGTTACTTTGTCTATACTTATGGATATTCTACCCTACGTATAAGGGAGGATAGGCCAATCCAATGATTTCTTACATTCCCACTCTTGACCCTCCCCGCCTCGTGTACAATCTGCTATACTTAGTATTATTTCATCCCAAGTATAGGGCGGACGGTTAAATTCTGATTCGTACGTTCTTTAGTCATTGTAGTTATAGGCTTGTCTATACTCAGTACAAGTCGTGCCTTCTCTTTTTCTCTTTGATATATAAGGACATAGCTCAAGCTAAATATAGGGGGTCATATATAATATATATTTTTTTGCCATAACTCTTACATTCATATTTAAATAAGTATGGCTAAAATAAATACTTTTATTAAATTCATTAAAACTCTTTATATATACTGATTAATAAATCAGGTCAAAAAGTTTTGAAAAATGTTTGAAAAATGATTTAGAAATCTCTTTGAAAAATCTTTTGAAAACTATTTGGAAAATATTTTTCAAAATATTTTCAACCTTTGTAAAAATATATTATTTGTAAAAGTTTATTTTCTTTGTGTGAAATAAAATGTTTTGAAAATCTATTTGTAAAAGATTTGGAAAATGGTTACAAAAATATTTTTGAAAAATCTATATATAATGTTTCAAAAATCTCTGCAAAATAATTTTCAAATTTTGTAAATGTTTTTAAAAATTATTTGTCAAATTAGTTTGCAAAAATAAAGTTTTCAAAATTTTTATAAAAATCTTTTCAAATTATTTTGAGAACTGTATACATAACTCAAGCAAATAAAAACTTTACAAAACCGTGTATAAACAAACTTGTAAAATCCTAAAACTCAGTTCTTGTAATAGCAAGAAGCACTCCTATGTAAATATCTTTTACTAATTCTGTCAAAAAAAGCGTTTATTTTGAAAAATCCCTAACATTTTATAAAATCAAAAATTCCAAAAAATTTTGTAAAAACCTTCTCAAAAATTGCATAAAAATGTGCAAAACCTTTCCTAAAAATCCATAAAAATTCAAAAATCAGAAAATTATATCACAAAAAATATTTTTTCTTGCATTGTGCATAACATTCACATTTTTTGGAGTAATCTAGATAATTGAACAAGTCTAAATAAAGTATGAAGATTGGAGCTTGGAATATAACTTAATAAACTTAACTTCAGAGGAACCATTGAGGACTGGAAGTAGAGATATTTCAGGTCACCTTAACTTAATTCTTTAGATTCCATAAAACTATGTTCATGAGTTAATTCAACGTACCTAAATAGAACCCTACATATCATCCATAAGACTCTTGAGACGGTGACTTGACTGGAAACCTCACACCTAGCACTTAGCTCAACCCATATGGACTGGTGAAAAATTTGGGAGTCTAAGTCGAGACTATGCAAGGCCTTTTTGTCAAGGGTGGCTCAGGTACCATTCTTGGGGATCGCTGACATCGGTTCTCTAACCCACTTCTTTCGGTAATAATGATATCTAAAGACTGGAGATGGATTGAGACAATACTTTGGATGAGGAATGGTCTACCAGTGCAACTTTTCCAAGACCTTAACAAATAGGTAGAACAAAAGATGTTATATCCACCAGGGCACAAGCAAGAATGCAAAATCTAAAAAAGTTAAAAAATACCCAAATAAGTTGACAACTAAAGTTCCACAAAAATTCGAGCTTCAGAAAAAAGCCTCCTTCTTGGTGAAGAATCAGTTACACTGACCGACTTCAAAAGGGAATGAAGACTACATTGGTCCATTTCCACATCTTTTCCCCTTCTTATAAATTCTCCTCCCATTCGGTTGCAAAGACTGGGAGTACTTGACCTTATAAGGGAATATATGTCTCCCCAAAGATGAGTTACTAGATTACCAGAAGAGCGGATGCCTTGATAGTTCATCGATTTTGTCAGGGAAGAGCTGAACAATTTCACACACATGGTTCTATCACTTCATGGTAGCAAGAGTATGCAAATAGGAGAATGGTTCTGTCTTGGCTGTGAATTGGACTGGATGATAGTAGTATGGAAGCTAAATGATGTTATGTCACACTTCCTGGCTTGCATATGGTTTTGAATACAACATTAATACAAAGGCCTTCTATGAGCTCCAAACTTTGATTTGTTAAAACAAGTTTAAAAGTCGACAGTATTCCAAGTTCTTTCTTTTTCTTTTCTTTATTTTCTTTTCTGCACTTATAGGCATAAGTGTTTGCTAGGGACTAGTGAATGCAAGTATAGGGGATGACGAATCTCCCTTTCATTAACTTTATTATTTCATTTTGGACTTTAAACCCTGGCTAAATACATGTGAATACCGTTATTTTGCACAAATTAACATTCATTATTTATTATAGAAATACTATATAAAATACATAGTTTAAAGACAAAATAAAAGAATAAAGAAAATAAAAAGAATAAAACACCATAGGTATTTTATGATCGTAAACCCCAAGACCCAAGCATCTTGATGACTTGGTCGACAAGGAATAAAGTAGGGGAAGATAATGGTAAAAAATTTATTAAAATTCCATTCTTTTATTCATCAACATTTTATTTTGGACTTATTTTATTTTCTATTATTTATATCTCAAATAAAAAACTTTGTACATGAAAGTTGTAAATAAAAATACACTGAAAAAACAAAATTAATTTCACATAAAAATAATATACAATGTGTAGTTTGCTCTTAATAAATAGTCAAAACCTAAACTTCCCAAACTCATATTTTCTCCATATGAACTCAAAATTTACCAAATTACCTTTAATTGTATATAACTTTTAAAAAAACTATTTAATGAAGGTGGTTTCATTCAAATTGGAGTTAAGATCCAAAAGTTAGGTTTTGGACCCCTATTGTATAGTATACCTGAATAAAATATTCATTTCGTTTATTTTTTTTATTATTTTTATGATTCTATATTTTTATAATTTTTTAGATATTATTTATAGTATTTGTAAATACTTAGATGAGAATAAAATGATAAATAAAATGCAAAAAATGGTATACATAAATACATAGATGAAACACCTATACTTATACCTATATACTATACACTCCTATTTATTTAAGTATACAAAATACATCAAAAAATAAAATAAAAATATATTTATGTATCTAAAAACAAGTTATAAATGAATAAAATATGAAAAAAAATAAAATATAATATAAAATAAAATACTCAAAACATAGGTAAATATACCTATAAATGAACCCTAAAAACTAACTTGTAATAAATAAACCCATAAAAAATAAAAATCATATTAAAGTATAACATTAGATAATATTTTTTTTATATTTTAACAAAAAAGAATAAAATCATTTAATATTTTACTTTGAATTTCAGTGAATTCTAAATTTGTTCTGTCCTCATGCGGGTGATGTGGCCCAATCAGGGCCCATCCCCATTTGACCTTGGTCAACTCTCTGGTCGAGGCTATAGGATACGCTAGACCTTGTTTGATCTTGCTTTCCTCGATTTTTTTGCACCTAAATCATGCATATATTCGTCTCGATCTGCTCTTGACTTGTAATCCTCGATCATCGAGCTTTCACGCCTAGATGATTCATTGGTCGGGGAGTCACTGTATCGAGCTCCATCGCCCAATGAAGATGACTTGTATAAATATCTCCTTCGAGCTCCCTTGCCTTTTTAATCCTTCTTCAGCCACTTTCAGCTAGAACCCAAACCCTAGATCGAATTTCGGTGACAACGACGTTCTCACCTTCGCGACTCGATTTGGTGTTGAATTAAAGAGATTCGCTGCTCGCCGTCGCCCTCTGCTGGAGCTCCATTCCATGTGAGTCTCGACTAGTAAGCTTCTATTCTCTTAGCTTTTTTTAATCCATAGGTTAGCCATAACAAAGGTTTAGCCTTAGTTTTACTTGATTCCTCATTGTTTTCGTATTATCCAACATCTTTGTTCACTGGAGATCCGACCCCGCCGCCCATTTCTGCCTCTTCCCACCAACTCCACCTCGCCTTTCACCCTCATTTCGTTCCAAGTACGTTGTTGATATCTCCACTCCTCTCACACACCTCGATCTTTATCAGATCGAGATATCGATTCCTCCTCCTCTACCGTTCGTTGGATGGACTCATCCCATTCCATTGTCGACTCGTTCTACCTTCAGGAGCTCTCCAGAGCTCCACTTTTTGTTTATCACCATTCCCCTGCATGAAATAGAGAGAAAACACACGTTTGCAAGGGTCCTCAAAGATAGAAGCATGCTCCCAGGTCATAGAGCTCATCCGAGCTACTTGGGCATACTTTGGCCATTTTGAAGGAACCTACATGTGTGGAATCCCAACAGGAAGCTAAAGCCCCCGTCCACGAGGAGAACGAAGGTTTGTCGTGCCTAGGATCAATGATCAAAACTTAGAGAACACTGTATTCTTCCGAGTTCTTCCAGAGGCTTCCATCACCGTCCAATCGAGCGTCCATCATTTTGTTTCCTATGTTCGACCTCTACATATTTGTCACTATACATATTTATAGGTTATAATATATTTTATCCCAATTTGATTAATTGCTTAATTATTGTGTGGGCTAATTGTTGTTTGATCACGAGTATTAAGCAGTCGTCTCAACGACAATGAGTATGATTTTGTCAAGACATTATTAGTGGCTTCGATACACGCGTTCAACATCTTCCTAAATGGTGATCTGAAGGAGTAAGTATATATGAAGATGCCACATGGATATGAAAAAGAGGACATGTGATGCAAACTAAAAAAGGCCTTTTACGGGCTTAACAATCTCCTCAGGTTTGGTTTGAATGGCTTCGAGTTGTCATGATAAAAAATGATTACAAGTAGATGAATGGAGATCATACTCTATTCATAAAAAGGAAGGGTGAAAAATAAGCTTTTCTATTTATATACGTTGATGATATGATTCTTCCAAGTGATGATTGTGATGAATTATGCAACATTAAAAGGATCATTGCAACTGAATTCAATCTAGGGAATCTGGAGCACTTTCTTGGTATTGAAATGACTCGCACTCTATAAGGTATGTGTTTGAATAAATGCAAATACACTCTTGATTTGTTAAAGGATAGAGGCATGTTGGGGGGTGCAAATCGGTTGCTATTCTGGTTGATCCGAATAAAAAATTAAGCAAAGAAGATAGTGATCTTCTGGATGATGAAGGGAAAGGCATATATCAAAGCTTAGTTGGGAAGCTAATCTATCTTACTCTCACTAGACCCGATATCACATATGCCGTGAATATTGTTAGTCAGTTCATGCATGCTCCTACAACATCGCACATGAGTGCGGTTATCAGGATATTGTGCTATATTAAAAAAATCATCAGGAAAAGGGCCTCATGTTAAAAAACAATCAAAATATAACCATTGAAGTTTATATGATGATGATTGGGCATGCTCTGTTGATGATAGAAGATCTACCTATGGTTATGCAGTGTACCTATGTGAGAATTTGGTAATTTGAAAAAGCAAGAAACAAAACGTTATTTCCCGATCTAAAACTGAAGTTGAATATCGTGCCCTTGCAAATGGTATCACTGAAATTTTATGGTTGAAGATTTTGTTACAAGAGTTGAGTATTAATGTTTGTACACCTATGAAGATGTTTTGCGACAACAAGGTAGCGATAAATCTTGTTAATAATCATGTTATGCATGAACTGACAAATATTTGGAGATTGATAGACATTTCATTCGTGAGAAGATTGATACAAGCGAGTTATGCCTTCCTTACATGAAATCTATCGATCAAGTTGCAGAAGGGCTACCTATGATGCAATTTTAGTTGAATGTAGGCAAGTTGGGCATATGGCCATGTATGTCCAACTTGAGAGGGAGTGTTAAACTGTTGTACTATAGTAGGTAAACTTATCCGAGATGAGAGACCGTTTACTCATCTCCACATATATTGTAGTCATCCCTCACTTTCGTTATTAAGTTTCTCATAGAGAAAGACCTAATCTCTCGTGAGGGAGTTTCGGGAGATTGTGCTCCCGTGGTTTTTCCCTCCCCGAAGGATTTTCGTGGTGATCTTGCTAGTTTCTACCATATGAAATGGAAGTTTCGATCACATGATCATGAACTGCATAAATTGCATCACAGATACTCTTTGCTACAATTGCATAATCCAGTAGAAGCTTAAAAAAATTAACACTCCTTCACAATTATTATTGCAACAGTTCTCTGAACTTGAGTAAAACACATAGCACTCAGATAAATTAGGACTGTTCGGACATCCGGCCTCTTCAGATCTGAAATAATTGACCTATATATTGCCTCATCATGCAGCTAATTCAATGACACATTAAGTAGTTGAAGGTGGAGTCAATGGGGACGCCCATTTCCTGCTGAAATATGTATAAATATCTGCAATATTTATCTATCCAGGAGATCTTCCAAGTGAAGATCTGCCAGCTTGTAGATGAGATGAGATGAGATATCTCTGCAAATCTGAGCAGAACTTGGCTGGACATGTGACCTATGAACAGGGGACATAAGATGGATGGAGTTGGACGTCCATGAAGGATTCCATTGCTTGCTGTGCTCGTCACCCAGAGGCTGTATGGTACTCTCCGAACTGCACCTGGACTTGTATTATGTACGGCAGATCTTTCTATGGATAAACATATATTTTTTTCATGAGAGCTCTTAGATCCACATGTGACGGCTAGAATATTCTCTTAATGGTTTGACAGTAGGGATAGCAATTGGGCTGAGCTGAACGGTCAGCCCATGAGCTCCATTAACAAGCACGGCCCAAACCTGATCCTAGTTTGTAGAGGAGCGAACTTGGGCCGTAAATTTGGCCCATGTTGCACTGCAAAATTTTTGACAAGGAAAAATATTCGTAGTCATATCGTACCAAGAAAATTGATCTAAAACAATGAATAATTTATTTATTCGTTGTTATATCTTCCGATGTTAAATATATACCAGCAAATATGATTCGTTGTAAACACAACTTTTCTTATTGAAATTAGCGACGAAGGTGTGTGTGTGTATGGGTAAATTGGGGTTGCCTTGGGGATGTAACTTGGCTTCCCCATCCTATTTTTCTTATTTTTTACGTGCGAAATAGACTCATATAACCTCCATCCAGACAATCATTTTTTAATAGTCGCACAATTGTTGAAACCGACCCCGTCTGGATGGAGGTTGTAGGAGTTTCTGTTTCGCACGAAACTTGAATGACATAATACATAGATATAGTTATGGAAATTCACGGAAGCATTTTTCAACAAAAATAAAAAATGGCAAAAAATGGAACACGAGAGTCAAGTTAGCTACCCTAAGGCAGCTCCATTTTACTTATATATAGGGTTCGATGGGCTGCCTCCATGCCATTCTTCCACAATTTTTTTATTTTTTGAAAAATACCAAAAGTATATGTTTATCTATATATCCCTCCAATATGTCATTCGAATTTTGTCAGACACATTGTCTCATATGCCCTCCATCTAGAACATGTAGATTACATAGATCGTTAAAATTAACTATTCTAGGTGGAGGACATATGAGTATATGTTTCTAACGAAATTCGGATGACATATTGGATGGTTACATAGATGAACATACATGGTGATATTTTGCAAAAACTAAAAAACGTAGAAAATTATGTGGGATATTATATATATATATGGGTAAAATAGGGCTGCCCCCTGGGAGTAGCCAACTTGGCTACTCCCACTCCTATTTTTTCCTCATATTTTTATTTCTTTGGAAAATAGAAATTTGTATATTCATCACTATATCCCTCTAACATTCTATTAAAATTTTCGTCAGAAACATAGACTCCTAGGCCCTCCATCCAGACGTCATTTTTTCAACGGCCGCAGGATTTTTTAACCGACTCTGTTTGGATGGAGGCCGTAGGAGTCTCTGTTTCTGACGAAATTTTAATAGAATGTTAGAGGGATATAATGATGAATTTACAATTTTTTATTTTCCAAAGAAATAAAAAAATGAGGGAAAAATATGGGTGGGAGTAGCCAAGTTGGCTACTCTCAGGGGGCAACCCCATTTAACCCTATATATAGGGCCCTTCCAATGAGGTGCACCTTTCCTGGGTGTAAGGAAAGCCCATCACGACATCCGTTAGATCTCGATTTAGTGGTTCTTCATCCAAAAGGGTATTTTAGTCCATACATTTTCGTTTTTAATTTGAATTTGAAATTTATTTCATCCTAGTATTTTCCATTTTTAGTGCGTCTGATTTGGTATTTTTTGTTGCCTTTTAGTTAATGAAGTTTCGCCAACGTGTAGCATTTTGCGTAATGCAAAATAGCAGATTTCTTTGTAAAATACCCGTTGATATTGTAAAACTGTATCCTGCATTGTAAAGTAAAATCACAATTAGTAATAGTTATATTATTGTAATTGTAATTTTGATAACACTATTGTAAAAATTCATGCACGTTTTGTAAAATCTGTATGAAGATTGTAAATCCACACTCACAATTATGTGTGTTTTTCACAAAAATGTACGATACTTTCGCGCCCTGCAGAATGCCAGGCATCTTTGTAAAATTCTAATCTATATTGTAAATTTGCATCCTGCATTGTAGAATAAGATCACAGTTAGTAATATAATTATTGTTGTAATTGTAAATTTGGTAACGTCTTTGTAAAAAAACAGTCTTATATATATGTAGGAAATGTCTTGGTATTTGTAAATTCTGGTCTGAGATTGTAAAATCTCCCTCTCGAACGTTATTTGAGTCTGAATTCGAATTCGAATCTTACTTTTGAGATAAATCCGAGTCCGAGTTCAACATGACCCCTTCAACTCGGTAGATACTTCCATATGTTACCGTAGGTAGTGTGGGCAACATTTATCTCATTTAAATAGTTTTTGCCATATCACGAATTTAAAAATAATGTAAAAAAAGTCTGAAATTTGTAAAAAATGATATGAGATTGTAAAATACGATCTGAGATTGTAAAAAAATACTCGAGATTGCAAAATAGGATCTCTGATTGTAAAAACTGGGCACGCCCTCTATCTCCAGCATCCTTACTCTACCCGCACCTCCTTCGCCCTTCTCCTCCACGACCCACCTCCTCCATGCACGTCCTCCTCTGCCCACACACATCCATTCATGCTCTCCTTCAACCTTCTCCTCCATGATCCACCTCCTCCACGCGTAGCCATCATCCCCACACGATGCCACCTTTATTACATACAAGAAAATAACTTTGGAGAACGCCATCACCGACCACCGTAGAGCAGCATGTTGCATCCAACGTCTTGCACGCCAACACCGATGAGCATCAACCTCCTCATGCCGTTGTCACGAGAGAGAGAGAGAGAGAGATGGAGGAGAGGAACCTCATGCGGCAATCGAGATCGAGAGAGACGGGGAGAGAGAGAGAGGAAGAGAGAGAGGAGATAATTGTTGAGATATTTGTTGCGTTCTAAATTTAGAATATGTTAAAATGACCATAATGTGTTTTTCAACATTAAAAATATATTAATAACGAGCTATTAATGACAACTATCAGATTGATTGCGTATGGTTAGGATGATGGGCTTTCCATGCACCCATGAAAGGTGCACCTCATTGGAAATATTTCCTATAT